>OV743716.1:105299346-106013348 GCA_928272305.1 Volucella inflata | reverse complement strand
TGATTTTTATAAGGTACACAGAACAACCAAAGTTAATAAGTTTGTAGATTAGATTTTTCTAAGTCTAGTAATACAAGACCAGTCGATTTTTTTCCTTCAAAGCTTTGTTTTACTTCCCTGCAAATTCTTAATACCTGATGAGAAGTACTATGACGTTCACGGAAACCAAATTGCACTTCAGGTACAATGTTGCTATTTTTCAGAAAAACGTCCAATTTGAGTTTTATAAGTTTTTCCAATATTTTGCTGCATCCGTTGAGTAAGCTAATGGGTCTATAGCTGTTAGAATTGCGTGGATCTTTTGCGGGTTTGAGCAAGGGAAATACTTTGGCTCTTTTCCAGTTTGTGGGAAAATAACTTAATTTAAAACAAGCATTATAAATGGATTGGAGAAATTTTATTGCACAAAGGGGAAGATGTTTAATAGTTAAGTTATTTATGCCATCGAAGCCAGGAGATTTCTTGAGCTTCAAATTGGAAATGAGAAACTTAATATCATCTGCGCTAATAAGCTCATCGGAAGGGAATGTTGGTCTTAGTCCGTTTAATGATGTGATTTAACTTTCAACCACAGATTGCTTTCGAGAGGTAATGCTTCGACTAACTAAATGATTTTTTAGGGAGACGTCGGCAAGAAGCTCAGATTTTCCCGCTCTGTCAATAATCAATAGACCATTATCTACCACACTGGAGATTGGGTTATGTTTTTTCCGGATTATTTTATTGATATTCCAGAAGGGTTTACAGTTGGCATCGAGTGAATTAAGTTTTCTATTCCAACTGCTGTTTCTAAACTCTGTAATTTTCAAACCAATTAACCGTGTAAGGACCTTCATTTCCCTGAAATCATTAGCCAATCGATATTTCTGCCATTTCCTTCTATAAAAGTTTCTAGTTTTTATTAAACTTAGTATAGATCGTATAGGAATGTCAGATCTTTGGCAAAGGGACCTCGTTGGAACTGCAACTAAAATGTTATCTTTGATTTTGGCCTCCAAGAAATTGATTGATTCGTCAATATTTCTGCAACTGATTGACGACTCCAAGTTAATAGGACAGTTGTTAAGAGCGTTACAGAGGGGATATCGAAATACACCTCAATTTGCTTTATTAAAGTCTAGGTATTGCACATTACGAGTTTTGGGACTAGAGAGAATATCACAGATGACTGGGAGATGGTCAGAACTTAAAGCGTCAATGATGAAAGGTGGACTTAGGATGCTAGGAATGTTAGAGAAAAAGAAGTCAAGAGTAGAAGAAATAAATTTTTCTGCAGAGGGTATATAAGTACGACAAGGTGGGTACACCAGTGCAAAGTTATATGACGACAGCAAATTTTCTAAGACGTTACCCCACGAGTTAGCCCTTTGACAGCCCCAATTGCGATGTCTACAGTTTAAATCACCGCCGATGAAGTGGTCATTACTGATCAAACGCCTCAAGTCATTTTTTAAACATCTAGCTTTGAAAGCATCAGATGAACCTCCGGGAAAGTAGACAGAGAAAACCTTTAATTTGAAGCTATTTTCAAGTGATATTTCAATGCCTATATTCTCAATGACTGTTGTATTTACCCTGGGTAGTATGGAGTGATCAATACCTATTTTTACTAATATGACAACTCCGCCACCGGTATTGTGAGTACGATCAAGTCTATAACATTCATAATTGTACTTGCGACAAGAAAACTTTACTTTGTTACTAAGCCTTGTTTCACTTAACAAACATATATCAATATTAAGATTAGAGACAAAGTTGAAAAATTCAGTACATTTTTTACGAATACCTCTTGCATTCCAACACAAAAGCTTAATCTTATTTAGTGTATTACTTGACATTGGAAAATAAATATTTATTTAAAAATAAAAATTTGATGATTACATTAAATTCTTCAAATTTAGATTTGCATTCTCCAAGTTTAGCGATCATTTCCATTGTAAGAGATGAAATTTCCTCTTGGGAGAACAGGGAGTTTTCCGCAGATGAAGAGTTTTGTGGGATGAACATGTGGCTGTATTGCACTTCACGTTATGGAACTTGTGGATGCTGTGATGGTGCTTGATGATGACATGTCTTCGGCAGCGATGGGAGGTCATTCATGCTGATGAGGTTGAAGTTTTTGGCAGGTGAATTTGGCTGCGAGTGTGTGCGAGTAAAAGCACGGGAAACTGTGGATTTAACTGAAAGTTTTCCTCGGATTTGTAAATATTTAGTTCGACTTTCGCATGCAGTATCAGTTGATTTATGATTGCCGCCACAGTTTGTACATTTGGAGATGGCTGCAGATGTGCAAGTATTGGTTTTATGGTTTCTCGAGCAATTGCTACAACACGTTTTGACATTGCAATGTTTTTCTCCGTGGCTAAACATTTGGCAACTGTGGCACTGAGTTAATTTGTTTTTTGGGCGGCGCTGAAACTCCCATCTAACTTTTGTGCGAAAAATTGTTTTAACATTTTTCTTAAGAACTTGTAGACGAATAGATCCATTTTCAAAATAAACGACATAAAAATAATCCACCAATGTTTGGTTGTCTTTCTTGATTATTTTGACATCTCTATATTTCAAACCAAGGGAAATTAGTTCATTTTTAAGGGAGATTACGGGAATCTCATCTAAACCGAAGAGAACCACTTTGAATGATTTTTCATCTCTAAGATCATGCGAGAAGAATTGACACTTTTTCAATTTTAGTCCACTGCACGCGGTATGGAATGAGTCGATTAAATCACAAAATAATTTAATTCCAAGTGAGATTTTCCGTATGGAGTAATCGTTTGCTTTCAATTCATTAAGCAATTGGTTCACAAACTCACTTGTTTTGTGTAATATCTTTATAGGAGGAATTGCAATTTATTTTGGGGCCACTGATTGACACTCGAAGACATATTGTCTTCATTGTCCGTGTCGGGGTGGGAATCGAGAATGCTAAAAATAATTTCACTTCGCGACATTGTAGGAGTATTGATTCACCTATATTTATTCGTGGAGGACGACGAGTCCTCGAATAAGTTAAACCCGCGTTTAGCTATCTTGATTTGTAGTCTGATTGGGTTAAATTAAGGGAGAACGGGAGAACGAGAGCTGATTAACACTACGGAAAACACAATGTTGACCGGTCGGAGGTTAAACAAAGACTGATCTGCAACATTGAGATGTGCAATTAAAATGAATTGCTGGTCATTTTTAAGTTTCTTGCACATAAGTTTCATAGCAAGTAAAGTTAGTAGTAACCCGCCAAAGCTTCTTCATCTTACCAGTAGATTCCCATATCGATATCTACTGCCAATCAATTTCAATGGACTGCGAGTCTCGCTATGTAGTGATTATGGTTGCTTGTATTTAAACTGTAACTGTTTAAGCTGTCGAAAAGCTCATTCATTTTAGCACTGAAAACATGGGTATCCAATTTCACTGACAATTTTTCAAAGTTGTTCGGGTTTATATGACTCTCGGTAAAGTCTAAGTATGGCTACCCGTACGAATGAAAAGGAAGTCGCATCGATAGCTGACTTTCCCGTGCCACTAAATGCCAAAGCAGTTCATAGTTTTCTGGGACTATGCTCTTATTTTAGAAGGTTTGTTCAGGACTTTTCGGTAATCGCGAAGCCTTTATATAATTTGATAAAGAAGAGTGCCAAGTTTAACTTTTGGAAAGAAGAAATGGTTTCTTTTCGGGTTCATAAACAGAGGTTGATAAGGGCTCCTACCCTATCCGTCTATGATCCTCGTGACGAAACAGAGTTGCATTGCGATGCTAGCGAGATAAGGGTTAGGGTCATATTGATGCAAAAGATATCAATATATGCTCTCGAATGATTCTGAATATATCTGCAGGGAATACAATTTCAAATTGTTACTGATTGTAACTCATTAACTCTAACACTGAATAAAAAGGAGATAAGCCCACGTATTGCTCGTGGGTTTTACAATTACAAAAGTACGACTATACCTTAGAACATCGGAATGGAACTCGTATGCGGCATGTAGATGCCTTGGTGCTAGAAGGAAACACTCTTGAACAAAACCTCTCAATTTAATTGCTTAGAATGTATAGCGTTCTCACCGAAATTCGGTAAGCGGGAAGGGTTCTTAAATAACATTCCGAAAGGAAACTTACCATTCGACACTTTCCATATACTCGTAGATCATTTCGGTCCTGTTTCATTAGCTAGCTTGAAGAAAAGATATGTTTTATTAGTTGATGTATTCATGAAATTCGTTAAACTATTCTCGACCCGTTCTACGTGTGCTAAGGAAGTGATAGGACACCTGAAGTCGTATTACCAAGCGTGCAGCCGACCAAGGGTTTTAAGCTCCGACAGAGGGAGCAGTTTCACATCGAATGATTTCGAGGCATTCCATGAGGAAAATATTGTGCGACATATTAAAATAGCAACGGGGTCCCTACAGGCAAACGGACAAGTGGAGGGGACTAATAGGAGTCTGGCCCAAATGATTGCTAAGTTGTGTAATGGAAACCCTAAAGCTAGCTTAGATAGTGTATTACCAAATATTGAGTTCTCAATGAATAACACAGAATACCGTGGTACCGGCACTACACCTAGCGAGGTCCTGTTCGGGGTGAGACAAAGAGGTAGGCTTATCGATTTTATTAGTGAAAGAGAGATAGTACAGAACCCCGTTTGGATAGGAATTTATAAAATTTAAGGTCGAGAGCGGCTGAGATACAGAGGGATTATAATAAGAAGACAGTAGACGAAAGTCGAAAGGTAGCCAGGAAGTTCGAAGTCGGAATGTTATGGTCAAGAATTTCGTCAATACCCAGGGTGCATCAAAAAAAAATGTTGCCAAAGCTTAGGGGCCCATATACGAAGGCAAGAGTGCTAAAAAATGATAGATATTTGATTAAGGACGTAGAAGGATTTCCAATAAGTCAAATCCCCTACGGAGGTATATGGGAAGTGGCGAATATAAAACCGTGATTAAAAGGACATGCTAATAACTCACTGGATAATCGGGACGATTATGTGTCAGGACGGACGAGTTGTGGCACCATTGCTCCATAAGCTTTCATTGGTAACAATACTTATCATTTTAACACGTAGACACACTACTAATGCTCTTTATAATAATACTTATCATGTACACATATAAACACACGAGGAAACAAGACAGATGCGCACTCCGAGTCAGTCATCATCTGATCGTACGAAGAAGTGCACGTCTGCCATCCGCAATAAAAGGACATAAATATATTTTCATTTATTTTCGAAGTCTTATTTAATTTGACGTATTGCTCGGTATTTTTGAAAGTTTCATGCCGTCTAAAATATTTACAAAAGTTTTTACGTCGACTGGCTTATTTTGCAATTGCGTGTCAAAGTTTTTCTCCAAGTTATAGTTTTATCAATCTTTAATCGTTTTGGCGTATCGAAAATGTACCGAGGTATGGTATTTACTATTCGCTCATTACGAAAACAAGATTCGGCAGAAGGCAACTGTGAAGGGGAAATTTGCAAACTATTATTTCCAAGACTAGATAGAGAGAAATCTCTAATATATGTAATAGAGTTTGACGTTTGAATGACCACAAATTCGAAGTCGCCAAAACTGCTGCGAAAGTCTAGGTTTCCATAAGTGATGTCAGAGATCCTTCAGCGGTCATAACAGACAGTTTTAGTGCATTCAATGTACTAGATTAAAACTGACAATACTGCGATTTTTCCAACTACACTTTGCGTTAATAGAGTTCCCAACCCTATGACATATATATTAGAGATTTCTCTAATACAAGTGCGTGCAAATTAAAGGAAGCAATAATGTTAACCAATGAAGTTATTTACATTGCAAAGTATCTATCTTTCCTTTGTCATAAAAAAACGAACCACTTAACACTTTTCTTGTACAAAATTTCTTTAATAACATGATTTACATAATTGATACCTTATTATAAATGAAATAAATATATAAAAAAAAATAATCTAATCCAGAGATTTACCAGGATACAATTATCGGCACTCACGGACTACTTGGAGGACATATTACTTTTGATCTCCATCTTTTCTTAAGAGGTCATTAAAATCAGTTATTAATTTTACTCCTCGTTCTGCCAAATCATTTACGACCTTAAGTGATCGAACTATTCTTAAACCTTCTTTAAAATTCGAGTTTTCAGCCCAAACATTCAAAAAATCCGCATTTATTTTTAAGCGGCTAAAAAAGTTTAATGTATCTTTGTTGACAATGTTTTTTAATCCAGCTGCGACAAATTGTTCTAGTTGATATCTCTGAAGCTTTGGATTTGGAATTCGATTGTTTTCTGCTTCATTGCTTGTCAAAAGTCTGTTGGCCATTTCTGATTTTTCCCCATAAGATAAAGTTGGGTCAAAAAACGCCAGACCTTTCGCAAGAGCTTTCGCAGAGATATCCTTGTCAATATTCTTGTATTCAGTGCAACTGCGCAATAGGTCAAGATCTTGTTTTGGCGCCAGATAAGCCCTTGGGCATTAAACCAAGCTTATTTTTATTTCGTTGGTGATTTCTTCACTCATTATAAAGCTTCTCCAGTTTTATAATAGAATCTTTTTCGTATTTTGATTTAATTCTAGCTTTTTCCCAAATAATAAATACTTCTCGAATGACAAGTCTCTATTTTATTGATATTCCAAAAGGGTTTACAGTTTTACAGTTGGCATCGAGTGAATTAAGTTTTCTATTCCAACTGCTGTTTCTAAACTCTGTAATTTTCAAACCAATTAACCGTGTAAGGACCTTCATGTCCCTGAAATCATTAGCCAATCGATATTTCTGCCATTTCCTTCTATAAAAGTTTCTAGTTTTTATTAAACTTAGTATAGATCGTATAAGAATGTCAGATCTTTGGCAAAGAGACCTCGTTGGAACTGCAACTAAAATGTTATCTTTGATTTTGGCCTCCAAGAAATTGATTGATTCGTCAATATTTCTGCAACTGATTGACGACTCCAAGTTAATAGGACAGTTGTTAAGAGCGTTACAGAGGGGATATCGAAATACATCTCAATTTGCTTTATTAAAGTCTAGGTATTGCACATTACGAGTTTTGGGACTAGAGAGAATATCACAGATGACTGGGAGATGGTCAGAACTTAAAGCGTCAATGACGAAAGGTGGACTTAGGATGCTAGGAATGTTAGAGAAAAAGAAATCAAGAGTAGAAGAAATAAATTTTTCTGCAGAGGGTATATAAGTACGACAAGGTGGGTACACCAGTGCAAAGTTATGTGACGACAGCAAATTTTCTAAGACGTTACCCCACGAGTTAGCCCTTTGACAGCCCCAATTGCGATGTCTACAGTTTAAATCACCGCCGATGAAGTGGTCATTACTGATCAAACGCCTCAAGTCATTTTTTAAACATCTAGCTTTGAAAGCATCAGATGAACCTCCGGGAAAGTAGACAGAGAAAACCTTTAATTTGAAGTTATTTTCAAGTGATATTTCAATGCCTATATTCTCAATGACTGTTGTATTTACCCTGGGTAGTATGGAGTGATCAATACCTTTTTTTTTTTTTTGTGCATTTTTATTATTTTAATTCAGTAATACCTTAATGCTAAACAAAAAAAATGCTTAAAAATTAGCCTAACTTACATAACAATATTAATTTTACTTACTGGCCCTCTGCGGGCACTCTAAGCTACACCTATCACTTAATATAAGTCTTTCGACTTCCTGACATAATTTATTTTTTTATATGAGTTATTTAGCTTGAGAAATAAGAAAATGTTCAAAAAAAAAACTTCGTAACTAGAACTTATTTTTATGTTTTTTTTAATATATATATATATATAAGTAAAACCTAAAACTAATTGAAAAAAATAATAATATAATACTAAGTCTACTTAAATTATTCTAATCTCCGTTACGTAATTAGATACGTACTTTTTTTATATTTTTTATAAGTTTTTTTCTTTTTTTTTGTTACCCATCTCTGTTTTTTATTTTTTATTATTTTTTTTGTTGTTTTTTTTATACATTTTTTTTACTTTTCTTATATTTACTTAATGCTACCTATTTAGACTATGTAAGCCGGCCATGGTTTCATTATTAAAACAAACCGGCTTTGCATGGCATGGCATGGCGCTACACTGAACTAGAAGGAAACGACGAGGGAATTCGCTCATCTTCACTACGCCACCAAATTCATGGTACTGCCGAACAACATCCCTAATGTCGCGACTCCCTACCGCCCTATTGAACCGGAGACGCTCCGCACTGCCGTGTGCGACGTCTCTGTCGTAGTTGAGTCGCCTATCCGCAGCTGATCGAGCGACGTGGAAGATAAGCGGTACCGCTAATTTATCTTGGATCAGTTCTTTTTTATCAAAATAGAGGAACGCCTCTGGGGGCACAAAGCCGTTAAAGCGCACGCTCTCGTGATATAGGTCATTGGGGTAATAAGCCCAAGAGATCAGATTGTTCGTAGAGGTCATTGTTCTGGCAATGTGCCTTCGAATCAATTTAATGACGAAATTGTCCACTCTTATTAGGTTAGCCCTATTGTATAAGACTTCATAAGGATAGAATTTTATGTACTCAGACTCTGGTGTTCTGTATAAACGAAGACAGGCCCTAAGGCAAGCCCTCTCAAACACCCGAATCTTTTCCAATAGACTTGCTCTCACGTTGAACCACACGGGACAACCAAATACAAGCATAGGCCGGATGAGGGCCATGTAGCAGATTACCTTCACCCTCGCATCGAGTTGTCTGCTATAAAAAAAAGCCTCTTTGTAAGGGCAAAGGCACCTTTGGCTCTGGCCAGAGCAACATCTATATGTTTGTTAAAATACAGATATTGATCTATCCAGATCCCAAGGTATCTGACTACATTTCGACAAGCAAGTGGCTGCCCGTGTTGTCCAACGATCTGAAACGTTCGGCAATTCTTTCTGGTATCTGCAGAGGCCCCAGACAAAGGCGTCCTAAACAGAATGGTTTCCGACTTCTGAAAGTTGATCTTCAACTTCCAGTCATCGCAATATCGTTTAATTGTATCGAAGTCACTTTGTAAGAGCATATTTATGACCTCGATTTTTGGACCTGATCTGTACGCTACCAGGTCGTCTGCGTACGCTATGGCATGTCGAAGTGAACTCACAAGATCGCTTGTGTAGATGTTGAATAGGATCGGCGAATTAACCGCACCTTGTTGCAGACCGTTTTTAATGTCAAATATTCCAGCAGAAGTTACATCGCCATTTTTCACGATGAACCGCCTGCTAGTGAGCATATTAAAAAGAATGTACAGTAGTGGTTTGCTTATGCCCAGCCTGTTCAACTTGTAGAAAAGTCCCTCTTACCAAACAGTATCAAAAGCCTTTTCCAAGTCAACCAAACAAGCACCCGTACATTGTTTCTTGCTTTTGTTCCATTGGATATCGGATACCAGTTTAGACGCGGCATGTGAGATATCATGCCCCGCCTTAAAACCGAATTGGTTATCCGGAACTATATTTTTGTCCTGAACCCACTTAGTCAGAACTCTATTGATCACTTTTTCAAATACCTTGCTGATATTCGGTAGGAGACTTATCGACCGAAGATTCGCCGGATTGGACGTGTCTTTATCCCTTTTGGGAACAGGATGCACCACAGCTGTCTTCCAATGCGCTGGATAATGTGCATTATTCATTGCATTATTAAACAGTGTGGTGTAAATGTCCAACGCTTCTATTGGGAGATGTCTAAGCACAATGTTTGGTATCCCATCGATTCCAACTGATTTCTTATTTCTAAGTGATTGAAAGATCGTTTGGAGCTCTGCCTTCAAAACGAACGGGGGTAGCTCCGTCACGCCGGCGATGACATTATTTGCCATATTTTCGTCATTGAACTCAGTGAAACCTGGGTTCTCGAATCGCCAGTTAGAAATTTCATTTCGAAGGCAGAAATTGTGCGAAAGGACCCGATTCTCCAGGTCGCGGTTCAAGCAAGTGACCTCATTTGCTTTATACACATTCTGGAAAGTCGCTCCTATGGCCTCTACCTTCTCCTGCGAATCTTCGATCACAAAGAAGTCATCATCATCAACAGCTTCTTGTGGATCTATACCGGCTGTTAGCAGTATTCGTTCATTTTCCGTCGTTCGGGCGATCTTAAGGCACGGAAGGTCGTTTTGATCGTTCCTCCGAAATATTTTATTTATTTGCGGGAACATATTCGGGTTGCTGGTGATTACAGCCCGAATGTTATTGTTCCAATACAAACTTACAGAAGCCCTGTAATTCTCTCTTATTAATGTTTGGAGGTTTTTGATCGACGACTTCAGTGTCCTGATCTCCGGGCTATGTCTGTCAGTAAACTGTCTGTATAATGTTTTTAGTCTTGACAGCAGTCTACTTTTATGTCGGTGCAATACGTCAATAGTTGCGTTGCGGAATAGGTCTTCGTTGTCAGTATGTTGATACCGAGGTATCGTTTTGTCCATTGTTCGTTTAATTGTCTCGTCCATTAGTTTTAGATACCTGTCAATCTCCTCGTTTGATAGATTTCTATTGGACTCTGGGTAGAGCGAATTCGAGGAGATGGCTCTCGTAAGTCTTCTGGAGAATTGCGTCCAGCGCACCCTACTATAATTGTACGAGTGTCTTTGGACAAACTCATCTAATTCTGCAATCTCGTTTGGAACAGTAATTTCGGTACTGAGACCGCAATGGTCGCTGTCATATACAAAAGTATGTAGACAGTTGATAGTTTGTTGGTTCGTACCTGTCAGTTGTATCCGTGTGTCGAATAACAGGAGATCCAGATAGGAACCGTATCTGGGAAACGATGGACTGTCCGTCGCTTTTAAACCGAGTCGATACATAACACTATGCTGACCCCACCAATTGAGTAGTAGGTTCCCTCTAGTGTTTGGTATATTATTTCCCCAATCTCTGTGTTTAGCGTTAAAATCTACGCCGATTATAAAGTAATTCTCCTCCAATTCCAGTCTTAGATATCGAAAAAGTATCTCGAGTTCTGAGATAAATAAGGTGGATTGAGTAGCTTCAGGCGCATAGACATAGACCATGTACAACCGCTTTCCGCTTCGGAGGCGGATATACACAATGCATGCCTCTAGCACCTGGAACCTACGTACTTCATTGCTGTAAACTCTTTCAAATGGCAAATTGCTTTTAATGAAGATCGCAACACCACCTCCTTGTGTGGAGTTGGGTCGGTTTCTTCCTACTATTTCATACTTGCTGTGCCTAATTTTGTGTTTTTTGGTAAGCTTAGTTTCGCTTACTAAAAACACATCAGGGGCCTGGTCTTTAAGCAACTTGAACAGCGTGGCTCTTCGTTCAATCCTTATCAGTGAATTTACATTCAACGCAAGGATCTTAAGGGTTTGCTCGGCCATGTTCGTACCCATTACGACTGGGGGTGCGTTAGGCCCGGCAACAGCGCGAAGATTCGGTCCACACGTGTGGTCTGTTCTGTTATCTGACGTTGAAGCTGAGCCATCTGCCCTTGTATAGAGAGCAAAATAGCTAGCATGTCAAAAGCAGCTTCAGGTCCCCTGGACGCTGAGGCCTGGGAAACAACCTTAGCCTGTTGTGCAGTACTTCCTCTACCTGCCGCCATTTGGGCGTAGGTAATTTGAGGAGTGACGGCTGGTGTTTGAATGTGTAGAGGTTGGCGTTTAACCTCCACTTTTTGCTGCCGGGCCAGATTTACTTTCTTTATGTATTGGAACTTAGGACAACCCCGATAGTTTGCGGTGTGTCCCGAGTTCCCGCACAAAGCGCACGAAAGCTGGCTCTTTTCCGTCGCCCCATCCCTACCTAGAGCGCATTCCTCCGATTTGTGGTCCTTTCCGCACTTCACGCATCGAGGCTGCATCTCGCAGTTCGACGCGGCGTGCCCGAACCTTTGGCAGCGAACACATTGTAAAATGTTTTCGCTCCTCTTTAATTTTTCCCAGTGTACAACCTGGTAGTCTAGGACTTTAATACTCCTTAGACTATCTAGTTTACTGTTGGGACTAAGATGTACAAGGAAGAACGGTAATTTCCGGCTCTCCCTTTTTGCTCTGGCTGTCGTAAATGGCTTGACCCCTACGAAAGTGAGCCCTTCGCACTCTTTCTCTTTGAACCGTCTCGGTTCGGTAGACGGTTCCAACCCCCTCAGCAGCATTGTTTGCAGCTTTTCACATTTCGGTGTGAAGGAGAAGAACTCCGTCGTCGTGTCTTTCAATAATTTTTTTATCGTATTATAGCGTTCCACTGAATTGCAATGGATTGCATGTCTATCTATACTTAAGTGTTTTATAAAGAAATTGTTGCCTATGGCCGACTTACATAATTCGATTGTATCTTTCAATTCCATTTTGAAAGTATTAATAGGTGGAACCCTTTTCTTCATAGACTGTTGTTGTTATTGCTGTTGTTGTTGATGTTGTTGTTGCTGTTGTTTTTTCTGATGTTGTGTTGGTTGTTGTAGTTTCTTCTATCATGATTTTTGTTGCAGATCTTCGTGCATCAAGTTGAGCTGAGGTTTTAGGTTTTGTTACTGCTTTAATTTGATCTGCTGCTCTTGAGGCTGCTTTTCAGTTTGCTGATGTTGTTTTTTTTCGGAGTGCTCTTGCTCTCTTTTTCTTCTTGCCAATTGTTTGGCTTTGATGGCCAGCACCCTTTGTTGCAGCTCTTTTATGCTGTTGTAAAGGGACTCCACTTGCTCATCCTCGTCCTCGGATTCTGAGGGCGCTAGGGAGGCGAAAGTATTATCCCCTAGATAGAGACCTTCCCCACCGTCAGAAATGTATGGGTACTCATCCATATCTGGATCTTGATGGCCTTCTTTTGTTGCGGCTTTTGATGTTGTTGGTGCCCTTTCTTTAACTTCACCTGGCACCTTTTCGGTTGAAGTTGATAGAGAGGGCCGCTTTACTAATTTAGGAGTTGGTTTGCATTTCCTCCTCCTCTTTGCAGTGACGTCACTGGTCATCGATAATGAGTGGCCTGATGTGTCAGCCGTATCATCGGCTGATTTAATTTTTGGTTCGGCTGTTGGCACAGCGGAACGCTCGCCTGCCTCCATCACGTGGTCTTATTCCGCAATTCCTCTTTGTGTTTGAATTTAACAACGTAAAAACAAAAAAAAAAATAGAAAAAGAACACTTTTCGCAGCTGGGAATCGAACCCGTATCCACGGATTGCTAATCGCGCACACTTCCACTAGGCTGATTGGAGCCTTATGTTAACTGCGTTAAATATTTGTTTTAATATTTGCGCTCGTGAAAAAAATCGAAACACGTCTGTTTTTCCCGAAAGTCAGTGAACGACTCAGTGATCAATACCTATTTTTACTAATATGACAACTCCGCCACCGGTATTGTGAGTACGATCAAGTCTATAACATTCATAATTGTACTTGCGACAAGAAAACTTTACTTTGTTACTAAGCCTTGTTTCACTTAACAAACATATATCAATATTAAGATTAGAGACAAAGTTGAAAAATTCAGTACATTTTTTACGAATACTCTTGCATTCCAACACAAAAGCTTAATCTTATTTAGTGTATTACTTGACATTGGAAAATAAATATTTATTTAAAAATAAAAATTTGATGATTACATTAAATTCTTCAAATTTAGATTTGCATTCTCCAAGTTTAGCGATCATTTCCATTGTAAGAGATGAAATTTCCTCTTGGGAGAACAGGGAGTTTTCCGCAGATGAAGAGTTTTGTGGGATGAACATGTGGCTGTATTGCACTTCACGTTATGGAACTTGTGGATGCTGTGATGGTGCTTGCTGATGACATGTCTTCGGCAGCGATGGGAGGTCATTCATGCTGATGAGGTTGAAGTTTTTGGCAGGTGAATTTGGCTGCGAGTGTGTGCGAGTAAAAACACGAGAAACTGTGGATTTAACTGAAAGTTTTCCTCGGATTTGTAAATATTTAGTTCGACTTTCGCATGCAGTATCAGTTGATTTATGATTGCCGCCACAGTTTGCACATTTGGAGATGGCTGCAGATGTGCAAGTATTGGTTTTATGGTTTCCCGAGCAATTGCTACAACACGTTTTGACATTGCAATGTTTTTCTCCGTGGCTAAACATTTGGCAACTGTGGCACTGAGTTAATTTGTTTTTTGGGCGGCGCTGAAACTCCCATCTAACTTTTGTGCGAAAAATTGTTTTAACATTTTTCTTAAGAACTTGTAGACGAATAGATCCATTTTCAAAATAAACGACATAAAAATAATCCACCAATGTTTGGTTGTCTTTCTTGATTATTTTGACATCTCTATATTTCAAACCAAGGGAAATTAGTTCATTTTTAAGGGAGATTACGGGAATCTCATCTAAACCGAAGAGAACCACTTTGAATGATTTTTCATCTCTAAGATCATGCGAGAAGAATTGACACTTTTTCAATTTTAGTCCACTGCACGCGGTATGGAATGAGTCGATTAAATCACAAAATAATTTAATTCCAAGTGAGATTTTCCGTATGGAGTAATCGTTTGCTTTCAATTCATTAAGCAATTGGTTCACAAACTCACTTGTTTTGTGTAATATCTTTATAGGAGGAATTGCAATTTATTTTGGGGCCACTGATTGACACTCGAAGACATATTGTCTTCATTGTCCGTGTCGGGGTGGGAATCGAGAATGCTAAAAATAATTTCACTTCGCGACATTGTAGGAGTATTGATTCACCTATATTTATTCGTGGAGGACGACGAGTCCTCGAATAAGTTAAACCCGCGTTTAGCTATCTTGATTTGTAGTCTGATTGGGTTAAATTAAGGGAGAACGGGAGAACGAGAGCTGATTAACACTACGGAAAACACAATGTTGACCGCTCGGAGGTTAAACAAAGACTGATCTGCAACATTGAGATGTGCAATTAAAATGAATTGCTGGTCATTTTTAAGTTTCTTGCACATAAGTTTCATAGCAAGTAAAGTTAGTAGTAACCCGCCAAAGCTTCTTCATCTTACCAGTAGATTCCCATATCGATATCTACTGCCAATCAATTTCAATGGACTGCGAGTCTCGCTATGTAGTGATTATGGTTGCTTGTATTTAAACTGTAACTGTTTAAGCTGTCGAAAAGCTCATTCATTTTAGCACTGAAAACATGGGTATCCAATTTCACTGACAATTTTTCAAAGTTGTTCGGGTTTATATGACTCTCGGTAAAGTCTAAGTATGGCTACCCGTACGAATGAAAAGGAAGTCGCATCGATAGCTGACTTTCCCGTGCCACTAAATGCCAAAGCAGTTCATAGTTTTCTGGGACTATGCTCTTATTTTAGAAGGTTTGTTCAGGACTTTTCGGTAATCGCGAAGCCTTTATATAATTTGATAAAGAAGAGTGCCAAGTTTAACTTTTGGAAAGAAGAAATGGTTTCTTTTCGGGTTCATAAACAGAGGTTGATAAGGGCTCCTACCCTATCCGTCTATGATCCTCGTGACGAAACAGAGTTGCATTGCGATGCTAGCGAGATAAGGGTTAGGGTCATATTGATGGAAAGGATATCAATATATGCTCTCGAATGATTCTGAATATATCTGCAGGGAATACAATTTCAAATTGTTACTGATTGTAACTCATTAACTCTAACACTGAATAAAAAGGAGATAAGCCCACGTATTGCTCGTTGGGTTTTACAATTACAAAAGTACGACTATACCTTAGAACATCGGAATGGAACTCGTATGCGGCATGTAGATGCCTTGGTGCTAGAAGGAAACACTCTTGAACAAAACCTCTCAATTTAATTGCTTAGAATGTATAGCGTTCTCACCGAAATTCGGTAAGCGGGAAGGGTTCTTAAATAACATTCCGAAAGGAAACTTACCATTCGACACTTTCCATATACTCGTAGATCATTTCGGTCCTGTTTCATTAGCTAGCTTGAAGAAAAGATATGTTTTATTAGTTGATGTGTTCATGAAATTCGTTAAACTATTCTCGACCCGTTCTACGTGTGCTAAGGAAGTGATAGGACACCTGAAGTCGTATTACCAAGCGTGCAGCCGACCAAGGGTTTTAAGCTCCGACAGAGGGAGCAGTTTCACATCGAATGATTTCGAGGCATTCCATGAGGAAAATATTGTGCGACATATTAAAATAGCAACGGGGTCCCTACAGGCAAACGGACAAGTGGAGGGGACTAATAGGAGTCTGACCCCAATAATTGCTAAGTTGTGTAATGGAAACCCTAAAGCTAGCTTAGATAGTGTATTACCAAATATTGAGTTCTCAATGAATAACACAGAATACCGTGGTACCGGCACTACACCTAGCGAGGTCCTGTTCGGGGTGAGACAAAGAGGTAGGCTTATCGATTTTATTAGTGAAAGAGAGATAGTACAGAACCCCGTTTGGATAGGAATTTATAAAATTTAAGGTCGAGAGCGGCTGAGATACAGAGGGATTATAATAAGAAGACAGTAGACGAAAGTCGAAAGGTAGCCAGGAAGTTCGAAGTCGGAATGTTATGGTCAAGAATTTCGTCAATACCCAGGGTGCATCAAAAAAAAATGTTGCCAAAGCTTAGGGGCCCATATACGAAGGCAAGAGTGCTAAAAAATGATAGATATTTGATTAAGGACGTAGAAGGATTTCCAATAAGTCAAATCCCCTACGGAGGTATATGGGAAGTGGCGAATATAAAACCGTGATTAAAAGGACATGCTAATAACTCACTGGATAATCGGGACGATTATGTGTCAGGACGGACGAGTTGTGGCACCATTGCTCCATAAGCTTTCATTGGTAACAATACTTATCATTTTAACACGTAGACACACTACTAATGCTCTTTATAATAATACTTATCGTGTACACATATAAACACACGAGGAAACAAGACAGATGCGCACTCCGAGTCAGTCATCATCTGATCGTACGAAGAAGTGCACGTCTGCCATCCGCAATAAAAGGACATAAATATATTTTCATTTATTTTCGAAGTCTTATTTAATTTGACGTATTGCTCGGTATTTTTGAAAGTTTCATGCCGTCTAAAATATTTACAAAAGTTTTTACGTCGACTGGCTTATTTTGCAATTGCGTGTCAAAGTTTTTCTCCAAGTTATAGTTTTATCAATCTTTAATCGTTTTGGCGCATCGAAAATGTACCGAGGTATGGTATTTACTATTCGCTCATTACGAAAACAAGATTCGGCAGAAGGCAACTGTGAAGGGGAAATTTGCAAACTATTATTTCCAAGACTAGATAGAGAGAAATCTCTAATATATGTAATAGAGTTTGACGTTTGAATGACCACAAATTCGAAGTCGCCAAAACTGCTGCGAAAGTCTAGGTTTCCATAAGTGATGTCAGAGATCCTTCAGCGGTCATAACAGACAGTTTTAGTGCATTCAATGTACTAGATTAAAACTGACAATACTGCGATTTTTCCAACTACACTTTGCGTTAATAGAGTTCCCAACCCTATGACATATATATTAGAGATTTCTCTAATACAAGTGCGTGCAAATTAAAGGAAGCAATAATGTTAACCAATGAAGTTATTTACATTGCAAAGTATCTATCTTTCCTTTGTCATAAAAAAACGAACCACTTAACACTTTTCTTGTACAAAATTTCTTTAATAACATGTTTTACATAATTGATACCTTATTATAAATGAAATAAATATATAAAAAAAAATAATCTAATCCAGAGATTTACCAGGATACAATTTTCGGCACTCACGGACTACTTGGAGGACATATTACTTTTGATCTCCATCTTTTCTTAAGAGGTCATTAAAATCAGTTATTAATTTTACTCCTCGTTCTGCCAAATCATTTACGACCTTAAGTGATCGAACTATTCTTAAACCTTCTTTAAAATTCGAGTTTTCAGCCCAAACATTCAAAAAATCCGCATTTATTTTTAAGCGGCTAAAAGAGTTTAATGTATCTTTGTTGACAATGTTTTTTAATCCAGCTGCGACAAATTGTTCTAGTTGATGTCTCTGAAGCTTTGGATTTGGAATTCGATTGTTTTCTGCTTCATTGCTTGTCAAAAGTCTGTTGGCCATTTCTGATTTTTCCCCATAAGATAAAGTTGGGTCAAAAAACGCCAGACCTTTCGCAAGAGCTTTCGCAGAGATATCCTTGTCAATATTCTTGTATTCAGTGCAACTGCGCAATAGGTCAAGATCTTGTTTTGGCGCCAGATAAGCCCTTGGGCATTAAGCCAAGCTTATTTTTATTTCGTTGGTGATTTCTTCACTCATTATAAAGCTTCTCCAATTTTATAATAGCATCTTTTTCGTATTTTGATTTAATTCTAGCTTTTTCCCAAAAAATAAATACTTGTCGAATGACAAGTCTCGCTGATTCTTTCAAGTTTAATTTAACAATCCGTTAATTGAAAAATAATGTCGCTGGGACTTGACGATTTGAGGGTAATTTACAACCTGTTATTTGGTGAGACGCATAGCCGATAAGAAATATTTTTTCACGGGTTCCGCTTTTCATGTTCGGTGTAGATCCCATATCAAAGAACAGTAGAACACGATAAATAATTGTAAAATCCTTAAAACTACTAAAAGTACTATAGAAAACACAACAGAAATTAGACTCACAATTTATTATAAGTTAGTTTATTGTATAGAAAAAATAATACTACAATAAAAACCGCGAATTTATTTTATATATATTTTATTTATATATATATTTATTTTATTTATTTTATATAATGGTAAATAATCAAAATTAACCACTCGAAAGCTTTTTGGCACCTGACAAGATTGTTGTAAGTAACAGTAAAATTATTTCCAATTTAATTAAGCATATAAGTAGATTAGCTGTTTGGGAGCAAGAGTTTATTTACTTCGCAAAAGAGGAAAAAAAAAGAGATTTAAGAAACTTTGAGCGAGGGGGCACCATTTAGCGTAATCCAGTTGATCTCAAATTTTGGCTATCTTAAAATCTGCAAAGTATGATCATTTTATGCGGTTCCTTCATAAAAAAATCATAAAAAAAAATTTTCTTCGAGCGTTGCGGTCACCCTAATGTACACTTAAATATTATTATTATTATTCTTGAATATGTTTAAGTGTTGAAAAAGATATTTCAACTGATGATGTTGTCAAAGGAAAAGCAAGTACCAGCTTACAAAATTTGGATATTTCTGGAAACACTGATATGAGGTCTTCTGTTACAAAATTTTCAAAAAATTGCTTAAGAGTAAAACTGTTAAATTCTTGTTGTTTATAAATAACAATTTTTTAGAGCAATTACATCAATAAATTGACCATGCGAACTATGAAGTTAATTTAAAAGAAGGTTAGGAAATTTTTTTGGGTATTGTTTGTATTAAGCACACCAAACAAATTTAGTTCTCTTAATTCTAAAAACCTGGACACTAATTGTTCAATTATTGTGTCAATGATTTCAAAAAACAGTCTTCTGTATTCTGTTTCTTGATCAATTTCATCTCGAAGTCGATATGATAACACAATACTATTTAACTGTTTTGTTTCACAAAAATATTCGTTAAAATTATCTCTGATTATAACAATATTTTATTTTGTTTTTTCAATAAAATTGAACAATATATTATGTCAAGAGTTTTTGTTTCTAAGACATTATACAAAAAATCAGTTAAAACAAATATGGAACTAAATATTTCAATTAGCAGTTGTGATTCAAAATCAAATAAAAATTGCAAGAAACATTGTCAGGAATTGACTATATTGCAATTCCAAAATGCGTCATTGTCGTTTTCATCGGCATTGTCCACAATCTTCTGAAAATATTCAACTAAAGCTTCCCTGTATTCTTTTGCCACTGAAACAAACTGCGAGTTGCATCTCTACCTTGTTGGTGGAATCGCCTTTATGTACTATTGCGTCAATAATGAACATCTTTTTGTTGATTGTGAAAAAAAGTTGGACATGCTTGTTAGTTTCTCGAAAAATCGTCTGCATTTGGTGTTGTATTTTAAAACTCCTTGAAGCACTTAAGTCAACCTGTGTGCTGCACAATGAATGAATCTGGCACTCGGAAAGACTTGTTTCATCCTAGATTGTGTACCAGACAAATTTCCTGATATAACTGCTGCTCCATCGTAGGTTTGGCCAACTAGTTTTTCATCGCAACTAAGTTCATTAACTAATTTGATGACATGTTCGGCTGGGCTTTCAGCGGACTTGTTGCAGCTAATGTCAGAAAACCCAAGTAATTGCTCTTCAATATTTCCTCCCTTGGAAACAAGCCGTACCACACTCGAAAGTTGAGACTTTTTACTGTTGTCTGATGTTTCGTAAATCAATACAGAAATAAATGTACACTCTTGTATTTCTTGAAATTTTGCAGTTGAAAATAAAGTACTCACAGCTGAGATAATGTCATTTTGTATATCAATTGAAGTTCCACGAAATAATGTCGACCCTTCCAAATGATTGTAGAGGACAGGGTCATATTTTCCCAAATAATTTAAACACTCCCTATAGTTTCCCTGGTTAAGTGAATCCTTCGACTCATTATGCCCTCTAAATGGAAGATCTAGCTATTCCAATAAGCATGTGGTGTCAATAAGCCTTTTCATTACCTCACGATTTTTTTTTCACTTTTTCGTAATGTTTACTTTAGGTGGCGCTACAGTCCGGGGAGGACCTGGGCCTCAGTCAACAAGTTTCTCCAGCCAGCTCAATCCCTGGCTAGCCGCCTCGAGTTTCACACGCTAAGTTGGCTGAGGTCCTCTTCCACTTGCGTTCGCCACCTGAGTCTTGGCCTTCCTCTACTGCGCTGTCCCTCGGGGGCGGATTCGAAGACTTTTCGGACCGGAGCATTGGTTTCCATGCGCTCTACATTACCCAACCATCTCAGTCTTTGGATCTTCAATCTTCTGGTTAGGTCCATGTCGCTGTACAGTCCATACAGTTCGTCGTTGTATCTTCTCCTCCACTCACCGTCAATGCAGACGGGACCGAAGATCGCCCGAAGAATTTTTCTCTCGAACCAACTAAGAACACCCTCATCCATTTGTGATAATGTCCATGCCTCTGCGCCATAGAGCAGGACCGGAATTATTAAGGTCTTATAAAGGGTGACTTTTGTTGTCCGAGAGAGGGCTTTGCTACTCAATCGCCTTCTTAACCCAAAGAAACAGCGATTGGCAAGAGTTATTCTTCGCTTGATCTCAGCGCTGGTGTCGTTGTCTGTATTTATAGTGGAGTCTAGGTAAACAAAGTCCTTAACTACCTCAAAGTTATATCTGTCGGGGGTGACGATCTTCCCGAGACGTCGGTGTTGGTTGTCCTTTTTGCTTGACAGCATATACTTGGTCTTGCCCTCATTGACCCCTAAACACATTTTCGCCGCTTCCATCTCAATACTCGCGAGAGCGCCACTGACATCACGGTGCTTTTTCCCGATTATGTCAATATCATCTGCGTATGCGAGTAGTTGGACGGACTTTTGAAAGATAGTGCCTCTTGTGTTTGCTCGTGAATTTTGCACTATTCTTTCAAGTACGATGTTGAAAAAATCGCATGACAGCGCATCGCCTTGTCTCAATCCTTTCTGGACATCATAGGTCTCGGTGAGATCTTTACGAACCTTGATGGAGTAGCGTGCATTCTCCATCGTCATTCTGCACAGACGGACGAGCTTGGCGGGGATGCCAAAACTAGACATTGCTCTATATAGCTCGTCTCTATAGATGCTGTCATACGCGGCCTTAAAATCGATGAATAGGTGGTGGGTATCGATCTGAAGCTCATGGGTCTTCTCCAAGATCTGCCGTAGTGTGAATATCTGGTCGATGGTGGACTTTCCTGGCTTGAAGCCACACTGATATGGACCTATCAGATTGTTGACGAAGGGCTTCGGGCGTTCACACAATACGGCGGATAAGATCTTATATGCGATGTTAAGGAGACTGATGCCTCTGTAGTTGGCGCTGTTCAGAGGGTCTCCTTTCTTGAGAATCGGACAAACAATGCTGAAGTTCCATTCATCGGGCATACTTTCGTCGGACCATATTTTACAGATGAGTTGGTGTATGCTCCTTACCAAGTCATCGCCTGCCGCTGTGAAGAGCTCGGCAGTCAGGCCATCCGCTCCAGCAGCTTTGTTGGACTTAAGCTTCGATATAGCTATCTTCACTTCATCCAGGTCGGGTGGACGGAATAGTTGGTCATCATCGTCCAAGTTGAAAGGTTAATTCTGCCTGACAGCGGCATTTGGTCCGTCATCGCCGTTATACAGTCTGCAGAAATGGTCTTTCCAAATCCTCAGCATCTACTGCAATTCTACTACGATGTTCCCTTGTTTTTCTCTACAGGCTTCGGTTCGGGGTTTATTTCCGCGACATGTTATTTTTACCTTTTGGTAAAACTTCCGTTATGTTTGCTCACACTTATTTGTTGCTGCTATTGCAGACTTTTCTGTGGAATTATATTTCGAAAAGGGTTTGCTAATTACTTTTTCAATTATTATACAGCTGTCTTTATTTATAACCTTTTCACTACCAGGTGCCATTCTTGAGTTACAATAGCTGGAAAGAACGAACAAAGATTAGAGCGAAAATGTGTTAGGCAATGCCTTATGAGTGCATTTGCATCACGGTATAAGAATCAAAAAATATCTATAATAAAAAGGATCACTCCCCCTGAGGCTGAAAAAATCCACCCGTCGTAAAATATCTAACAGCAACGTCGCAGATCTATTGCTTTGTTTCAAATTCCAAATCCCATTTAATTTTGCCTGACTGAGAATGCATACGATAGTTGTGTTTTACCCTGTTTTTATCCTTTTCTTTTGTCTGGGGAGAGAGAAATATTACCCAAAAAAAAATTTCACGGGCATATAGATTTACATGACGACAAAATGACGGGGCAGAGTGGATCCACCGGGTGGATCTTTTCAATCAAAGGGGAAGTGATCCTTCTTTTTATTATTGTACTATTCTTTGTTTATTTTGTAGGCATATGTTGCAGTCTATGTTTACTTTCCTACACATTTCTTGTACCAGTTTGTTCGGCCAGTAATAAGTGATTAAGATTCCTTGAGCACTATTTTGTAATTTCTTTGAGCTCTTTAATGTGTTTGTATTGTTATTGGTTTTTGTTGGTCCACACCAAATGTGAATTAAATAATAAGTTCACTGCGCAATATTTTCCTTATCTTTTTGTAACCTTGTCACCGTTATCCTTTCTGTGTATTAAAATTTCGCTAGAAGTTGATAGCAAAATACACCAATAAGCAAGCAATGGATACAATACACTGTGATAAAATATTGCAACAGAATAAAATTAAAAAAAAAACACTTTTTGTTCTGTAAATGTGTTGTGCTAAAGATTTTATAGGTATATATATATATAAGTATATTCTCATCCTTATAAACAAAGTAACTTTATATTTTTTATCCCATCCGTTACAACATTCATACTGATTTCAATAATTCTTACGAATTTGCTTCAATGTTACAGCTTTTTATGAAATTTGCAGAAAATTTATTTTCTAATTGGAGTTGTCTTGCCATTTCTTCCAATTCTGCCCTGTCGTCGGTTTTTTCCGTCTGCGTTTCTCTATGGTTGGTTAGGAAAACTGTATAATTTGTAAAGTCCTTCTCGACTTTACTCTCTGTCGCTTCCTAAACATGTTGGTGCATAAATTGCTCCGTAATACTTTCACTAACTATGGCTTCAGCATCTTCCGGCTTAAAATTACTTACTCTCGCACAACCCACTGAATTTTCATATTCACTCACACGTTTGAGAAAAGGAACCGCAGTCTTTGTTAATCTCAATTGTTTTTCACCGAACATATTTCTCTTAAAATGTTTTTCACAGACGCACATGACTTTTTAGATCACTTCATTTAATTTTTGATAATCACTAATTTTTTCTTTGACAATTAATAGGAAGCTTAAAGCAAATTAAACGTTTATTAAATTTTTGACATAGACACACACTCTATAATACTTTTATATTTTCAAACTTTTTTAATGAACCTAATATCTTACAACTTGTACTTTCTTAATTATATATTACGGGTATCATAAAATCTTAGTAAAATAAAAAAATATTCACTCATAGTGAATGGTTTTTGGCCTAGTTCATTTCAATAAAAATAAGAAATATTCTTCTATTCTATGCTTTCAAAAAATGACCTGCATTTTATTTTACAAAATCTGTTCTTCCCTGACGAAGAGCACAAAGGATTAAATGACATCTTTTATTTTACAACCCAAAATATTTTTTCCATCCAAAAATTATACCTCAGGTAATCATAATTTTGAAAAGCTACGGAGTATTGAAAACAAAATAATAAATATTATTCCTAGCAGTATGGTTAAAAAGGATTGATTTTCCTTGTAATATTACATGAATATTTCCCGCAAACTAAATAAAATAGAATCATTTTAAATATCGATTTCGGTACATATTCTATATTATTATATAAACATTCTTTTTGAGTGATATCGTTTTATTAAGTGAAGCATATTTGTAAATAATATTTTGAGATAAATAAATGTTTTGCTGAACTTTAAAACATATTGTTTGGACTGAATGCAAAACAATGTGGTCAGATTGAATGCATCACAGTGATTCGGAACTGAATACAATACACTAATGATTAAGCCCATTTCACTTCTCCCAACATTCCCTAAAAATGGCCAATGAAGTAATGAACTCTTCCATTCTTCATTCTTCTCTTTTTTCGGTCAGCAAGCTGTCGTCGTCATCCACCTCGTGTTTTTATTATATTTCTAATCTGTCCACGTCCGCTAGTTTATCCACCTCTACATCAACCAATACAGAAAGCATGTCACCAAAGAACTCTCACGTTAGACTTCCCGCTATCTCGAATTTCACTTTATCAGTGGATGCGCTTATCTCATCACAATTTAACAGTTTTTTACCTGCTCGTGACAGTAAAAGCTCTCGGGATTTATCGGCAGCCAGAAGAGGACTCCTTTGCATGAATTTTAACCCAGCTGCAGTGGCGTTCACCAAGTGAGGAGTACTTTCTGTGATCTCACGCTATATGATGCAAGTGGTTGGATTGCACCAGTTATCGTAGTTGCTAAAATGCTACTTAAGTAGCTGTGGTTTATTCAACTAGATTGGGATGATTTAATGCCAGACGAGTTTTTAGAAAATTGGCAAAGATTTTTGGATGGCCTTCCGGATCTTCAATTTATTAAAATTCCACGATGGATATATACGATCTCATCCAACACCTTTTACCAACTGCATGCATATTGCGGCGCATGATCCAACGCATACGCGGCTGTAATATATCTCAGAACAGTAATGAAAGACAGTTATATTTATAAGACTCTATTAATAGCAAAAACTAGTACTGCCCCCATGAAAGTGATTTCTATTTCTCGACAGAAGCTCTGCGGGGCCCTTCTGCTGGCAAAGCTTCTACCGCACATGAAGGCTGGTTGAAATTTAAAATTTCTGAAGAAAATATTTTCGCTCACAGCGACTCAAAAATTGTCTTGGCTTGGTTGCAAGGAGACGTCAGTCGATGGAAAGTTTTCGTCGCCAATAGAGTTTCCGAAATTCTGGAAACTACTTCCGTTCAGCAATAGAATCATGTTTCAACTAATAAGAATCCAGCTGATTGTGCCATGCGGGATATGTATGGAAAGGAACTCGCTAACTATCTATTATGGGGAAGAGGCCCAGAGGACTAATAACAACCTACGCTACATATCGTATCTGCGAATTTAGATTTGGGTGAAAGCAATCAACAAGAAGTATCGATGGAAGCACGAACACAACAGGTGTATGCAGTCGGATCAGAGGGTTCCATTAAATGGTTCTGCCCTCTCAAGAAACTATTACAGATGTTCGTTTTGTGCTCCCGATTTTCATTTAATTGTCAAAGGAAATCGACTTCTGGACACAACATTAGATCAAGGTGGTTCAAGCCGTCTCTTTCCTGCAGACATTAAACCATTTAAACCATTTAAAGTCGAACAAGAGATTTACAAAGTGAAAAGAATTTTTAACTCTTAACCCGGAGTTCGATGGAGAAGGTATGATGAGAGTGGGTGGCCGATTGCAAAAAAAAAACAGCCCAGTATGGGCCATGGCCCAGCTTCTTGACACTCATTTGTTTTGCTCATGCTGTCATTTTTGTCACATCTGAGCGTGGTGTACGGTTTATCGCCGAGTCCGAACGGCACTCTTTAGAAGTTTTTTCGTAGGCAATTTTACTTTCGGGAGTTTGCCATTGCCCGCCGAAAGGGTGATGGCGATTTGAAAAATTGACTCAGCCTGGAATCGAACCCAGACTCCCAGCGTGATAGTTCATTGAGCTAACTACCTCGCCATCGCCATGGCCGATTGCACAGCTCTAAAGAAACACCACCCGAGAAGAGTCATTGGACTGTCAACGCTCACATATGAGGAGATGTCAGCATTGTTGTGCCAAATTGTGGCTTAAGAAAGAACAAAATATCGCCGTTAACGACTTGGTACTGCTGAAAACGGATCAGTCTCAGTCCCCATCGATTTTCTGGAAACTTGGTCATATCACCGAAGTTCATCCCGGGTCTGATGACTTGGTAGTAGTAGTTTCGGTAAGCATTATGGGGGAGACGGAGGTGTGTATACGACCCATTGCCAAGGTCTGCCTACTTCAAGACTGTGAACTAGATACCCAAGCACAAACTTTTAATTTCTTTTTACATATACAATAATTTCTTCTTTTTTTCAAACGAACACAAGTATGATGATGCTACCTGAGCTAGATGTCCTCTTTTCATTGAATATCGAGTCAGTGGTGGCTAGAATTGACCACCTAGCAATGAGGAAAGACAATTGATATTCAAATGCTGGATGCATCACAGCGATTCGGAATTGAATACACAACACTCATGATAAAACCCATTTCACATCGCCCAACTTCCTTTAAAAATGATCAACGAAGTCATGATTTCTCTCATTCTTTATTCTTCTCTTTTTCCGGTCAGCAAGCTTTCTTCATCATCCACCTCGTTTTTTATTATATTTATAATCCATATCACAGTCTTTTGATTTTGAATACGGACGAAAATTACAAATTATGTCCCAATAGGAAGAACACATATGAAAAGGTTGATTAAAAAAAACTTTTGTACTAAACATTTTTCCAAAATTTTCTCTTAATCGTATTTAAAAGTTAGTCTTCTCGAAACACCCAGTAATCATATAAAATACAATCGCAATCATATACACGCATTTACTCATAGTGAAAATCTCTGGATCACAGCCGATCATGAACGCATAAAAAAAGGCGAATAACTAGTCCGATTCCACTTTGTCCGTATGCATTTCACAGCGTTTTGCACTCTGTGGAGGGGAGAAAAATTATTCACAAAAATCTCTGAATCGCAAGTAAGATTCCATAACGAATGACGAGCAGACTACTGTATGAATTCTTTCTCAGCCAAAATTAAATGAGTTTTGGAATTTGAACCAAAGCAATAAATCTGCGCTGTTTGATCTAATGAGATCTCGTTGTTGGTGTTTTGTACGCCGTCGGCTGGATTTCTTCAGTCAGAGGGGGAATGATCCTTCTTGTTATTAATATTCTTTGGTCCAAGCTTCGTACATCTTGTGCTTGGATTTGTACGATTACAAACAGGTTTGGTGAGAAAGTTGCAAAGATTTTATATATTATTTGTTATTATCAATCTGTTGGCGAGATAAAGGACTTGCCGCAACATTTTGGTGTCCTGGTTTGTAAACCAATTTTGCTGCATATTTTTCAATGAAATTTTTCCATATTTTAAGTTTAGTGTTGGGATTTTTATCTGAAAAAGAATAAAATTAATCTGAGTACTTGTTGATAAGGGTCTATCATTAAGTCAGTAATACCGTAAAAGAAACTTTTAAGTTTTCGTAAAGCTCAGACAATGGCTAATAATTCTTTTTTATTTGTGCTGTAGTTCTCCTCTGTCTCATTTAAAGTTCATAAAATAAATGATATGGGTTTTTTGTTTTAGAACAGTGCTGCACCGATTGCAAAATTACTTGCATCCGTGGTTAATTCAAATGGTTTATCAATTAAATAATAATTAAACTTGTGGCTGAAGAGCTTCTTTTACGTTATTTAATGCATCTAATGCTGGTTCATCTATACGTAGTTTATTTTTACCTTTACACTTAGATTTTTCTTTGTTCCACCATTTCCTCCTCTGAGATGTATTGTAGGTGGTTTTACAATTGTTGTAAAGTTTTGAATAAATTTTCTATAATAACTTACCAAATCTAAGAATCATCCAAGTTCTTTTAAATTTGGAGGAACGGTATAATTTCTATTGTTTTAACTTTACTTGGGAATCTACTCTTATTTTATTATGTTTTATTATGTATCCTAGGTAGTCAACAGAATCCTGCAATAAGTTTGATTTGTCGTTAGATGTTTTCGTATGAGTGTTATGCGAACTCATAGTTCGAATATGTTTTATCACAGTCGCTTAAAGATCTATGCAGAGAAAGAGAATAGACGTGTTTCGGCTTTTTTTTAAAGTGGGACACGGGTTCGATCCTGGGGCCAAATTTAGAGCTTTTTTCCCTCCACAAATTGTGTAAATAAATCCAAACACAACCAACAAGTAATAAGGAAATCACGTGATGGATTGTGAAGAGCGTTCCGCTCTTCCAATAACAGGGCTTGCAAAAGGAAACAATACTGTTGCCAGTGCCGTGGCGACTCGACGTATTCGAGTAGTTGGACGGACTTTTGAAATCAAAAAACAAGCAGATTATGCGTTGATGTACATCTCTGATGAGATCCATTTTGAGGGGAGCAACAACAATTTTGCCTCTCTAGCGGCATCTGAATCGGAAGATGAGGATGAAATAATAAAATATATCAACAGCAGCATACCAAAGCTGAAAGAAAAAGTGCTTGTTATTTAGCAAAAATAAAGTGCACGCAGGCAGAGGGAGCGATTAAAAGTAGAGGGCTCCCAACAACAAAAGCTGCAGCAACAACAAAACCAGAAGCAGTAGAAACAATAACTGCAGCAAACAAAACAGTAGCAGCAGAAACAACAGCGGTAGCAGAAACAGCATTAGTAGCAAAAAGAACAACAGCTGAAACCACAGCAGCAAGAGAAGAAGTGAAAGTTCCTCCTATCAACACCTATAAATTAGAGGTAAATGCAACCAAGGACCTGTGTAAGTTGGTCATTGGTAATAATTTTAACATTAAGAGACTAGTGAATGATCGCCATGCCATCCACTCTAATACAGTAGAGGGATACGCGAAAGTGAAAGAGTTTTTAAAAGAAACGACGACGGAGCACTAATCATTCTCACCGAAGTGTGAAAAGCGGCAATCGATGCTGCTGCAGGGGTTGTGACCGGCTCCTGATACTGGGGAGATCCTGGCACTGCTCAAAGAAAAGGAGTGCTCAGTCACGAAAGCCGTCTGGACAGTCTAAGGAGTATCAATGTCCTAGACTACCAGGTGGTTCACTGGGAAAAATTGAAAATGAGCGAAGGCGTTATACAATGCGTTTAAAATAGCCCGGACAACAGACAACGACAGGTTATTGACAATAGCAGGTGTTGATACAAATGAAACCGCTGATGATGACGACTTCTTTATGATGGAGGATCCACAAAAGAAAGTTGAGGCCGTAGGGGCGGCTTTCCGGGAAGTATGCAAGGCCACTGATTATGACCTGGACGATTGCGGCTTGACGCACAACTTCTAGATTCGAAATGAAGTGGGGAACTGGCGATCCGAGCGCTCTGGTTTCACTCGGTTAGGCAATGAAATATGGCAAATAATGTGACCGAGCCCCGTTCATTTCGAAGGAAGAACTCCATGAGATCTTCGACACAATCAGAGGTAAGAAATCAGTGGATACCGATGGCATTCCGAACATCGTGCCTCTACATCTTCCTCTAGATGCGGTGGGCATTTACACCCCCCTGTTTAAAAATGCAATGAATAGTGGACATTATCCAGCACATAGGAAAATGATATATACAAGCCGGCGAATTTCCGGTCGATAAGTCTCCTTCCGAATATCGGTAAGGTGTTTGAAAAAGTAATCAATAGAGCTCTAATTAGGTGGGTTGTGGACAAACTTATAGTTTCGGATAATCAATCAAATCAATATCTCAAATGCAGCGTCTATCCTGGTGCCCGATATCCAATGGAATAAAGGCAAAAGCCAATGTACTGGTGCCTGACTTGTTGACTTGGAGAAGGCCTTCGACACCATATGGTTAGAGAGTTTTTTTCTATAAGCTGACTAGGTGGGGATCAGTAAACCACTCTTGTACATCGTGAAAAATAGTAATGTGACTTCTTTTTGAATATTTCAAATTAAAAATGGTCTGCAGCAAGGCCCGGTATATTCGCCGATCCTATTCAACATTTATACAAGCTACATGATAGGTTCATTTCCCACTACAATTGCTTACGCAGATGATTTGATAGTGTACAGAGCAGGTCCAAAAATCGAGGTCATGAATACTCGCTTACAGCATGACTTCGATAAGATAAGACGATTTTGCGATGACTGGAACTTGAAAATCAATTTTCAGAAGTCGGAAACCACTCTTTAGGACGCCGCCGTTGTCTGGAGCTTCTGGAGATACAAGAAAAAAATGGTGAAAGTGCTAGATCATTGGAAAACACGGACAGCCTTTGGCCTTGGGATCTGGCTAGATCAGTTTCTGTATTTTTTGCTTTTGCCCTCACAAGGAGACTATTTTATAGCAGGCAACTCGATGCGAGGGTAAAGGTAATGTGCTACATGGCCCTTATAAAGCCCATGCCGGTATTTGGGTTTCCCGTGTGGTTCAATGTAAGAGCAGGCTTAATGGAAAAGATTCGGGTGTTTGAGAGGGCTTGCCTTAGGGCTTGTCTTCGCTTGTTCAGAACACCAGAGTCGGAGTACAACAAATTTTATCCTAATGAGGTCCTTTACAACAGTTCGAACCTAAAAAGAGTGGACAACTTCATAATTAAGCTGACTTGAAAGCACATTGCAAGAGCAATGGCCTCGACGAATAACCTGATATCTGGGGCTTACTTCCCCGACTTCCTGTACCAGGAGAGTAAAGCCGCTCTGACGGCTTCGTTCCACCGGAAGCATTCCTCTACCTAGATCAGCGGGGGTTTATCCAGGATAGATCAGCGGTCCCGTTAATCTTCCATGTCGCTCGGACAGTTGGGTCAAGCGAATCAACTTCAACAGAGACGGCGCACACGGCAGTGTGGATTGTTTCAGGTTCAGTAGGGCGGTGCGGAATCGCGAAAACAGGGATGTGATTCGGCAACACCAGCATTTTTGGTGGTTGAATGATGGAGAAGATGTTTCGTCGTCGTTTCCGTCAATTACAGACCATCCTCACTAATGAGGCAGTGCCGACCAATCTATTTGTTCTGTGAATAGCGATGGCCAGCTTACAAAGGTATAGGTAAGCATTTAAGAAATATATATACAAAGGTATATACACTAGTGTATTTAAATGTCTAACTTTTAAACCGCTTTGTAAAGAATTTTTCTTTATTTGTTCGTTTTTATATATAACTATAAATATACAAACTTAAAAATAAGCAAACAAATAGTTTTTCATGGAAACTTAAAAAGATATAAATTAATTAGTAATTTCACGTGTTGGCATAAGATCGTATTTTGACAAACTTAACAAAAGATAAAAAAGAAGAAGATGTTAGTGAAATGTATATCCTCCTTTGGCATCAATAACTTTTGAAGGCGTCTTGGTACTGAATCCACTACATTTTTAAGAATCTCTGGAGATATCTTTTCCCGAAGAGAAGTGACCTCAGAAACTGTCTCCTCTCTGGTTTTATTTAGCGATACTGTTCCTTTGCGTTTCAAAAAGCACAAACATCCTTCAAAAATTTGGTAATCATCCGGGCTTTGTGGCACGGGGCATTATCCTGTTGCAGGATTAATGATTCCCCAATAAGCCTGTTTGCGGAAGTAAAGACATTTTCTTTTAGGATGATCAAATATTGATGTTGGTTCATCGAGCCGGTTACAGGAACCAATTCACCCAGCACATTATACGCAACACATCCCCAGAACATGACAGAGCCTCCACCATGGCTCACTTTTTGGCAAACGGGTCGTTTCTTTTGCCTTACTACTTTTGGCAATCTTACAAAAAAGCTTTCATCTGTCCATAAAACGTTTCTTCAGAACTCCTTTGGCTTTTGCAGGTTTTTCTTTGCAAAGGCAAGCCTTTTAAGCTTGTTTGACTTATACACATATATACGCCACGTCCTTAGGTTTAATTGTCCTAGAATCACTGATTGGGTTCTTGGCCGTCAAATTCCATTGATCTGTAGCCGATTGAGGCTTCAGAAAAATATATTTTTTTTTATTCCCGTAAAGGGACTCGGTCATGAGTGGGCGCTGTTTTGCGCTTAGCACCGGATCTCGCAAAGTTACTAATGTCGCTATGCTTTTAAAGCTTATTTATTTGATAGTGCACAGTTTGACGTGACACATTAAACTCTTTTGTAATGTCTTTTACTACCGTTCCAGCACTAAACCTTGCTATCATCGAAGATCTAGTAACCAAACTCAACTCTACCGTTTTACCCATGGTTTATAACAGCTTTTAATCAATTTTTATTTTTTATCAACGTGTAATATCAATTAAACTTAAATACAAAAGTTGTTCGGCTCTAGCGTGCGCAAAAATGCAAGCGTATTTATACAAAGCCTCCGTCAAAATACTTATGCCACGCAAAAATTTCTTGTCTCCATGCATTCTTATCAGCAGAAAGAGAATGCAAAAGGTAGACAATATAAAATTTGGGATGCATAGAGATAAAAATAGGTAATTTGTTTAGCCCATCGTTTTTGTACCGTTATTTAAAGATACCAAGCCAAGCAAGCTTCAATAGTCAGAAAAAGGTTTTGTCAAAATACTTATGCCGACTAGTGTACAATAAATTGTGCTAAATGTCTATGGGTGTGTATGCGTGTATTTTATATATAGGTTAGGTAGACTAAGGTTTATTTTAAGTTAGATATTAATATAATATAATATATAGATTGTAATAAAAAATAAAAAAATATGTCCATGTGCTAAGTTTTTTGTTAACAAGTTTTTTCTTAGCCTTCAGTAAAGAAAATAAATATTCCTAAATAAACTGTAAATAAAGTCGGAAAACATAGATATAAGAATTTAGAGTACCTAAGAGTGCCTATGTGGGGCCAGTAAGTTAGTATAAGATTGTTAAGTAATTTTAAGCTGGCATTTAAGCATGTTTTGTTAGTATGTAAGAGTTAATGATTAATAAAATAAAATGCATTGAAAACTAAAACTCGAATATGTTTTATGTTTTTGTCAAGGGATGAAGAGTATATTAGTAGGAAGGTACATCATCTATATAAACATATGCAAATTTTCTTATGCATGAAAGAAGGATATCATCTAAGCATCGTTAAGAAATGGAAATAGCGTTTTTAACCCAAACCGCATCCTTAAGGATACAGACTTACACCATTCACACTGAATACTGTTTTATCCCTGTTTCCGTGCGGCATCGGATAAAGAATAGTACCGCAGTGCGTCCCAGCTTGTCGTAAGAGGCGACTAAATGGGACACCAATCATATACAGGCAACTATGACACCAAAAATGAGCCTGTGACACTTTAACACCTTAAAACTTTCCCACAAGTTTGTATGCAATCAGTGGGTTCCCACGTCTGGAGACTACCGGTGGGGTAAAAGAACAGTCAATCAATTCGAAATGAGCATACAAGTGTCAAACCACTCAAACTTTAGATACACTTCATGGAAATGATCGCAATTAATGGCACTACCCCGCTGGGCACCACGATTGCAACGCACTCGGGTGATCCCAGAGCAAGCAGAACTGCTTGTGTCAGAGCCCGACGGTCCAAAATATTTTCATAAACTTCGGTTTGCAAGTTGGAACGTCGGATCGATGACCTCAAAAAGTTTAGAACTGGAAGCGATTATGCGTCGCAGAACTCTACAAATCCTGTGCGTACAGGAAACAAAATGGTGTAATACAGGAAATAAAGCGCGTTTTCTAGATTTAAAAATTAAGGCATTTAAGATGTTCTACCATGGAACGGTCAATGGACGAAACGGTGTTGGAATCGTTGTTGCAGCGGATCTTCTAAACAACATCGTTGGTATCTTGAAAATAAGCGACCGCTTGATGAGTGTTAAACTCGTCATACACAATGAAACGTGGAACATTGTTAGTGCGTACGCTCCACAAAATGGATGCGACCAATCGGAAAAAGATACATTTTGGTCAGAGTTCGGTAATTTGCTTATAGATATACCTCTTCGTAGGCGGAGATTTAAATGGCCACGTCGGAGAAACAAATGTTGATTATGAGGACTGCCACGGCGGTAAAGGCTTTGGAACCAGAAATTCAGCTGGTAGGGCTTACGGCTTAACTGTCTTAAATACAATGTTTATTAAACATCAACGACATCTTATCACCTATAGCAGCGGAGGCCATGAAACGCAAATAGATTATCACCTCTGCAAAATGTCGATGAGAAACCGTGCTAAGGACTGTAAAGTAATACTTGGAGAATCGCTAGTAAGCCAACACCGTCTGCTCATTGCAGAATTTTTCACGGCGGAACCACCGAAAACACGGGCATCGTTTGGAAAGCCAAAAATCCGGTGGTATAATCTATCGAAGGAACGAAGCGCAAGATTTATCGCACTGGCTAAAGAAGTACTTCAAAATATAAATGGTATAGCAGACTCACTTCGCCCGCAAGAAATGTGGAACAGCATGCACGAGGAATGCATAACACTCGCAAAGTCCCATCTGGGGACTATATCGAAATACCATCACGTCGGCAAAGAAACACGGTGGTGGAATGACGAAACCAAACGAGCTGTGGCTAACAAGAAGAGTGCATTCCAAGCGTGGAGCGATCGGAGCGACTATATATAAAAAGTTCGACTGGCCCTTGAATACGAGCGTCTTAAAAATATCGCAAAGAAAGTCCTGGCTCGAACTCGAGCGGCAGAAGCGGAAAACCTGTACCAGGAGTTGGAACAAATATCCTCACGATCGGCGGATAGAAGACAAGCTATCCAAGAAGTTCAAACGTCGTACAGTACTAAAATGCCAAATATTTTTAGGCTCGCTGCACAGAAAAAAAGAGAAAAAATTCAATGGAAATAACCTCGCCGAAATACATCAAAAACGCAGACAGTCGCTTACTAACAAATGAAAAGGAAATTTGTGACCGGTGGCTTGAATACTGCAAGGAGTTGCTTAACAAACAGTTTCCACGTGATATCGTGCCGACAGCTGGTCTATTCGAGGAGGAAGTTTCGGACTTTTCAATCGAAGAAATAAGTATAGCAATTGGAAAAATTAAGCGGGGGAAAGCGGCGGGACCAGACAGCATTCCATCAGAGTTTTGGTCGAAGATGGAGGGGATCGGCAGCGTTTGGCTATCGAAACTTTTAAATAAATTAAAATATGGACAACCTATGCCGAATCAATGGAGAAGTAGCTTCTTGGTTCCATTATACAAAGGAAAAGGCGACTCTCGAGAATACAACAACTACCGTTCAATCAAGCTTATGTCACACACAATGAAAATCGTCGGAAGAGTCTTAAACGAACGTCTTCGGCAAATAATAAAGCTCGATAATAGCCAGTGTGGATTTGTTAAAGGAAGATCGAAGGTGGACGCTATCCAAAGCCTACGAATAATAATGGAGAAGCACCGAGATTCGTCTAAGGATTTACACATGGTATTTATCGACCTCGAGAAAGCATTCGATCGAGTGCCTAGGGATCTCATATGGGCCGCGCTGAGGTCTCAAAATGAACCGGAAACGTATGTTAGAATAATACAAGACATGTACGGAAACGTGAAAACTGCGGTTAAAAGCTCTGCTGGACTAACAAGAGAATTTCCAGTTAATGTTCGAGTGCATCAAGAAAGCGTACTTAGCCCTTTCCTCTTTAACGTAGTATTCGACTATTTTTAAAAGACTGCATGCGCGAAGCAAATGTAACGCCAATTCTCTTCGCTGATGACGCAGTTATACTTAGCGATAACGTCGAAGATTTACAGAACGTCTTAGATTCATGGAGAAATGCGCTAGAGCGAAATGGGTTTAAAATAAGTCGTTCAAAGACGGAGCATTCGACTTGCCCATTTGCGCATCCGTTGCGACCTGTTCCGGATATAATGTTAGACGGAATAGTTCTTTTGAAAAGCACTATCTTTAAGTACTTAGGATCAATCGTTAACATGGAAGCGAAATGTGACGACGGCGTAAACCACAGAGTGAGTGTGGGATGGATGAAATGGCGGGAAAATTCGGGAAACTTTTGCAACCGAAAATTTCCACTTAAATTAAAGGGGAAACTCTACACCACGGTTGTTAGACCAGCTCTTATATACGGTTCACAGTGTTGGACAATGTACGGAGCGTTTAGAAACAAAACGACGGCAGCGGAAATGAAAATGTTAAGGATGTCTAGTGGAGTCACTAAACGCGATTGTATTAGATCTACGCGTATAAGAGGAAGTCTACATATAAAAAATTCGGTAACCGAACAGCTTGAGGCGAATAGAATAAGTTGGTATTGCCACGTTCAAAGAAGATCCGGTTAAAAGGGAACTATCAACTACGGTCACTCCAACTGTAAGAAAACGAGGTCGGAAAAGGAATTCCTGGATTTCTCAGATGGCAAATGCGCAACAACGCCTGGGGCTTACCACTGAAGCGATCCAGGACCGAGCATTATGTAGACGCGTTCTGCGGTCTGCGACATTAGCCAACCCCATAAGCGGAGCAGCAGCGATGCAGTAAAAATGGGAAACTCGTTGCGCATAAGTTCGTATAACGAGGAAAGAGTTAATAAAAGGATAAGAAGAAGAAGACGGTTTTTTCCCTGTCCGATTCTTTTATGAGAATTTGATAAAATCCTGATTCTAAATCTAACGCATTTGAAAATCAACTACCATCCATCTTTTAGATCTGGTTTGTTGGTCAGTGTCCTTTTAGTGACGGTCCAGATGGGGGAATTGTACGGATATTATCTAATAACTTCTATATAAATTCACTATACCACCTTGACCATGTGGCGTTCCCATTGTTCCGATTTGGGTTTGTCAAGTTGGTACATCTGTTTTTAGTATTCCCTCTAAATCTTAGCATCATAGCTTGACATTTGCAAAAGTTACGTAGCCAAGAGTACACCTATCTATGAATTTAAATTTGCAACAACGAACTTGTTATAAATTTTGCGTAAAAAACGTATTTAATGGTGCACGAACGTTGGAAATGTTGGAAAGGTGTTTCGGCGACGATTCTCTAAAGAAAACGGTCGTTTACCAGTGGCACGAGCGGTTCAAGAGTGGTCGTGAGTCAATCAAAGATGATGAACGCAGTGGCAGACCATCGACATCGAAAACCGATGAAAACATTGATGAAGTAAAATAAATATTGGTCCATAACCGCAAATTAACCATCAGAGAGATAGCGGAGGACTTGAACATGGATCCGTCCAAGACACTTTAGTTAATGATTTCCGTTTCCGTCGTGTAGCAGCAAAGTTGGTGCCAAGAGACCTCAAGTTCTGGCAAAAGATAGACCGTGTTGACGTCGCAAAAGAGATGATTTGCGAGGCTGAATCCGATCCCACATTCATCAAAAGGATCATTACTGCAGACGAGACGTGGGTTTATGAGTACGACATGCAATCCAGACATCAGGCAAGTGAATGGCGGTTACCAAATGAGCTGAGACCAAAAAAACCACGTCATTTTCAGTCAAAAAGGAAGACAATGCTCACGGTTTTCATAGATTGCAATGGTGTAGTGCATCATGAACTTTTGACAGAAGGCCAGACAGTAAACAAAGGGTATTATTTGGGCATTGTGAAACGATTGCGTGAAGCCATTCGCCGAAAGATACCAGAATTGTGTGCAGAAAACTCGTGGATTTTGCACCATTATAACGCACCGTCGTACAGCGCCACCATTATTCGGAATTTTTTGGCGAAAAATGCAACAAATACCATACAACTGTAATATTTTTAGTTTTTTTTTAAACAAAGAAACAACCGAGTTCAATTTGATGTGCGATTTATTCAAATCTTAGTTTTCTTACAATCATGTGTACCCGTTGGCTGCTCTAATAATATTTCTTATTCTACTGTCAAATTTAGATCCACCAGTGCGTTCAGTGGTGCCACTGTGTTGCATAAGTTTAGTGGTGCCACTTTTAGCATGTATGTTACACGGTCTTCCTTTTACAGGAAGTGTTTCGAACTCCTTTCTCTACAACTACACTAGAACCTTAGACTAATCCGATAACCCTAATATTCCCGGTCGCCGTAATGCACAGGCGGGCGAGGGACGCGTGAGCTACGTTGTGGCTGAATACTAGCGGGCCCACCTTCGGCATCTGTTTCTGAATTTACATCAGACTCGTCCATGGCGATGCTATCTCCGCTGGCTTCACCATCACCACCAGTAGAATCATCTGGCGCGTTCGCTGCATAATTCTTAGCAGCTGGGGATTCATTACCACCCTTAGCAACATTTTCCTCCCCATGTGCATTCGGGATAGCATCGCTATTTCTCGAGTCCTCCAATTCTTGTTTACTATTTAAAATAATCACTAGATAACGGCGGTTACGTCTGAATATCTGACCAGTTGACATGTCCAATACCAAAAACGAGTGGTCATTGACTATACCAACTATTTTATCATAACACCATTTCGTATTTTTGTTAAAATTTTTGGTCAATTTCAAGCTTCGACAAGAGGCAGGTCCGACGATCATAATACAGCTTTTGACGTTCGCATTTTTTAATTAACTTATCTTTAATAACATGTTCCGAAACCCTCTCCCGTAGAAGAAGTTTATTATAAATTTGTGTCTTTGTTTTGATTCGCTGCCCAAAGAACAATTGGGCTGGTGACATCGACATAGAAACCAGTGAGGAGACATTATCCTCCAGTATTCGGTTCTCAAATTCTTGTGGTCAACCTTCATCTAAGCATCTCTTCAGCAAGTCCTTTGCAATTGCTACACCTTTTTCGATGTCGATGAAACTGTCGACATTATATGGAGAGTTGTCAGACCGGATTTCCGAAGGGTAGCCATACCGGACGAAGACACTTTCCATAAAGCTGATAGCCGTCGTCATCGATTTGTCCTTTACTTTATCAGCTACAAGCCAGTTTGAATATGCGTCCATCATTGCCAGGTAGTCCCTACCGCCCAGCTCAAACATGTCAATTCCAAACACCTGCCATGGATATGCGGGAATTTCCTGCTGTGTAAGTGGTTCCCTTGGGTTAGCTCGAGTATATTTTTCACATACGAGACACTTTCCACTGCCATTTTTGGCCAGTAGAATAGTTGTCGAGCTCTCGATAGCGATTTTTGAATGCCTAAGTGTGGCTCGTGAATCATAATAATCATAATATCTTTCCGCAGCAATTGAGGAACGAATAATTTGTCTCTAAAAACAGAAAACCTTCTTCAAATTTAAGTTCATCTTTTATCTTATGATACTGTTTAGCCTCACAGCTCAACTGACCCTAAAATATCATCTCTGTGCGTAGCCCACGCGTATATGGCCTGATTATGATCCGACATACACATTCGCCTTCGAATTGAATGAATGACTGCCTGTAGCTCATGATCATCCTCTTTCATTTGTTTAACAACCGCTCGTGATAAGCAATCGACTACAGGGATATTTTTAACTGGCTCATACTTAATTCGGATGACCGGATACTTTAATAGTTTCAGGAAAAGCCGCTGTAGTCGTGCAGAGACATGGTCAATTTCTCTCTTCATGAGTACATCCAGTGGTCCATGATCAGATCGCACTTCTACTTCACGGCCATATACAAAATAGTGAAATCCCTCACATGCGAAGGTTACTGCCAGCAATTCCTCTAGAGACTACGAGATGCATATGCGACCGGTTGGTTCTTCTGCAATAGCACTGACCCCAATCCATCCTTTGATGCGTCGGTTTGTACTATTATTGGCAGTGTTGGGCCAAATATTCTTAATACTCACCCTTCAGTCAGGTTGTTTTTATAACCAACAACTTCTGCCTCCTGCTCCTTCCCCCAACGCCACTCAACATTTAGTCGTATTAGTTCACATTAGTTCATGGCAATGGCCATTCGCTGTGGCAAGTTTGGCAAATACTGACTAATATATTTCAACATCTCGAGGAATCGAGCAACATCTGGCATATTTTCAGGCAATGGCATGTTGATGATGGCCTCAAGATATGTTTGACTGGGCCTGACTTGCGATGCTGAGATCTGTTGCCCCATAAAACGAACCTCTGGCAGGTTTGAATTGGACACCGTTGTCGCGCGCAATCTGTAATACCTTGACCAAAACCATATTATGCTCTTCCAATGTCCGACCGGCCATAAAAATATCGTCGAAATAAATCTTTACGCTGCAAATGTCACCGAAAAGTTGTACCATTTTGCGCATGAATAGTTTCGGCGCGTTATTTAATCCAAACGGAACTTGATTCCAACGATAACGGCCAAATGAAATCATAAATGCTTTCAAGTCAACACTTTTGTCATCCAGTTCCAGATGCCATAACCCATTTTAAAGATTGGTTTTTAAGATGGCCTGAAGCCACACTGATTTGGACCTATCAGGTTGTTGACGAACGGCTTCAGGCGTTCACACAATACGGCAGATAAGATCTTATATGCGATGTTAAGGAGACTGATGCCTCTGTAGTTGGCGCAGTACAGACGGTCTCCTTTCTTGGGAATCGGACAAACAATGCTGAGGTTCCATTCATCGGGCATACTTTCGTAAGACTATATTTTACAGATGAGTTGGTGTATGCTCTTTACCAACTCATCGCCTGCCGCTTTGAGCTTGAGCTTTGAGCTCGGCTGTCAGGCCATCTGCTACAGCAGCTTTGTTGGACTTGAGTTTCGATATAGCTATCTTCACATCATCCAGGTCGGGTGGACGGAATTGTTGGTCATCGTCATACAAGTTGAAAGGTTGATTCTGCCTGACAGCGGTATTTGGTCCGCCATCGCCGTTATACAGTTCACAGAAATGGTCTTTCCAAATCCTCAGCATTGACTGCGATTCTACTACGATGTTCCCTTATTCATCTCTACAGGCTTCGGTTCGGGGTTTGTTTCCGTGGCATCTTATGTTTACCTTTTGGTAAAACTTCCGAACCTCATTCCTGGAGTAACATCTCTCAATATCCTCGATCGCGCGCTTGCCATGCTCTTTCCTCTTCCTCCTGAGAGGCCGCTGTTCGTCTCTCCTCTTCCGCTCATAGAGCTCTTGAGCAACTCTGGTCTTTTTTTTGCAGTGCCGCATTGCGTGCTTTTTGCTTAGCTGCATGTGCTTGCCGGCATTCATCATCGAACCAGGGGTTTCGTTGTGGTGGACGAGTGAAACCCAGCACATCAGAAGCGGCATCTCTGATGGCGTTTTGGTAGTGTTTCCAGTGGTCTTCGATGCTTGATGCTGGCCGCATTGGACCTCTTAAGAGATTAGGAGACACTCGATCGGTAAAGGACTTGGCGATCTCTTGCGATTGTAGCCGTCTGACGTCGAATTTTCTCACAGCATTAGTTTGTCTTGGCGTAGTTGGGGATATTCGCAACCGTACCTTGGCTACAACAAGGTAATGGTCCGAGTCGATGTTGGCTCCTCGGAACATACGGACATCCATAATACTGGAGGAGTGTTTTGCGTCGATCACAATGTGATCAATCTGGTTGACTGTTGATTGATCAGGAGTTCTCTAAGTCCGCTTGTGTATGTCGAGATGTGGGAATCGCATGCTAGCCACGACAATGTTTCGCCCCGCCGCAAAGTCGATTAGCCTGAATCCGTTATCGGAGGTGTTGTGCAGGCTATATTTTCCGATTGTTCCACCAAAGATACCTTCTCTTCCTAGCTTTGAATTAAAATCACCGAGGACAATTTTAATGTCATCGCTAGGGCATTGCTCGAAGGTCTTGTTAACTAGCTCATAGAAGGCATCCTTGGTGTCGTCATCTTTCTCCTCTGTGGGGGCATGCGCGCATATAAGGCTACTGTTGGCGAATTAAGCCTTGATGCGGATTGCTACGAGGCGCTCGCTCACATGCCGAAAGCTGAGGACTTCTTGTCTTAGTCTGCCTCCGACAACAAATCCGCATCCAAATAAGCGCTGCTTTTGCCATCGATAGCAATTGGCGTAGTAGATATCGCAGTTTTTCAACTTCGTTTTGTCCGGCCCATGCCATCGCATTTCTTGAATAGCGATTATGTCTGCTTTGTAGCAGTCTAGGACCTCCGCTAGTTGCTCGGCTGCATGTGGTCTATTAAGGGATCTAACATTCCACATGCATGTCCGAAGCTCATTGTCATTAAATCATTTGCGTGGGTTGTCAACAGTAGATCCGTCTATATCCGAGGCTTGTTGATGCTTCGTAACTTATATTTTTTTTTAAATGGCCGGGAAATTATCCCGGCAGCACAACCCCCAACCTGGAGGACCAGTTCCATTTTTTAATGCCCCTAAGACGAGGGGTTGGTTACACAGAAGCCAGTAACCCGTTCCGGGATGTGAGAGCTGCCGTTAGCCCATATAGGGCTCGTCCACCACCATCTCTTCTCCAAGACCCTGACTAAGTCCTGGAAATCCTTACCAGCCTGAGTTCCAAATGTGTCGGAGTAGCCCGGATAAGGTTTTGTTTTGTTTTTCCGACACTAACTCTGATTTATGGCGCAGGAAACTCGCCATTTGCCCCCTTCACTTCGCAATCTCTAGTGAGATTCCCAGATGGCGTCACGGGGAGGCGTGAAGTAGGGCTTATTAGCAGAGCTGCAAGATGTTCGGCTGCAGAGGCTCATTCTCGTCATTTAAGGAACCAACACCTGCTGGAAGATGCTACTTCTACGAGGCCTTATACTTATCGTTGCCATCTTTATTTGTGATTTTTAATTCCCAAGCGAATAGTTTGATTTAGGTTGATGTTGAACCAGAATAGAAAACTTCAGGGGAAGCCAAATCATTCCTTTCTTTTTTTAATTTAATGTTGTAGAAGGAAGTTCTGAGTTTTAGAATTATAGGGGTGTGAAGGATCGAAAAGGGGCATCGAAAGTTGTTTAGCGTTATGTGGACGAAAAAAGGGGTAGTTACTAAAATTTCGACGCATCATTTAGCTACCACGGTGTGACGCATCATGTATGAGAGCGTGTCATCTAGCTCTCTCTTCTCTTTCGTTTTTGGATTAGAGCATGAGATATCGTCTGGTCTGCAGTACCTATACCTATTAAATTAGATAATGGGTTGGAATTTTGTAAAGGACAAACTCGGGTTTCCAAATTTTTTAAAATTTCTAACTCAAACAACATCCAGAGTCGGGCATGAAAATAAAAGTAACTGCGGTTTACTAGTATTAGCAGCAAGATCCCCCCCCCATCCGGCGAGCTTAGAACGGATCCCATACTTGCATGCCTACCGCTGCTGATTGGTCAAATCACCTGCTGCTCTTTGCCCGGACTGGCCTCTCGAGTGACCTGTGCTGAGAGGTCATACGGGTGAAGAAAAGGTAGTAGGGAGGGTCATTTTGAGTTCTAATAGCACGAGGTTGGCCCATTTTTCTTGGTTATCATTTACGTGTGTGTGAGACTTCATTAGAGGATCCTGGGTTAAGTGCGAGTCACCTAGGCACTATCCCCTATTAATATTATTGCTCAATTTTGATGACAGGATAGGGTAATATATAAATAATATCGTTACATGTTGGCGCCCAACGTGGGTCCCGATTTGTCCTCGTCCCGATCAACGAATCTTAATTTCTTTCCTCTATTTATTGACTACACATCTCCCAGTTTCAAACTTGTAATGTAGTGGTTGCACTAATTGTCCATCTATTTTTATTACCAGGATACAAGGGAATAGCTAGCTGTCCGATAGAGCACAGCACAAATGCTTCTCTATGTCCGTTGCTGCTTGAGATTCTTTATGTCTTAATTCCTGGATGAGTCGATCTTTGTCTATACAATGGTGTATATTAGTTTACTTTTATACTATTTGCAAGGCGACACACCCAAGGATTTAACTTTCTGAGTATTTTTTTCTGCGCTCAGACTATTGCAAGATAGTCCGGTAAATTGGCTTCGTAGGCTTATATACGTCAGTTGCTATCTGGTTCAGTGAGCTCTTATGAAAATAAAACTTCTTTATATATACTCGTAACATCTAATAGAGAACAACCACCCAAGCCATGGAATTGGTAGAACATCTTATTCCTTTTTTTTTTGTAGCCAGATTGAATTTTTGTGATGACCCGTAAGATACTTAAATCTATAGGCTCTTACCTTGCTGCGTCACTAATATTCATTAGGTTTCTCATTGTATTTGTAGACTGATATCTACAACTGAATCATATCCCAGATCCTTATCGAGGAGAATTTACTATTCATTTATATCATAACCTTAGTCACACAAAATTCGCAAGTCCAGATCCCAGATTATTAATATAATATTTTGTTTGCTGACGATAGCTTTTACGTTAAGTAAATTTCAGTTTTTTCAATTACTTTGTATTTCATGCGGTATTTTTGAATTAATTTTTTTTTTAGTTTTATTAAGGTTCGCATAGCAATTAATTTTCCAGTTCTGCCACATTTATTTGTGAAACTTATATTTGAAGCTTGAATTTGTGAATTTTATTTTGTTATCTTCCACAATTTGTTGTCCTACATAGGCCCTTATTATGTATAATCCCTTAAAGCTTTCTGACCGAAATTTACGTCCCAAAAAGGGGACAAGAAGTTGTCACTGCGACAGTAGCACTCAGTAGCACCAACTAACTCTCCGAACCGAGTTTCTTGCTGGGCCGGTGGAAAATTGGTACTGGACTCATTTAAAATCCAGCCCAAATACCACTGGCCCAGCCTCAAATTAGCTCTTATAGAACAGTTTCGAAGCCTGGAAACAGACTCCGAACGTCAAAGTAAATCGAAACCTTTCGACGAATTCTATAATGAAATCATTCAAATGAATACTAGACTTCGACAGCCCAAGCCAAATTTACAAATTATTGAGATCATTAAGCAAAACGTACGCAGACGGATGGGGGAGTTGCTGATTACCTTCCAAACCTCTAGTCTGCCCGAAATGGTGTATGTCTGCCGCACCATTGAGAAATATCTCAATGACCATGAGACGCAGAGATTTCGTCAACATCCAGTCCGGCCTATGCGTCGGCATATCGGTGAGTTAGAGGTCGATGAAAATCCATCTACCTCCCAAACATATTGAGGCAGTGGAACCTCGAAGGAACTTCGCCCCGCTAATCTGCTGGAATTGCAAAGTTGCTGGACATTCATTTTATAACTGCAGCAGCCCTCAATGGAATCTATTTTGTTACCGATGTGGCAAAGAAAACACCACCAGTCCCAAATGTCCAAAGTGCACGGTAAACTATCGAAGGGGCAAGTTTCCAACCGGGGGATCTGTCTCACAGAAACCAAGTCCGGCCTTAAATTGACTTCCATTTGTTTACCTACCACCAGACCTGATTCTCAAAAGGATAACAAGCCAAAAACTCTACTCAAGCGTGACGTCGTTAATTCCGTAGGGGAATCTGAAGTACTTCGAACATAAGAAAAACAATTTAAAACTTTACATGAATACACGCAGGAATACTACACCACTCGAAAAAGAATTTTTGGGAAACAACTACTAGGTCTTTGGCCTTGAAAAGTATAAGAATATGGTCAAAACAGCTGATGGGCGACGTCAAGAGGTTAAAGGACAGATTTCATCTGACGTCCACTTCAAGGGTTTGACAAAAACACTAACTTTTTATATCGTTCTTACCTTGAAGCAGCCATTGTACTTGGGGGTTGACTTTCGGAAACAATTTCAAATCGCCCCACAAATAATATCTGGATTGTCCTTAGATATTGCTAGCAGAGAAATCGATGAAAACTCACTTGAATTAAACATCGAAGAGATAAACAAACTCAACAATGTTATCGCTCAATTTCCTTCCTTTGCCTCTATGGGCTTAGGATAAACAAACCTTGAAGAACAGTCAATCGATACTGGTGATGCGGAGCCCGTCAAACAAAGGCATTATCCCTTATCTCCAGCGGTACAAACCCTCCTTTATGCTGAATTGGATCGCATGCTTGACTTGGGCATTATCGAAAAAGAACAGCGCATGGAGCTCGCCAGTCGTGCTTATACGTAAACCGGGTAAAAACCGATTATGTCTGGACTTTCGCAAAATAAACCAAGTCACAAAAAAGGATGCGTATCCGCATCCGCATATTGAAGTGCTGCTAGGGCGCCTTTCAGATACGCATTTCATTACGAGTGTAGATCTGGAAGGCCGCTTTACCAGTTTCGAGTGATGCCATTTGGCTTGTGCAATGCGCCTCAGCGAAAGTGCAGGCTGATGGACAAAGTTGTTCCTCATGCCCTAAGAGAACAGGTATTTGTTTATTTAGTTGATTATTTCTAGCAGTTTTGAAGAACATATCCAAATCCTATCAGTAGTTGCGAACAGGTTAAGAACTGCCGGCTTAACCATAGATCTAAGAAAATCGAGATTCTTGGCACAGGCTGTTTAAAGATTGACCCCGAAAAGGTAGCCGCAATAAACGATTTCCCGATTCCAAAAACGCCTCTTCAGGTACGTCGATTTCTGGGTATGGCGGGATGTATCGTAGATTTATCAACGATTTTTCAACGGTATCAGCCCCCATTACCAACAAACTTAGAAAAGGGGTGAAGTTCACGTTTACAAATGAGGCCATTGCCTCATCAATACAATATAAAACAGATGTCGACAATGGCTCCCATTTTAGTTAATCCCGATTACAATTTATTATTTCGTGCGAAGCTTCAGCAACCGGAATCGGATGCATCTTATGTCAACTCGACGAAGATGGGGTCGAAATTCCAATATTTTATTTCTCGCACAAGTTAAATAATGCTCAGAAAAACTATAGCGCTACCGAATTTGGGTGTGCACAAATTCCGTGCGTATGTAGAAGGTCACAAATTTAAAGTAATAACAGACCACGCTAGTTTACGATGGTTGTTGACGAAGAAAGATTTGGACGGCAGGTTGGCTTGGTTGAGTCTAAAGCTTCAAAGTTTTTCGATATTGACAGGTCAGACACAGCACAGGATATCCACTTCAGGATGATTTAACATGGAAGATCTGAGTTCCATCAAAGCTAACTAGTCGTCTTATATCTCTCGCAAATCAACCTCCTAGCTCTTCTCATGGCGGCATAGCTAAAACCCTCTACAGACTTCGCGAACAATTTTATTGGCCAAATATGGCACCGCAAGTGAAATTATTTATAAATAGGTGTGAAGAATGCAAAGCAAATAAAGCCCCAAACTCCAATTTACGTCCACCTATGGGAAAAGCATTCGAGGTTCAACGACCATTCCAGCACCTTTATTTAGATTTTCTTGGCCCATATCCTAGTTCCAAGTCTGGAAATACCACCATTTTAATAGCCCTGAACCAGCTCACCAAATTTGTATTTATATATCCCTTACGGAGTGCGACAAGCCATGTAACTATTCGATTTTTGTAAAATGAAATTTTTTTTGTTTACGGGGTACCTGAAAGCATTCTAACGGATAATGACCAACAGTTTACCAGTAAAGAGTTCGAAAATTTCCTTATTTCGTTCGGGGTACGACATATACGCACTGCCGCGTATTCTCCGCAAGGCAATGCTTGTGAACGCGTCAATAGGTCAATACTCGCCGCTTTACGCTCGTATCTTTCCTGCGACCAAACACGGTGGGACGAACAAGTCCCTGCCATCGGACTCCCACCCTACGAAGCCTTATTTGGCCATTCAATGGTCGAACATGGCTCAAGTTACGGCCTTTTGCGAAAGCTAAACGCACTAAACAATTCAGATATTCAGACGTTGCCAAAATCCGATAAACTCAACATCCTGCACCGACATTTGACAAAACGTCTAGAGGCTGCACACGAAAAGTACGAAAAAGGTATACAACCTTCGTAGCACTAAGAGAAGATATAAAGTGGGCGATATTGTTTTTAAGAGAAACTTTTTTTTGAACAATGCCACAAAAAAACTCAATGCCAAATTGTGTCCCAAATTCCTCAAAATGATGGTGTTCAAGGTTGTGGGCAGTCATGTGCATGAGTTGAAAGATCTGACGGGTAAAACAGCTGGCATTCTTCACATTCAGGACATTAAAAGCTAAACATTTCAGAGAATTATGAAATAAAATAAAAACCTCCCTTCCCATCCGAGAAATTAAGTCAAAGTGTTCTAGACATAATTAAATAGAATAAAATAATACCAAGAGATATCAGAATCCGACGAATCCACGAATATCTCATTTTATTTCTTTTTGCAAATTTTCAAAAATTAGCTGAAGGAAATAATAAATTGGCATTCACCCGCCTGCTGACGTCAGTGCCACCTACCGGTATGATCCGTAAGGATAATTCCAGGTCCAACAACCAGTCCCTTTCTATGTTTTTTTTTTATAACTCATTAGCCTATCCTCCATCCTATTCGGTTCGTGCATTGGACTCTACACTTGTGCCTTAAAAAAGTGAAACATATGATTCTAAAGCTCGATGAGGTGAACGACCTAATGCATGGATTCATGCATTTTAAAGAGAATGAACGAACTCGGAACCATGGCCTGATGACAAGGTGATATGAAAATTCGGTACGGAAATTTTCTTGTAAGAGAAGAGTCGTTATCTAAGCCATGATAGAAGACACGACAGTCGATCAAATTGGCAGAAGGAAGAAGGTTTGAAAGAAAAGAGTTGAGATTAGTTAATTGTAAGTGCACGTTAAGAAAAAAAATAATGTAAACCATAAAGCCTAGGATAGTGACTGTACCAAAAAAAAAAGAAAAAAACAATAAAATAATATTATTTTGAAGACTAAATCCAAAGTGAAAGAGAGTGGATGCATTAAAAAACAAAACAAAAAAAAAACCCCCCAATGAAATAAATAAAAATCGGCAAATATCATGCTCCACTTAATTTCCCGAATATCCGCCCAAAACAAGTCTTATAAAGTGCTCATGTTTTTTCGTTTGCTGATCGTTTGCCCAATTCATGGAAAACAGCATATCGCTATTACCCAAGACTTTTTTTCGCATAAGCCAAGCACCTTCGTAAAACTGAAGAAGGATTGAAGATCTCTCATCGGAAAATCTTTTAGCTGATCTACTACATTGGAGAAATCGAAACAAAACAAGGACAGCGGATTCGAGAGGAGGTATACACGACTCTAAAATTAATGTCGAAGGGTACAAGCTCCAGCTTCCATCGACCCAAGGCGAGCAGTTACCCCGACAAGAAACCAGCACGACTGATGCCCTGTATCTATTTCTATCCCATCCATTTCATTCCCGCAAAGACCGAAGCAGGTGGTAGTTTAAAAGTTTTGAGATCGGGCCTTGCTTCTCTTAAATTTTATTTATTCTTTTTTTTGATGATAGCGTTAGCCAACAAACCACCGGGAATAAAAAAAAATCGCATGACAGCGCATCGCCTTATCTAAATCCTTTCTGGACATCGAAGGTCTCGGTTAGACCTTTACCGACTTTGATGAACCAGCGTGCATTCCCCATCGTCATCTTGCACTGCCGAAACTAGACATTGCTCCGTATAGCTCGTCCCTATAGATGCTGTCATACGCGGCCTTAAAATCGATGAAAAGGTGGTGTGTATCGATCTAAGGCTAATGGGTCTTCTCCAAGAACTGCCGTAGAGTAAATATTTTGTCGATGGTGGACTTTCCTGGCCTGAAGCCACACTGATATGGACCTATTGTGTTGTTGACGAACGGCTTAAGGCGTTCACATAATACGGCAGATAAGATCTCATATGCGATGTTAAAGGGACTGATTCCTCTGTAGTGAGCGCAGTTCAGCGGATCTCCTTTCTTGAGAATCGGACAAACAATGCTGAGGTTCCATTCATCGGGCATACTTTCGTCCGACTATATTTTACAGATGAGTTGGTGTGTGCTCCTTACCAACTCATCGCCTGCCGCTTTGAAGAGCTCGGCTGTCAGCCCATCTGCTACAGCAACTTTGTTGGACTTGAGCTTCGATATAGCTATCTTCACATCATCCAGGTCGGGTGGACGGAATTGTTGGTCATCATCATACAAGTTGAAAGGTTGATTCTGCCTGACAGCGGTACTTGGTCCGCCATCGCCGTTATACAGTCCGCAGAAATGGTCTTTCCAAATCCTTAGCATTGACTGCGATTCTACTACGATGTTCCCTTATTCGTCTCTATAGGCTTCGGTTCGGGGTTCGTTTCCGTGGCATCTTATTTTTACCTTTTGGTAAAACTTCCGAACCTCATTCCTGGAGTAACATCTCTCAATATCCTCGATCGCGCGCTTGTCATGCTCTTTCTTCTTCCTCCTGAGAAGCTGGTGTTCGTCTCTCCTCTTCCGCTCATAGAGCTCATGAGCAACTCTGGTCTTTTTTTGCAGTGCCGCATTGCGTGCTTTTTGCTTAGCTGCATGTGCTTGCCGGCATTCATCATCGAACCAGGGGTTTCGTTGTGGTGGACGAGTGAAACCCAGCACATCAGAAGCGGCATCTCTGATGGCCTTTTTGCAGTGTTTCCAGTGGTCTTCGATGCTTGATGCTGGCGGCATTGGACCTCTTAAGAGATTAGGAGACACTCGACCGGAAAAGAACTTGGCGATCTCTTGCGATTGTAGCCGTCTGACGTCAAATTTTCTCACAACATTAGTTTGTCTTGGCGTAGTTGGGGATATCCGCAACCGTACCTTGGCTACAACAAGGTAATGGTCCGAGTCGATGTTGGCTCCTCGGAACATACGGACATCCATAATACTGGAGGAGTGTCTTGCATCGATCGCAATGTGATCAATCTAGTTGACTGTTGATTGATCAGGAGTTCTCCAAGTCCCCTTGTGTATGTCGAGATGTGGGAACAGCGTGCAAGCCACGACAATGTTTCGCCCCGCCGCAAATTCGATTAGCCTGAATCCGTTATCGGACGTGGTGTTGTGCAGGCTATATTTTCCGATTGTTCCACCAAAGATACCCTCTCTTCCTAGCTTTGCATTAAAATCACCGAGGACAATTTTAATGTCATAGCTAGGGCATTGCTCGTAGGTCTTGTTAACTAGCTCGTAGATGGCATCCTTGGTGTCGTCATCTTTCTCCTCTGTGGGGGCATGCGCGCATATAAGGCTAATGTTGGCGAATTTAGCCTTGATGCGGATTGCTACAAGGCGCTCCCTCACATGCCGGAAACTCAGGACTTCTTGTCTTAGTCTGCCCCCGACAACAAATCCGCATGCAAATAAGCGCTGCTTTTGCCGTCGATAGCAATTGCCGTAGTAGTTGTCACAGTTTTTCATCTTCAGCAGAGCTTTAAGATATTCGGCTGCAGAGGTTCATTCACTTTATTTAAAGAACCAGCACCTGTCAGGAGATGCTACTTCTACGAGGCCTTATACTAATCGTTGCCATCCACGATAACACTCATCCTTAAAAACTTCAGCTCCAAAACCAAAGCTCCTCAACAGAAACAAAAGGAAAAGAGTTACCAAACGGACACTGGTAAATCTGAATCACAGTATACTATATGAATCAAACAGTAGGTTCACTGCGCAATATTTTCCTTATCTTCTTGTGACCTTGGTATAGTTATCCTTTGTGTGTATTAGAATTATGTTAGAAGTTGATATAAACTCACGCCAATAAGTAGGAAAAGTATACGAAACAGGGTAAAATACATCTTGGAATCTGAAACATCGCAACAGGGTGTTTGTGAAATAAAATTAAAAAAATAATACTTTTTTTTCATAAATATTCAACGCTAACAAGTTTATTTTTGTTATTAAATATTTGTTGTACTTCTGAATTAAAAAGTATATTCTCATCCTTATAAACAAAGTAATTAAATAAATTCTGATTTCAATAATTCGTACAATTTTTCGTCGATGCTACGGCTTGTTATGAAATTGTTAAAATTAGCAAAAAATTTATTTTCTAATTGTTCAAGGGCTTCCATAAATAACCTTGGTGGTCTGACTAAATGTGCATTATCATATTGCTAGATGTCGATGAAAGTTAGAGAAGCGCCTTCATTGTCAGCTAATCGTAATTCACGGCCATAGTACGACTATATACTGTTTTTTTATATCATCAAATCTTAATGCAATAAAAATTATTTACTCTTAATTTAATGGTTTTCGAAAAATACATGTTCTGTTAGGCGTAACTCGTTTCATAAAACCAAGATATATCATTTCATTTATAACTGTCATAGAATGACCTGCATTTTCTGTTATAAAAATTATACCTGTCTGACGAAGATCATAAAGGGTTGAATGACATCTTTTATTACAAGATTTTTTTTTTCATCCAAAATTATCCTCAGGTATAATCATAAAGTAGTTTTAACATCAAAATAACAAACGAAGTTCATTGTTTTCCTCCTCGAAGCTTTTGCGTTTCACTGAATCTCGTTTTTCACACTTTGGCGTTGACGGCGGACTTGTTTTACCAGATACATTCGATTGTGATGGTGGCGATCGAGATAGCCTTGAACTTTTTGTGAAAGGGTCAAAGGACTGCAATAAATGGATTTCTCCAGAATCCGTAGAACCGACTTCGGTAGGATGTGGATTTTCCGGTAAACCTGGACCGCCACTTCGGGAAGTGTATCTCTTTGTTTTGATCATTGCATGTATTGTATACGTTTAACTCGGTAAACCTAGAGTGGATTTTAGTTGCTTCTTACGGCAGGCATGCTTTCCTCGGGTATATTCCGACCCCATACCCGAAGGATATACTCGTCGCAACTAACACTTTTGAAATGGTTGACCATAAATTTCTCCTAAAAAATCTTTATGTGGCTTTAAAGAATTTAAAATGTACAAGCCAGAAGGGATAATAGCTGCCCTAATACTAATAACTTGGGCGTACCTCAAAGATCTTTATTTTATCTTTCATTTTTGGGTGTCGTCATAGTTTTTGTGGATGACCATGGGATTTCATACAATTCAGCCAGTGCACTAGATTTAATTACCAATATAAGCCATGACATTTTCTTACTTATGGTGTACTCCGCTACACTACGCTATAGTACTATATTCCCACTCCATAAGCAACACTCACATCTTCAATATAGCCACAAGCAACCCTTGCATATTCCAACAGCAATAGTACATCATACCCATCATCGATACACAAAATCAATAATAAGTTATTCTCATGCAAACCCAATCCAATGTCATAACACAGATACTTCCAGAAAAAGTGACTCTCATACAAACCCAATCCAACGTCATAACTCAATGGGAAATCCACTTTACGCTGCCATAAGCGAAAAGGAAAATTGTAACCAAAGACACTTCAACGCATTCACCCCGAAGTGTGTTATATAGGTCAAAGCCAAAATGCCGATTCGACAATAACAACACAGGGCAAGCACCGCATCAACCTATTGTACGTAACATGGATCAAAATACCGACCGATCGTACGAACGACCGTGATATCGCCGATGAACTATAAATAGGACAACTTGGAAGGATATCTGACTAGGACACTTAGGTCAACGAAGTCAAAAATGCTAACTCTTCAAATCGATAAGTGGAAAATGACTTATGAGAATTATTTTGTACTGAGCCTATTGCGTAAGAGTGCAAGAAGAACTATTGACGAAATAAGTATAAAAGGCAGTGGTTGGGAAGAACAAAACGAGAAATCGTAAAATACTCGAAATAGTAAAGGTCGCAGCCCTTGGAAACACACCGGGCATTTAACTGGATACTGTTACCAACTACGAGTCAAAACTGAACTCGATGCGTACTGGGGCTGCACACCAGGAGTCAAAGTGAAAAAGTGGGAAAGTGTGTAAAGTCAAATAAAACGTTAGACCTGAAGAATTCCAGAACTGGACACCTGAGGCAAAAATTGGGCAGTGTCAAAGACCACGTCATTATTACCAACCCTAGGGTGCGAAGCCTACCTGACAAACTATCAAGCGAACTATCAAAACGAAGCATCAAAGCGAAATCCAAGCGAATCATCAAAACAGAACAACAAGGCAGAAACAGGAGCAGCAGCAACAGGAAAAATAAAAGTAATCATTAATTATGTTAATTATTGTCATTCAAAAAAAAAAAAGAAAGCTTAGAATAACTAGTAATTATAAGAAAATCTCTATACGTATATATATATTACATCTCAGCGATAACGTCGAAGATTTACAGAACGCCTTAGATTCATGGAGAAATGCGCTAGAGAGAAACGGGTTTAAAATAAGTCGTTCAAAGACGGAGCATTTGACGTGCCCATTTGCGCATCCGTTGCGACCTGTTCCGGATATAATGTTAGACGGAATAGTTCTTCCGAAAAGCACTATCTTTAAGTACTTAGGATCAATCCTTAACATGGAAGCGAAATGTGACGACGACGTAAACCACAGAGTGAGTGTGGGATGGATGAAATGGCGGGAAAATTCGGGAATCTTTTGCGACCGAAAATTTCCATTTAAATTAAAGGGGAAACTCTACACCACGGTTGTTAGACCAGCTCTCATATACGGTTCACAGTGCTGGACAATGTACGAAGCGTTTAAAAACAAAATGACGGCAGCGGAAATGAAAATGTTAAGGATGTCTAGTGGAGTCACTAAACGCGATTGCATTAGATCTACGCGTATAAGAGGAAGTCTACATATAAAGAATTCGGTAACCAAAGAGCTTGAGGCGAATAGAATAAGTTGTTATTGCCACGTTCAAAGAAGATCTGCGGAAAATCCGGTTAAAAAGGCACTATCAACTACGGTCACTCCAACTGTAAGAAAACGAGGTCGGAAAAAGAATTCCTGGATTTCTCAGATGGCAAATGCGCAACAACGTCTGGGGTTAACCACTGAAGCGATCCAGGACCGAGCATTATGTAGACGCGTTCTGCGGTCTGCGACATTAGCCAACCCCATAAGCGGAGCAGCAGCGATGCAGTAAAAATGGGAAACTCGTTACGCATAAGTTCGTATAACGAGGAAAGGGTTAATAAAAGGATAAGAAGAAGAAGAAGATATTACATCTTAGCGCTGTTCCTCCTCCCCCTCCAATATTACCACTCGTAAGCAGGCTGCTATTCTGCAGTTTTTTTAAACACTTACCTCTTCCCAACAACGATTATTCAGACTCTGACACCAACATGTCAGAGTATAAAATCAGTCTTAACGACGTGTACAACCTGATCCCGGCGTTCAGCGAACACCCGAAAGAGTTGAATAAATTCATCGCGTGCGGTAACATTCTATTCACGTCTATAAAGACAGATCCAGAACACAAGCTCTTGGGCTAGTGAAAACTCGGCTTCAAGGACCGGCATTCGAGCCAGTCCAACTAATATCCTTTAATAAATGGAACGATCTAATATCTGAATTGGAGAAACAAATCAGGCAAGAGAAGTCGCGGTCATCGGTGCAGAACGAATTGTTGAGGGTGCAACAAAAAGGTGATGAATCCATCAGGGAATTCGTTGATCGCATCAGTCAATTACTGACCTCCCGTATTCTGATATTTTCGCCACCACCAACAACGAAGCTGTCCGACGATTCCTAGCCGACGAAAATGATCGTCTGGCCATCCAAGTTTTTGAGGATGGACTAAGGAACAAGAATCTCAAACTTTTGGTTCAAGCCAATAGCGAAAAGGACCTGAAACGAGCAGTCTCCCTAAAATCGTTTATAATATACCCGTCTGCCAAACCTGCAACAAGGTGGGACACACCTCCGCCACGTATTACCTAAACACGAGTTTTCCAAATTTCGCTCCACAAAATATTAAGAAAGAAGTGCAGCTCCTGAAATGTAGCTAAACAAAACCCTTTTCGTAAAAACACTCCTGACACCGGTCAAACAAACTCACAAAACGCTCCCCACGAAGTTAGGCAATTAGGCACCAGCCATTATAGTAACCAGCAATTCCTAAACGGAACCAACATGGGAAACGGGACGACTCGGGAAGATGCAGTCGAAAATCTATCCCGAGTACAGACCCAAGCCGACATCCACTAGTTAAATTAATTACCCTCGTATCATTCTATCCTGAATATAAAGAGCCAGTATTATGAGTAAAATTTAGACCCAGGGACAAATATTCGGCAACGTTCTTGCATGAAACAGGCGCTGAAATCAGCATAGTCAAGTCAACAAGAACAGAGACCAAAGTTTCAAATCCAATTAGATGGATTTTATCCACGACAGTGGGTGATTCAGTTCAAACTATAGGAGAAATAGTTAGAACTATAGAACTAAGAACTAAACATATCCTTCGATGGCATACTTGGAAACGATTTCCTGACCAAGTTTCAATGTCACATCGATTATTCTAAAAGACAAATATCATTGAAAACACAAGGTATATTCAATACCAGTAGTTTGATCAACACTAGAAGCAACGGAGCAGAGCTTGGCCATACGAACTTTGTCGATTCCACAATTAACCGCCTTTGATTTGATTTTTGATTGATTGATTGATTTTTATTATTTTCTTATGATTTTATGATACAATTCAATATATAATACATACTTATAATTCATGTCACGGGGAAAAAAAAAAAAAAAAAAAATAAGAAAAGCCGGTGACATTCCATATTTTAATTTAAAAAATAAAATAGAGTCACTTCAATGGACATATGTATAATAAAAGATAAGTTTTGGGTGGGGTGACCCTCAAAAAGCAACTCCATAAAAAAATTGAGTAATAAGTTAGTTCATAGAAAATGGAAATCAAAAACGCAATCAAAAGTAATTGCTGAAAGCAGCAGTATCAAAATAATAAAAGCAAAATATATAATTATACCAGAATATCAAAAATTAGAAATTCTAAAACAACAAAATTAAAACTAAAAAGCCACATTTTAGCGCATTTCATAAACGTTCCGAGTATTGATATTGCCCTGATTGACTGTGGGAGTTTATTAAACAACCGATAAGAGAAAACAGAAAAGAAATTACGATACGCAGTGGTGCGGAAAAAAGGTACAGACAACATGTTAGTGAGGTTTCCCCGTAAATTATAACTGAAATAAGACGAAAGTTACGATTATCAGACTTCATTAAAAACGTTTTTAACACTTTAAAACAATACAAGTGGCGAACTGGAAGAATTTTTTGGTCGCAGAACAATGGAAAGCTTGGATATCTACCAGGTTTAAGACAAATTTTCCTTAAAATGAGTTTCTGTAAAATTAGCAACGGCTGTATTTTATTTAGGTAGATACCTCCCCAACAAGTTTCCCCCGTATTGCAGCTTGGAATGGAAAATTCCATAGTAAATTATCTTTAACAGCTTATTTGAGCATGAACTACGCAAAAAGTAAAAATGTCTAAGAGTGCATCGAAAGTACTTTCTCAATGAGTCTGCGTTATTAAAAAAACTCATTCTAGAATCAAGGGTGAGCCCCAGGTACTTAAAGTCGTCGACTATCTCAATTAAAAAACATTTATCACTACAGTTTAGACTACTACAAAATGTGGGAGAGAGAGAGACGAACAATTACAGTTAGACAGTTTGTATATTTTACACTCAGGTGCATGAAAATACACATTAGCCTCTAATTTGTGCGCAGAAGATAAGTTAAAAAACATAATTTTAGTTTTGGGGCTTATAACTAAATTAAGTCTTGCAAACCAGTGCCTCAATAGATTTAGATCCCAATTGATATCAAAAACCAGGTCCAAAGGACTGTTTAGACCATAAGAGAGGCCTATGTCATCCGCAAATGCCGTGGGTAAACCTTTAAAATTAAGATCAAATAGCGAATTGATATAAATTATAAATAGGATTGGACCCAAAACAGAGACTTGAGGTACATCCAGTTTCAAGAACTTAATTTCGCTCCTAATTTCAACTATTTTAACTCTCTGTGACCTATTTTCCAGATATGACCTGAACCAATTAAGGATAAATCCACGGAAACCAGCGTTTTCCAGTTTTCTCAACAAAATGGTGGTTAACCATATCGAAAGCTTTGGTTATATTAATAAATAAACCAGTCGTACTTTTTTTCCATCGAGGTGTGACATTATTTGAGAACAATACTGTAGAGCGCGTCCTCTGTCGATTTACCTTTTTAAAATCCAAATTGGACGGGATTAAAAAAATTTGTTTTAGTTAAAAAACTCACTATCCTGTTTTTCATTAGTTTTTCAAAAAATTTGCTAAAAGTAGGAAGGAGTGAAATGGGTCTATAGTTGCCGATCTCAGTAGCAGAACCTTTTTTAAACAATGGAATGACGTCTGCGCATTTAAGGCCAGCAGGAAGGACTCCCGCAAACATGCAACGATTAAAAATATATGCCAAAACATCCACTATGAAACATCCAATTTGTTTAAGTGCAAAGTTATTAATACCATCAGCACCACACGAATTAGATTTTTTTAAGTTACCAATAACTTTTAATATTTCAAGAGGAGTTATGAGCTGAAAAACAAAACTAGTACATTGCAATGTTTCAGCACGAACTGACGGACAAAGACAACAATATGATTGGACTGAGCAAGGTTGTAAGTTGCAGCCTATATTGGAAAAATAGCAATTAAATGCATCAGCAACATCACGCTTATCAGACAAATCATATTCATCGACACGTTAAACAATAGGTTTTTTTGAAAATATTGATTTATTTAGTATGCAGTTTACTATCTTCCATTCATCTTTCAGATTTCCCTTTGCTGAGCTGAATTGAGTACAATAGTAGGTATCTCGACATATCGGAATCTCCTTTTTAACTTCCACGCACAATTTCTTATACCTACTACTTAAACCCAGGTTATCAGGATACTCATTGCATTTTAGTCTTTTTTTAACAAGAGCCTCGATATCCAAGGTTTAAGTTTTTTACCAGCTTTTTAGAGGGCAGAAATGAGGAAGAACCTAAAAAGTGCTTTCTTACAGAATCAATAAAAGCTTTATTAGTAGCAGAAGCATCACTACAAGTGTAAACATTCTCCCAATACTCATCAGCCAGCTGGTTTTTAATGAAGTTAATTTTCATTTTTCTTTGAGGGGATTCTGAAATTTTATATTTTTTTTTATTTGATATATTTACTAAGAGTCCAGTCAAAGTGTGGTCAGTAATCCCTTTTAAATGGAATAAATGTAAATGCATTTTACGCACTCACTGACTGCAATATTTCTAAAACGTCCGTAAATATGGTCTAGACAATGAAAAAGCATGCCAGCCCATGCGAAGCTAGTAATGCCAAGTAACTGGTTACCATTTCACTATTATCCATAATGTTAATATTGAAATCTCCTATAATAACTAGGTTTTTGGAATTTTCCCTTTCTAACAAATCTGAAAACTCTTTTACAAACATTAAAACATCGAACATATGCAATCTATAGACACACAAAAAAACATATATTTCACGATTAATTTCAAGGGAAACCTTTAGAACATCTGCACTCATAAAATCAACACACAAGAGATCAATAATCTTGTATTTCTCTTTAATAAAACATCCAACACCACCAGCAGCGAAGTTTTTATTTGGATTAGCAAAGAAATTGAACCCGGGAATAGAATAATCTTTTTTTCCAACGTCGTATATCCAAATTTCGGACACAAAAACAATATCCGGAGTGCACGCAAAAGAATCAAAATGTGTGACAAGAATTGAGAAGTTTTCTCTCAAGCTTCTGATATTCTGGTGAACAATGACATGACAGGTGAACGAAATGCTACAGGAAGGAATAATCCAGCCCGTGGAATTCCCCTTTGCTTCCGGTTTCCAAGAAACCGCACAAGGAAAGCAACAAGCGTTGGAGAGTAGTGGTCGATTTTCGCCGGCTGAACGAATTAACGATTGCCGATGCATATCCACTCTGTTTATGTTTATGTTTATTAAATATTTCAACAGCATTTATAGTAGACTTTACATCATCTATAAGTAATAAATGCGATATGGTATATGTATGTAGAAGTTTAAAATAGATAAACATTACTATGCTATTATATTTTAATTTAAACTAAATATAAGCAAAAAATAAAAATTGCAAATCAAAGAAAGAGAAAAGGAAATAAAATTAAATTAAAATGCAAATAATTTACTCAAAATGGTATTTTCTATATTTATGTGTTACCTGCAATATACCGAAAGAGAATATCACCAAAATTGTTCCCGTTGTAGAGCCTTTTGACGCTTAGGGGGTAGGGCATTCCAGAGGCGAATGGCATGCTCAAAAAAGTGGTGTTGCGAGACCTGGTATGTAACACGGGGCAGAATCAAGCTCAAGGAGCGATGTAATTGTGAAAAGCGTAATTTTTCATATAAATATTGAGGCTGTTTGGTGGTTAAGATTTTGTGTAAATACTTGACTGCACAAAACTCTAGATACTTGTCTAGGGAGCAACCAAGAATATTTTTAGCGTAGGCGGAAACATGGTCAAAACGCTTAAGTCCATTAACGTAACAAGTAACATTATTGAATGCAACCTGGAGACTAGGACTAATAAGTTCCCCGTTGCAACAAAAAACTTCACAGCAATAAGATATAAGTGAAACAAGTAGCGTCTCTGCCAACATTAGTCTGGTGTTCAATGGCGTATAGCTCCGCGACAAGGAACGATTTCTGAGTCATCCATAAATATCCCGATTGCCGTTCGAATATGATCATCCCAATGCAAAGTTGTATTGGACCAAACGCCTAAGTTTTTTACTTTATCGACAAAATCTAATTGCGAATCCCCAAGATATTTGTTAGGGAAATATGTGGTGTTCAGATTATTTCTGCTTATGACTAGGTATTTGATTTTATTTGGATTAAGCAATATGAAATTTTCTTCAGACCAGGTGAATACTTTTCTCAAATCTTCATTGTGTATAAGGCCGCATCCTCAACCAAACCGAGTCAGTCGCTCATTGATTTCCGTGTAAAAAGGACGTGTTTCGGCTTTATTTTTGTGAAAAAGTGAATCAAACAATTGGTGAAAGAACAAATTAGAGACAATTTATTTAAGTTATTCGGTAGCCTGGTGGCAGTGAGCCGTCAGACGTTCATTGATCTCTGTGGAGAATAGACGTGTTTCGGCTTTTGTCTCAGTAGTGGCAGTACCAAAATAGACATTAAACGCATTTCGAAAAGGGCTCCAGTTAGCCCAGTGGTAGTGTGCCCGGTTATCAGTATTCCGAGAGGAATAAACGTGATTCGGCTTTAAAAGTGAAAAAAAAAATAAAAATTATCAGTTTCGTAAAACGCACACTAAGAACTGTTTTTGTAAGTGCATCGGTAGCCCAGTGGTAGTGGTATTGGCTGTCAGTTGTTCATAGATCTCCGCGGAGTACACACGTGTTTTGGCTTCTGTCTCGCTAGTGTGAATATTAAAACAGACATTTAACGTATTTATAAAAGGGCTCCAATTAGCCCAGTGGGAGTGTGCCCGGTTAGGCAGTCGTTCATTGATCTCCACGGAGAACAGAAGTGTTTCGGCTTCTTGTGTGAATCCAACATTTAGTGTAAAAATTACAGACAATTTTTCGAGTTATTCGGTAGCCTGGCGTTAGTGGCACTGAACCAGTCGTTCATTGATCTCCACGGAGAACAGACGTGTTTCGGATTCTTGTGCGGAAGAGTGAATCGAACGTGTAGTGTAAAAATTACAGACAATTTTACGAGTTATTCGGTAGCCTGGTGTTACTGGCACTGAACTGACAAAGCAAGGGTCGCCAACTCTCTTGTGTTTTATGTAAGAACACGGGACACACCGCAAACTATCGGGGTTGTCCTAAGTTCCAATACATAAAAAGAGTAAATCTGGCTCGACAGCAAAAGGTGGAACTTAAGCTTCCACAAACACCGGCCGTTACTCCCCAGGTTACCTATACCCAAATGGCGGTAGGTAGGGGAATACGGCACAGCAAGCGAAGGTTGCTTCTCAGGCCCCAGCGCCTAGAGCACCGGAACCGGCAAGTGATATGCTAGCTATCTTGCTCTCTATCCAGGGGCAGATGGCTCAGCTGAAACTTCAAATTACCGAGCAAGCTACGCAGGCAGATCAAATATAAGCGCTGCTGCCGAGCCTAACGCACCTTCCGTCGTAATGGGTACGTGCATGGCGGAGCAAACCCTGAAGGTCCTTGCAGTGAATGTTAATTCACTGAATAGGATTGAGCAAAGAGACACACTGTTTAAGTTGCTTAAAGACCAAGCCAATGATGTGCTTTGGGTTAGCGAAACTAAGCTAACCAAAAGACACAAAATGAGGCACAGAAGGTATAAAATCATGCGAAGAAATCGACCCAACTCCATACAAGGAGGAGGCGTTGCAATCTTCGTAAGAAAAGGTATACGTTTTAAAAGAATATACAGTCGTGTAGTACGTATGTTTCAGGTGCTAGAAGCATGCATCATGTACTCGTATATCCCTCTCCGTAGTGGAAAGCGGTTATACATGGTGTCAGTTTATGCATCTAAGGCTACTCAATCCACCCTATTCATCTCAGAGCTCGAGACACTTTTTCGATTTCTGAGACTGGAATTGGAGGAAAACTACTTCATTATCGGCGGAGATTTCAACGCCAAACATAGCGATTGGAGAAATAATACACCAAACACTAGAGGGAACCTGCTATTCAATTGGTGGGGTCAGCACAGTGTGATGTACCGACGGCCTAAAGGCTACGGATAGTCCGTCGTTTCCTAGACACGGCTCCTATTTGGATCTCCTGTTGTTCGAGACACGAATACAACTGACAGGTACGAACGAACAAACTGTAAACTGACTTCGCACTTTTGTGTATGACAGTGGCCATTGCGGTCTTAATACCGAAATAACAGTCCCGACGAAAATGCGGAATTGGATGAGTATGTTCAAAGGCATTCCTACAACAATAGTAGAGTGCGTTGGACACACTTCTCCAGGACACTGACTAGAGCACTCTCCTCGAATTTGCTCTACCCACCGTCCAACAGAAATCTGTCAAACGAGGAGATTGACAGGTATCTAAAACTAATGGACGAGACAATTAAACGAACAATGGAAAAACGATACCTCGGTATCAATACACTGACAACGAAGACTTGTTCCGCAATTCAACTATAGACGCACTGCACCGACATAAAAGTAGACTACTCTCAAGACTAAAGACCTTGTGCAGACAGTTTACTGACAGACACAACCCGGAGATTTTGACATTAAAGTCGTCGATCAAAAACCTCCAAACACTAATAAAGGAAAATTAGAGGGCTTCTGTAAGTTTGTATTGGAACAACAAAATTCAGGCTGTAAACATCAGCAACCCGAATATGTTCCCGCAAATAAATAAAATATTTCGGAGGAAACATCAAAACGACCTTTCATGTCTAAAAATCGCCCGAACGTCTGACAACGAACGCATACTCTCAACAGCACGCATAGATCCAAATGAGGCTGTTGATGATGACAATTTCTTTGTGATCGAAGATCCGCAGGAGAAGGTCGAGGCTATAGGAGCGACTTTCCAGGAAGTGTACAAGACAAATGACATCAATGGTCCGAACCACGACCTGGAAAATCGAGTCCTTGGGCACAATTTCTACCTTCGAAATGAAATAGTGAATTGGCGAATCGAGAACTTGGGTTTCACCCAGTTCAGTGACGAGAATATGGCAAATAATGTCATCGCCAATGAAAGGGAACAACACCCGTTCATTTCAAAGGAAGAGCTTCAGACGATCTTCTACACAATTAGAAGTATGAAATCAGTGGGAACCGATGGAATACCGAAAATTGTGCTTCGACATCTCTCAATAGAAGCGGTGGACATCTATACCACCCTGTTTAACAATGCAATGAATAATGCACATTATCCAGCACATTGAAAAACTGCGGTGGTACATCCTATCCCCAAAAGGAATAAAGACACCTCCAATCCGGCGAATCTCCAGTCGATCAGTATCCTTCCAAACATCAGTAAGGTTTTCGAAAAGGTCATTAAAAGAGTCCTGAATAAGTGAGTTGAGGACAGAAATATAGTTCCGGATAATCAATTCAGTTTCAAGGCGGGGCATGACGTTATTCATGCCGCGTCTAAACTGGTTTCTGATATCCAGTGGAACAAAGCCAAGAAACAGTGCACGGGTGCCTGATTGACTTGTAGAAGGCCTTCGATCCCGTATGGTTAGAGGGACTCTTCTACAAGTTGAACAGACTGGGCATTAGTAAACCACTGCTGTATATTCTTTTAAATATGCACACCGATAGACAGTTCATCTTGAAGAATGGCGATGTGACTTCTACTGGTATATTCAACATTAAAAACGGTCTGCAACAAGGTGCGGTCAATTCGCCAATCCTTTCCAACATTTACACAAGTGATCTGATAGGTTCACTCCACCATGCCATAGCGTACGCAGACGACTTAATCGCGTACAGATCAGGTCCAAAGATTGAGGTTATAAACATTCTTTTGCAACGTGACTTCGATAAAATTAAACAATATTGCGACGACTGGAAGTTGAAGATTAACTTTCAGAAGTCGGAAACCATTCTGTTTAGGAAGACCGCTTGTCTGGGGCCTCTGCGGATACCAGAAAGGATTGGCGAAAGTTTCAGATCGTGGGACAACATGGGCAGCCACCTGTTTGTCGAAATGTAGTCAGATACCTTGGGATCTGGCTAGATCAATATCTGTATTTTAACAAACATATAAATGTTGCTCTGGCCAGCATTTGTGCGTTTGCCCTTACAAAGAGACTGTTTTATAGCAGGCAACTCCAAGCGAGGTCAAAGGTAATCTGCTACATGCCCCTTATTCGGCCTATGCTTACATTTGGTTGTCCCGTGTGGTTCAACGTGAGAGCAAGTCTTTTGGAAAAGATTCGGGTGTTTGAAAGGGCTTGCCGTATGGCTTGTCTTCGCTTATACAGAACACCAGAGTCTGAGTACATAAAATGCTATCCTAATGATGTCTTGTACAATAGTGCGAACCTAATACGAGTGGACAATTTTGTTATTAAGTTGATTCGTAGGCACATTGAAAGAGCAATGACCTCGTCGAACAACCTGATCTCTGGGGCTTACTACCCCAATTATATGTATCACTAGAGAGTTCGCTTTGACGGCTTTATTCCTCCAGAAGCGTTCCTCTACCTCGACAAAAAAGGTCTGATCCAGGATAGATTAGCGGTGCCGTTAATATTCCACGTCGCTCGAACAGCTGCGGACAGGCGACTCAACTACGACAGAGACGTCGCACGCGGCAGTGCGGAGCGTCTCCGGTTTAATAGGGCGGTAGGGAGTCGAGACATGAGGGATGTTGCTCTGCAGCACCAACAATTTTGGTGGCTTGTTGAGGAGTCTACGTCGTCGAATTCCTCTAGCACTAGGTAGCTTCGCTAAGGAGGAGAGTCGGAGTCGGTTTGCCGTGGCCGACTTATATAGATTTAGGTAGGATTAGAATAGTTTTTAAGGAAAAAAAAATTTATATATATACATATATTGTATGTATATATATATACAAAAAACAAAAATACAAAAAAATTATAAAACAACAAAGAGATGGCTAACCTTCGGGCAACTTCTCAACAAAAGAAAATAATACCTAAATGATTAGATAATTTTAAGTGGCTTAAGTAGCCTAAGTAGATTAAGAATAATGTTAATAACTTATGGACTAGTTTTAGTTTTAAGTTTTAAACGTTAATAAAAAAAAAAGAGTTAATTTTCTAAGTTTTTGTTATAAAATTATTTTCTTAGTTTTAATTGTAACTAATACAACATAATTTAATAATGAAAAGTACGAAAAGTCGAAGGACAAAATTTAATTGTTAGGTTTAACTTAGAGTGTTCAGTAAATTAGAATGAGATAATTTTAAGTTAATTAAGCTAATTTTTAAGCGTTTTTTTGTCTAGCTTGTAAGAATTTCTGAATTTATATAAATAAAAATGCATTTAAAATGAAATGAAATTAATCAATCAAACCGAGGTCACTACTAACATGAGCTGTACATCATCTACGTACATGTGCACCGATGAGTTTTGAATGACCGTTGGAAGGTCGTTTATAAAGATTGTGAAGAGTAGTGAACCCAAAACAGATCCTTTCGAGACACCCGCTAAAGTTGCAGCAATAGTAGATTGGCAGTTGTTTAAGAAAACAGCTTGCTTGAAACCAAAGAGGTAAGAACGAATAAGGTTTGCCGCGGAAGAAGAGAGTCCAAGAAAAGTGCAAAGTTTATTAACGAGAAGTCCGTGATTAACCGTGTCAAATACCTTGGAGAAGTCTAGAAGCGTGATGGTGATTAGGTTAGAGTACTAGCACTTGGGGTCGATGGTATTTTAACAAACTCACTATTTAACTGGTTTGGATCAATGTTATCAATCATAGAGTTTGTTTTAGAAGTAATACCAAATTAGCGCAGATTCTTCTATAGGGTTTTTTTTTGGGAAGGAAGCGATGGCGATGGCGTGATAGTTAGCTCATTGGACTATCACGCAGACAGTCTGGGTTCGATTCCTGGCTGGGTCACCAACAATTTTTCAAATCGCGATCGCCCTTTCGGCGGGCAATGGCAAACTCCCGAAAGTAAAATTGCCTTAAAAACCCCGCTCAGATGTGATTAAAATGATAACATGAGGAACAAAAATGAGTGTCAAGAAGCTAGGCCATGGCCCATACCGGGTTGCCAGCGCCACAGTGTTTTTTTGGTTTTGATGATTTAAATGCTCGCTAAAGAAACGGCGCTTTGCCTGCTTGATTTGCGCACAAACTAGGTTTCTCAAAATCTTGAAAATTCCGGAAGTTGAAAGACTTCCATTTGCCATACGCTGCATCTCTTTGATTTCTCAGCCTATGGATTTTCGATGTAAGCCAGGGATTATTTTTATATCTTATGAGCTTCGTATTGACGGAACACACAAGTCAAACAGCTGAGTAACCAGACCCTGAAATAATCTACTTGAACGTCAGGAGAAACCTCTGAGAATATTGGTTTCCAGTTAACACCCTGTAAGTCACGTTCAAGCAAATCCGGATTAAGATTCCTAAAGTCTCTAAAGGATTGCCTAAATTGTTTTTTTTACTGATTCCAAAGAAAAATGAAGCAAAAATTAGGTCATGCTTCGAGTATGCGGGATCAGAGACCTGGCTTTAGAAATTATTTTGACTATTGCTTGCAAGAAATACGTCAAGAAGGGTACTACTTGATCTGGTAAAATATGTCGGTGTAGATGAGTTGTAGATGAGTTAAGGAGATCTAAATTTAAAGTTTTCATGGACTGAATTAAAGAAACCGAGTTTTCTGAATTCAGTATGTTGCAATTCAAATCGCCACACACTATCGTTTTTCAAAAAGAAAAAGAGTTATTTTCTAAAAAGCTGTAGAGCGGCGAAAGATCGATGTGACTTTTAGGTCTGTAAACAACAACGAGTAAACATTTTTTTGAGTAAACATACTCAAACAAGTTGCCGGGAGGTGAGGTAGAGATAAGTTTTACTGTCAATGTCAATGTGATACGCACATAAATTGCTACCCCCGCCAATGGTTCGGTTTCTTCTATCGGCGCGGAAGATGTTGTATCCAGTCACGGAGTATACGTTATCTGGAATATTCGGGTCAAACCATGTTTCGGAAACGCAGATCACATCAACATTTGAACCAGACTTCTAAATTCATCAGTTTCCCCGGCCAAACTCTGAGCACTGATATGGCATACTATTAGGCCAACATGTTGTACACACAAGATGTTTATAAACACACGCAGTTTATCATACGCATCATCGCCACTGGAAGAGACATTTCTAACAACTCCCATCACTGAAAATTAGAAAATCATGCACCCAACGTAAGAAAGCACGAACCGCAGAACAAATGGCAAAACTCAAATTGCTAACAGGCATAAGATACGAATACAGAAAATACTTACAAGATATTAGAAGTGAAAATGAGAAATCAAAAAAAAGTTTATGCAGCATCATACGTAACGGCAGCAGCAAGGGAATCCAAGCGTTGAACACTTTCGACCAAACAAGCCCGTCCATTAGGTGTTTGACGTGCACGCACTCGTCCGCCCCACGTAGAAACAGAAAACAGCTGTTTTAGCTTCTTCAGTTCGTGAGCTTTCCGAAAAATGACAATATTCTGCGCAGTGAGCCTTTCGTTGACAGAGATCAGCTTCTCAGACTGGAGTCCAAGTAAACAAATGCTCTTTCTGGTTTTCCGATATATGGCATTGGCAAAACGAAGTACACTGATTTTTTGCAACCGACGAAAATGTAATTATTATGGCGAAATTGCCGGAGATTCCCTTGGGTTTTGTTCTAAAGATTTCCTTCGGCACAGGCGCAGGCGTACATTAAATGGCAGTGCATAGTCGGTTGAACCTGCTATTGAGGGCTTCACCAGCGGTCATTGGTACACCATGAAGAATGCGTCACCTCACAGTTTGTCGCGCTCCGTGGAATCGATTTTATTTTGTAGGGTTGAGATTTCATTAGTTATTTCGGAGAGTAAGACCGACTCAGAAGTTTGCTCGAGCACTTCAATTCGCACGGTCAACGCAGAGAAAGATTTGTTGACATCATCGAAGTGGTGGTTGAAATCTGCAATGATTGAATCCAATTTCGGCAACAATGTGTTATCATGTCTTTCAATGAAGATTTCAATTCGGAGTTGAAATCTACAAGTTTTCCCGTGAGATGCATCTCAAATGTTTTGCCGGGTTTGTCATCTTTTGCAGTGTTTGGTGTGTTTGGTGTTGGCTTACTTTTTGACAAAAATCTTGTCTCTAGTCTATGCGGTAGCTCTGTCATTTTGGTTAACAATAAGCGCACAAAGAAGCAACTGTTGACACTGTTTTGTTGTATGCGTTAAGACTTTGTTTTGGAAAAATTGGAAGTTTATTAACAGAACGAACTTGAAAATAATTGCGGCGTCAAAATGATGTGCTTACCTTCCACTAACTGTCATGGCTGTCCTACTACCTGTCCCACTACCCAACATTACGGATATACTGGACCAACTTGCCAAGGTAAAATATTTCAGCACCCTCGATCTGGCAAACGGATTTCATCAAATTCGTATGAACGAAAAAGATAGGTGCAAAGCGGCATTCAGTACCCGTTATGGACATAACGAATACAATAGTATGCCATTTGGCCTGCGAAACGCCCCAGCAACCTTTCAACGACTGATGAATACAGTACTGACGGGTCTAGAGGGATTCGACAGTTTCGTTTATTTCGACGACATCGTTTTGTACGGTTACGATTTGAAAAATCACAACGTCAAACTAATTCGAGTCTATAATCGGTTACGTCAAAATAACCTTAAACTCCAGCCCAACAAATGTAATTTCTTAAAGAAAGAATTAACTTAGGATATATTATTTCAGAACATGGCTTCAAGCCAGATCCCACAATTTTTCTACATTGGCAAAGCCCTTAACAAAACTATTAATAAAGAATGTCGATTTTAAATGGGATGCATTCTTTGACGAAGCACTCCAATCCTTAAAAAACAAACCTCCTATCCTATCTCATCCAAATTTCAAGGAAGACTTCATAGTACCTATGGACGCCAGTGATACTGGATTAGGTGCCATCCTATCACAAGAAATAGTCGGCCAAGACAAGCCAATTTGCTTCGCCAGCCGAGCATTGAACTACGCCGAAACTCGGTATAGTACTACAGAAAAAGAATTATTAGCAATAGTATACGCCATCAAACAATTCCGTCCATTTGCACGTATATGTGCAAATTCAAAATACGCACAGACCACAAGCGCTTGCAGTGGCTTATGAACCTTAAGGATCCAACGTCAAGACTAGCACGCTGGAGAATTCTACTCGATAAATACGAGTATGAAATTGTTTTCAAAGCGAAAAAAAACAATGCAAATACAGATGCACTAAGTTGCTTAGCAATCGAGCAAGAAAGTGTGAAGCAACACACTGTACGTGTAACTACCCGTAGTCAAAACAAAACGAAAAACAAAAGCCTTAGCCCACCAGAAATTCAAGTTCTTTTCAGACTCGTTCTGCATGAACAGACGGGATCAATTTTCGCGGACAAACTAGCCAAATACGAGGTCATAGTATTGCCCCTTATACACTCACCTGATGAAGAGATCCTGAAATCCAAGTCTCCTCAGTTTAAGAAACCCCAAGCAGGAAAAAGCACTACGCTAGCACTGCAGAGATAAGCACCTATTCATGTTGTCACTCTGCCAATACCGATCAGAAGTCAGTCTGACGAAAAGATTGTGATATCCAGTCTGAACAACATCAAAAATACATGTACAAAGGAATGTCTTAAAACTATAGGGTTTTCTCATCCCGCAATAGGGAACAAAAACAGGTTAATCTTCAGAGACCTTCTCGAAATAAATATTTCAAACTCTGGATATTAAAATAGCTGTTTATACGGACAGCAGGATAATTGTAACGGACCCCACGAACATACGTGAATTACTCATTAAATATCACGTCTCACCATTCGGGGGACATCAAGGAGCCACCCGAACATTAAAAAGGATCATAGCTAAATACTATTGGCCCACAATGGCAGTTGATATAGCTGAGCACGTTCGAAAATATGCCTCATGTCCGATAAACAAAGGCAAAAAAAACCCACCATTACCCATGTAGATCACAACGACTAGTTTAAGGTCATTCGAAAGGATCGCTTTAGATATAGTTGGACCCTTACCAACTAGTTATGCGGACCATAAATATCTACTTACCTTTCAAGATGATTTGACTAAATACTCCGAAGCGTATGCCTTACCAAATGCGGAAGCTCCGACAGTCGCAAGAGTGTTCGTCGAGAATATTGTGTGCCGATATGGCATCCCATTCTCGCTACTAACAGATCAAGGTGCAAATTTCTTAAGCAAAATGTTTACGGAAATGTGTTCACTGATGAAAATAAAAAAACTGAACACTACACCCTATCATACTCAGACAAACGGAGCACTTGAGCGCTGTCAGAGGACGCTAATTGAGTATCTACGTCTCTACGTCAATCAAGATCCTCTTACATGGGATACTCCCTACGCGATGTTTGTGTATAAAACAACTCCGCATTCAAGCACTGGCTACACGCATTATGAATTGCTTTATGGATATCCAGCCAATGTACCCAGCAAGATTATACAGCAGCCGATATGGATATCAAGCTGCCAGGGAAATGCTGAAAGGGAAAAAGGAAAGTTCCAAACAATATTTTGATAAAAATTCGAATACTAACAATTTCAATGTTGGTGATAAGGGACTATTAAAAAACAATACCAAGGTACTACTAAAAAAAGAACAAACTCTCTCCACTATGGAAAGGTCCATTTGAGATAGTAAAAATTCTATCCAATAAGAACTCCATAATAAAAATCGGAAAAAGGACCTAAGTGATCCACAAAAACAACCTTCAACCCTTCCAATCCCAAAAACTCCAACCACGATTAACAAACCGTCTCTAAGTATTCAGAATTTTCAACAAAATTTCTTCTTTTATAAGAATAGTTTGAACATTTAGCCAAAACGAACTCAATACCTATTAAAACCCGAACGAAAACTTGTATACCCCATAAAACACCCTTTATTCGACACCGATACCTCGAATCCGTTATACGAAAACCAGCTCTTAATAGGAAATCCCAATCCTCATATATCTTGTATCATCAAACAAGCAATCGTGACCACCGTGTGGATACAAATGCATCAACCTAAAATATGGTTATTTTCGTCCCTGGAACCATATATGGCAAACGAAATCTGTCAAATTAATATGACCTTTTCCACCCTCCAAGAACCGGCAATAATAACATTGTCAGGACATTGTTACCTACAAACCAAGGACTTAACCTTGCCTACCTACGACGAAAAATCCTCAGTTATAAACAACTCTTACGTTTCTCCCCTGAACATCTCAAAATTCCTATCCAACTCCTTCATTAAAACCCTAAACTTCACTAAAACGGCAATAATAAGACACTCAAGTTAAAATGAGTAAGAGCTCGTCTCAAGATCAATAAACGATCTAAAAATAGAAGAAGCAAAACATTTCCCTATAGATAAAAATAATGCTCACCACTATATCCTAATTTACACAATGATTTGACCAATATTAATAAAGGCCTTCCGCAAACAATATAAGTCTTACAAACTCAAACAACTTAACAACAACACCCCAAGTAATGAAATACCTACCCTTATCCTATCCTCAAATTAAAGAAAACAGATAAATATTCAATAACGCAAATCAATAAAAAAATAAAAAACAAACAAAAAAAACAACAAAATAACTTTATCATGTATTGTAAGTAAAGTATATAAAATATCGAATAATTAAAATTAATGTTAAATATCAATGTAAAAAATCAAATCCAATGAGTAGAAAACAAAAATTATATTAGAATTATAAATAGAAAGTAAAGAAAAACTATTTTAATAGAAAATAAGATAACCAAATGTATAAAAAAAATCAAAATGTTTAATGTATAGAAAAAAAAACAAAACAAAATAATTATGTAATTAAGGTTCATATATATAAAATATCAAATAATTAATAAAAACAAGAAGGAGAATTATCTAATCAATTACTTATTGAAAAAAAAGAAAAATTCAATCACGTAAATTAATATCCAAAAATGTAAATGTTAGAAACTAAGAAAATCTTGTAATGTAAGAACTTCACACCCACCGCCACTTTTCTCAGAAAATTAACCTCTTCAAGGTAGTAATTTTCTTCTTATTAGGGAGATGGGGTGTAGTACTATGCTACACTACGCTATAGTAATATATTCCCACTCCATAAGCAACACTTACATCTTCAATATAGCCACAAGCAACTCATGCATCTTTCAACAGCAATAGTACATCATACCCATCATCGATACACAAAATCCATAATAAGTAATTCTCATGCAAACCCAATCCAATGTCATAACACAGACACTTAAAGAAAAAGTGACTCTCATACAAACTCAATCCAACGTCATAACTCAATGGGAAATCTACTTTACGCTGCCATAAGCGAAAAAGAAAATTGTAACCAAAGACACTTCAACGCATTCACCCCGAAGTGTGTTATATAGGTCAAAGCCAAAATGCCGATTCGACAATAACAACACAGGGCAAGCACAGCAGCAACCTATTGTACGTAACATGGATCAAAATACCGACCGATCGTACGAACGACCGTGATATCGCCGACTATAAATAGGACAACTCGGAAGGATAACTGACTAGGACACTTAGGTCAACGAAGTCAAAAATGCTAACTCTCCAAATCGATAAGTGGAAAATGAATTATGAGAATTATTTTGTACTGAGGCTATTGCGTAAGAGTGCAAGAAGAATTATTGACGAAATTAGTATAAAAGGCAGTGGTTGGGAAGAACAAAACGAGAGATCGTAAAAAAGGTCGCAGCCCTTGGACACACAGCGTACCTTTAACTATTGTATAAAAAGAAATAATTAAATAAAGAATTATAACGATTAAACTAAAGTGTTTTCTTTCTCTCTTCTTTCTCTTACAGGCGTAATCCAACACTTAGAAGTTGTTTAGAGAGATTTATTGTGATGTTTTCCAGTCTCATGGAGCAGACATAGTATTTCGCTGGCATAACTGTGTAAGTAACAAACTGTCCAACAGTCATTGCAGCTTACAACGCAACCAAGCTCTTAATAGACATGTCAGCCGTAGTGCACTGTAACAATTGATCAGAATTTAATTTGCTACAAACACATATCGAACTTGAAGAAATATTTACTTTTCGGCAATTGCTGCCTGTACCGCTTCAATAGGTATTGTTCCTTACAGAATATGAAAAGAGTTTACTATGGGTTATTTGAATCGAAATTACGATATACTCGTAGTATGTGTAGTTCGGGCGGTGACTATCACAGCAAACCGCAACCACTTAAAAAACTCCAAAAATCCGCTATCAGAAGAGTTTGCAGCACTCATCGTCTTGCACACACCTTTAATCTTTTAAACTTATACAAATTCTTTCCTTGCGACATTTGTTTTATTTTAAAGTACTTTTTATTAGAGGCGACAATCTACAATGTCTTGTTTCTGACACACGGAATCTAAACAGTTACGCAAACCTTGTTGTCAATATTCCTGCCTTTCGCATTACCTTTTACAGAAACTCCTACTCAATTGTATCATACAAACTTTTAAACATTTTCCTTTCGAATTTCGCTTAATAAGAAGTCCATGTGTATTAAAAAAAGTAATAAAAAAGTGGCTTTTTGACTTGAATCACCACTAAATCGAAGTTCTGTTGAATTATGTAGCGTTATAGCATGTAAAATGATTTGTTCATTTGTTATTTTACTTTTTCATTTTATGCTTTTTGCCTGCCGTCTGAAATTATGTATATTTGTTGTAACCTTGTTCTTCTAGTATTGTAATGATTAAATATAATTAATTTATATTCAAAAATTCATTTGTTGCTTTTCCGTCTGTTTAGGTTTATTACTGATTTCTTTATTCTTAAGCAACAGTATCGATACCTTATGCGACCGTGTCGCTAACTTATTTATTCACATGAGTGTGGTTTCAGGTAACCAGACGATGGGAATATGCTGGTTCAGCAGAAGGCTTACCAAGCCCTACGATTATGGTTTCCGATGACGAGCATCTAATTTGCTCGTGTGATCGGAATGTTGTTATTTACAGGTGTAAGAATAATCGCACTACACCTCCCTTTTTTGAAGAATGAATTTATTTCTAATACAATTTATTTTAGAATCTATTTTAAAATTTTATATTTTATTGCTTAAGTTTAATAAATACTCAATTATTAGGTTCTTTAAACTTGTTTTTTGTTAAACAATATTATATTTATTTTGTATTGTAACGCCTTAGTTGGTCTTTGTGTACAATTGTGGTACTGTCGTTGTCGGCTTTTAAAACTATATTGCTCCTACCTTTAATGTTTACTGTTGTACCTTAAATGGTCCCTTATAGATATTATCTAATTTTCGTCCTACTTGTTTTACTAAGACTAAATCTCCTATTCCTTTGCCTAGGCTATTAGTGTGCGTATCATAAAAGGCCTTTTCCTTAATTTTTTTGACTCAGGTTTCCATTATGCGCACTTAGCAATTTTAATTTTTTTGATTTAATATAGATTATTCTAAGATGTTCTGTAAAAGAATTTTGGTGAAGAAACTTCTTTTTTTATTTGTTTTTTATTTTTAAAGTTTATAATTTTCGCTAGAAAAGTCCATATATTGCTGTTTTTCGATATTTTTTTTTTTAACTTTTCGAAAATATACTGCATTTTACCCTAAACGTTTCATACACCAAACCTTGCACACACCCAAAATTCAACAGTGATCTCAAGCAGGGGTTTGCAGGGAGTTGCAGGGGGCAGCATGACCCCCCTTCCTAATCATACTGTTTCTAAACAAATCTGGTGATTTTCACTGAAAACTTTCATTTTTAATCTATAAACAAATGCAAAATTTAAGAAACTGTAACGAAGTATATTTGTAACGGACTAAACGAACTGTTGTTTGACGAACTTCTTAAAGGGGTTGTGTATGACTATGGTGATTTGCGAAAAAATTTATAAATGAAATTAAAAATTGAAATTTTTTGCTTATTTTCTCAAACAAATATTTCCTAAAAAAAAAAATATTATACTCGTATTTATGTTTCATAGGCCATTTGGAAGCAAAGAAAAAATAAATTGCTCACTGCGCCTAATTTTTTTGTCTTATTATTACTACCGCTCTTTTGTGGGCCGTTTGCAATCGAATTTTTTACTTTTTCTCGTATGCATCCACATTATAAATGAAGTCTGTTTGTGCATTCGAGAGAATGTCGCAATTATTTGGTAATTTACCAAACACTTATACAAATGGGCAATAGTCATTGACGGCGTAGTATTGTAGCAATACGCAAAGTATCTTAGCCACTCATCCCACTCTGTTTTTTCTACCGAAAGGTATGATTGAACGTATGTAAATGGGATCTAAATTTTTATTAAACACATTCCCAAAAGCTTTTTCACTACCTTACCCCATTTAACTTCTTGCTTTAAGCCTATAAAGGGAAGAAAGAAGCTTTGACTCTCTCTCTTTTCATTTTGCTTCTGTTCTGTGAACGATCAACCGTGGCCGAGGATGGTAAATTCTGTCGTTTTCACAAATTATAAACTGTTACTGAATACCCGTATTACCGCTTTACAAAACTATCATTTATTACCTACTAAATTGTCATACTAAATTGCACTGAATTCTTTAATTGGATTGATTACTTATTTAAATATTAAACTGAATTGGCTACCTGCTGAATTATTCTAAAATCTAAATAAATTAGTTTCCTATTGAATTGTTCTAAACCAATAAATTATAAATCCTTTTTAATAAAATATTCATTGATATTGTTTTGGAAATACTGTTTTTTTTTTTTTTTGTGCATTTTTATTATTTTAATTCAGTAATACCTTAATGCTCAACAAAAAAATGCTTAAAAATTAGTCTAATTTACTTAACAATATAAATTTTACTTACTGGCCCTCTGCGGGCACTCTAAGCTACACCTATCACTTAATATAAATCTTTCGACTACCTGACATAATTTATTTATTTATTTTTTTAAATGAGTATTTAGCTTGAGAACTAAGAAAATATTCAAAAAAAAAAAAAACTTAGTAACTAGAACTTATTTTTATGTTTTTTTTAATATATATATATAAGTAAAACCTAAAACTAATTGAAAAAAATAATAGTATAATACTAAGTCTACTTAAATTATTCTAATCTACGTTACGTAATTAAATACGTACTTTTTTTATATTTTTTATAAGTTTTTTTTTTTTTTGTTACCCATCTCTGTTTTTTATTTTTCATTATTTTTTATTTTTTTGTTTGTTTTGTTTTTATTCATTTTTTTTTAATTTCCTTATATTAACTTAATGCTACCCTAAATCTACTTAGACTATGTAAGCCGGCCATGGTTTCATTATTAAAACAAACCGGCTTTGCGCCCTTATGGCGCTACACCGAACTAGAAGGAAACGACGAGGGAATTCGCTCATCTTCACTAAGCCACCAAAATTCATGGTGCTGCCGAACAACATCCCTAATGTCGCGACTCCCTCCCGCCCTACTGAACCGGAGACGCTCCGCACTGCCGTGTGCGACGTCTCTGTCGTGGTTGAGTCGCCTATCCGCAGCTGATCGAGCGACGTGGAAGATAAGCGGTACCGCTAATTTATCTTGGATCAGCTCTTTTTATCAAAATAGAGGAACGCCTCTGGGGGCACAAAGCCGTTAAAGCGCACGCTCTCGTGATATAGATCATTGGGGTAATAAGCCTCAAAGATCAGATTGTTCGTAGAGGTCATTGCTCTGGCAATGTGCCTTCGAATCAATTTAATGACGAAATTGTCCACTCTTATTAGGTTAGCCCTATTGTATAAGACTTCATTAGGATAGAATTTTATGTACTCAGACTCTGGTGTTCTGTATAAACGAAGACAAGCCCTAAGGCAAGCCCTCTCAAACACCCGAATCTTTTCCAATAGACTTGAACCACACGGGACAACCAAATACAGGCATAGGCCGGATGAGGGCCATGTAGCAGATTACCTTCACCCTCGCATCGAGTTGTCTGCTATAAAACAGCCTTTTTGTAAGGGCAAAAGCACCTTTGGCTCTGGCCAGAGCAACATCTATATGTTTGTTAAAATACAGATATTGATCTATCCAGATCCCAAGGTATCTGACTACATTTCGACAAACAAGTGGCTGCCCGTGTTGTCCAACGATCTGAAACTTTCGGCAATTCTTTCTGGTATCTGCAGAGGCCCCAGACAAAGGCGTCCTAAACAGAATGGTTTCCGACTTCTGAAAGTTGATCTTCAACTTCCAGTCATCGCAATATTGTTTAATTGTATCGAAGTCACTTTGTAAGAGCATATTTATGACCTCGATTTTTGGACCTGATCTGTACGCTACCAGGTCGTCTGCGTACGCTATGGCATGGCGAAGTGAACTCACAAGATCGCTTGTGTAGATGTTGAATAGGATCGGCGAATTAACCGCACCTTGTTGCAGACCGTTTTTAATGTCGAATATTCCAGCAGAAGTTACATCGCCATTTTTCACGATGAACCGCCTGCTAGTGAGCATATTAAATAGAATGTACAGTAGTGGTTTGCTTATGCCCAGCCTGTTCAACTTGTAGAAAAGTCCCTCTTACCAAACAGTATCAAAAGCCTTTTCCAAGTCAACCAAACAAGCACCTGTACATTGTTTCTTGCTTTTGTTCCATTGGATATCGGATACCAGTTTAGACGCGGCATGTGAGATATCATGCCCCGCCTTAAAACCGAATTGGTTGTCCGGAACTATATTTTTGTCCTCAACCCACTTAGTCAAAACTCTATTGATCACTTTTTCAAATACCTTGCTGATATTCGGTAGGAGACTTATCGATCGAAGATTCGCCGGATTGGGCGTGTCTTTATCCCTTTTGGGAATAGGATGCACCACAGCTGTCTTCCAATGCGCTGGATAATGTGCATTATTTATTGCATTATTAAACAGTGTGGTGCAAATGTCCACCGCTTCTATTGGGAGATGTCTAAGCACAATGTTTAGTATCCCATCGATTCCAACTGATTTCTTATTTCTAAGGGATTGAAAGATCGTTTGGAGCTCTGCCTTCAAAATGAACGGCGTTAGCTCCGTCACGCCGGCGATGACATTATTTGCCATATTTTCGTCATTGAACTCAGTGACGAGAACTGGGTTCTCGAATCGCCAGTTAGAAATTTCATTTCGAAGGCAGAAATTGTGCGAGAGGACCCGATTCTCCAGGTTGCGGTTCAAGCAAGTGACCTCATTTGCTTTATACACATTCTGGAAAGTCGCTCCTATGGCCTCTACCTTCTCCTGCGAATCTTCGATCACAAAGAAGTCATCATCATCAACAGCTTCTTGTGGATCTATACCGGCTGTTAGCAGTATTCGTTCATTTTCCGTCGTTCGGGCGATCTTTAGGCACGGAAGGTCGTTTTGATCGTTCCTCCGAAATATTTTATTTATTTGCGGGAACATATTCGGGTTGCTGGTGTTTACAGCCCGAATTTTATTGTTCCAATACAAACTTACAGAAGCCCTGTAATTCTCTCTTATTAATGTTTGGAGGTTTTTGATCGACGACTTCAGTGTCCTGATCTCCGGGTTATGTCTGTCAGTAAACTGTCTGTATAATGTTTTTAGTCTTGACAGCAGTCTGCTTTTATGTCGGTACAATACGTCAATAGTTGCGTTGCGGAATAGGTCTTCGTTGTCAGTATGTTGATACCGAGGTATCGTTTTGTCCATTGTTCGTTTAATTGTCTCGTCCATTAGTTTTAGATACCTGTCAATCTCCTCGTTTGATAGATTTCTATTGGACTGTGGGTAGAGCGAATTCGAGGAGATGGCTCTCGTAAGTCTTCTGGAGAATTGCGTCCAGCGCACCCTACTATAATTGTACGAGTGTCTTTGGACAAACTCATCTAATTCTGCAATCTCGTTTGGAACAGTAATTTCGGTACTGAGACCGCAATGGTCGCTGTCATATACAAAAGTATGTAGACAGTTGATAGTTTGTTGGTTCGTACCTGTCAGTTGTATCCGTGTGTCGAATAACAGGAGATCCAGATAGGAACCGTATCTGGGAAACGATGGACTGTCTGTCGAGTCGATACATAACACTATGCTGACCCCACCAAATTTGGAAATACTGTTTCAATTCCCACATGGGGGCTCAACCGGAATTGGAGCAGTTATAATTCAAGAACAGTATATCCTATTAAAAGTCTTTCTTACAACGTGGATAACATCGTGGAAGCAAATAGCCGATCAAAAAAACAAAAAAAAAAATTAATTCAACGTATGATATAAAATATCGAAGAGACAGAGGAGATTGCAAAGGGATTCTCAGTTTGATATCGGAATGGCTTCCACAAGTGTTTCTATGCCTATCGATGACATTAACAGTACGATAAAAATTAATTTTGCTGATGTGGAGAACATTTTAAGGAAATTTGGTGGCATGGAAGCAGAGAGTGTAAAAAAGTGGACGATTGATTTTGAACAATATGCAGAAGTGTTTCAGTGGAATGATCTTCAAAAGTTCATATTTTGCAAAAGGTGTTTATATGGAGATGCGAAATTATTCATTGATCTGGAGTCCAAGCCTTTGAATTATATTGATCTAAAGCGAGCTCTATTAGAGGAATTTCAGGTTAAACTGACGAGCGCAGAGGTACATGCTAGACTTCGAGGGAGGCGGAAAAAGAAAGCTGAATCTTTCCGTGAGTACTTGTATAACATGTTGCTTCTCAAGCTGACGTAGATCAGCTTTCCACCATTGCTTATGTTATTGACGGCATTTGTGATAATTCTACAAATAAAATGATCTTGTATGGTGCTAAAAACATTAAAGAATTTAAAGAAAAGCTTTTTGTGTATGAGCAAAGAAAGTGAAGATACAAAACACGTGGTAGAAAAGAGAAATGACCATAGACTCAAACCACCTATTAAGAATCAAAATACTGTTGGTCAGAGACACTGTTTCAATTGCGGATCGAGCGAACACGAGCTTCATAACTGTCCTCAAAAGGCCAGGGGACCAAAGTGTTTTAAATGTAATAAATATGGACACAAGAAACCAGAATGCCAGGAGGAGATTCCGAATTCTAAACCAATGTTGATGGCGTTAAGAAGAGCAACGAACGTAAGTACGGCTACATATTCAAAAGAAAATGTTGAGTTTACACCTATTGAAAGCCGAAAAACAGTGTGCATGGAAGCAAAGGTAAATGGTATATCTTTTAAGTGTTTGATTGATACAGGGAGTGAAATTTGTGTCATGAAAAACTGTTGTATGAAACTTATTTTCCCCAGGTTGAATTCAAGAAACTCTCCTATTTTAGTATCTGGTATTGGGATCGAACATCGTAACTAAAGGTTCCTGTAAAACGTCAGTTGAAATCGACAATGAAGTATTCGACGATATCGAAATTCATGCAGTTGATGATGGTTGTTTAAAATCTGATATGATTATTGCGATGAATTTGTTGCAGTGGGCTGATGTCAAAATAGCAGCCGGTAAGATTACTATTGTTAAAAGCAAAGCAAAGCCAATCGGACAAGAACTACCCGCTGAATCGGAAGGAAAAAAACTAATGCATTTCAACGAGTCCATTTGTTTTTTGGCGAGTATAAATATGGATGTAGAAACCGAAAATAAACTTAATGTGTCAGGATTAGAAAACCTAAAATTAGAAGAAGCTGAACAAGTACTTTCTTTAATTAAAAATTACTTACCACAGGTACCAGAAAAATCACCTATAACCATGAAGATTGTCACCATGGACGACGAAACATTTTAGAAACCACCAAGGAGATTCCCACCTCTAGAGCAAAGAATAATCGAAAACCAAATACGACAGTGGCTTGATGATGGGGTAATAACCGAAAGTTCTTCAGATTACGCAAGTCAAGTGGTGTTGGTGAAAGAGAAGGATGGGTCAAGCAGACTTTGCGTCGATTTCCGAGGTGTAAACAAAAAAATATTCAAGGAAAGGTATCCACTTCCAAACATCAAGGAGCAACTAGATAAGCTACATGCAGCAAGGTATTTTACGACGTTGGACCTTTTCACGTCCCAGTCGAAGCGGCAAGTAGAAAATACACTTCATTTGTTACTCATTTCGGACAGTTTGAATTTTGTAAATTGGGCTTTGCAATTCACCGCATGTTTTTCAAAAATATATAAATTTTATATTAAAAGATTTAATTAATAGGGAAATTGTAGATGTGTACATTGATGATGTTATTATTCCATCACAGACAATAGAAGAAGGCATAAGAAGACTAGAAGAAGTTCTCATCGTTGCTTCGAAGAACGGCCTCAAAATAAAATGGAAGAAATGTCACTTTCTTAAATTCGATATCGAGTATCTTGGTCATCGGATACGAAATGGCAACATCTCACCATCCCCATTTAAGTCTAAAGCAGTTGCTAACTTTCCCATACCTTCTACAGCTAAACAACTACAAAGTTTTCTTGGCCTTGCAAATTATTTTCGCAAATTTATTCCAGATTTTGCCCGTAGAGCTCGACCACTGTCCGACATATTGAAAAAATCAGTCAGTTTTAAGATGAATGAATCACAGTTAGCTGCAATCAATGATTTGAAAACGGCGTTAGTCACAGAGCCGGTACTCAGGATTTTTTAGTACGGTAACTGAATTACACACGGATGCATCAAGAGAAGGTTACGGGGCTGTTCTCCTTCAGCGAGATTCAGAAGATGGCAGTCTTCACCCAACATATTATATGAGCAAAAAAACAACGCCAGCCGAGCAAAACTATAGCTCATATGAACTCGAAGTTTTAGCTGTTATCGAAGCGCTTAAAAAATTTAGAGTCTACCTTTTAGGTCAAAGATTTAAGCTAATTACGGATTGTAAAGAATTCGAGTGTACAATCCGAAAGAAAGATTTAACAAAGTCGCGAGATGGGCACTTCTATTAGAAGAATTTGATTACTCGATCGAATATAGACCAGGAACTAAAATGAAGCACGTAGACAGTTTAAGTCGTAATCCAACAGTATTTTGTGTAACGAGTTCCAGTAGCAGTGATTTTCTCCGAAAACTAGCGGAATCTCAGCGTAAAGATGATCGGTTGAACTCTATAATCGAAATTTTAAAAGATAAACCATATAAAGATTATATTATGTACAATGAAATACTCTGTAAAATATTAAATAGTAATACTGTTTTTGTCGTTCCAGATAAAATGGTGAACAATATACGAGTAATAAAAGAAGTTCACGAAAGGGGTCATTTCCACCACAAAAAATGCAAGACATTATCGAAAAAGAATTTTTTATACCAGGATTAAGAAGTAAAATAACCAAACTCATATCAAATTGCATTCAGTGTATATTGGCAGAAAGAAAAACGGGGAAATCAGAGTGCCTTTTACAACCTATACCGAAGGGAGAGCGACCACTGCAGACATTCCATATCGACCACTTAGGACCCATGCAATCTACACGAAAAAACTACAGGTTCATTTTATCAATTATAGATGCATTCACCAAATTCTGTTGGCTGTTTCCCACAAGAACATTAACCAGCGAAGAAGCTATCCAGAAGCTTGAGATTATAGCTGAAACATTCGGAGATCCTGAAAAAATCGTTGCGGATAAGGCAGGAGCGTTCATCGCTAACTCTTGTAAAGACTACTGCAAAAATCGTTATATTAACCTACATTTTATAACCGCAGGAGTACCAAGAGGAAACGGGCAAATCGAGCGCCTTCATTCAGCTGTCATTGCAGCTCTAACGAAATTGACAATCGACGATGCGGGAAAGTGGTATCAACATGTTAAGCCATTGCAGCAAATGTTAAATTCTTCTTACCAACGTCCCTTTCAACTTTTCGTAGGTAATGACATGAAAACTTCGAAGGACTGAAGATAACGGGGATTATAGAAGAAGATTACACCCGACAGTTTGAAGAAAATAGAGAACAACGAAGACAACAGGCTAAAGAAGAAATTTTAAATATACAAGTAGAAAACAAGCGGGATTTTGACGGGAGAAGAAAAAACGCGTTGAAATACGATGTAGGAGACCTAGTAGCCATCGAAAAAGTTCAAATCGGTGTTGGTCAAAAAATTCGACCTAAATTTATGGGACCATACCGCATTACTTCAGTCAAAGAATTTGATCGATATCAGGTTAGGAAGCAAGGCGATCACGAAGGACCTAACAACACAGAAACCAGTGCAGACAAAATGAAACCGTGGCCTAGCGCAAACGTTGGTGATCAATGCTCTAATTACGACGAAGAAGAACTATCTTCCGGAGAGGAACATACCTCAGGACAGCCGAATGGGATCTAAGTTTTTATTGAACACATCCCCAAAAGCTTTTTCACTACCTTACCCCATTTAACTTCTTGCTTCAAGCCTATAAAAGGAAGAAAGAAGCTTTGACTCTCTCTCTTTTCATTTTGCTTCTGTTCTGTGAACGATCAACCGTGGCCGTGGATGGTAAATTCTGTCGTTTTCACAAATTATAAACTGTTACTGAATACCCGTATTACAGCTATATAAAACTATCATGTATTACCTACTAAATTGTCATACTAAATTGCACTGAATTATTTAATTGGATTGATTACTTATTTAAATATTAAACTGAATTGGCTACCTGCTGAATTATTCTAAAATCTAAATAAATTAGTTTCCTATTAAATTGTTCTAAGCTAATAAACTATAAATCCTTTTTAATAAAATATTCATTGATACTCGTATTGTTTTGGAAATACTGTTTCAATTCCCACATGTATTCATTAGGTAAATGTTCTGTGGTTTCGTTCCACAATTCCCAATGTTAAGTGATAGTATGCCGTTGAGGTAACATTTTCCACATTTAGCAGTTTACAAACTTCGGCCAGTGCCAGTTATTATTTTCTTCATGGGACCGTAAACTAAGATAAAATGGTCAAAAATTGTTTTCGCAACTGTTTTTGCATTTTTATTAGTCATTGGTACTGACATCAAATATTAAGTTAAATCACAATTTAATGTGAGAGCGTACGCATTACCATTTTCTGATTTTGGTAATGGTCCAATGGTATTTATTAGCACTACATCAAATGCATTTGGTAATGTATCCGGTAATATTTTTTAATGTACGTGTCATCCCTGAGTGGCCACCCCAGATTGGATCGTCATGGTATCTTTGTATAATCTGTGTTCTTTCGTCACCATTTGCAGGTTTTGTTGATACTGGCATCAGTGCGATTTGTATGTTGCTCAGAGCTCTATTTCCATTTTCTTTATACCTACTCACTGATCCGAATCTTGTCTCCTAGAGACTTCTGCAGCTTTATCAAACCATTTTCACTTTCCATTTTTTCAAGCAGTGGAAGTAATTGATGCACGTCAATTTTTCCATTAGTGATTAGGTGATTTATATCTTCAATGATCACTTTATTATTCTTTATAATTTTTAAACGGACTCCATTAATAGCTAGCATGGCGCTGTTTTTCTTATTCCTGCTACTGAACGCTTCGTATATAATTTTTACTGATGACTGTTTTATGCTTTTGGTTGTTGGTTTTTCTTTATTATAACGCGCTATGTGCAAACATTTTAAGCAAACAAATTATACAAAAAAAAAAAACATAACTACATTGTAACCAAGTCGTTACTTTTAATATTTCACTGTATGACTTTTTTATATTCTGAATTTCTTTAAAATCTGTGCGCGACAATATATCTGCTACATAGTTTTCTTTTCCCCTCAAGTACTCTACACTAAAATCATATTTTCGTGGATCTAGTTTTATTTGTGTTAATTTAGAAGACGGTTTTTTTTATTGCAAATAGATAAAATAGTGGTCTGTGGTCACTTTTAACTAAAAACTTAGTGCCATATATGTAAGGTCGGAAGTGCTTAATTGCCCAGTTCTTGTTCAATTGTAGATTTAATGTTTTCGCCTTGAATAATCTTGGTGCGTATGCTACTGAGAGTTGGTATCCATTGTGCTTTTGACTAATTAATTAAAGTGTGTAGTTTTTTTTTTACAGAGTCTCGTTAATAGTCTTGAATGTTCAGCAAAATTTGGAACAAATCGTCTGTAATAGTTACAAAATGCAACTATAAGAATGCTTGTGTTGGTGCTGAACCCGACAAAGCAATTGTCGTTATTCTTTGGAATGAGTTTGGTGCTATCTTTAGGCCATAGGGCAGACGTCTGAATCGATACGATATGAACCCTTATCAGTTGAGAACGATGTAATGTCCCTGGAGTCTTCATCTAATTCAATTGGACGTTAAGTTCAGGTAAGAAAAATACTTATGTTTACCTAATTGGCCAATTGCAGTGGGTGTTGACTTGTCTAATAACTTGCTATTGCATCACCCTTTGGTGAGCATGATATCGGTATTGCAATGTGGTCAAAATCATCTGGCCATTGTTCCAGCCAGTCCTGGTCCTTGCTGAAGTTTAGTAAGCAATGATATTTCTTGACGGAATCCAGACCGATTATTCCATCGGATTGAATTGGAAAATCATCAGTAACGACATGAAATTCATAAGCTATTGGCCTATTTTCAAATATAAAGTAAGAGTAGGCTTTTCCCAATGTATTCGTTATTCCTTGACCTATGCCGTGTAGGCTTGATGTTTCGTACATGTTAAAGTATTCAAATTTTGAATTTTTCCTTTCTTTATTAAAGAAATACCTTGCTGCGTTATTCTGACCGTTCAATTGCTATTATTTGTATTGTTATTATTTCTGGGTTGAATAACATAATTTTTATTGCTGGGATTATTATTATAATTATAGTTTCCGCGTCTACGGCCACGACTCTGGCCGCGTCCACAAGAGTTATTATTATTTCGGATATTATAGTTTTGATAACAACTTCTAACACGATTACCTCTAATATGAAGTATTGCATTTGGCTGACCATAAGTTTTAGTACTGCTGTTTACAAATTTGTCTACTGCCTCATTCATGTTATTGAAATAACCAGATTCCATGATCAGTTTTACATTATCATTGTTGGAATTCTCGATCATGTCTTTTAAAGCTGTTTTGGTGGAGTATGTCTCAGCCAATTGAGGTGCAAGTCGGTCTGAAATATACGCACTTTGTAATTTTTTAGTAAGTTCCTCAATCTCTTATGCGTATGAATTTGCCGGTTTGGAGTTTTGGCGGACGTTCATCAGCTTTGCGGTAATTAGATCGACTCGCCCTTTACTGTTGTTTTTAATTTATGAATTACGAGTACTTCTTCTTTTGTTTTTTATTAAGTTTAAAGCGGTCCCTTTTTATTTTGTTTTTTATTGCATTGATAGCAAAAATGACGTTACCATTACTTATGCCATTTAATAATTCTAATGCACCCAGAAAGATCTGCCAGGCCGGGCGGATTATCGAAGCAATATTTAAAAAGTCTACAGGCGTTTGCGGCATTTAGTTTGGATTGGAAATCTTTCTGCTTGTATCAATACTGTCTTGGTTTGAATGTTTAATATTTTCTGTATTAGTGGTAATGTTATCTTCTCATGAAGTGAAACAGCTATTTTGAGGCTTATGCCCTGTCGAGACACTGCTCTAAAGACTTTGTCTCTACAGGCAGTGAATATTTCGTTGGCCCTCTCCTTACTTAGTTATACGTTTATTTTAACCCTAATATCAATATCTATCAATACCTCGAGGTGTTTGTTTAAAGTTGTTTGACCTATAGGTCTATGTCTATTTGTATTTAGACATTTATAAGATCTATCAAGTACGAGTACTTCTTTATCCTTTGATGCTTTGTCTATGGTCTTTAACCATTCCATCTAATTGGCTCTGATACTGAAGTAAAATTATTTTCTGTAAGTATGCCCATCTTACATACATTGAAATAAGTACTGTAAACTGTCTTTGAAAGTTATCAGTGAAAATGTAATATTCCTTCTATCCCATAGTCTAGAGACTAACTTTTACCTGTAATTAGTCGTTTTAAGTATATGTAGTAAATGGTCCTTTTTTTATATACTCGTATTTCTGAATTAAATTTGTGCAACTGATGTAGCTCTCACCATGTAGGTTTTCTTTTGTGCCTTTTTGTGCCATGAATACATCTTTATTGCCAAATGGGCAGCCAAAATGATAGTAATTTTAATAAAGTATACTTCATAATTTAAAACATTTACCTCTGGCGATGGCGATGGCGAGATAGTTAGCTCATTGGACTATCACGCAGAGATTCTGGGTTCAATTCCTGGCTGAGTCACCAACAATTTTTCAAAATCGCCATCACCATTTCGGCGGGTAATGGCAAACTCCCGAAAGTAAAATTGCCTACGAAAAAGCTTCTAAAGAGTGCCGTTCGGACTCGGCGATAAACCATAGGCCCCACTCAGATGTGACAAAAATGACAACATGAGCAACACAAATGAGTGTCAAGGAGCTAGGCCATGGCCCATACCGGGCTGCCAGCGCCACAGTGTTTTTTTTTTTTTTTTTTCATTTACCTCTGCTTCATTAATTACATTGGCACTCGGCCTTTCTAACTTGGACTGTTGCTTGCCCATCTTTATTGGATATTATTTTTCTCATTTTAAAAACCTTATTTTACATACATATATATTGTTTTCTAGTTGTTAAAATAAAATTTACTAACATAATGAATAAACATATATTGGAATCCTTTTCTCCTTCCAAATTGGTTTTTGCAACGGCTGTACGCCACTATGTAGGCTTAGAGATGCCGCAATAATGCGGCCAGAGCATACTTTATAGGATATGTCTTAAAATAAATACCGTTTAATTTTTTTTATATTTACTTTGTTTTGGTGAATGAATCGAATGAAACAATAAAAGTTAACATTAGAACACATACTACATAGTACACTTTTTATTATTATTCCTATTTCTAATATTTTTTTATTTAGGTTAACCTATGTTCGGAGTTGAAGTTACGTTCTTACTCTTTTGTTGCTGTCTTCGATGTCGGGTTTGGATTATTTTGTCGATTTGTTTCCATAGGTCGTTTGCTTCTTCCCAAGACAGTGATGGGTCAATGTGGAGCTTTGCTCTTAAACTCGCTAACCGCCTCTTTTATTGCACGAGTATTCCGCCTATTTCTTATATGTTGCCGATTTTGGTTTCTTGGTATTGCCGTTAATACAGCCCTTCTTTGCTGTCTGTCGATATATCCTTCTGGGCTAAGGCCCAGGTGTTTTTTTTTTTGCATATTATTTTATTTTTCTTACATTTACTTTGCTTACATGCTAACAGAAAAAATGTTTAAATATTAGCTTAAAATAACTTAACGAACTTATACTAACTTACTGGCCCTTGTAACGGGCACTCTAGGCTAAACTATATCAATATTTTATGTCTTTCGACGTCTAGTTTAACATTTCAAATAATAATATTATTTTTATCCATCTATATAAACTAAGAAAATATTGAGTATTTAACAAAAAAATTAGTGAACAAACAATTTTTTTGTATTTGTATAAGACTTATACTTAAACCTTAAACTACTTAGCCTAATAATGCATTCTAATCTAGCCTAATTGTTAGCAAACTTAAAGTTGCTAACGTGATCATTAGCTAACCCAAGGTTGCTAACTTTAAATACTTAAAACTACCCTTACCTATGTAAGTCGGCCATTTGCTGAACATAGAAAGAAAAAATAGAAAAAAAAGCGAAATGGCCCACTTTGCCTTCTGACTAGGCTAACCCGGACTTGAAGGAAACGACGAAGGAATCAGATCTTCTTTACTCAACCACCAAATATTTTGGTGCTGCAAAACAACATCTTTTTTATCGCGGATTGAAACCGCCCTTCTAAACCTGAGACGTTCAATACTGCTGTGTGCGACGTCTTTGTTGTAGTTGAGTCGCCCCTCACCCACTGCACGAGCTACGTGGAAGTGGAAGCTTAGCGGCACCGCAAAATTATCCTGTATAGGACCTTTCATGTCAAGATACAGGAACGCTTCAGGGGGGAAGCCCTTCAAGTGCAAATTCTCATGATATAATTAGTTGGGGTAGTAGGCGCCAGACAACTGGTTATTGGACGAGGTCATTGCTTTTACAATATGCCTTCGAGTCAACTTAATAGCGAAGTTGTCCACTCTATTTAAATTCGCCCTGTAGTATAGGACCTCATTGTGATAGAATTTTCTGTACTCCGATTCTGGCGTTCTGTAAAGGCGAAGGCAGACCCTAAGGCAAGCCCTCTCAAACACCCGAATCTTTTCCATTAAGCTTGCTCTCACATTAAAACACACGGGACAACCATATACCAGCATGGGCCGGATGAGGGCCATGAAGCAGATAACTTTTACCCTCGCATTGAGTTGGCTGCTATAAAACAGTCTCTTTGTAGGGGCAAAAGCACCTTTGGCTCTGGCCAGAGCAGCATCTACACTCTTGTTAAAGTATAGATATTGGTCTAGCCAGATCCCAAAGTATCTAACTACATTTCGGCTGGCCGTGTTATCCAATGATCGGACAACAACGGCATCCTAAACAGAATGGTTTCCGACTTTTGAAAGTTGATTTCCAACTTCCAGTCATCGCAAAATCGCCTTATTTGTTCGAAGTAACGTTGCAAAAGCATATTAATGACCTCGACTTTTGGACCTGTCCTGTACGCCAATAGGTCGTCTGCGTACGCTATGGTATGGGAAAGTGAACCTATAAATGTTGTGTAAATGTTGAATTAGATCCGCGAATTAACCGCATCTTGTTGCAGACCGTTTTTAATGTGAAATTCTAGCAGAAGTCGCATCGCCATTTTTCACGAAGAACTGTCTGTTGGTAAGCATATTTTAAGGAATGTACAAAAGTGGTTTACTGATAACATCATGTCCCGCATAAAACCGAATTGCTTATCCGAAACTTTATTTTTATCCTCAACCCACCGAGTCAAAACTGTATTGATTACCTTTTCGAACACAATTCCCAGTGATTTATTACTTCTTTTTGTGTCGAAAATATCATGGAGTTCCTCCTTTGAAATGAACGGGGGTAGGTCCCCTTCATTGGTGATGACATTGTTTGCCATATTCTCGTCACTAAACTGGGTGAAATCCGAGCTCTCGAATCGCCAGTTGTGTATGTCATTTCGCAGGGAAAAATTTTGCAGAAGGACTCGATTCTGCAGGTCGTGACCAATGACGTCATTGGATTTAAACACTTCCTGAAAAGTCGCTCCTATGGCCTCAACCTTCTCCTGAGGATCTCCGATCACATAGAAGTTATCATCATCTGCGGCTTCATTTGGATCTATACCTGCCGTAGTCAGTATTCGTTCGATTAATTCTAAGACACTGATGGTCGTATTGATTTTTTCTTCGAAATATTTTGTTTATTTGCGGAAACATACTCGGGCTGCGGAAATTTACGTCCCGAGTTCTGTTGTTCCAATACAAACTTACAGCTGCTCTGTAATTCTCTCTTATCAACATTTGGAGGTTTTTAATTGACGAATTCAGTGTCCTAATTTCCACGTTATCTCTGTCAGTAAACTGCCTATACACGGTTTTTAGTCTTGACAGCAGTCTACATTTGTGTCGGTGTAGTGCGTCAATGGTAGCATTGCGGAATAGCTCTTCGTTGGGCGTGTGTTCATACCAAGGTATTGTAATATCCATCGTTTGTTTAATTGTTTGGTCCATTTGTTTCAGGTATCTGTCCAGCTCCTCATTGGACAGATTCCTATTGGACGGGGGGTGGAGCACATTCGAGGAGGGTGCTCTAGTCAACGTTCTAGAAAAGTGTGTCCAGCGAGTCTTACTGTAATTGTAAGAATGCTTAGGAAAAACTCCTCCAGTTCCTCAATTTCGTTAGGAATTGTTATTTCGGTACTAAAACCGCAATGGTCACTATCGTACATGAATGTATGCAGAGAATTTAGCGTTTGTAGATTACTCCCAATCAGTTTTATCCGTACGTCGTATAGCAATAGATCCAAATAAGAGCTGGATCTGGGAAACGACGGATTGTCCGTCGCTTTCAAACCGAGTCTGTACACGACACTGTGCTGAACCTACCAGTTGAGTAGAAGGGTTCCCTCTAGTATTTGGTATATGATTTCTCCAATCTCTATGTTTGGCACTCAAGTCCTCGTCCTCCTCCGATCCTAGTCTAAGGAGTCGAAAGAGTCTATCAAGCTCTGAGATGAATAGCGTGGATTGAGAAGCATTAGACACGTAGACAGAGACCGTATACAACCACTTTCCACTACGGAGAGGGATGCGCAGGACACGCGCCTCCAGCACCTGGAACCCACGCAAAACACCATTGTATATATTTTTCTATATTTGAATTGTTCTCTAATAAATATCGCGACACCACCGCGATATTGACATTCACTGCAAGGACCTTCAGGATTTGCTCAATCATATCAAATTACGATATGAGGTGCATTAGACCCGGCAGCAGCGCACGGATTTGATCCACCCGCTTAGCCTGTTCCTGTACTTGACGTTGAAGCTGAGCCATCTGCCCTTGAATAACATTGAACATTGAATAATGTTATCGCTCCTTTTTAATTTCTCCCAGTGAACAACCTGGTAGTCTAGGACTTTGATTTTTCTTAGACTATCCGGTTGTTTCTGCTTCTCCCTTTCTGCTCTTGGAGTGGTAAAAGGCTTAACCCACACAAACTTGAGACCTTCGCACTCTTTCTCTCGAAGAAATTCTAAGAGCTCCTCGGGAGCACGGTTCCAGTCCTTTCAATAGAACTGTTTTAAATTTATCACCTTTCGGTGTGTACGTGAAGTACTCCGTCGTCGTTTCCTTCAACAGATTTTGAATTTTTTTGTAGCCCTCCACTGAATTACAGTGGATGACGTGCCTGTCTAACCCTTATCTTTTAATGCTTAAATTCTTACCAATTTCTTACACAAGTCCTTGGTGTCCTGGACTTCCATGTTGTAGGTGTTGATTGGAGGCACCTTCTCTTTTTTGTTTTCTGCTGCTCTTGCTGTTGTTGGTTTTGTTGTTGCTGCTGTTTTTTGTTATGTTTTTTCTTGCTGCGTTTGATGCTTTCGCTGCTGGGTTTTATGATTTTTCTGTCTCTGCATTTTTTTTGATTGTGCCTGATGATTTGATGTTGCTGTTGTTGCTGTGAGCTCGCTTAAGCTTCTTGCTCCCTTTCTCTTCGGGCGATTTGCTTAGCCCTAATAGCAAGCATCTTTTTTTGTAGTCGCAAGATGCTGCTATTAATGGCATTGAATTCATACTCTTCGTCTTCAGACCCCGAAGCTGCTAACGAGGCAAAGCTGTTATTGCCCCCCTTATAATGTCCCTCTATTTAAGAGATATATGAGGACTCGTCATCCGACAAATGACGTTTTTGTTGTTCTTCTTCTTCTTATCCTTTTATTAACCCTTTCCTCGTTATACGAACTTATGCGTGACGAGTTTCCCATTTTTACTGCATCGCTGCTGCTCCGCTTATGGGGTTGGCTAATGTCGCAGACCGCAGAACGCGTCTACATAATGCTCGGTCCTGGATCGCTTCAGTGGTAAGCCCCAGGCGTTGTTGCGCATTTGCCATCTGAGAAATCCAGGAATTCTTTTTCCGACCTCGTTTTCTTACAGTTGGAGTGACCGTAGTTGATAGTGCCTTTTTAACCGGATTTTCCGCAGATCTTCTTTGAACGTGGCAATACCAACTTATTCTATTCGCCTCAAGCTGTTCGGTTACCGAATTCTTTATATGTAGACTTCCTCTTATACGCGTAGATCTAATACAATCGCGTTTAGTGACTCCACTAGACATCCTTAACATTTTCATTTCCGCTGCCGTCATTTTGTTTTTAAACGCTTCGTACATTGTCCAGCACTGTGAACCATATATAAGAGCTGGTTGAACAACCGTGGTGTAGAGTTTCCCCTTTAATTTAAGTGGAAATTTTCGGTCGCAAAAGATTCCCGAATTTTCCCGCCATTTCGTCCATCCTACACTCACTCTGTGGTTTACGTCGTTTTTGTTGTTGCACTCTTAATGCTGCCGCAGACAATTTACTACCCCCAATTTACTACTTAGCAGCATTTCATTTCATTTCACTTATAGTGCACAGAGAGGGACGTTCTGATAAGTTTGATGACAGACTTAGTTTTTTTCTCCTTTTAACTGTTCCTTCACTGGTCACTGCTGTTGGGTGGCCAGATTCAATAGCACTTGTGCCGTCCACTAATCTCACAATGGGGATAACGGGATGGTCTTTGCCACTCCTCACGTGTTTAATTGCTTTCGTGTTACTATCATCAATATTATTTTTAACTTTTAATTAATGAAAAAAAAAGAAAAAGAAAAATGTTCACGGACAGGGATCGAACCCACGGCAGAATTTGCTTCGCGCACTGTCATTTCATTTTCATTTCATTTTAAATGTATTTTTATTTTCTTCAATTCAGTGACTCTTAAGTGCTAGACAAAAAACGCTTAAAAATTAGATCAATTAACTTAAAATTATCTTGTTCTAACTTACTGGCCCTATGCGGACAATCTAAGTTAAACATGACTCTTAATCCACACGTCTTTCGACGTTCAGTACAGTTTTTTTTTTTCGTTACATTAATTTAAGACTAAAATTAAGAAAATAAATTTTATTAAGTAAAAAACTTAGTAAATGTACTTTTTTGTTCTAATTATTATAAAACTTAGAAACTAAATCTTATAGACTACTTAGAATAAATCCTAAGCCTACTTAACCCACTTAAGCTAACTGATTGTATAAGCATTATTTCTTAATTTTTTTTTGTGTGGCTTGGACTACCATTTTTTTTTTTAGATAAGGTTACCCATCTCTTGTTTTTTTTTTTTCAGTTTTTATAATTTTTTTATTTTTTTTTGGTTTTTATGATTTTTACTCTTAAATCTACCTATACCTATGTAAGCCGGCCGCGGCTAAAAAAATTAGGCTGACCAACACTTCTCCTTAATGGAGCTATCCTGCGCTAGAGGAATTCGATGATGGAGCTTCCCTTCTTCTGCAAGCCACCAAAATTGTTGATGCTGCCGTACTAAACCGGAGACGTTCCGCACTGCCGTGTGCGACGTCTCTGTCGTGGTTGATTCGCCTGTCCGCAGCTGTTCGAGCGACGTGGAAGATTAACGGCACCGCTAATCTATCCTGGATCAGACCTTTTTTGTCGCGGTAGAGGAACGCTTCTGGAGTAATAAAGCCGTCAAAGCGAACTCGTGATACATATAATTGGGGTAGTAAGCCCCAGAGATCAGGTTGTTCGACGAGGTCATTGCCCTTGCAATGTGCCTTCGAATCAACTTAATAACAAAATTGTTCACTCGTATTAGGTTCGCCCTATTGTACAAGACCTCATTAGGATAGAATTTTATGTACTCCGACTCTGGTGTTCTGTATAAGCGAAGACAAGCCCTAAGGCAAGCCCTCTAACACACCCAAATCTTTTACAAAAGACTTGCTCTCACGTTGAACCACACGGGACATGCAAATGTAAGCATAGACCGAATAAGGGCCATGTAGCAGATCACCTCTACCCTCGCATCGAGTTGCCTGCTATAAAACAGTCTCTTTGTAAGGGCAAAAGTACCTTTGGCTCTGGCCAGAGCAACATCTATATGTTTGTTAAAATACAGATATTGATCTAGCCAGATCCCAAGGTATCTGACTACATTTCGACAAACAAGTGGCTGCCAGTGTTGTCCCACGATCTGAAACTTTCGCCAATTCTTTCTGGTATCCGTAGAGGCCCCAGACAAAGGCGTTCTAAACAGAATGGTTTCCGACTTCTGAAAGTTGACAACTGTTGTTCAACTTCCAGTCGTCGCAATATTGTTAAATTTTATCGAAGTCGCGTTGCAAAAGAATGTTTATAACCTCAATCTTTGGACCTGATCTGTTCGTGGCCCTTCGCTCAATCCTAATCATTCAATTTACATTCACTGCAAGGACCTTCAGGGTTTGCTCCACCATGCACGTACCCATTACGACGGAAGGTGCGTTAGGCTCGGCAGCAGCGCTTATATTTGATCTATCCGCGTAGCTTGCTCGGTAATTTGACGTTGCAGCTGAGCCATCTGCCCCTGGATAGAGAGCGTAGGTTACCTGGGGAGTAACGGCTGGTGTTTGTGGTAGAACAGGTGGACGCTTAACTTCCACCTTTTGCTGTCGAGCCAGATTTACTCTTTTTATGTATTGGAATTTGGGATAACCCCGATAGTTTGCGGTGTGTTCCGTGGTCTTACATAAAACACAAGAGAGTTGGCTTTTTTCTGACGCCCCATCACTACCTAGAGCGCCTTCTTCAGACTTGTGGTTCTTACCGCACTTAACGCATCGAGGCTGCATATCGCAGTTTGACGCGGCGTGCCTGAACCTTTGGCATCGAACACATTGCAAAATGTTTTCGTGCCTTTTTACTTTTTCCCAGTGAACCACCTGGTAGTCTACACTATCCAGACGGCTTTCGGGACTGAGCTGCACCAAGATGTTGCAGTGGATCGCATGCCTATCTACGCTAAGTCTTTTAACATAAAAATTACAACCTATGGCCGATTTACACAGTGCGATTGTGTCCTTAAGTTCCATCTTGAATGTGTTGATAGGTGGAACTCGTTGTTTCTGCTTCTGGGGATTGTTGTTGTTACTGCTGCAGCTGTTGCTGTTGTTGTTGCTGCTGCTGTTGTTGTTTTTGCTGCTTTTGCTTCTGAGACTGCTGTTGTTGTCTCTGCAGTTTCTGCTGTTGTTGTTGCTGTTTCTGGTGTTGCTCCGGTTGCTGTTGTTGCTGCTGTTGGTTTTGCTGCTGTTGGTTTTGCTGCTGTTGATGTTTTTGCTGCTGCTGATGTTTTTGGTGCTGTTTATTATTTCCAAAAAAAACTTTGTAAATGGATTTGTTTTGTTTATATATAAAACTTAAGACTTAGAATAAAAACTAATCTACAAACTACTTAATCTACATATACTAATGTTTTGTTTTGTAACTATATACAATTTTTTTATTTTTTTTGACAGGATTACAAGAAATTATTACCATCTCGATTATTTGTTTTTTTTATATTTATTTTTTTATTTTTTTTAGGTTTTTTTTTTTTTACTCTTATTTCTACCTTAAACCTACCTACACCTATGTAAGCCGCCCATGTCTAAAAATAGGCAGAACCACTCTGCTCCCTAACGAAGCTATCAAGTATTGGAGGAATTCGACAACGGAGCTTCCCCTTCTTCTGCAAGCCACCGAAATTGTTGGTGCTGCCGAGCAAAATCCCTCATGTCGCGACTCCCTACTGCCCTACTAAACCGGAGACGCTCCACACTACCGTGTGCGACGTCTCTGTTGTAGTTGAGTCGCCTGTCCGCAGCTATTCGAGCGACGTGGAAGATTAATGGCATCGCTAATCTGTCCTGGATCAGACTTTCATATCGAGGTAGAGGAACGCTTCTGGGGGAATAAAGCCGTAAAAGCGAACTCTCTCATGATACAAATAATTAGGGTAGTAAGCCCCGGAGATCAGGTTGTTCGACGAGGTCATTGCTCTTGCAATGTGCCTTCGAGTCAACTTAATAACAAAATTGTCCACTCTTATTATGTTCGCCCTATTGTACAAGACCTCATTAGGATAGAATTTTATGTACTCAGACTCGTGGAACGGGGGTTGCTCCATTTCATTGGCGGTGACATTATTTGCCATATTCTCGTCACTGAACTGGGTGAAACCCGTGCTCTCGATTCGCCAGTTCACTATTTCATTTCGAAGGTAGAAATTGTGCACAAGGGCTCGATTTTCTAGGTCGTGGTTGGGACCAATGATGTCATTTGTCTTGTACACTTCCTGGAAAGTCGCTCCTATAGTCTCTACCTTCTCCTGCGGATCTTCGATCACAAAGAAGTTGTCATCATCAACTGCTTCATTTGGATCTATGCCTGCTGTTGAGAGTATGCGTTCGTTGTCAGTAGTTCGGGAGATTTTTAGACATGAAAGGTCGTTTTGATCTTTCCCCCGAAATATTTTATTTATTTGCGGGAACATATTCGGGTTGCTGGTGTTTACAGTCTGAATTTTGTTGTTCCAATACAAACTTACAGAAGCCCTTTAATTTTCCTTTATTAATGTTTGAAGGTTTTTGATCGACGACTTTAATGTCATAGTCTCCGGGTTGTGTCTGTCAGTAAACTGTCCGTACAAGGTCTTCAGTCTTGAGAGTAGTCTACTTTTATGTCGGTGAAGTGCGTCAATAGTTGCGTTGCGGAATAAGTCTTCGTTGTCAGTGTGTTGATACCGAGGTATCGTTTTGTCCGTAGTTAGTTTAATTGTCTCGTCCATTTGTTGTAGATACCTGTCAATCTCCTCGTTTGACAGATTTCTGTTGGACGGTGGGTAGAGCGAATTCGAGGAGATTGCTCTAGTCAGTGTCCTGGAGAAGTGTGTCCAACGCACTCTGCTATAGTTGTAGGAATGCCTTTGAACATACTCATCCAATTCCGCATTTTCATTCGGAACGGTTATTTCGGTACTAAGACCGCAATGGTCACTGTCATACACAAAAGTGCGAAGACAGTTTACAGTTTGTTGGATCGTACCTGTCAGTTGTATTCATGTGTCGAACAACAGGAGATCCAAATAGGAGCCGTGTCTAGGAAATGACGGACTGTCCGTCACCTTTAGGCTGGGTCTATACATCACACTGTGTTGACCCCACCAATTGAATATTAGGTTCCCTCTAGTGTTTGGTGTATTATTTCCCCAATCGCTATGTTTGGCGTCGAAATCACCGCCGATAATGAAGTAGTTTTCCTCCAGTTCCAGTCCCAGAAATCGAAAAAGTGTCTGGAGCTCTGAGATGAATAGGGTGGATTGAGTAGCCTTAGGTGTATAAACTGACACCATGTATAACCGCTTTTCACTACGGAGAGGGATATACGAGTACATGATGCATGCTTCTAGCACCTGAAACATACGTACTACACGACTGTATATTCTTTTAAAACGTATACCTTTTCTTACGAAGATTGCAACGCCTCCTCCTTGTATGGAGTTGTGTCGATTTCTTCGCATGATTTTATACCTTCTGTGCCTCATTTTGTGTCTTTTGGTTAGCTTAGTTTCGCTAACCAAGAACACATCAGGGGCTTGGTCTTTAAGCAACTTAAACAGTGTGTCTCTTTGCCCAATCCTATTCAGTGAATTAACATTCACTGCAAGGACCTTCAGGGTTTGCTCCGCCATGTACGTACCCATTACGACTGAAGGTGCGTTAAGGTCGGCAGCAGCGCGTATATTTAATCTTCCCGCGTAGCTTGCTCGGTAATTTGACGAACCTTTGGCAGCGAACACATTGCAAAATGTATGTCTTTCCAGTGAACAACCTGGTAGTCTAGGACTTTAATACTCCTTAGACCATCCAGTTTGCTATCTGGACTTAGCTGAGCCAGGAAGAATGGTAGCTTCCGTTTCTCCCCTTTGGCTCTGGCTGTGACCCCCACGAATTTGAGACCGTCGCACTCTTTCTCTTTGAGCAGTGCGAGGAGCTCCTCCGGATTAGTAGATGGTTCTAACCCGCTCAGCAGCATTGTTTGCAGCTTTTCCCCTTTTGGGGTGAAGGAGAAGAATTCGGTCGTCGAATCCCTAAGTAAATTTTTTATTTTATGGTAGGGCTCCACTGTATTGCAGTGGATCGCATGCCTATCTGCACTTAATCTCTTAATGAAAAAATTACAGCCTATGGCCGACTTACATAATTCTATGGTGTCCTTCAATTCTATTTTGTACGTGTTGATTGGTGGAATTTTTTGTCTGGTTGTTATCTCCTGCTGCTGTTGCTTCTTGTTCTGATCTTGCTGTTGTTGTTGCTATTTCTGCTGCTGTTATTGCTTCTGCTGCTGATGTTGTTGTTTTTGGGGCTGCTGTTGTTGTTGCTGTTTTTTCTGCTGTTGTTGTTGCTGTTTTTTCTGCTGCTGTTGTTGTTTATTTTGGTGTGCTTTGATTTTTTGTTTTCCTTGTGCTTGTCCTTGCACCAAAGTTTGTACTGGTTTTTGTTGTTGGGTTGGAGAATGGTTTGGCTGTTGCTGAGAGCTCAGGAGTTGTTGTTGTTCCTTTTCCCTCCTTGCCATTTGCTCCGCTTTTATGGTGAGAACTTTTTGTTGCAGCTCTTTGATGCTATCGTTAAGAGCCCGGACTTCCTCTTCTTCGTCCTCTGACTCGGAAGCCGCGAGAGATTCGAAGGCATTGTTACACATATAGTGGCCTTCTCCACCATCAGACACGTATGGGTAATCTTCTCGGTCAGATTCAGCTGCCGCCCTTTATGACGTTGTTGGCGCCTCTTCCCTTGCTCTATCGAGCAGCTTTTCGGTAGAAGTTGAAAGGCAAGGGCGCTTTACTAGGTTCGGAGTTGGCTTCAGTTTTCTCCTCCTCTTTGTCGTAATTTCCGTTCTTGCTGCTGTTGTTGTTGATGTTTTCTTGTTGGTTGGCTTAGCAGCCTGATCATCAGATGACAACGTGCCACCCTCTGATCCCACCATGAGCGCAGCGGACCGCTGTCCTGCTTCCATCACGTGATGTTTTGTCCTCTCGTTGATGATTTTTATTCGTGGTTATTTTGAAGGCAAAAAAAAAAAAGGTAACGTCGACTCGACGTGGAGTCGAACCAGTAACCTTTGGTTTGATAACCGGACAAACTCATTTCATTTTTTTTTTCATTTTAAATGCATGTTTTAATATTTTAAATTCAGAAATTCTTACAAGCTAGACAAAAAACCGCTTAAAAATTAGCTTAATTAACTTAAAATTATCTTATTCTAACTTACTGGCCCCATGCGGGCAGTCTAAGTTAAACCTAACAATTTAATATTGTCTTTCGACCTATCGTACAGATCTTTATTTTTTTGCATTGGATATAATTAAAACTAAGAAAACATATTCTTTAATTTGGAAAAAACTTAGTGAATTTAAATTTTTTTTTTGTTATAAGATAAAACTTAAGACTAAGAACTAAAAACTACCTAAAATAAATCTTAATCTACTTAACCTACTTAAACTATCTTATTGTATTAGTATTATTTCTAAAGTCTTTTTTTGGTGTGGTATGGATAACCACTTTTCAAGAGAGAGTTACCCGTCTCTGTTGTTTTTTTTTAATTTTTTTTTTATATCATCTGTTTTTTTTGCTTTTGATTTTAATTTTTCTTATTTTTTATTTATTTTTTGTTTTTATAATTTTTGTTCTTAAAGCTACCTTACCTACACCTATGTAAGCCGGCCATGTCCAAAAATAGGCAGACCCACTCTGCTCCCTAACGAAGCTACCTAGTACTAGAGAAATTCGACGATGGAGCTTCCCCTTCTTCTGCAAGCCACCAAAATTGATGGTGCTGCTGAGCAACATCCCTCATATCGCGATTCCCTACCGCCCTACTAAACCGGAGACGCTGTCGTAGTTGAGTCGCCTGTCCGCAGCTGTTCGAGCGACGTGGAAGATTAACGGCACCGCTAAGCTATCCTGGATCAGACCTTTTGTGTCGAGGTAGAGGAATACCTGTCAATCTCCTCGTTTGACAGATTTCTGTTGGACGGTGGGTAGAGCGAATTCGAGGAGATTGCTCTAGTCAGTGTCCTGGAGAAGTGTGTGATTGCAACGCCTCCTCCTTCTATGGATTTGGGTCGATTTCTTCGCATGATTTCATACCTTCTGTGCCTCATTTTGCACATCAGGGGCTTGGTCTTTAAGCAACTTAAACAGTGTGGCTCTTCGCTCAATCCTAATCAGTGAATTAACATTCACTGCAAGGACCTTCAGGGTTTGCTCCGCCATGTACGTACCCATAACGACTGGAGGTGCGTTAGGCTCGACAGCAGCGCGTATATTTGATCTACCCGCGTAGCTTTCTCGGTAATTTGACGTTGCAGCTAAGCAATCTGCCCCTGGATAGAGAGCGTAGGTTACCTGGGGAGTAACGGCTGGTGTTTGTTGTAGAACAGGTGGACGCTTAACTTCCACCTTTTGCTGTCGAGCCAGCACTCTTTTTATGTATTGGAACTTAGGACAACCCCGATAGTTTGCGGTGTGTCCCGTGTTCTTACATAAAACGCAAGAGAGTTGACTTTTTTTTGACGCTCCTTCGCTTCCCAGAGCGCATTCTTCTGATTTCTGGTTCTTACCGCACTTGACACATCGAGGCTGCATTTCGCAGTTCGACGCCGCGTGCCCGAACCTCTGGCAGCGAACGCATTGTAAAATGTTTTCGTGCCTTTTTACTTTTTCCCATGACAAAATCTGCTAGTCCAGGACCTTAATACTCCTTAGACCATCCAGTTTGCTATCGGGAGTCAGCTGAACCCGGAAGAACGGTAGCTTCCATTTACCGAAGTCACGTTGCAAAAGAATGTCCATAACCTCAATCTTTGGACCTGATCTGTACGCGATTAAGTCGTCTGCGTACGCTATGGCATGGTGAAGTGAACCTATTAGATCACTTATATAAATGTTGAACAGGATTGATGAATTGACCGCAACTTGTTGCAGATCGTTTTTAATGTTGAATGTCCTAGTAGAAGCCACATCGCCATTTTTTGCGATGAACTGTCTATCTGTGAGCGTATTGAAAACAATATACAACAGTGGTTTAGTAGTGCATAGTCTGTTCAACTTGTAAAAGAGTCCTTCTAGCCATTCGGTATCGAAGGCCTTTTCCAAGTCAAACAGGTAGGAACAGGCTTTGGTTGTTGGCTTTGTTCCATTGGACATCAGAAACGAGTTAAGACGTGGCATGTATAGCACCATGCCCCGCCTTGAAACCGAATAGATTGTCCGGAACAATATTTCTGTCGTCAACCCACTTAGTAAGGACTCTATTGATTACTTTTTCGAAAACCGTACTGATGTTTGGAAGGAGACTGATCGACCGGATATTCGCCGGATTGGAGATGTCTTTATCCCTTTTGGGAATGGGATGTACCACCGCTGTTTTCCAATGCGCTGGATAATGTGCATTATTCATTGCATTGTTAAACAGGGTGGTATAAATGTCCACCGCTTCTAGTCTAAGACAGAGTTTGCCGTCAGGCTGTTTTGTCGAAAATGGGTGCATTTGGGAACGATGATTCTCTTCTTCAATGGATTTGGAACTACTTTTCGGAATGTTAAATTCAAACTATCTTGGATGGTTACAAGTCTGATATTCATCCGCCCAAAATTGGAGTATAGTGCTCATATTTGCACAGGTGCCCCTAAGACATATTGGCACATACTAGAAAAGATTCAAACCGTGCGATTAAACTTAAAACCGCGCCAGCATTAAACAGTCGATGAATATTCCCGACCACCGACGTAATGTCTCCTGCCTTTACTTATTCTATCGACATTTCCACAACCACAGAGAGACTGTCATTACAAGGGCATTATAACATCATGTCCATGAGATCGAAAAAGCTTTCGATGTAGTCATCTTTCTCCTCTGTCGGGGCGTGTGCGCATTTAAGGCTAACGTTTTCGAATTTAGCCTTGATACGGATTGGTATGGGGCGCCCGTTCCCTTGCCGAAAGTCAGGGCTTCTTGGCTAAGTCTGCCTACAACAATAAATACGCGCTGCTTTTACCATCGATTGAAACTGCGGCAGTAGGTGTCGCAGTTTCCCATCCACTTTTTGTCCGGCCCGGCTCATAGCATTTCTTTAATAGCATAATGTCTTCCTTGTGGGAGTCTAGGGACTCAGGTGTTTGTATGGCTAAACGTGGCCTCTTAAGGAACCTAACATTCCATATGCATATCCGTGGTTCATTTTCTTTAATTCGAATGTATGTGTTCCAATTCAACAGAAGATCCGTCCATATCCAAGGCAGCACAACTCCAACCTGGAATGCATGTTGCATTTTTGATATCCATACCGGCCTAAGCTCGAAATATGTCGGAGTAGTTCTTAACTCTGCATGGTTATGCATATTTAACGCTCACTTACGTTATGCTTTGTCGAATCGATGAGGCCCATTTCAAAACCTATCTACTACTTAAACTTAAGTAGCCATAAGCCTATAATTTTTAAGGCGCACTTTTAAGTTTACTTTTTTAAAAATAAATCAGATTTATTACAAGTGACAACATTTCTTCCGCACTTAAAATAAAAATTTAATTTATCAGTTCGTTTTGTTACACGAACAGCCATTGGTTTAAACAAAAAATTTAAAAAAAATTTTATTAATCCATATCAACTATAAAAAAATTAAAATAATTAAAAAACAAAGCATTTTAAATACAAGAGTCACCCGTTCAATTTGGTGTTCACCACAGATGATTCTATTGCATTTAAAGCACGATGACTTTATCATTTGTCCCTTATAATATGAACAAAATCTATAATTTTTTGTTTTTTTTTACTACTATGTGTTCTTCAATGTTTTCCTTACCTATCTCTTGAACGTCAGCCAAATTTTCTTCCATTTTCCTTCTAAATGTAGTGGGTCGAATAGACATCTCTAGACTTCGTGCCATATACCGCTCATCAACTGTCGCCAGTATAACGGTTTATATTTGCTGTCAAACATGATATGAGTGTGGGTTATATAACCGTTAATGAATGCCATGTTTAATATGTCATAAAATTGACACGCAGGCCATTTTGCTTTTCAAGAGCTTTATTTGCATCCTCTACTTCAAAATGTCCATGTTCTACACTATTTCCAAAATCTTCTTTTTTTCTTTTATAATTGGCGAGCTCAAGGTTTTATTAGCGCCCTTAAAATGATTGCACACAGCGAAGGCGATGGAAAATAAGGGGGGATAGAAGGAGAGGTGCCGGTGAACGTTGGTCTTGAATGCTTAGAGGCTATAATGACTAGGGAATAAAGAGCTCGACAGGGCATTACATAAGCGAGTTGTTCGGCTTAGGAAAGAATCACGAAATTTCAGGGTACTTCCGAAAGTGGGCTGGAAGGTGTACTGATGAACATTCATAGCGAGGCGGGTGTTACAGTGAGAGGTTTGAAGGGATGAAATGCTACTGGCAATTTCAGCAGAGCATTGGTGGTGAAAATAGCGATAGAACAACGTGAGGCAGGAGACATTACGTCGGTGGTCGAGGGTGTAAATGGACTGGGTAACATTAGCATCACCTATAAGCTTTATCGCACGGTTTTGAATCCTATCTAGTAGGCACAAAGATGTCTTGGGGGCACCTGACCATATGTGACCATTGTACACCAGAGACAGCAGACAAGAGATCATTGATGAGGATTAGAAAGAGTGTTGCAGACAGAATGGAGCCCTGTGGCACACCAGCATTTATTTTTTGAATATCGGACTTGAAACCATCCAAGACAACTTGATTAACGTTCCGAAAGGTAATTTATAATCGGTTGAAGAAGAAGGTAATCGATCCTAAATGCACGCATTTTCGACAAAAGAGCCTGATGCCAAACTCTCAAGTGCAACTATCTTCCTTTCACCACATTGATGTAGACTTTGGTCCCACTTTCCGGTGAGACATGCCATAAAATCACCAGTGGACCTGTTACTATGATAACTGTATTGCGGGTCATTAAGAAGTTTTCGTGTTTCGAGATATTTCATGAGCTGACAATTTATTAGCTTTTCCATGAACTTGGAAAGAAGAGACGTAAGTGCAATGGTATGTAAGAGGAGAGAGAAGAAGTTTCACTTTTCAAGGATAGGCTGGACAAATGCTGTTTTCCATCTGCTCGGAAAGAGTCCTACAGAGTAGAAATGATGGAAAAGCAGGGGTTTTGCCAGCGTAGAAGAACACTTCTTCAGAAGAAATGGAGATACACCATCTGGCCCAGCGGATTTGTGGATGTTAAGATCTTTAAGTACTCTTGCTACTACACGAGTGCGAAAGTGGATTCGTCCCACTGTGTAGGCGGAGACAAAGCACGATCCGCAAGCGTTGAGCTGGCTGCAATGCGTGCAGCAAGCGGATTGGCCTTGTACAAAGAGCTGACAGCTGGAATGTAATTGTAAATGAGCGTTGGGATGGAGGATGAGGCAGAATTTCTAACGTTTTTAACAAACGGCCAACAATTTTTACTACCGATGGGACATTGTAGTATTTTTTGCCTCAGTTTTTAGTCATATAGAAATTTCACAAGCTTAGGCAGGCGTTGCAGTCATTCCTGGCTCACTTAAATTTTTTCCGGTTTTCCTCTGTCGCAATGGTCCGGACCGGACCGGACCGGATAAACAAATCTCTAAACCTAACAGCCTCTTTGCAGCTCGAGTCGTATCACGCCTTTTCCTTTGATCTGATACTGTTTATCCGGTGAGGACTAAAGGATCCCTTATCAAAAAGAATAGTGTCTGTGACCATATGAGCAGCGGCATCCACGTCGTTATTCTCGTATTGACATACTGTTCTTTTAGGCATTTTTTCTCTAACTGTGGGGTCACACAATGGTCCGAAGAGCCTAGAGGTGAGAGTACATCAACAGTGTACTTATCAGGGTGAGAGGTTAGAAACAAGTCCAGGGTGCTGGGATTCGCGTGGACTCATTTACAAGCTGGGTCAAGTTGTTTTCCGCAGCGAAGATCTCAACGCACCGTCCTTTGGCTGTTGTCTCTCTACAATGTCAAAGCCACCCAGAACTGTGTATATTGAAATTGCCCGAAATAACGATTTCAGTATGAGGATACTAGGATACAATTCTTTGTATGGAGTCAAGCAACGCATTAAACTCGTTAAAGGTTGAATTACTGTCCAGTTTGGGCCATCTATAAATAAAGTAGTAGTGGATAACTCGCTTACGGGGATGGAATTTTAACCACATGAAATTGATTTCCGGATTGGAACAGCGACTACATTGTGGCGGAGTTTGGTAAGCTACATCACTACGCACCTGTGTTTTACTAAGTACCAAAACAGCTGCCCTGTATTTGTCAGATGAATGTCATCGTCATCTGAATCCAACTGATCGTCTCCGTAAATCGCAAATAATGTTTGAATTTCGTCATCACATAGTTGCTAGGCAGAACTTTTAATCAAAAATAATATTGGGTCTTTAACTTAATTCGTGCGGTTTGCTAAGAGATGGCGTAACTTGTATTATTCCATTGCTATTTTTCCATTGGAACATGCGTTGGAAAGCTACTGTCATTGTACGTCATTTCAGTATGTGTCATTCATTTGAAGTGTATACAACAATAATTTTTTTTCACTCAAATATGTCAAACTTTGTGCCTGAAAAAGTGTTTTCGCGGGGAGTTCTTCTTCATTACTTTAATATGAAGGAAACTGCTGCCGAAAGTCATCGTATTTTGGTGGAAGTTTATGGTGAACATGCGCTAGCTGAGCGAACGTGCCAAAAGTTGTTTGCACGATTTAAAAGTGGTGATTTTGGCTTGGAAGACGATGAACGTCCTGGGCAGCCAAAAAAGTTTGAAGATGAAGAACTCTACCAAGATTCTTACAAAACACAAGAAGAGCTCGCAGAATCTTTGGGTGTCACTCAAGCAGCCATTTCAAAACGTGTAAAAGCAGCTGGATACATTCAAAAGCAAGGAAATTGGGTTCCACATGAACTCAAGCCCAGAGACGTCGAAAGGCGATTTTGCATATCCGAAATGCTGCTGGAACGCCACAAAAGTAAGTCATTTTTGCATGGGGTTGTTACTGGTGATGAAAAATGGATCCATTACGACAACCCCAAGCGCAAAAAATCATATGTGAAACCCGGCCAACCAGCCAAATCAACGGCAAAGCCGAATATCCATGACGCGAAGGTAATGCTCTGTATCATGAGCTGCTAAAACCGGGTGAAACCATCAATGGACAACGCTACCGAACACAATTAATCCGTTTGAAAAGAGCAGTAGCCGAAAAACGCCCGGAATATGCGACCAGACACGAGGCAATAATTTTCCATCATGACAACGCTCGGCCCCACGTTACTATTCCGGTTAAGAACTATTTGGAAAACAGTGGATAGGAAGTCTTACCCCACCCGCCTTATAGCCCAGACCTTGCCCCTTCTGACTACCATTTGTTCCGGTCGATGCAGAACACCCTCACTGAAATACGGTTCACATCAGAGCAGAATATCAAAAATTGGCTTGATTCATTTTTGACTGCCAAGCCGGCGCAGTTCTTTTGTGATGGGATCCACAAATTGCCAGAAAGATGGGAAAAAGTCATAGCTTCAGATGGGCAATACTTTGAATAATACTATTGTACATGTTTTTCTCTAAACGTTCAAATTTTGGAAAAAAAAAAACCGCACGAATTAAGCTATATACCCAGTAAATAACACCCGAATTTCATTATTATTATTTAATTAATCTTACATAAATGTACAAATTAATAATCTTAAACTACAGCGCCAGCTTACATGGCTTTCTGCTGCGGTTGAATATAACTTAGGTTAATTATTGTTATTGTAAAATACTAAGAGAATTTTGGGACGGTCGGGAGTGTACAAAGCAAGAGTGCCTTTGCTCTTCTCTGACAAGGAAGGAAATGCATAAGATCATTTAAATTTGTTTGTCTAGTTTCAGGATTTGTAATATTTTATATAATTTTTTTTTATAAATGACACATAAAAGATTGTTATAATTGAATAGTCTAGTGCAAAGATTGTTTATTTTTCTGCATTCCACCCGAATTTGAAAAGTGAGAAATACACATAGAAAAAAAATATCACACTTAAGATATCCTTCGCCGTTTCTTCGAACATATCCGTAAAAAAAAAATATTTCCGATGATCGCAGGAATGCAAACGTCCGTTTATTCGTAGAAAACACCGCTGGTTTATGTTATAGAAGGGGAGAGTTATAAGGCATTAATAGTTAAAGAGAAATCATAGAAAATGCAACAGGTGTTCGTCGAGTCGACTTAAGATAACCATCTAGGATTAATAAGTTGAAGTTTATCATACAAACAAATAATGAATCTACTACGATTAGTCTTACAACCACTGCTAATTCCATGTTTTCTCGTCCTCCCTCTTTGCTCTAACCATTTCCGATCGAGTCTTCCTTTTTGTTTTACACCTGGGTCAACAAGTTTCTTAACAAAGTTTTTTTTCTGTGTTCTCAGTTTGTGAGGAATTAAATTTTTTGAGAAAAAAAATCCATATTGCCACTTTCAATTGAACTAGTTTTTGCGATTCCCCCATAATTTTTAATCGTTGCTGTTTAGAACTGTATATGTATAGCTATTTAATACTATATAGTAATATATTTTAATGCTCTCGCACACGTATATAATCACGCTTATTTTATAAACTTACCTTCAATATAATTTAAGTTGATTTCTTGATTCAGGTCAGTTGCCCGTATAATTAGAAAAATTGTGTCATACTTTTCGAAATCTATTTCATATTTTTTCCGGAAATCTGGATTAATTGTCAGAAACCCATTTACCATGTTTCTATTTAAATCCGCCTTTTCAAGAAGAAAACATCTTAAGGTTATAAAAAAGTTTATTTAAAAATAATATGTTGGCTATTGTAATATGCATACCCTTCAAAAAACTTTCTATCTACTTCTTGACCTCCTTTTGTTGCATATGATTTTTCCCAAAAAATTTCCAATTTTATCTTGGCTGTAGTGTCAGGGTCACGTGCTTGTATTAACATTACTGACGTAATGTTAAATGAGTTTTCTGTTACGTTTGTTATTCCTCTAGGCTAAATTTTATTTTCAAATATTTGTTTAATAACGAAAAGCAACGAATTACCATTATTAATATAGGTGTTTCATCATTGACATCAACAACATTTATTGTTAATTGTGCATATACTGTGTGCAGACTATTGGAATAATCTGTGATCAAAGTATCACTTGCCATTATTTGAAGAATTATAGTTTTCTGCTTTTCATAGTTAAATATATTGCCATCCATTAAGGAAACAATTCCGGAATCTTCTCGTATGTAGATACCAGGAACGTTTCCCAAAATAAAATGTCTGAAACCCAAAAGAAAAAAAAAAGTTGATATTTTTATTTTAAAAGAAGCTATTACAAAAGCTTTCGTTTCCTATTTTGAATTTTAACTTAAAAAAATATGCATTTGGTTAACAGTTTGGTGCAGCATCTAAGTAAGTCTGCTTCTACGCGATCGTCCACGAAAAATTAAATTCTTTTATTATCATTATTTTGTGAATAGCCCCCGAAAGTCCGCCTATTAAAAAAATTTTGCATTTTCGGATTGAACTAAAAACTATTGATTTGCAAAAATTTAAGACTTATGAAACAGTGTTTGGAGGAACTAAACCATGGTCTCCGCCCAATTTTATCAAAGCCATACAAAAGTTTTTGATTGCCCACATTAAATGTTGGTCCTCAAAAATTTTCAAAAGATGGATAGCCATACCTATTAAGTTACAATAGCTTCGGACTTTAATTTCATTTAAAAAATGTACAGTACATACAAAAAAGGTTTTAAATTTACAGTCTGTTTGATAACATCGCACACGACAAAAATTAAAGAAGAACCTATAATAATAAAAAAAATCAATTGTACTGGTTTATTTTGTTCATTTACTTGAATGCTTTTCAATTAATATGTTGTCCACTCTCCTCCATTATCAATAATTGCTTGGAGTCTTCGAGGCATGCTTTCTACTAATCTTATAGCATAATCTTGAGACAAAGATCTCCATAAAACTCGTATTTTTCGTGATAATTGTTTGACTGTTGAGATCTTCTTCCCTTGGAGTTTTGGCTTCATGAATGCCCAAACATTTTCAATGGGATTTGCATCCAGTGACTGTGATTGCCAATCTAAAACATCGACGTCATTTTCTTGTTTCCACGCACTGCACAAACGACTGCGATATTTCGGGTCATTATCTTCTTGCAGTAACCAATTCTCATTCCTTCTTTTATTCTTTTAAACCACCTTTGGACAGATGGTAATAAAGCCTTCTTATAAATTTTGACCAAGTTGGGTGCGTTTAAGTTATTTGTAAACATGAAAAAATTGCCAAATCCTTGTTTTGAGAAGCATCCCCAAACGTGCACCTTTGACGGTCCGCTGGATTAATTAATTGGATTGTGTACACCAGGTATGAGTGATAGGAGACCATGCAAAAAAGAAGCTCCATCCGAAAAAAAAACGTTGTTCCAGTCTCTATCCAAATTCTCCTTGGCCCAACTGAGTCGTTCTTCTACAATTGCAAAAAGTCTGCATTTTAGAAATTAGAAAAAAATGCGCGGCGCGGGAAACCGTTTTGCACTTACAAAAAAAAACTCACTGTTCTTTTTAAGGTAAAAAACCAGTCCAATTGTTTTTTATATATTTTAATGTTTAATTCTCTTTCTTTAAATTAGTACACACAGACAAATTGCTATTAAACGTTGAAGGACTCGAAGGACCATGAATAAGGGTAATTAAAAAATATGCGTTCACCAACTTCGATTTAGAAGAGAAAAAAGGAAAAAGGGTAAATCTTCTATAATAATTTTATTTGTGACTATCTGCTCGCTTTGAGTATTGATTTCGAAGTGTTCTTTTAATAGGCAAAATTGACTTTTTTACTTTTGACATTTGACCTTATTTTAGTACTTGACATTCGTTTAGAATTAAAGTTCTTTGCACAATTAAAGAATGATAATACAATGTCTTCATATAATTTTTCATAATCAAAATAAGTCATTAACAATTCCATAGAATTTTTATGAATACTCGTATCTTTTGCTTCTAAAAAAAAAACGGAATAATGAAGAGGAAATAAGGAGAAACGAAATAAAAGGAAAATAAGTAATACTTTAGGAAAGGAAGGTAAAGTTTACGATTAAATACAAAATGTAATTTCATATCAGACCATGTGTGACGAAGAAATAGTGTGAGCTGTGAAAATATAGGAATATTTATTACAAAATTTATTGTTTTCATATGAACGACAGGAACTTTTTCATGTGTTTCGCGAAAATTTCAAGGTCTTCGAAAAAAAATGGTGGCGGACGAGCCCTATATGGGGCAATGGCAGCGCTCACATCCCAGAACGGGTTACTGGTTTTGGTGTAAACTATCCCTCGTCCTGGGGGCATTAAAAATGGAATTGATCCTCCAGGTTTGGGGTAGTGCCGCCGGGGTAACTGCCCGGCCAATTTAAACACATCAAGTTACGAAGCATCAACAAGCCGCGGATATGGACGGATCTACTATTGACATCCCACGCAAACGATTTAAGGACAATGAGCTTCGGATATGCACGTGGAATTTTAAGTTTCTTAGTAGACCACGTACAGCGGAACAACTAGCGGAGGCCCTAGACTGCTGCGAAACAGCCATAACCGCCATTCAAGAAATGCGATGGGATGGTCAGGACAAAAAGAGGATGAAAAACTGCGACATATACTACGGTGAAAGAGCGCTTATTTGGATGCGGATTTGTTGTCGGAGGCAGATTAAGACAAGAAGTCCTGAGCTTCCGGTATGTAAGCGAGCACCCCGTAACAATCCGCATCAATGCTAAATTCGCCAACGTTAGCCTTATATGAGCGCATGCCCCCACAGAGAAGAAAGATGACGTCACCAGGGATGCCTTCTATTAGCTCCTTAACAAGACCTACGAGCAATGCCCTACCTATGACATTAAAATTGCCCTCGGTGAAAGCAGCGTGAATTCTGCATCTCAGTCGTGAGTATTGAGGTGGTAGCGACGAAAATTGGTTAAGCAGTCAATGATGGCAAGGCCAAGTATATGCTGTGAAACAAAGAGGGCAACCAACACCGACGTCTCGGGCAGAACGTCAACCTCGACAGATCTAACTTTGAGATAGTTAAGGACTTTGTCTACCTAGACTTCGCTATAAAGATAGACAATGACGCCAGGCACTGAGATCAAACGAAGATTTACTGTTGCCAACCGCTGTTTCTTTGGGCTAAGAAGGCACTTGAGTAGCAAAGTCCTCTCTCGGACAACAAAAGTCCCTTTTTATAAGACCTTAATAATCCCGGTCTTGCTCTATGGTGCAGACATGGACATTATCAAAAATGGATGAGGGTCTTCTTGATTGCTTCGAGAGAAAAATTCTTCGAGTGATTTTCGGTCCCGTCAGCATTGACGATGAATAGAGGAGGAGATACAACAATCAACTATACGGACTGTACAGAGACATCGACCTAACTATTGTAGAAGAGTGAAGATCCAAAGACTGAGATGGGTGGGATATATAGAGCATATGGACACCAATGCTCCGGTCCGAAAAGTCTTCGAATCCACTCCGAGGAACAGCGCAGTAGAGGAAGGCCAAGACTCAGGTGGCGTATGCAAGTGGAAGGGGACCTCAGCCAACTTAGCGTGCGTGCGAAACATGAGGCAGCTAGCCAGGGATCGAGCTGGATGGAGACGCTTTTTGACTGAGGTTCCTGGTCCACCCTGGACTGCAGCGCCACTTAAAGTAGATAGGGAAAATATTGATATAGCAGTTATTGAGGTTAAGGATTGATTGGGATCACCGATTGAATTGGAAAATCGATGGTTGGGGTTTTGGAGTTCAATTATATATTAGGAAAAGTTTAGAGTTGTGGAAAAGGCTGTAACAAGCGATTAACATTCTCAGTTACGTAAATTATTTAAAAAAAATTGGATATATAGGAGGAAAAATCTAAAAATGAAATTTGGGAAGGGAGAGGTACAACAGGAAGTTGCACTACCTACTCTGGAGGAAAAGGCAGGAGCTATGGAGTATTTTATTAGGAAAAATTAATAGGAATATTACCAAAAGGAAACGATTTTTGATGCAAAAGGTTTGCTGCGTATTGGTGGAGGACTAGGTAGTGCAGAGATTGATTATGAGAGGAAATATCCCGTAATTGCCGCTAATGTATCAAGACCGGCGAATTTGTTAATGGATTATGGTAATCGTGAAATGAAGCATGGAGGTTCGCAAGTAATGATGCGAAATATAAGGCAAAAATACTGGATACCTAAATTAAGGAGTGGACTTAAGGATCACATACATAAGTGTGATTTATGTGTGCGTTTAATTGCACGAATGGAGGGACAGTCGACATCGGAATTGCCATCAGAAAGAGTCCAGGTTAGGAAACCTTTTTTAACCACAGGAGTGGATTATGCCGGCCTTTTTGAATTGAAAGTGGTTGGTGGATCGGAAAGGAAGAATAGGACAAAATGGTTGGTTGTAATATTCCTCTGCTTAAAAACAAGAGCAGTGCGTATTAAGCTTGTTTTAGATTTGTCTACCAAGGCCTTTAGAGCGTATTATGAAAGGTTTATTGGAAGGCGAGGGAGATGCGAAAAATGCTTTCGTTGGTGCTTACAAGGAATTAATTCAAGCTTTTAATATTATTTTACAGGCAAGGAATACTAGAGCATTTACACAGGAAGTATACGGACCGGATCTTTGTGGCACCGGCAGTACCACATCCAGCAGGAATTTATGAAGCTGCAGTGAAATCCATTAAGTTTCATCAGAAGAGGATTTTAGGACAACGGGATCTTCCTTTCGATGAATTTAGAACGTTGCTCATCCAGGTAGCGGCCATTCTCCATTCGAGACCGCTTCACCCCTTAAGTGACCTTAAGTGACGACCCCATGAATATGCAGGTGTCAAAGCCGGGACATTTTCTGGTAGGAGAACCATTAATTTTACCTTTATCTTTCAGATTAGACGATAGACCAAATACGGTGCGTACTTAGCTCTGGAAAGAAAGGCAACGGGTGGTAAAGCATTTCTGTGAATAATGGCAATCGGAGGATTTAACCACCTTGTTACCAGAAAGAGGCCCGTGTTGTGAATACATCTTAAAACGCACTTAGATAAAAACATTGTTTTTAGCCGGGACTGTTACAAATGGCAGCACTGCCATTTGAACTATTACTGTAAATTATATTGAGAGTTCCGTCTGTGGGCCAAGATAGAGTTCTGGTTCGCAGCGAACGGAAGATTCAATGAATGTGGTGTTTTTTTAAAATAACTTTTTCCCACAATAAAAGCCGAACTCGTTTCATATAAGTTCGAACAGGAACATCAGTCGTGACTATAATACCTGAATAATGGGTTTAGCATTCTTATTTATGGACCCTAAGAAAAGACACATAATTATATGTATTGGTACTTACGGTGTGAACAGTGTTATGGATCTTGTTGTAAACACATATTAATTATTAGTCCGAAAACCATTATTATGTTTTTTAAGTTGTTATCCGTTTAATTTTTTGCAACTGATGAATACTATCATGCTCCTGACTGTCAAAGATTTAAGATTACCAGTTGCCAATGTGCGTTTTGTTGTTCATCACCAATACTACCTAGGTCATAAACTTTTGCTTCATTATATCAGGCGTATCTTGTTGTGAAACTCCCCATAAGAAATTTTCATCTTTTTTATAAGTGAACTTAATGGCATTGATAGTTCCGCATATATTTTTGGAAGAACCTTGGTAGTGCAAGAAATTTACGATCCTGCGTGGGAGTTGTCGGCACAGCAGGGTTGAAGATCGGGTGGATTCTCATTGATCCTGGTTTAATCAGCCTTCAAAGATCTGAAATCTCCAGATTACAATGTCCCCCCATACAAAAGAAAACAAAATTCAACTGCAAGTCATGCAATAACCCCGATAACCTTCAAATGGTACAGGGCGATGAACGCGACGATTGGCAACACTTTACAGGTGTAAACGTGGACGACGACATCGCCAACAATGACTGGATTTGCTCGAAGTTCTCTCGGTTTCGTGTCGGCAACATGAACCCCATTCCTCTCAAAACTTGTGTTGAATTCTCATTTTGCTCTAAGTAGTGATAAGGTAGCGAGCGAAGTAGCATTCGTTTTCAATTTAAAGTACTAGATTACGGCTAGTCACATCACAACCCTAACATTTTTACATTTCATGGGAATTTTGTTCCGAATTCATGATACATATTCACCACTCTAGCTTGTGTCGGCCGTTACTCGCCCGAAAGGCAAATCATTCTCTCTTTCCTTTACTTCCGCCTGACGGCGGAGGTACTTACTTTTACTTTTAATTTAAGAATCACAGATATCGTGTGTGAGCGTTCGCGATCTCAAGAGACGTTTCCGAGCTCGAGTACTTGTAAGCAACTAGGAAAGGCGTAGTGGCCATTTACAGCAAGCCACTTCTCGTATTTAAATTTCAGCGCATGACGGCACCACCATCCCGGCGAGACACAATACATCCACTAACGGGTGTTAATCCCCAGACTACGTCCCACGTTCAACCGTATGGATGTTCCTGTCAGTGACAGTTTTGCGAGTTACTTTCTCAGTGGGCAAGAAGTTGAATGAAGCCCTTAAGTGATCTAGTATATAAAAAAAAAATTGAGAAAAGGAAAAAAAAAATATATATATATACTTCAGTTGTTCCTAGCCCACGATCGTGTATAAATTAAAGATAAGTACGGAGCAGTGTACCTCCCCTATACATAAACGAGAGTTGTCTGAAAAGTTTCCAACCGAACTGTGATAGAAATTCTCAAAAGATGTTCTACCATGGAACGGACAATGGACGAAACGGTGTTGGAATCGTTGTTGTAGCGGATCTTCTAAAAAACATCGTTGAAATCTTGACCGCTTGAGTGCTAAACTCGTCATACACAATGAAACGTGGAACACTGTTAGCGCGTACGCCCCACAAAATGGATGCGACCAATCGCAAAAAGATAAATTTTGGTCAGAGTTCGGTAATTTGCTTAGAAATATACCTATCGATGAGATGCTCTTCGTAGGCGGAGATTTGAATGGCCACGTCGGAGAAACAAATGTTGATTATGAGGACTGCCACGACGGTAAAGGCTTTGGAACCAGAAATTCAGCTGGCGAAGACATCCTTGTAGCGTGTAGGGCTTACGGCTTAACCATCTTAAATACAATGTTTATTAAACATCAACGACATCTTATCACCTATAGCAGCGGAGGACACGAAACGCAAATAGATTATCACCTCTGCAAAATTTCGATGAGAAACCGTGTCAAGGACTGTAAAGAAATACTTGGAAAATCGCTAGTAAGCCAACACCGTCTGCTTATTACAGTATTTTTCACAGAGGAACCACCGTAAACACGGGCATCGTTTGGAAAGGCAAAAATCCGGTGGTATAATATATCGAAGGAACGGAGCGCAAGATTTATCGCACTGGCTAAAGAAGTACTTCACAATATAAACGGTATCGCAGACTCACTTAGCCCGCAAGAAATGTGGAACAGCATGCACGAGGAATGCATAAAACTCGCAAAGTCCCATCTGGGGACTATATCGAAATACCATCACGTCGGCAAAGAAACATGGTGGTGGAATGACGAAACCAAACGAGCTGGGGCCGACAAGAAGAGTGCATTCCAAGCGTGGACAAAATGCGATCGGAGCGACGATATCGAAAAAGCTCGACTGGCTCTTGAATACGAGCGTCTTGAAAAGATCACAAAGAAAGTCCTGGCTCGAACTCGAGCGGCAGAAGCGGAAAACCTGTACCAGGAGTTGGAACAAATATCCTCACGATCGGCGGATAGAAGACAATCTATCCAAGAAGTTCAAACGTCGTACAGTACTAAAATGCCAAATATTTTTAAGCTCGCTGCACAGAGGAGAAAAAAATTCAAAAACGCAGACGGTCGCTTACTAATAAATGAAAAGGAAATTTGTGACCGGTGGCTTGAATACTGCAAGGAGTTGCTTAACAAACAGTTTCCAATTGATATCGTGCCGACAGCTGGTCTATTCGAGGAGGAAGTTTCGGACTTTTCAATCGAAGAAATAAGTATAGCAATTGTAAAAATGAAGCCGGGGAAAGCGGTGGGACCAGGCAGCATTCCATCAGAGTTTTGGTCGAAGATGGAGGGAATCGGCAGCGTTTGGCTATCGAAACTTTTAAATAAATTAAAATGTGGACAACCTATGCCGAACCAATGGAGAAGTAGCTTCTTGGTTCCATTATACAAAGGAAAAGGCGACACTCGAGAATGCAACAACTTCCGTTCAATCAAGCTTATGTCACACGCAATGAAAATCGTCGAAAGAGTCTTAAACGAACGTCTTCGGCAAATAATAAAGCTCGATAATAGCCAGTGTGGATTTGTTGAAGGAAGATCGACGGTGGACGCTATCCAAAGCCTAGTGCCTAGGGATCTCATATGGGCCGCGCTGAGGTCTCAAAACGTACCGGAAACGTACGTTAGAATAATACAAGACATGTACGGAAACGTGAAAACTGCGGTTAAAAGCTCTGCCGGACTAACGAGAGAATTTCCAGTTAATGTCGGAGTGCATCAAGGAAGCGTACTTAGCCCTTTCCTCTTTAACGTAGTATTCGACTATCTTTTAAAAGACTGCTTGCTCGAAGCAAATGTAACGCCAATTCTCTTCGCTGACGACGCAGTTATACTTAGCGATAACGTCGAAGATTTACAGAACGCCTTAGATTCATGTCCTCCGAGCGCAGTTTTTAAATGAGGGAACAAAAAGAAGTCGCTTGGGGCTAGATCTGGTGAATAAGGCGGGCAAGCAGTTCGAACCGTACATCATGGATTTTTGCGTGCGACGCCGCGTTGTCTTGGTGAAACAGGATTTTCTTTTTCTGCAAATTCGGCCGTTTATCCGCAATTTCTGCCTTCAGCTTGACAAGTTATGATGCGTAGTATGCTCCTGTAATGGTTTTTCTTTTTTGAAGATAATCGATTAAGATAACTCCTTTACTATCCCCAAACAGTCGCCATCGCTTTCCCAGCCGAAAAAACAGTTTTTGATTTTTTTTGGAGCCAGCTCGCCCTTTGCAGATAAATTTAAACCATGTCCTTTCTTTTGCTTCGAAAACGAATAAATCTTATAGGCTTAAGTTAACATTACTCGGATTGATCAATTGAAGTAACATTATTATCACTAGTTTATAAGTAAAGTAAAAAAAATATTTTCATCATGTGTGTAATTTTTTTTTTGTTAATTATGTATGTAAACATTTTGAAAGCAGCTTAATGAATTCGCTGAGTTTTCAAAATTTAATGTGGGAAGACGAAGAAAAAAAGAAATGATTTGGTTTGGGATAGTTTTGTGACGTGTGTAAATAACTTCGCGTGGTTGCAAAGAGGAAATGCCTCTTTGGTGGAATTGAGATAGCCCTGATAGCTGCGATGGCTACCAACGACAGCTACATATGTCGTGGTGTATAGCTCGGGTTTTACCAAAATTTTCAGATATCGGATATTTGTTTTCCATTTTATTCTATTTTTTTTTTGCACGATTAAGTAATTTTTGTAATATAAAGCAGCACGACCCCCCGGCCGACGAGCTGATGCCGTGCACAAACAAGCGTGCCACCGCTGCTTACTTGAAATGTAACACATCCTCCTGGTTCCTATCGATGTTCTAAAATAATTATTAAAAAGTCAACAGTAATGGCCAATATTCAAACCACGAACGTCGAATCAGCAAAAGTAGTTACTGTGTCAAATCTGTCAGAGACTCGAACCGCATCATTGCAACGACAGTCCAACGAAACAACTGCGAAGGAAAATTCGCCAGATTCCAATATATCAGTGAAACTACAACTGCGACGGCTTGCAGAGGAAAAGAGATAAAGAATATCTCGGTGCCAAATACCAAATTTTGGGACAAGCAAAGTTTTGAAACATTGTACAAACGTGCTGTAAAATCCAGCAGAATGTGATACACTCTTTGGAATATATCGTCAAACATTCCCTAAGGTCAGTGTTTAATCCACTGGTCACATGGATGGGAGTCAACAATTCAAAGGCCCCTCCTGCACAAATCGATAAACCTACCGCGACTCTTAGCGCAGCAAACCGCCCCGTTTTCAAGCAACCAAAATCATGTAAGACATGTAACAACAAGTTAATTTACACTAATAATTTATCTCCCCATTAAATGTTGGATGCCACCCATGGAGCGAAAGATATGTTTTGGAATAATGTTTAACTTTGCCAATATTAAAGTTTCTGATATACTAGATAGATGATTATTCAAAAGGTCGATATTATAATTTATCTGGTTTAAGTATTGAGTGAGTCTGAGAGCTATTACGTCTGATTAGATTCTGTTATTTAGTTCAAAACGGGAGTAATTTAAATAATTTCCAATTATTTCTTGTTGTTTATTGATTTGAGCTGTTAAATTTTGAGCCTTGTGTTGCATCCGAATATCCACCGCTGTAATTCTGTTTATGTTTTTTGCTTTTGTTTCACTTTTTTTATTAAGGTCATCAATTTTTTTGTTTAGTTTGAGTGCGTCGTCTGCATTCATGTTGCCTGAAATCATTTTAATAATCGTACCTTGTCCATTTATAAGTCCTCGTCGTATTCGGATATTTGATGAAATTCTATCAAGTTTTTGGTGTGTTAATAATGAATTGTTAATTTTGCCAATGTTTGTTTAGTATTCCGAAAGTCTGACAACTTGCATTAAGTTATTAAAGTTTTTAATAATTTTGGCTGGTCGAAGTTTTATCGTCAGTATTCCATTGTTATTCGCTAGGTTATGTATAGTTCTTCTAGTTCTTGTGCATTAGTCATTAGTGTGATGGTCGTAACTATGACTAGCCTGAAATTTACTTTTGTTTTTAATTTTACTTTTATGCATTTTCTTATTTTCTTTAGTAATTATAGTAACTTTCCAATTTGTTCTCATTTGGTGCTTGCTAAATCTATGAGTAAGTTTATTTCTCCTATTTTGATTTAGTATCTCTTTGAATTCGTGGGATAGGGAAGTTTTGGATTGCATGAGTATTTTCTGGATTAGGTTTAACACCTTCACTTGTCAATATATGACCTAGAAAGGCGATTTCCTTGTGAGAAACTCAGCTTTGTCCAGCTGGATATTCAAATTTTCCTCTCTTAATTTGTTGGATGCCACCCATGGAGCGAAAGATATGTTTTGGAATAATGTTTAACTTTGCCAATATTAAAGTTTCTGATATACTAGATAGATGATTATTCAAAAGGTCGATATTATAATTTATCTGGTTTAAGTATTGAGTGAGTCTGAGAGCTATTATGTCTGATTAGATTCTGTTATTTAGTTCTAAACGGGAGTAATTTAAATAATTTCCAATTATTTCTTGTTGTTTATTGATTTGAGCTGTTAAATTTTGAGCCTTGTGTTGCATCCGAATCAGTCGTTCGTGGATCTCCGGAGAGAATAAACGTGTTCGGCTTTCTTAAAGTGAAAAAAAAGCAGTGACCTAGTGTTTACACCAAAGAGAATTGGTCGATATTTTGGTATTAGACTCGGTAGCCTAGCAGTTAGCGGCGCCGATCATCTAATTGTGGGATACGAGTTCGATCCCTGGAAAGATTTGACACTTGTTTTTTTTTTTTTTTTTTTTTAATTAGTGTAAAATAGACACATAAACAAAAGACTCTAATAAAAGAAAAATCACGCGATGGATGGTGGAGAGCGCTCCGCTCTTCCCATAACGGGAGTTGCGAAAAGCAACAATGCTGTTGCCGGTGCCGTGGCGAAAGCTATCCTGAGGAGGAGGAGGTCAAGAACCACTCCTAATTCAATCAAAATGAAAATGGGTGCAGCCTTGGCAACACAAACAACACAACTACGCAAGAAAAAATCAGATGATGCATTGATGCACATCACTGATGAAGAGGAGTATGTGGGGGGCAACAACAACTTTGCCTCTTTAGCTGCGTCCGAATCGGAAGATGAGGATGAGCAAATAAAAGATATAACCAGCAGCATTCAAGAGCTGAAAAAGAAAGTGCTTGCAATAAAGCAGAGACAAACTGCACGCAGGGAGCAATCCGAAGTGAAGAGCTCCCAACAACAAAAAGAGCAGAAACAACAACTGCAGCAACAACAAGATCAGCAGCAGCAGAAACAACTACTGCTGCAAACAAAACAACAGCAGCAGAAACAACGGCAGCAGCAGAAACAAAAGCAACAGCTGCAACCACAACAACAAAAAAAACAGCAGCAGCAGCAACAACAGCACCAGCAACAACAACAACAGCAGCAGAAGAAGAAGGAAAAGGTACCTCCTATCAACACTTATAAATTAGAGGTAAATGCAACCAAGGACCTATGTAAGTTGGTCATTGGTAATAACTTTAATATTAAAAGATTGGGGAACGATCGCCATGCCATCCACTGTAATACAGTGGAGGGCTATGCGAAAGTAAAAGAGCTCCTAAAAGAAACGACAACGGAGCATTATTCATTCACACCGAAGTGTGAAAAGCGGCAATCGATGCTGCTGAAAGGGTTGGAACCGTCTTCTGATCCTGAGGAGATCCTGGCACTGCTCAAAGAGAAGGAGTGCGAAGGACTCAAATTTGTGGGGGTAAAGCCATTTACCACAGCTAGAGCCAGACGGGAGAAACGGGGTCTGCCGTTTTTCCTGGTGCAGCTCAGTCCCGAAAGCCGTCTGGATAGTCTAAGGAGCATCAATGTCCTAGACTACCAGGTGGTTCACTGGGAGAAATAAAAAGGAGCGAAGGCGTTATACAATGTGTTCGCTGCCAGAGGTTCGGGCACGCCGCGTCGAACTGCCAAATGCAGCCTCGATGCGTGAAGTGCGCAAAGAACCACAGTTCCGAGGAATGTGCTCTGGGTAGGGACGGAGCATCCGATAGGACGCAGCTCTCGTGCGTGTTATGTGGAAACGTGGGACACACCGCAAACTATCGGGGTTGTCCTAAGTTCGCCGACATTAAAAAAGCAAAACTGGCTCGGCAACAGAAGGTGGAGGTCAAACGTTCACCTGTTAGGCTTCAAACACCAGCCGTCACGTCCCAAATTTCCTACGCCCAAATGGTGTCAGGTAGGGTGGCTACGGCACAGCAAGCGGCTGTTGCTTCTCCGGCGCCAATGCCGAGAACAACAGAAGCGGCACCTAACATGCTGGCCATCTTGCTCGCAATCCAAGGGCAGATGGCTCAGCTGCAACAGCAGGTGCAAGAACAGGCCAAGCGGGTGGACCAGATCTACGCTCTGCTGCCGGGTCTAACGCAACACATGTCGTAATGGGTACGCACATGGTGGAACAGACTTTGAAGGTCCTTGCGGTGAATGTTAATTCACTGATTAGGATCGAACGAAGAGCCGCGATGTTTAAATTGCTACAAGACCAAACTCCTGATGTGCTTTTCGCTAGCGAAACCAAGCTAACCGATGAGCACGAACTGGAGTACAATAATTATATTGTTAAAAGAAGAAACCGGCCTAACTCCCAACGTGGAGGTGGTGTCGCGATCTTCATTAAAGAAGGCATAGAATTCCACAGAGTGTACAAGGGAGTGTTACGCAGGTTCCGGGTGTTAGAGGCAGTCGTCATTTACATCCCGCTCCGCAGTGGAAAGCGGCTGTACTTGGCCTCTGTTTATGCATCTGGGGCTTCACAATCCACCATATTCATTACAGAGCTCGACACACTTTTTCGACTTCTGAGGCTGGAATCGGGGGAGAATTATTTTATAATCGGCGGGGACTTCAACGCTAGACACAGAGATTGGGGAAATAATTTGCCAAATACTAGAGGGAACCTACTACTCGATTGGTGGGGTCAGCACGATGCCATGTATAGACTCGGTCTTAAAGCGACGGATAACCCGTCGTTTCCCAGAGGCGGGTCTTATTTGGATCTATTACTGTATGACGAACGTATACGACTGACAGGTACGAATTTACAAACGCTTAACTGTCTGCGCACATTCGTGTATGACAGCGACCATTGCGGTTTTAGCACCGAAATCACAGTTCCCAACGAAATTGCGGAATTGGGGGAGTTTGTCCAAAGATACTCTTACAACTACAGTAAGACTCGATGGACACGCTTCTCCGCAACCTTGACAAGAGCACTCTCCTCGAACACGCTCCACCCACCGTCCAATAGGAATTTATCAAACGAGGCGATCGATAAGTACCTTAAACGAATGGACCAGACAATAAAACAAACTATGGACACTACAATACCGCGGTATAAACAAACGACTAACGAACATCTGTTCCGCAATCCTACTATTGACGCACTGCACCGACAGAAAAGTAGACTTCTGACAAGACTTAAAAACTTATACAGACAGTTTACAGACAGACAAGGACCCCAGAGATTAGGACACTGAAGTCGTCGATTAAAAATATTCAAATGTTAATCAAAGAGAATTACAGAATTGCTGTAAGTTTGTATTGGAACAATAAGGTTCGGGCTGTAAACATCAGCAACCCGAATATGTTCCCGCAAATAAATAAAATATTTCGGAGAAAAAATCAAAACGACCTTCAGTGTCTTAAAATACCCCGGACAACAGACAACGAACGGTTACTAACAATAGCAGGCATTGATACAAATGAGGCCGCTGATGATGACGACTTCTTTGTTGTCGAGGATCCACAGGAGAAGGTTGAGGCCATAGGGGCGACTTTCCAGGAAGTATACAAGGCCAATGATATCATTGGCCCTAATTATGACCTGGACAATCGCGTCTTGGTGCACAACTTCTATATTCGAAATGAAGTAGAGAACTGGCGATCCGAGGGCTCTGGTTTCACCCGGTTCAGTGACGAAAATATGGCAAATAATGTCATTGCCAGAGAAGGTGACCTACCCCCGTTCATTTCGAAGGAAGAACTCCATGAGATCCTCGACACAATCAGAAGTAAGAAATCAGTGGGGACCGATGGTATTCCGAACATCGTGCTTCGACATCTTCCTCTAGAAGCGGTGGACATTTATACCACCCTGTTTAATAATGCAATGAATAATGCACATTATCCAGCGCATTGGAAAGCGGCGGTGGTTCAACCTATCCCCAAAAAGGGAAAGGATATATCCAATCCGGCGAATCTCCGGTCGATAAGTCTCCTTCCGAATATCAGTAAGGTGTTCGAAAAAGTAATCAATAGAGCTCTGACTAGGTGGGTTGAGGACAAACATATAGTTCCGGATAATCAATTCGGTTTTAAGGCAGGACATGCTATCTCACATGCCGCGTCTAAACTGGTGTCCGATATCCAATGGAATAAAGGCAAAAAACAGTGTACTGGTGCCTGCCTAGTTGACTTGGAGAAGGCTTTCGACACTGTATGGTTAGAAGGTCTTTTCTACAGGCTGGCTAGTCTGGGGATCAGTAAACCTCTCTTGTACATTCTTTATAATATGTAACCAACAGACAGTTCATCGTGAAAAATGGTGATGTGACTTCTGTTGGAATATTTCAAATTAAAAACGGTCTTCAGCAAGGCGCGGTCAATTCGCCGATCCTATTCAACATTTATACAAGCGACTTGATAGGTTCACTTCCCCATACACTTGCGTACGCAGATGACTTGATAGCGTACAGAACAGGTCCAAAAATCGAGGTCATTAATACTCTCTTACAGCGTGACTTCGATAAGATAAGACGATTTTGCGATGACTGGAAGTTGAAAATCAACTTTCAGAAGTCGGAAACCATTCTTTTTAGGACGCCGTTGTCTGGAGCCTCTAGGGACACCAGAAAAAAATTGGCGAAAGTTCTCGATCATTGGACAACACGGACAGCCTCTTGCCTGTCGAAATGTAGTCAGATACCTTGGGATTTGGCTAGATCAGTTTCTGTATTTTAACAAAAATGTAGATGCTGCTCTATCCAGAGCTAAAGGCGCTTTTGCCCTCACAAAGAGACTGTTTTATAGCAGCCAACTCGATGCGAGGGTGAAGGTAATCTGCTACATGGCCCTTATCAGGCCCATGTTGGTATTTGGGTGTCCCGTGTGGTTCAATGTACGAGCAAGCTTAATGGAAAAGATTCGGGTGTTTGAGAGGGCTTGCCTTAGGGCTTGTCTTCGCTTGTACAGAACACCAGAGTCGGAGTACAAAAAATTTTATCCTAATGAGGTCCTTTACAACAGGGCGAACCTAATACGAGTGGACAACTTCGTAATTAAGCTGACTCGAAGGCACATTGCAAGAGCAATGACCTCGACGAATAACCTGATATCCGGGGCTTACTACCCCAACTACCTTTACCACGAGAGTGTGCGCTTTGACGGCTTCTTTCCACCGGAAGCATTCCTCTACTTAGATCAGATAGGGTTGATCCAGGATATATCAGCGGTCCCGTTAATCTTCCATGTCGCTCGGACATCTGGGAACAGGCGACTCAACTACAACAGAGACGTCGCACACGGCAGGGTGGATCATCTCAGGTTCAATAGGGCGGTGGGGAATCGCGAAAGAAGGGATGTCGTTCGGCAGCACCAGCATTTCTGGTGGTTGAATGATGGGGAAGATGTTTCGTCGTCGTTTCCGTCAATTACGGACCAGCCTCACTAATGAGGCAGAGCTGACCAATCTATTTGCTTTGTAAATAGCGATGGCCAGCTTACATAGGTTTAGGTTAGCATTTAAGTAATATATATATATATTAGTATATACGAAGGTATATACTAATGTATGTATATAATTGTATATAATGTCTATTTGTGTGTATGTACGTATTGTATGTAGGTTAGGTAGATTAAGGTTTATTTTAAGTTAGATATTAAGTTTTTATAAAAAGTAAAAAAATATTGTCCATATGCTAAGTTTTTTGATAGCAATTTTTTCTTAGCCTTAAGTATAGAAAATAAGTAATCATAAATACAATGCAAATTAAGTCGAAAGACATAGAAATACGAATTTAGAGTAGCTTAGAGTGCCTGTTTAGGGCCAGTAAGTTAGTATAAGATTGTTTAGTAATTGTAAGCTAGCATTTAAGCATTTTTTGTTAGTAAGTAAGAATTAGTGATTAAGAAAATAAAATGCATTTAAAACTAAAAACTAACTGTTGCATCCGAATGTCCACCGCTGTAATTCTGTTTATGTTTTTTGCTTTTGTTTCACTTTCTCTATTAAGGTCATCAATTTTTTTGTTTAGTTTGAGTGCGTCGTCTGCATTCATGTTGCCTGAAATCATTTTAATAATCGTACCTTGTCCATTTTATAAGTCCTCGTCGTATTCGGATATTTGATGAAATTCTATCAAGTTTTTGGTGTGTTAACAATGAATTGTTAATTTTGTCAATGTTTGTTTAGTATTCCGAAAGTCTGACAACTTGCATTAAGTTATTAAAGTTCTTAATAATTTTGGCTGGTCGAAGTTTTATCGTCAGTATTCCATTGTTATTCGCTAGGTTATGTATAGTTCTTCTAGTTCTTGTGCATTAGTCATTAGTGTGATGGTCGTAACTATGACTAGCCTGAAATTTACTTTTGTTTTTAATTTTACTTTTATGCATTTTCTTATTTTCTTTAGTAATTATAGTAACTTTCCAATTTGTTCTCATTTGGTGCTTGCTAAATCTATGAGTAAGTTTATTTCTCCTATTTTGATTTAGTATCTCTTTGAATTCGTGGGATAGGGAAGTTTTGGATTGCATGAGTATTTTCTGATTAGGTTTAACACCTTCACTTGTCAAATATATGACCTAGAAAGGCGATTTCCTTGTGAGAAACTCAGCTTTGTCCAGCTGGATATTCAAATTTTCCTCTCTTAATTTGTTGAACACTTTGTTTTAGTAGATTTTAAACCAATGTACTGTAATGTGGTAGAAAAACCATTACGTCATTGATGTATACTAGACAAACGACGCCTTGAAGATCTTGCAGGACATTGTCCATCATTCGTCGAAAGATTGATGGTGCATTCTTTTATCCAAAGGGCATACGTACATACTCGTAGTGTCCGCCATCTACGGTGAATGCTGGCTTTTTAATGTCTGCTGGATTCAGTTCTTGATGGAATCGATTGGCTAGGTTCGAGTGAAGTACAGTACTTTTTTCCCAATTTTTCTAATACATCATTAATATTGGAGATTGGATATTTATCGCTCACAGTTTTCTCATTGAGCTTTCTGTAGTCTATTACTAGACGCCATTAAGTTTTGCCGGATGCATCCCTTTTCATTGGAACAATCCAAATTGGAGAACTCCAGGGCGAGTAGCTTGGCTGAACTATGCTTTGCTCTAACAGTTTTTTTTATTTGAGTCGTACTTCTTCTTTATGGATCTGGGGGTATCTATACGATTTGATGTAAACTGGGGTGTCATAAGTGGTTTTGATTTGATGTTTTATTTTGATTGTAAATGAGAGTTTCTGTCCATCTTTAAGAAATATACTATCGCATTCTCTACAAATTTTTACTACTGCTTTTTTCTCTTCTAAATTAAGATTAAAGGTTTTTATAAGTTTTGTGATATCATCGGAATGGATAGAATCAATGTCTGAGTTATTAGTGGAAAGGTCAAATGAATTTAGTTCAGAAAAGTCATTTGCATTATAGATTAAAGTTTTGAGGTACCACTATTTTGCCAGGTATATTCCTATATATATATGTAGGATGTTAACAGACCACAGGACTATACGAACGCACCCTTGCCATTAAGCATAGACGAAAGAACGGACAAAAAGGACGAAAGATAAGAGTATATAGTGAAATACAGAGCGTAGTTACGCAGATGCAATCAAGCTGTCGAGTAGAAAGGGTAGTAAAATCGTTTCTTGTGTAAATTTCCAAATGTTTATTTAAAATTCATTCGTAATCATTTATAAAATTGAATTCTTTTAAAATTCGCGTTGTTGTTTTGTTTTTATGGTATAATCATCAAAAATAGTAATCATACAATTTTGGAGGCTCAACCAAGATGTTGAGCGGGTACGCATTATCGTACAAACATACGCATCATCGTATGAATACATATACATAAGTACTTAAGCAGCATAATTGCGCATGAATTTCATAGAAAGATCGCACCAGATACACCGAAAAGAGTATAGCAGAGAGATAAGCAGCAGGCAGAATTCGAACAAACTGATGACGCCGTCATCGCGAATCGCAGATACCGTTGGTTGCTGGAAGGACCCCAAACTGATAAATTTTCAATTTTGTGTTCCGTTAATTTTTATTTTTGTGTTATATATATGCGTGTACTGTACACACATACTACTTTTTAAAGTTTTTTTTATTTTCTTTTCCACATAACTTGAGATCAACTAATTTCATCTACTTTGTTTTTGTATATTTACGTACATACCATAGATATAATTAATTGGTAACGACAGCATGGATGCAGAACAAATTAGATTATTAAATGTAACCGATTTGAAGGCAAAATCAAAAGAGTTAGTGCTGGTCAGTACTGGCAATAAAAAAGATTTGCAGAGTAGACTGTTGAGACACTACGGACATGACGCAGGCGTTGATCATTCGGTTGATACCGATAACGAATGCATGTCTGAGCATGCAGGCAGCGGTGGTGACATCAATGAATGGCATGACGCAGCGGGTGTAAGAACTGTAAATGGGCCACCAAGTGCATTTCAGTTCAGGGACATCGAGGACACAATTGCACCATTCTCGGGGGAAATATTTCAAAATATTAATACCTGGATCGAAGAGTTCGAGTCAATCTGCGATATAGTTAAATGGAATGAACTGCAAAAATTTGTGTATGGTCGGAAATTGATAGTAGGAGCAGCTAAACTTTTTGTGCAGGGCGAGAAAAATATCATATCTTGGAAATCGTTGAAAACTGCACTCAAAGATGAATTTTCAGAAACGGTTAGTTCGGTGGAAGTCCATCGACAACTTAAGGCAAGAAGAAAGCAGCCGGGAGAAACTTTACAAGGCAACATCAACAGCCAGAAAAGAACCGATGATCAAAAAAGAAGAGGAGCCCAAATGCTTTAGCTGTGGAGAATTTGGGCACCTGGCGAAGTTATGCCCATCAATGAATAGAGTCGGCAAATGTTTCAAGTATGGCGAGTTAGGTCACAAATCTTTTGAGTGCAGCAAAAGACAAGTAAAAGACGAGGCGAATGTAGGTGTACATCTTGGTGGCCGCCTCCTTGATGAAGGAAGTAGAAGTAGAAAGAAAAGAATTAACTGCTTTAGTCGATACGGGTTGCGAAATCTCTTTGTGGAGACAGGAGGTATTAATTGAATTTCCACACATAGAAACTATACAGGGAAATATTTTGAAACAACAGTAGCAATGGACGGTAATCTTTTTCCTGTGAAATTACATATCGTAGGAGAGCACGACATAATATTCTCTATGTTGATTGGTAACGACATAATAAAGCAGCCATCTGTGACAATAGAGGGTAATGAAATCCAGTTCGGATATCGTGACGAGGAAGTGGTTCAAGCACGAGCAGGTGAAACGGATGGTACTACAAAGTCTGGAGCGAAGATGGAAAAGAAAGCGGATGATTCTGACGAAGTTGCGAAAGCAGAGAAAGCTAGTGAAGCTGGTGAGCGATGCGGTATTCAGGAGGAAGCTGTGTCTAGGATCATGAGAAGGATGCAGGAAGGCATCACAATGCGTGGATGGATCATGCAGGAGAGGACCAGTAGTGAGGAATGTTGATGACATCGAGGAATTGAGAGGTGAATTCGTAGCTTTGTGGACTTCGGTTGTGGATGATGCTGAAGTAGAATTGAACTACTTACCACAGAAGTACCAGAAGGAGATCCAGTCTTTGATAGCAGAATATAATCCACAAGAAGACGTGAAATCACCAGTCAAGATGAAAATTATTTTGAAGGACGAGAATCCGCTGTATGAAAGGGCCCGAAGAACATCACCATCGAAGAAAGAAGAGATCGAGGAACAAATCATGGAATGAAAAAAGAAGGGAATAATTACGGAAAGTAATTCGGAATTCGCTTCGCCAGTTGTTTTGGTATCCAAGAAGAATGGAGGAAAAGAATGTGTTGCGATTTTCGAAGACTCAGCGCAAAAATGGTAAAAAATAATTTTTCCCTTCCATTGATAGACGAAGCTGGATTTAGTGAACGGTTTTTTCCATGTGCCAGTAGAACCAGAGTCTAGAAAGTACACATTGTTTATTACGCACAACGTACAATTTAAACTTTTGAAAGTTCCTTTTGGATTATGAATTCGCCAGCTGTTTTCACAAAGTTCATCATGACCGTGCTGAAACCACTTGTCAATGAAGGCATAGTTCAAGTTTACGTAGATGACGTAATTATACCAGCTAATGATTATGATGAAGCAGTGGTAAGATTGGAACGTGTACTGGAAGTAATGAGCAAAAATGGACTTTGAGTGAATTGGAGCAAGTGCAGATTTTTGAGGCGAAAAATTCATTTCTTCCAGAAGGGAACCATCCGACCATCCAAAGAGAAGACAAAGGCCGTAGAGCATTGTGCGATGCCAAAGGAAAAGAAGTCGCTGCAACGATTTCTTGGACTAACCTCATACTTTCGGAGATTTGTGGAGGGATATGCTGCTAAAGCGAAGCCTCTTAGTGATCTACTTCGGAAAGACGCTGTGTTTAAGATGGGATGTGAACAACAACAAGCATTCCAGTGGTTGAAGAACGCCTTGGCTAAATCACCAATTCTGAAATTATTTGATCCAAAACCTATAACCGAATACCATACAGACGCCAGTAAATGTTGATACGAAGCTGTGCTTTTCCAAAAAGGAGACGAATATCAAAAATATCATCCAGTTCAATATATGAGCAGGAAAACATCACCAGCTGAAGAAAGGTATAACTCATACGAGTTGGGGGTATTAGCTGTAATACAAGCGCTTAAAAAGTGGCGAGTATACGTATTGGGCGTAAAGGTTAAAATCGTAACAGACTGCAACGCTTTCGCCTTGACCATGCGAAAGAAAGATGTGCCCCCTAGGGAATCAAGATGGGCGATGTTTCTACAGGAGTTCAATTATAAAATAGAACATCGGTCAAGCTCGAAGATGAAACACGTAGATGCCTTGAGTAGATGTTGTATGTATGTATGAATGGACAAAGGCAATAACACGAGTGCTCGAGACGGATGCAGACGGATTTAAAGATTACTTCCTTAAACCAGGTGTTCTGTACAAAAACCCAGCAAAAGATCTTCTAGTGGTGCCATAGGAAATGGAAGATGATGAAATACGCTGGATACATAGGAATGGTCATTTTGCAGCAAAGAAAACAGAAGACATCTTGGGGCAAACGTACTACATTCGGAATGTGAAGCCAAAAGTCGGAAACATTCTAAGGAATTGCGTAGAATGTATTATGGCCGAACGTAAAGCTGGAAAGCAAGAAGGATTTCTATCACCCATCGACAAATCGGATAGACTGCAAACCTATAATATTGACCACATGACCATGGAAGATACCAAGAAATTGTATAATCACATAGTGGTAGTGATAGACAGTTTTACTAAGTTTGTTTGGTTGTATCCCACTAAGAGTACAACAAGTCAAAAAGTGATTGCGAGACTTACACAGCAAGCAGCAATATTCGGCAACCCAAGACGTATAATTTCTGATCGAGGAACGGCGTTCACAGCAAATGTTTTTGGTGAATACTGCATAACGCAAGGTATTACACATTTGATGATCACAACAGGCGTATCAAGGGGCAATGGACAAGTGGAAGGCGTCAACAAAACTTAACTCGAAATATTTGAGACCCTACAAGGTAACGAAAGTCAATGCCAATAGTCGTTACGAAGTTGAGAAAGTTGGGTACCATGAAGGTCCGCGGTGTACTACTACCGCTGCTGACGGGATGAAAGCCTGGACAAATGACATTATTCGAGACGAATAAGCGGTCAGGAGGGTCGAAATGTTGGGTGTAAACAGACCACAGGATTATAAGAACGCACCCTTGTCACGCACCCTTCGTACGAACGAAAGTGCGGACAAAAAGGACGAGAGATAAGAGAATATAGTGGAATATAGAGGGTAGTTGCGCAGATGCAATCAAGCTGTCGAGTAGAAAGGGTAGTAAAATCGTTTCTTGTGTAAATTTCTAAATGTTTATATAAAATTCATCCTTAATCATTAATAAAATTGAATTCTTTTAAAATTCGCGATGTTGTTTTGTTTTTATGATATAACCATCAAAAATAGTAATCCTACATATATAAATGCATGTTGGTAAGTAGAATATCTTCATCTTTGACGTTTATAGTAATAAGAAGATAATTAGACAGATCGACTGAAGCTCATATGAAAGACAATGTATCAAGCCCAATTAATCCATCAAAGTAGTGGTAAAAACGAAATACTAAAAATCTTAATTAACCACATTCATTAAATTTATGAAAGGTTGGAAGAGTGACCTCTTTATCGAGACTGTGAGAATTCAGAACTGGTTTGATTACTCGTATTATGGGTTTTATTTTAACCATATCCTCGGGATGTATCAACTCGGGGTTAATAAATCAAGTTGATGCACCTGTATCGATTAGAAATTTAAGAGGAGAAGCGGAAGGGGATAGTATTGTAATACCTTTATGGGGAAGAACTGAGCCATGTTTGTTAATATCTAGGTATTCAATTTGACTGTTTCGGCGTTCGATTGAAAATTTATGTCGTCAATTTTGTGTGTTGCGACTTCTGATGGAAGGTTGCAGTTTTCCTACGTGTGTTGATAAAATTCTGCTTTTGGATTGTTGGTCTGCTTCTAAGTATTAGAATTGTTGACTATACTGATCTAGTTGAGGCTGATAAGATATATTTTGTTCGGGTTGGTATGCAATAAAGTTATTTGTAGCTTGGGACGTTCCTGGCTGTTCCACTTCATAGATGTTATTGACAGGTCTGAATTAAGATCTAAATTGATTGGAATATCTTTTCTAACTGTTTGTCTAGTATTACCAGATCTTAGAACCATGGGCTCTGGTGGTGGTAAATTTCTTGGTGTAGAGTTTTTTTAGGGTGTTTTTGGGTATTGGTTTGGTGGGAAGTCGCTGGTGGTTTTTGGTGGTTTTGTTGATGTGAAATGAAGGCTCGCCTCTAAAGATTTTGTTGGAAAGGAAATGTATTTTAGAAGGGCATATTGGGTGGTTGTTGAAAAGGGATTAGGGGTTGTTGTCCGAAAGAATATTGGAAAGGCATTCTTATTTGCTGGAAAATCGGTCTAGATAAATTTGGTTGTTGTGAAATTTGAATATTAGATGATGAAACTCTATTTCCTAAGGAATGATTCGGTCGAGTTTGTCCCTGAACAGATTTGCTTGCTACCTCTGCGTTAGAGTGAAATATATTTTGATCCTTAATGCAATAAGAGAACGCATCCGGCATGGAGATTGGTTTAATCGCTCTTATTGTAGAACCTAGTTTTCCTCAGAGGCCAATCAAAAACGAGTTGAAATACATTTCTGAGTACAAATTATTTTTAGCTTTAATAACGTCTTTGGTGGATTCATGGACGGCCACATGGTTTCCAAAATTGCAAAAATTTCAATCACTTTGCGATAAAATTGTTCGATCGACTGTGATCCTTGACGTAGACCGTATAGGTCTCGGATAAGAGAAATTTCTTTTTGCTTATCTGAGTAATGCAAAACTATATTGGTCCTAATTGCATTCTAGATAAGGGGTTTGCCGTACATATTGAGTATTTAATTGGAAGGGCCAGTTATTTTATTTCTTAGGGCTCTTAGTATACTTTTGCCATGAGTAGTGCTATCTATTTGAGTGATAAAATTTCCTCGACGTTCCTAATGAACTCGAACAACAGACGTGGATTGCTATCGAACTTTTGCAAATCCTTAATTGCGTCCGGTACTCTTAAAGTGAGAAAAACTACAAATTTTGGTGCACTAGCAGGGTTAGCGGATAAACGTGCAGAGGAAACACTTTGTTCAATATTTTGTGCCATTATAATTGAATTTAAACCCGAATCAGATTCAGTATCACATTCACTTAAACAAGAATTAGAACAAGTATATGATAACTTATTTACGAAGAACTGAGATCTTAAATTCAGTGGCTTTTTGGGGATTTTAGGCATAGAAGAAAAGGATAAAAAAGATTTTGAGAACTACTAGTAGACTAACATGCACATTTTTTCCTTTGTCTTCTTTTCCTTGCCTATCCTGTCCTGATAGTCTTCTGGTTCTGTTGTGTCTGGCCTTGATAGTTGTTGACAATAATTTTTTTTAATATCGGTAAGCCGGCGATATATGTAGCTTGACTTTAATGTCGATAAAACGTCACTATAGTTTAACTTTTTAATATCGATTAACAGTCGATATAGTTTAATTCAATATAGTATCACTTTTAAATGTCTTTAAACCGTCAGTATAGCTTAACTATTTAGTATCGATAAACCATTGATATAGTTTAACTTTTTAATATCGAAAAACCGTTCACACTCCGTCGACTGCGCCAGTTATGTCTGGGATGTACCCGGGCAGGAAAAAAAAAAATCTGTTCTTTACAAAAGTTTGACAGTTTCTACAAAGTGTATGAAAATAAATGTGACTCGATATTTACATATTGTGGGATAGTTTTAAATAAATGCAATGTTAAAATTTTATATCGTAAGTCAATTTAAAATAAATAAAAAATGCAATATTAACAATTTATATAAAAAAAGAGAATTTGGTGTAGGGTATATGACTCTCAGCTGAGTGTAACGTAGCTCGCGTACCATGTCAATCATTTTAATCGCAGGTGCACGTCAGATAAGAGATGGGGGGTAAATAATTGTACATTTAAACACCATCGGTTGATGCATAAAGACGACGGATCAAATTACCCAGCGCATAATAAGAACACCCATATGGTAGAGCGGAGTGGAGTCACTTCACCTTACTCTTCAATCCATGTGTTGTAATAGGTGACCTACTCCTGCACTCTTATGTAATATGATATACGAGTATGTACACTCAACACTCATGTAACGTATGTTAAAGTTGGAACAATAAAGATCATGTAGTATCGCTTTAGCCATCGTCTTGTGTTTTCACTTGGTGCGCTAGCATAAAATGGTGTCAAAAGTACAGTGAAAAACGAACAATTGGAAAAAAAACTAACTGAATAAAAATATCTCTTGCGGTAATTAAACAAAAAAATAAAATAAATTGCCTGATGAAGCGGTTTCATGCTCAAATCGTAGGAGAGGTTTCGTAAAAACACCGGGCTATTTGGAAATAAGCGATACCAACATGTCAATCAAGAAGCAGAATTGGGAAGAAACAGCAAGAGGAGCAGGCAGCGCACTTTATGCTCGCCATAGGACCGGACACCACGCATATTTTTAACTCATTTGGACTCGATGGAGCAGATAAAAAGAAGCTGGAATAGCTTTCAATAATCAAAAGGTAATATTTACACATGAATGAAAAAATGTCTACAGCGACTATTTCCCAAGGTAGCGAAGCACGGTTTTTACTATCAGTGGTGCTTTTATTTTTGACTTCCGTGTTGATTTACTAATAGCGCATGATTTAGTGAAATTTAAGCTCATTTCAAGCCAAAAAAACAGCCTCAGCCGCGACCTACTGACCTCTGTATACCTTGATGTCCCTCGTGAATTCTTGCAAGCAACGTTTTCCTTAAGGAGTTGGTATTACAACCTTTTCTCCTTTCATCAGAACCCTTTCTTCTAGACCGAGTTCATCCCTGAAATTACAATATTTTTTAGCTCATTCAGAGATTTTAGAATTCTCACTGGGCCATCTTTTACGTGCCTTATGATTTCTAGGAATTCTGCATCCCTAGTAGTGCTTTGGACAATCATGTCACGGGCTCTTTCCGACACCTCTGAAAGAGAATAGATTTGCAGTTCCTTTTCATTAGATTAGGCCATCGAAATTTGCAAAGCTAGCGAAATACCCACAAAACAGTTTGGCCAAATACAGAAAGAGCAAGAAATATGCATAGTAAACCGAAGTAAAGTAAATAGCAACTCCAAATACTGATAAAAATGCACACATATATACAGGCTACGAATACAGTTGTTCTCGTTGCGGTTCGCGGCATCCAAAAAATCAATGTAGAGCATACAACGCTATTGTCATTCATGCAGACAAAGAGGTCATTTTGCAAAGTTTTGCAAACAAAGAAAAGGTAGGCAGGTAAATACAGTAGATGACACCCACGAAGGCAGCGAAAGCGATACCACGCCTGAAGACAATGATCTTCTCATGATATCTACAGTTGAAACAAATAAAGATGATGCTGAAAACTTTTTTGAGGAAATATCCATCGTAGGTAAAATAATCAGGAAGAAGCTGGAATAGCTTTCAACAATCAAAAGTTAATCTTACGAACCACTGATAGTAAGACCGTGGCTTTTCTACTCTGGGAAATAGTAGCTGTAGACATTTTTTTCTTTCATGTGCAAAAATTAACTTTTGGTTGTTGACAGCTATTCCAACTTCTTCGATTTTTGTCTATTAAAAGGATCTACTTCAGAAATAGTTATAAAACAACTCAAACAATGGTTCAGAACATTCGGAATTCCAATTGTTGCCGAAAGTGACAACGGACCGCAGTTCGAGTCAAAGAATTTGAGAAATTCGCAAAGATTTTGGACTTCAAGCACCAAACTTCCAGTCCTAACTTTCCTCAATCGAACGGCTTGGCAGAGAGGTACAAGAAGCTAAGGAAATCCTAAAAAGGTGCTCGAAGGATAATTCAAAAGTTGACCTGGCCTTGCTTAATTGGAGAAACACCCCACGAAACATCGAAATGCAAACACCAAACCAACTACTTATGCCCCGTTTAACGCGGTCAACTCTGCCTCTAACAGGGGAGCAGTTAAAACCTAAAGTCATCGAAAGCGTCTGTGAGAATATGTTGAAGTCCAGGACGGTCGGAAAGTAGTTTTCTGATGCTAGAGTTAAATTTGCACAAGGATTAAAACCTGGTGGTCGCGTTTGATGATGGAAAACTATATCGTCGAAATTCTATTCATTTAAATAAAACTTGTGCTCATATATTTAGAGAAAAGGCTGTTGCCTGCACTCTGCACTCTTATATAATATAATATACGAGTATATACACTCAACACTCATGAAACGTATGTAATAGTTGGAACAAAAAAGATCATACAGCATCGCTGTAACCGTCGTCTGTGTTGTCACTTAGAGCGCTAGCATAACACCATGGACTTAAACGCAATGAGACAGCGCTAACCAAATTTGAAGAACATTCTCGCAATGTCTTATAGTAATGCGGAGCCTCTCCTACTAATTGGGCTGAACTACCGTCATTTGATCAACACCAAACAAATTCACGAGGCTGGTATTCACAAACGTATTGCAAGCAAGATCCGTCTGTGGTGGACAGTTTTTGGATTGAGAACGGGTTTTGCCAAAAATCGGTTTGAGAGTTAGCTCCTTGCAAGTTTTTCTATATGCGACTGTAATCCATCACTCAAAACGAAACTTAACAATCAGATTCTGTATTATTTATAACAGGGATATACCCGTAAATTGACCAGTAACGAAATTGAAACGAAAAAGTTTAGTATTTACCTATTTTCGCGGTGATCAATAAAAGTAAGCCAGACAAATTGCGGATCGTATGGGATGTGTTATCAAGTATTGCAGGAGTTTCTCTAAGCTCTACTTCTAACCGGTACGGAAAAGTTATTATCCGTTATTATTTGCGGAGATATGTTTCACCAAATCTTAGTAGTGGAAGAGGCTCCAACGATTTCTCTAGAGAAACAAATATTCAGAAGCAGTGGAAGACTTTGTGATGCAAGTTATGACGTTCGGTGCAACATGTTTTTCTTGATTCTTGAGCTTCGATACAAATGAGGAAATAGTACGTATTAAGGATATCATAGAAATTCATCAAAAGGCCAGATCAGTTATACGAAATTTCGTGAGCAATTCAAAAGGAGTGCTTGAGCAGCTTGGGAACAGATTGATATACCCTGATAAAATTTTAAAAAATCGGACTAGCTTAAACGTGCATGCTGTGGTCACCTGTGGAAGAAATCTTTTCTTTTTCTAGCACTTCACGAAAAATAAGGACTGAGTTGATGATGGGAGGTCTCGTTCCCACAAAGAGAGAAATTCTGAAAACGCTTATGAGCATTTTCGACCCTCTTAGACTTCAATTGAATTTTTTGATACTGCTTAATATTCTCTTGCAGGGAATATGGCGATACTCAGTGGGATGATCAAATCGGTCCCGAACGCTTTCAGGTCTGGCGTGAATGGTTGAGCCTTTTACCATAAATCAGAATGGTTAATATAAGAAGTCTGTACTTGCAAAAGACTTTGTCGACGTTAGTATGTATATATTCACCGCAGTAGCATACTTTAGAGTAATACGAGGAAATCATATCGAATGTGCCCTTGTTTGTGCCAGGTCCAAAGTCGCTCCACTAAAGCGAGTGTCAATCCCACGTTTGGAACTGGAAGCTGCTGTACTAGGTGTAAGTATGACGAAATCCATCATAAAGGATATTCAATACAAATACATAAGAAGTATTTCTGGTCGGACTCACAGACTGTGCTATGCTGGATTTAAAGCGACAGTAGAAAATACAAACAATTCGTGGCATTTAGAGTTGGCGAGATTCAGGAAGAATCAAATCTAAGCGAATGGCATTGTACACCAAGCAGTAACGACGTTGCTGACGATGCCACATAGCGGATCACCAGACTTGATTTCACATCAAATAGTCGGAGGTATATGGGACCAAACTTATTGTCCCAACAAGAGAATAGGTGGCCAATTGAAACACCCGTTCAATCTGCCTTTTATCGATATTGGATAAAAAAAACTAGTCCGTCACATACGTCGCCTACGAGGTAAATGGAAAACGAGGGCCGAAATACTCAATACTCAAAGTGTTTCCAGCTGGTGAAATTAGCCTGATCCGACTCCAACCAATATTTTGTTTCCCCGACCAACCGAAAACGGGACCCATTGTTCTGCGAAAGACCCGATATATCATTTGGGTTAAACACCGGTAATGCATTAACCACCTTACTAAGTCATCCACATCGGGTGCAAAGATGGTTCTTTACGATTTTGCTCTCTACCCATAAAACTATTTTCTCGTTCTAGCAAATCTCGGTCCCGGAGAGGCAAATCTATTTCTATTACACGCACTGTTCACTGCCGATTGCGACGCACATGGCAAATGTTGAGTCTCCTGGCATTTATAATGGCGATTTAAACGGCTAGGCTGTGTATCTGTGTACGAGAGAGCTCACTTGTAGTCAGATAGTAGCTTTAGTGGTGCAGCAATTTTGCTTACGAGTTACGATGCAATTAAAATATGAAGTTTTGTCTGTTGCTCCCTCCTTCGGATTTCCTTCTGCCTAATTTTAGGATTCCCTTTTTTTTTAAATGATTTGATTTAACTTTTGAGGATAGTTTTTGCTGTGCATTTAGGGTTCACGTTTTTCAATTAATAGGTTTATTTTCACAGATGATTTTCTTAAGATTAGGATGGGAATTTTTTTTGCAGGACAGTTTTGTTAAGAAATATGGGTTTTTTTCAATTAATGAGTTTATTGCACTGTCGTTTTTAACATTGGGATGGAAATTTCAAAACACTTCTTACGGGATATATTATGTTGTCCATTCAGAATTGTTTTCATAAACACTTTTTGTTTGCCGAAAGAAGTGGTTTGTAAAATTGTTATTTTACAAGTATGCCGAAAATTTATATTCGCAAAAAAACACCATAAATCATACATTTATATCTTGCACGCTAGTGTTTATGGAACATTTAATCGCGTTTATACAAAAGATTGGACCTTAAAAAAGTAGTATAGAAAATTTGCCGAGCAATTAGTCCATAGAAGATGTTAAAAACAACGTAAGAAATAAAAAAAAATACTTATGTAGCGGAATGTAAAATCAGGATGTGAAACCGAAGATTCCCATTGCTCCATATCAGACTGCTTAAACGATTGTTTTGCGCTTCAAATTTCGATCGACTTAATAAAAATGGATTTGTCCATTAAGATCTCCTATTCTGTTTTCTATTTGCTTTCTTTTCAGTATTTAGAATTTCTTCCAATACTTTCAACATTAAAATTGTTCTCATTTTTATCATTTTTGTTTAACCGATAATGCATTTTATAATTTTTCCGCTTTACCCTTGTCGTTGATGACGTTCAACTACAGAATGAACCGTCGGTTAGATGACAAAACACAAAATTATTTTCTTACAACATATATATATATATACGAGTACGTTAAAAATAAAAACTAAAACAATCCTACTAGTTTAACCCGCGTATACAAACCCTAGATCTTCAATGACCGTATTATTAAGTTAACTACCATTTTCAGCCATTCTTAATTGACTCACTACCGATTTTAAATACTTCAGGAAAAAGCAATCATCGTTCCGGGGTAAACAGAGGATAGGGGAGTGCAATGTGGGAGTTAATAGTTGATAATCTACAGCAGCATAAATGTTCTCTGGTGAATTTACTGTTCGTAGTGTACATATAATATAATAATATTGTGACGCCATATATTGGGTCTACAACGTTCAAATTTTGAAAAAAAACCGCACGAATTAAGTTACGAGTATATACCCAATACTATCACACTATTTGCATATGTCATAAGATCCGTTATTACAACTGTAACAATGCATACACTTCAAATCATTTAGGGTACGATTACGCGATTGCTAACCTTTGCGGAGGAGTTAACCGATGATGATCTTCAACTAATTAAAGTAAAGGCGTTGAAATTGTCGGAGAAGTGGAGTAATTTTTTTAAAACTTAAAGTGAAATGTGTGCGTTTCAACTAGAACTCGATTATATAGATTGAGATGGAGATAATGAAGCATATTTTATTCCATATTTTTTTCATTTCATTTATTAATTGGTGGAGTCATTTGTGATAAAAGTGCGCATTTTGGACTTCGAGCTGAAATTCTGAAATAGTTACAAAAGATAAAAATAAAAATGTCTTATTTTTTAGCAGCCCTTCATTGAGGGAATAAAGTTATACTATTTATATATTATTATATATATTTATATTTCATAAGTTTATCAAAAAACCGAAGCAAGTCAAGTTGGGAATCTTTATCCTGAACTGCGGGTACTTAGATAGACATAATTATCAGATATAAGATTAAAATTGAAGTTAAAACATATGATACAGGTTAACATGCCACCTTGCCCTATTATTCAAATGTATAAATGTCACTATCAGCATTTAATATAATCCAAATAATAGATAAAGAATTAGATAAACCATATATGTGTGGCAAAAAAGAATAACAGCCATTTTTTGCATCTTTTCAGGAGGCGAGTTTAAAACTTTGGACTGATGATGTGGTAAAAAAAACTATAGAGGTTAAGCAAAAAATTTTGGAACTGAAAGATGGTAAATTAAGCACTTAATTTTCTTGTATAATCATTTTTCGTATTTTCCTTTAAATAATGATGTTTTTTTAGCAAAAATCTGACTTATGCTTTTATTCCCTTTTTCAAATTCAATACCTTTATTGTTTAAGTGCACTTATGTCGTTTTTCATATTAGCGATTTAAAAATCTTATATGGACAAGTGGAAGTATGTCTTTTTTCCTTTTTTCAGTTCAGAGATCCTTATTTGTAAAGTTTTCTTGTGCTTTTCTTACATTAAGACCTTTTTTATCAAGTCAATTTGTATGTCAACTTGTACTTGTTGTGTAAAGGATGATCAACACTGAATCACAGCATTAGTATATTTCTTCTAGGATGAGCATGACTTATGCTATTATTCCTATTATTTTGTGAGAAATGACTTATGTTATTGTTCATTTGGCTAGAACTTTATAACCATTAGAGATATCGACACAAAAATATGGTATATAAACTGAAGATAGGAGATTGCTATGGTGTCATTAACCCAATTAAGTCGACTTATGCTGTTATTCCTTTTGTCCACAGATATAGTAAACAAATAATGGATGCTTCATTCTGAAGCTGCTTACTAGAGAAATCATATGACCAGATAAATCAAACAAAGAACAGATGTTTGATGTATTTACATTCTAAGCAATAAACAAATGCTTCCTTCTGGAGTATTGTCCGATTTTGCCAATCAATGCAAAAAATACCTATAAATATTAACAAATAGAATTGTGATGTTCAGTTTAGTTTTATAACTTAGAAGTCCCGCATCGGTACTTTATAAAGTTTTTTAAAACTTAAATTCAATTTTATAAATAATAATTGCTGTCCGAGTGAGGCCTTAAATAAAAAGGTGTACCTTAACGAGAATAAAAAAAGTACACCAAGAAGGGTCCTTCACCGCGAAATAAAGAATACAATAAAAAAGATACTCGTGAGTGAAAAAAATATATAAATAAGTATTCTAAGTATTCGGTCTATAACTTAACTCTTGCGGTTTGCTAAGAGATGGCGTTACTTGTATTATTCCATTGTTATTATTCCATTGGAACATGCGTTGGAAAGCTACTGTCATTGTACGTCATTTCAGTATATGTCATTCATTTGAAGCGTAGACAACAATAATTTTTTTTCACTCAAATATGTCGAACTTTGTGCCTAAAAAAGTGTTTTTGCGGGGAGTTCTTCTTCATTACTTTAATATGAAGAAAACTGCCGCCGAAAGTCATCGTATTTCGGTGAAAGTTTATGGTGAACATGCGCTAGCTGAGCGAACGTGCCAAAAGTTGTTTGCACGATTTAAAAGTGGTGATTTTGGCTTGGAAGATGATGAACGTCCTGGGCAGCCAAAAAAGTTTGAAGATGAAGAACTGGAAGCATTACTCTATGAAGATTGTTGCCAAACACAAGAAGAGCTCGCAGAATCTTTGGGTGTCACTCAAGCAGCCATTTCAAAACGTTTAAAAGCAGCTGGATATATTCAAAAGCAAGGAAATTTGGTTCCACATGAACTCAAGCCCAGAGACGTCGAAAGGCGATTTTGCATATCCGAAATGCTGCTGGAACGCCACAAAAGGAAGTCATTTTTGCATCGGATTGTTACTGGTGATGAAAAATTGATCCATTACGATAACCCCAAGCGCAAAAAATCATATGAGAAACCCGGCCAACCAGCCAAATCAACGGCAAAGCCGAATATCCATGGCGCGAAGGTAATGCTCTGTATTTGGTGGGATCAGATGGATGTGCTGTATTATGAGCTGCTAAAAGCGGGTGAAACCATCAATAAACAACGCTGCCGAACACAATTAATCCGTTTGAAGAGAGCAGTAGCTGAAAAACGCCCGGAATATGCGACCAGACACGAAGCAATCATTTTCCATCATGGCAACGCTCGGCCCCAAGTTGCTATTCCAGACCTTGCCCCTTCTGACTACCATTTGTTCCGGTCGATGCAGAACGCCCTCACTGAAATACAGTTCACATTAGAGCAGAATATCAAAAATTGGCTTGATTCATTTTTGAATGCCAAGCCGGCGCAGTTCTTTTGGGATGGGATCCACAAATTGCCAGAAAGATGGGAAAAAGTCATAGCTTCAGACGGGCAATACTTTGAATAATACTATTGTACATGTTTTTCTTAAATAAACTTTCAAATTTTGACAAAAAAACCGCACGAATTAAGTTATCCTCGTACGAGTATACCCAATAAAATAATGAAACAATTTAAAATCTATCCCGCGAAATAAAGCATCCAATCAAAAAGATACTCGTGACTGAAGAAATATACAAATAAGTATCCAAAGTAAAATAGAAACAATTTAAAAGAAAAGTGAAAAGTGTCCACTAAATGTTGCTAGTATTAAAAGACATTACATCAGCTACGAAAGCTGAGATCGTTGATAACTCCACTCCAGTTGATGGAGAAGATAGTTCAAGAGCCCTTAGCGACAAAGAGGCAACAGCTGACTTCCAAATCCAAAAACACTTCCTACTGCAAAGATCGAGAGCCAGACGAAGTGAAGCAACCTTAAAACATCTCGAAAGATTTATACTACAACAGTTCGCAGAAGCAGAATTATTGTAGGAAAATAATTTTCCTTGTATTTTTAAGACATTTTGTTTTGTATTGTAACTTTCTGTTGGATGAATTAACAGAAAAATTTAGTAAAATGACAACCGAAAGTAGAATAACAGAAGACTTAGTATCCAGGCTGCTAGCCATTAACACTGCTAATCTAAAGATAGCAATTGAATCATTGAAAACCAAAATTATTGCGATTACGGGAACAGGTTCCGTGATTGAATATTCTCAGGAAAGTATAGACGAAAATATTAGGCGTGATCAGCCCTTTGATGTAATTAAGTCACTTCCAGAATTGGCAGGAGATAGAAATATGTATGTAAGCTGGCGTGAAGCCGCCAACAACTCAATGAGCCTTCCTTTATGCAAAAGTTACGGTACGGTTCTGAATTTCGACGCCATCATCAGTAGATTCGATTTTTCTTATGGAGATAAGCGCCCTGCTCACATTATAGAGCAAGAACTTACCGTTCTCAGACAGGGAGGTATGTCCCTAATAGATAACTACAATTAAGTAAATAAGAAGCTTTCTTTTCTGATTAACAAAACAATAATGGCACATGGAACCAATAGTTCACTGACTAAAGAATTAAACCACGCAAATCTATCCAATATAATCTTCTCTTTATCCCCCGAAGATTTACCAAATGCCTTGGCAAAAGCCTAAGAACTGGAATCGAACAATATTGGAGCAAACTTTGCTCTTCAACACATGAGAAATTCTAGTACACATGCAAATAATAACAATAATTTAAGATTCCCACAAATTAAATTTGAAACACTCTTTCCAAAACCGCAACCACTGGAATTAGGTAATATTCAAAATTCAAACAGACGAAGAGTTTTTAGACAAACTTTCAATGGACCTCGACCACATACATAATAACAACAAATGAAACTATCATCCACAAAACAATTATCATCCCAATTTCAACCAACAGCCAGTATTTAATAATCCAACTGAAAAAAGATCTTATGAAAGTATTCAAAATAGTGCACAGCCCTCAATTAAACACCAAAAAATAAATACTACTTCTACTACTTCTACTACTTCTTTAGACGTAGGCCCAAAACTGCCCTACCCAGAAGAAGTAATAAAGGATAAAAAACATTCTAATAGATACAGGGGCTACAAATTGCTATTGTAGGCCAAATATTTTACAAAACAGACAAGAATTAGTAATAAAAAAAGTGTAAACAAAATCAATGGCTTTACCATCATTACTCATTACTACGAAGATTTAATATTTTAAAGGAAAGTCAATTTATATGAAATAAAAGATCTGGATGAAAATGTACTAATAGGTTTTAATTTAATAAAGTAAGCCAATATTACTTTGGATTTTGGAAAAGAAATATTAATATAGAATAGGATTAAGGAAAAATATTGTATTCCATCAAACAAAGGGGAATCCAATGAAAATGAATCAGTGAAAATAGAAAATGATAATTTGAAAATTGATAATGACAGAAATAATATTGAAAAATTGAGAGAACAAAAAACAAATAGGATTCAGGAAATGCATTGAACAATTAATTTGAATTCATTATTTAGAACTGAAGTTAAGGCAGAAACACAAACAATTGTTGAAACTCCTATAGGGTGTAAACAATATCATTCCCCTTTATCAGTTAATAACTTTGTTACTCGTAATAAAGAAATACTCGTAGATAATTTGTTAAACGAAGGAGTCATTCGTCCAAGCGTCCGTTTAATTCACCAATATGGGTAGTACAGAAAAAAGGCATAAAAGAAGACGGAACGCCGAAACTTAGACTGGTTATTGATTATAAGAAATTGAACGAAAAAACAATATCGGACAGATATCCTATACCCGATACGTGATTTTAACCAATTTCGGAAAACCTAAGTACTTCTCAACGATTGACTTAGAATCTGGATTCCACCAAATTAAAGTGAAACAACAGATATTGAAAAAACTTCTTTTGCGGTACACAACGGAAAGTATGATTTTGTAAGAATGCCATTTGGATTAAAAAATGGTCCAAGTATTTTTCAGAGAGCAATGGATGGAAATTTATTGTTTTATATTGATAACATAATAGTATACTCAGAAAGGTTGGGAAAACATACAAATGATTTAAACGAAATAATAGAAACTTTGATAAACGCTAACATGAAAATTAAGCTAAAAAAATCAAAATTTTACAAAACAGAAATTTCTAGGCTAAATTGTTGCACATATTATCTAAACTGATCCAAAAAAGAAATTGAAACAATTTTTAATTTCCCTATACCAAGAACCGTCAGACAACTTAGAAGCTTTTTGGGAATGACATTGACCAAACATTTATCAGGTGAAAATTGGAGAATATCACAACATACTGTGTCCAAAAAGGTTGAAATAAAACTAGATCATAAAGGAATTATTGCCTTTAATCAATTATAAGTAAAAAAAATATTAATAAATCAGATTGAATTGATTCAACTAGATTTCAATAAGTCTTAACGCCAAACGTCGCGATCCAGCTCGATCCCTGGCTAGCTGCCTCCAGTTTCGCACGCTAAGTTGGCTGAGGTCCCCTTCCACTTGCGTGCGCCACCAGAGTCTTGACCTTCCTCTACTGCGCTGTCCCTCGGGAGCGGATTCGAAGACTTTTCGGACCGGAGCATTGGTGTCCATAAGCTCTACATGTCCCACCCATCTCAGCCTTTGGTTCTTCACTTTTCTGGTTAGGTCGATGTCTCTGAACAGTGCGTAGAGTTCATTGTTGTATATCCTCCTCCATGCAGACGGGGCCGAAGATCGCCCGGAGAATTTTTCTCGAAACAACCAAGAACACACTCATCCATTTCCGATAATGTCCATGCCTCTGCGCCATCCAGATGGACCGGGATTATTAAGGTTTTCTAAAGGGTGACTTTTGTTGTCCGAGAGAGGGCTTTGCTACTCAATTACCTTCTTAGCCCAAAGAAACAGCGGTTGGCAAGAGTTATTCGTCGCTTGATCTCAGCGCTGGTGTCGTTGCCTGTATTTGTAGCGGAGCCTAGGCAGACAAAGTCCTTCTTCTTCTTATCCTTTTATTAACCCTTTCCTCGTTATACGAACTTATGCGTAACGAGTTTCCCATTGTTACTGCATCGCTGCTGCTCCGCTTATGGGGTTGGCTAATGTCGCGGACCGCAGAACGCGTCTACATAATGCTCGGTCCTGGATCGCTTCATTGGTTAGCCCTAAGCGTTGTTGCGCATTTGCCATCTGAGAAATTCGGGAATTCTTTTTCCGACCTTGTTTTCTTATAGTTGGAGTGACCGTAGTTGATATTGCCTTTTTAACCGGATTTTCCGCAGATCTTCTTTGAACGTGGCAATACCATATTCGCCTCAAGCTGTTCGGCTACCGAATTCTTTATATATAGACTTCCTCTTATACGCGTAGATCTAATGCAATTGCTTTTAGTGACTCCACTGGACATCCTTAACATTTTCATTTCCGCTGCCGTCATTTTGTTTTTAAACGCTTCGTACATTGTCCAGCACTGTGAACTGGATATAAAAGCTGGTCTAACAACCGTGGTGTAGAGTTTCCCCCTTAATTTAAGTGGAAATTTTCGGTCGCAAAAGATTCCCGAATTTTCCCGCAATTTCATCCATCCCACACTAACTCTGTGGTTTACGTCGTCGTCACATTTCGCTTCCATGTTAACAATTGATCCTAAGTACTTAAAGATAGTGCTTTTCGGAAGAACTATTCCGTCTAACATTATATCCGGAACAGGTCGCAACGGATGCGCAAATGGGCACGTCAAATGCTCCGTCTTTGAACGACTTATTTTAAACCCGTTTTTCTCTAGCGCATTTCTCCATGAATCTAAGGCGTTCTGTAAATCTTCGACGTTATCGCTAAGTATAACTGCGTCATCAGCGAAAAGAATTGGCGTTACATTTGCTTTGCGCATGCAGTCTTTTAAAAGATAGCCGAATACTACGGTAAAGAGGAAAGGGCTAAGTACGCTTCCTTGATGCACTCCGACATTAACTGGAAATTCTCTTGTAAGTCCAGCAGAGCTTTTAACCGCAGTTTTCACGTTTCCGTACATGTCTTGTATTATTCTAACATACGTTTCCGGTACGTTTTGAGACCTCAGCGCGGTCCATATGAGATCCCTAGGCACTCGATCGAATGCTTTCTCGAGGTCGATAAATACCATGTGTAAATCCTTAGATGAATCTCGGTGCTTTTCCATTATTATTCGTAGGTTTTGAATAGCGTCCACCGTGGATCTTCCTTCAACAAATCCGCACTGGCTATTATCGAGCTTTATTATTTGCCGAAGATGTTCGTTTAAGACTCGTTCGACGATTTTCATTATGTGTGACATCACCTTGATTGAACGGTAGTTGTTGCATTCTCGAATGTCGCCTTTTCCTTTGTATAATGGAACCAAGAAGCTACTTCTCCATTGATTCGGCATAGGTTGTCCACATTTTAATTTATTTAAAAGTTTCGATAGCACAAACGCTGCCGATCCCCTCCATCTTCGACCAATGTTATATCTGTCGATGGTGACATTCTGCCCGAGACGTCGGTGTTGGTTTTCCTTCTTGGTTGACAGCATATACTTGGTCTTGCGCACATTGACCGCCTAACCCCTTTATCCGCCCCCATCTCAATACTCGCGAAAGCGCCACTGACATCACGCTGCTTTCTCCCAATTATGTCAATATCGTCGGCATATGCGAGTAGCTGGACGGACTTAGGAAAGGTAGTGCCTCTTGTGTTTGCTGGTGAGTTTTGCACTATTCTTTCGAGTACGATGTTGAAAAAAAGTCGATGAATAGGGGTTGAGTATCGATCTGAAGCTCATTTGTCTTCTCCAAGATCTGCCGTAGTGTGAATATTTGGTCGATTGTGGACTTTTCTGGCCTGAAGCCACACTGATATAGACCTATAAGGTTGCTGAAGAACGAATTCAGTTGTTCCCACAATATGGCCGATAAGACACTCGATCGGAAAAGGACTTGGCGATCTCTTGCAATTGTAGCCGTCTGACGTCAAATTTCCTCGCAGCGTTAGTTTGTCTTGGCGTAGTTTAGGATATCCGCAACCGTACCTTGGCTACAACAAGGTAATGCTCCAAGTCGATGTTCGCTCCTCGGAACGTACGGACATCCATAATGCTGGAGGAGTGTCTTGCGTCGATCGCAATGTGATCAATCTGGTTGACTGTTGATTGATCAGGAGTTCTCCAAGTCCCCTTGTGTATGTCGAGATGTGGGAACCGCGTGCTAGCCACGAAAATGCTTCGCCCCGCCGCAAAGTCGATTAGCCTGAATCCGTTATCGGAGGTGGTGTCGTGCAGACTATATTTTCCGATTGTTCCACCAAAGATACTCTCTCTTCCTAGCTTTGCATTAAAATCACCGAGGATAATTTTAATGTCATAGGCAGGGCTTTGCCTTGTTTAGGAGCTCATAGAAGGCATCCTTGGTATCGTCATCTTTATCCTCTGTGGGGCATGCGCTCATTTAAGGCTAACGTTGGCGAATTTAACCTTGATGCGGGCTGCTACGAGGCGCTCGCCCACATGCCGGAAGCTGAGGACTTCTTGTCCTAGTCTGCCTCCGACAACAAATCCGCGTCCAAATAAGCGCTGCTTTTGCCGTAACTCGTTCCGGGATGTGAGCTCTGCCGTTGGCCCATATAGGGCTCGTCCGCCACCATCTTTCTTCCTTAAAGTAAAGCAGGGTTTACTATACGTGAACAAATTAAAATTTTTAGCACGGTCAGACATATAATAGAATTTGATACCCCAGTACATAAACATATAAAGTCAATGATATAATTTATGAAAAGATTGTAGGAAATAGGAATAAGTTACAAACAAAACATAAGAAGCAAAAAGTGAAAGAGGATTTAGGAAATAAGGTTCGAATTGTTAAAATTGATAGTTTAGTTTATAGGGATAATATCAAAACTTAGAATGTTACTATATTTCCAGGAAAATGATTACATTAATAATATTGACAACTTTTGGCATAGCGACCACAGAAACAATCGATTACACAAGAGACAATTAAGTATTAATAGAAAATGGAGACGCAATAATATTCGAAGAATATGGAAACATCTTCCACATAACAAACTTGACATATTACCTATATAAACTTTTAATACAAGAACAAGAAAGGATTCTTAACGAATATACGGACATTAACATTGACAGGCACCTTATTTACTCAGACATGTACGACGACTTAGAAATCGAATTTATACAGTAACTCTTAGGACAATTACAGATCAATAATTACAGAAACAAGAGAAGTATTAACGAATTAGGAACAGTATGGAAATGGTTAGCAGGATCTCCAGATCATGATGATTTAGTTTTAATAACAAATAAATTAAACGATCTTTCAGAAAATAATAAGAAATAACTTACAACTAATTCAGAAATTTTCAAGGCAAAAATTCATTACAAAAATTCATTACAAAAATCTGTTAAAAACTTAGAAGGTAACACATTTAGTATATGTGACAAAAAACATGAATAAATTAATTATTTCTGAACTTTAAGGAATTTTAAATCCTAAATAAAAATCAATCCTAAACTTGCAAGAGATCAAATCAATCAATTACTGAGCATAAGCACAAAAAACTGACAATAAATGACTTAATAGACGTTTCAAAATTTAAAACAATGCAAAATAAAGATACTATAACAATATTCAATTGTCAAAAATAGTTGTAAGCTTTATGAAACAAGGGCCATCAGCCAAAAAGACGGAAAAATTGTAATCGATAAAGGAATTGTCAAATCTAGAGCCAAATATTTTAATGTTGAAAATGGTAAATTGGAATGAATAAATACATTTTGTAAATTATCTTTAAAAGAAACATGTTTATCTAAAATTTTGAATAATGAAAAAGGACATTGTATTAAAATTAAAGAAAATAATAAAAATATCGAAACTATTAAAGATGGTTTAATTCTAATATCTGGAAATCATACGATAGATGGAGATCACGTTGAAGGTGTATATTTAATAACATTTGATAATAATACAATAATTGATAACGTTACTTATGAAAATCCAACAGCAATTATTACAAGTTATTAACAATAAGTAACTTGAATAAATTTAATGTCATAAAATATATAGAATCAGAAAACGAAGAATTAAAATTTAAAAATATAGATGTAATAACTTCCATAAAATCATAAATTAAAAATCGACAAATATTATGGATAATTATATGTTTAATCTTAAGCTTGATATTAATTTTTGCATTGTATAAAACTGTAGTACATTGGCAAATATGTAAACGAAAAAGTATAATTATATCTGATGAAATAATCTTCATTGAAATGAATGATAACATTAAACGCATTACGAAAGCGTTCCAAGAAACGGGATGTTTCTCTTAAGAGAGAGGGGAGTTAACACGACACCTATGATTCAAATGTATAAATGTCATTATCAGCATTTAACACCTTCCAATGAATAGATAAAGAGTTAAATAAACCATAAATTGTAAACAAATAATGGATGCTTCATTCTGAAGCTGCTTACTAGATAAAACATATTACCAGATAAATCATACAAAGAGCGGATGTTTGATATCTTTGCATTCTAGATAAACAATAAACAAGTGCTTCCTCCTGGAGCATTATCTGATTTTGCCAATCACTGCAAAAAAAAATACCTATAAATATTAAGAAATAGAATTGTAATGTTCAGTTTAGTTTTATAAATTAGAAATTCCGCATCGGTACTAAATAAAGGTTTTTGAAACTTGAATTCAATTTTATAAATAATAATTAATAGTTACAATGCTAAATATTTTCAAGATTTTGATCAGAGAATGGTACTCGTATATACGAGTAGTAAGAAATTGGAAACAGAATTAAGTTGATTGGATGAAGAAGAGAAATATGAGAGATTTTGCGTTTTTGAAACATAAGGTTTTAGAGAGTGGACCAATTAGTTGAGGGAGTGAGTTCCATAAACATACAGCGTGAACAAAAAATAAACGAGACGAATTAATATATCTATTACGACAAGAGATGCGGTTTGACCTTCTGGTAGTCTTCCTGAATGTTAATTTTTGAAACTGATATGACGGGCATTGTTTTTAAATAATTTTATATAAGAATATACTTTTTTAGAGTGCAACCAAGTGGTCTATTATTGTGTAAAATAATATGGTCGTATCTACGCTAACCATGAATCTAGCGTACCGCGTAATTAAATGTGACCTGAATTTTTTTTTGCGATACATGATCAAGAGAGCTGAAGAATACATCTGAGTATGTTGTAAGCAGTTTACGACGTGTATCCAGTGGAGTATAATATGCGGATACACACATCTTACGCAAACACCCGTATATGCGGCAAGTTATTTTATTTATATGATTGTTTGTGATTAATTGGCTATTGCGTACCAAAAACTGGTTGCAACCTCTACAAAGCATATTTTGTTATCTACAGGCCACAAATCTGGGAGGATATAAGAATCTTATTTTTTTGTAGGAGATCGGAACTATTTATGATATAATGCAGTTAAGCAATAATCCGCTTTTTAATAACCACTTATGGATTTGTTAACGATTTTCATTTAAAACAATTGCCAGGACGTTAAGTCTAGAAAACGGTTTTGACGCATGAATCGGTAGATCATCTGCAAAGAGAAGAACACAGCTTTATTTGTAAATTGATGGTAAGTCATTTATGAATATGCAGAACAAAATCGGACCGAGTACTGATGCCTGTGGTACACCTTAACTGAGGAGCTTGAGAGTTGCTGATTATCACCACATACTGGTGCAGGACAATAAGCCCTTGAATTGGAATTAAATCCGCTTTGGTAAAGTGGAGAATTTAATTCCAAAAAAACTGTGTGGTTTCAATTACGTATAAATGAGAAATAAATTCCCACTCTCACCAAGAAGAAGTGAATTTTTTAATTTTTTTAATTTTATGAAGGAAATAAAAATGCATATTTGTGTGAGAAAGTTTATTTGAGAGACGAAGTCGCGTGAGTGGCCAAATCCGGCGGAAAAAAGAGCAAAATCCTACTTCAAACTTGAATTGAACTAAATTTTCAAAGTGAAATTAAGCCAAATTCTTATACTACTACTTCCTAACCTCATCGACCTCGACTTAACCGTTGCCAGGCTGGAAATGACCAAAGATACATTCTGGATAGCATCGGCGTCACGACCGAATGGGCCCTCTCTCTAGTGATAACCTAGAAAGTGTGGTAGTGGGCTCAGGAAAACAGAAAAGTTTTAGTAGAGAGAGACAATAGAGACAATAGAGGTCAGTCACTGTTTGACTAGACTATTAGTACTAACCTCATTGTTTTTAATGCCGGTAATGAGCCAACCTTCATTACAAGGAACAGACAAGAAGTGCTGGGCATCACTCTTGCCTGCGAATTTAATACCGAACTGGATGTTTTCATCAGAACACTCCTTTTCAGATCACATCCAATTCAATTTAATGAATGCTCCCCCCCGCCAAACAGCAATTCGTAACTATTGAAAAACTGACTGTCGCAATTCAGCGGAACAACGAGGTTCTAAGCCAAGCACTGGCCGCCTCCTGTCCTTTAATTAAACCTCGAGACAAAAAAAAAGTCATGCTGGTTGACATCCACACTGGGGCTGCTTAGACACGCTTGCAGGAAGCGTTTCAATGAAGTGAAAACCTCAAGAAAAGCGTCAGATTGGGACTCATACAAAGAATCCCTAAAAACACATAAAGAAGAATTTAGGACAGCAAAGCGTGAATCCTGAAGGTCTTTTAATGATGAAATTTCTGAAACCTCTTAGGCATCACGACTGAGGAAACTCCTCTCAACTAGTCCTTCGATGCCTAGCTGCTTGAAAAAAAAACCTTGCCATCGCTTGAAAATCGCACATCCCTCTTGTAATAATAATAAGTGGGGTATAGGTAAGGTAAGGAAGGTAAAGAGAACCAGAAGGGATTGGAGGATTATAGAGGGCGTCGGAGTTGGGAAGAGGACCAGAAACCAGGATGTGAAATGGACTGGGAAATGAGAGGAAAGTATGTCAAATTCTGATGAGCAGAGCCAAAGTTATAATTTTTTTAAATATAAATTTTAAATAAAAAAAGAAAGCATAAATTTTAATTTTTTGCCAATTTTTGAAGTTCCGTTACACGCAAACTATATCGAATTCTCCTAAACTTTATTTACCTTATGATTCGTACCACTACAATGAGTATATTATTTTATGCATATATTTGCGGCACTAGGGTTTAGGGACACTTTTATTTCCCTTTTTTTTGTTTTTCTTTCACCTCCTATTTTTTCGTTTATTGTATATTTTGTTTTCAAGCTATTGCACTTTGTTTAATTTATTTAATTTCTTTTTTATCTATTTTTTTTTCTTTCATATTTACGTGCACACTTATCTCACTTACTGCCACTTATATTTATATTTATATTTACGAGTATATTTTATATATTTATATTTATTTTCATTATTTCAGGTTATACATTTAATACAATATATTACAATAATTATTATATTTGGTATAGTTAGGGACATTCTATTGGCCAAGGCCAAGTGGCGAATGTACCATTATTGTTCAACAAAAAATAGGTTATTTAAACATTGATAGGGAAAATGTATGTAAAAATAAGCAAATTAAATAGTAAGCTAAGTGCGACAATTTAAGAATTAAGTGTAAAAAGGAAAAATTGTAATAATTATTAACTAAATAAGAAATTGATCTACTGTTCAATGATCGTACGCAAATAGCCAAGTTATGACATTTTTTAAGAACAAAGATTGCCTTCTTTCGCATCTAATACTTTCCGGTAATTTTTTAAATAAGCGAGGAGCAATGACGGTGAAACAACGAGAAAAAAGTGTATATTGATTCTAGGTAAGGATACAAAATTCATGGAACTAGCTCGCAAGTTAAGATTGCCATACAGTCTAGCGACGTTATACCCAGAATTCTGGAAAAATATTTTCAAGACTTTATAGTAGTAAAGGTGTCTTAAGGGTAGTTTTTTAAGTTCCTTGAATAATCTAAAACTGGAGGTTGTGCGATTAACTTTGCAGATTAATCTTAAGCAGTGTTTTTGCTTAAGTAGCAAGTACTGTACTTTGTTGAAATGTGTACCGCCCCAACAGGCTATACCGTACTGCAGCTTGGATTTAAAAAGTCCATTATATACCAATTTTAAAATATCGGATCCGCAATATATACTTAGGTGATAAAGCTGTCTTACTACTAAGTTAAAGTATTGTTTTAAATGCATGGTATGTTCTCTCCAACTAAGCTTTGAGTCTAAAATAGCCCCTAAGTACTTAAATATTCGACACGTTCAATAGCGAAGCAATCTGTCGAGCAACTAACATCGGTATTGTAGGTTGATACGCCTTGATGAGGACAGACAATATTTAGATTAAATTTAAAACAATTTGGTGAGTGATATTGTAAAGAAAAGTTATCAGTCAATTTTCCCTTAATTTTAAAAATCATGTACTTTGTTTTGTTACTAATTGCTAGTTTATGCTTGTCAAACAACCTACGAAGCAAATCTAAGTCAAAATTAATATTTGCATTGACATCAAAGAGGTTATAACAAGAGTAAGTTAGAGCTGTGTCATCTGCGAACGCGGTGATTTTTCCTTTAAAAGGCTGGATAAATAGGGAGTTAATGTATATTAAGAACGGACCCAGGACAGAACCTGGTGGAACGCCCAAATTTTTATTGTTTTCTGTGAGCTCATACAACATTTTACTCTGACCATTTGTTTACGGTTCCACAAATAAGACAAAAACCATGTATAAATAAAACCTCTAAAACCTGCATTGTGCAATTTACTGAGTAGAAGCGAATGGTCCACCATGTCTAAAGCTTTTGAGATATCTATAAATAACGTTGCAGCAATTTTAGAATCATTTACGCTGTTATAAATTTCTCCGCAAAGTTTTAATAAGGCATCTTCAGTTGATCTTCCGCTCCTAAAACCGAATTGGTGTTTACTGAAGAATCTAATTTTATCTAAAAAAGACAGTATTCTAGCTTTCATACCTTTTTCAAACACCTTGGAGAAGGTAGACAAAAGTGAAATACGACGGTAGTTATTCGAAGACTTAGTATCACCTTTTTTATGGAGAGGAATAACTACAGCGGTTTTAAGGAATTCGGGAAAGACTCGAGAACACTCAAACTGTAGGTGTGACATAAAATATCACAGATAAAAAGAGAAATAATTTTAAGATCGTGACTTGAAATATTGTCGTGTGAAGAAGAATGTGAGTTCTTTAGCGATTGTATAATTTTATGTATTTCCAGTGGTGTGAAATTTTCAAAGTAAAAACAAGCAGACTGGTTTTGCTCCTGCCTAATTGTGTTATCACAGTCACACGAAAAATTATTATGTCCCAGGATACCGCGGAAATCATTGAGTATATTTGAAAAATAGTCATTAAAAACATTAGCCACCTCACTTGGTTCAGTTATATCAACATTACTATCCATATTTAAAACAATTTCGGCATCCGGCTTATCTCTATTCAAAATTTCATTAACTGTGTCCCACTCTTTCTTAGAATTCCCAATATTTTCAACCAGTTTTCTTCGGAAATAATTATCTTTACAAAGTGTTATTTCTAATTTTAACTCACGACAGATTTTGACATAAAAACTTTTAAGCCTAGTATTCCTAGGATGCTTGCGAACCTGAATTCTAAGTTCATATTTTTTTCTTATTTTCTTCAACAAATAAAACGTCATCCATGGTTTGATGCATTTAGATTTAATTATGTTTACGCTTTGATTTTGACTGCATTTAGAAATATGAAATTTCAATTTATTAATAAATAAATCAAAAGCAATTGATGGATCATGAGCGCTATATACATCGTTTCAGAACTCAAAAGACAAATCTCTTTGCAAGGCTGAAAAGTCGACTTTTTTAAACTTTTTAAATTGTAATGGCTTAGGTCTGCGTATCGAACAATCAAACTGAATTGTTGTTAAACAATGATCAGTTATCTGTAGATCATAAACATCAGTTTTGAAATTGTTTCTGTGCAACTTTATAAACAAATGGTCCAAACATGAGCTAGAATTCACAGCAATTCGCGTAGGTTGTAACAATAAGGACTCAAAGCAAAAAGATGACAATACCGACAAAAAATAATCAACATCATTTGAGTAATCTAGTATATTAACATTAAAATCACCAAAAAGGACTACATTTTTACAAGAAATGTTTTGGAGAAATTCAGAAAATTCATCTACAAAGACTTCGACTGAGCAACAGTGTTAACGATATACACACACAAAACTATAACGAACACCAGAAATATTGCAGTTAACAGAAATCAAGTCAGCACTATTAAGACGAGCTTTAATAATATCACAGTCTAGTTCACTTTTGTAAAAAACCGCAACACCGCCAGCTGAAAACAAATCATTGCACGTAGCCTCAAACAAATAACTTGGTATCTGATGCATATACTTCGTTTTTTCAATCTCGTATGTCCATATTTCAGATAAAAATATAAGATTTGGTAAATGATCTAAAACAGCAAGGTGCGAAAGAAAGCAGTCAAAGTTTTTCTTAAACTACGTATGTTTAGATGCGTAACTGAAAAACCAGAGCAAGGCAAAATATCTGATTGATTTATACAAAAACAATTCATATCAATTTAAATGAAAGCAAAAAGGTAATAAAAGAAATTTAAGAAATACTGTAACTATAATTTAAGCAAGTTTGGAAAAGTATTCAAAACAACATATTTTAATCACCCTGTCGCCTTCTCTTTTTCTTATAAGTACCGATGAATTCCTGATCCAGACATACTTGCATTTATTACTGTTTTTCAGCTGATTGGCCTTCACTAGCAAAGATCTTGTGTAGCTAGTGAGCGAATCATTTATGAAAATTCTCCCACCCGTGCCGTCATTGAAAACTGCAGAAGATAGTTTAATTTTCATCTCGCACATCTTGGTCATGATTAGCTCTTTCTTTTTTAGAGACGAAAAACGTACACACACAATGTTTGTTTTCACTGCGTTATCAGTTCTACGTTTAATTCCCTTAACGAAGCAGCTTTCGATGTCATCATGATCAGTTTCCATTCCCATTCCATCCGCAAGAAGCTTAATTACTTTCTTTTGCATTTTCGTTATTTACAGCTGGAATCCCAACTATGTCCACTGCACGTTGCTTGTCTCTTTGCTCAACCGAATTTAGCTTCAGCTCCAATAGATTGACTTTCTTCGTAAGCACAGCGTTGCTCTCTTTCTATGTAGTAATTTTTAGTACACAATTCGTCATTAGTCGTTGGAGTTTTATAATTTCATGGAAGAGAGTTTCGAGTGTTATTGTTTGCTGAAGTGAGATGTTGGCATGCAGGACGAGGTGAAGTGGCAGACCCAGTGGTATCGCGAACAGCTGAAGAAAGAGTTTGGGTCTTAAGAGAACAGGCTGCTGCAACTGGAATACTATCAGCCAAGATGGAATTTCTCCGAGAGAGACACAATTGTCACAACTGTAACTTTGACCACTCTTTAAAAAAAATTCAATGTCACTTTTTTGTAATTTTACACATTTTCCGTGAAAATATTGGTCACACTTAACGCATTAGATTTTAGCGTCGTGCCTATCTACTTTAGATTTACACACACTGCACATACACTGTCTTCTTCGTTGCCTTATCACGCCACTGTCCAGTTTAATCTGACGTGATGCACTTGGCCACCGTTTTTCTGTTAATTCCTATGCTAATACAATAGCCAGCCCCACTATTGGTCGTAGTCGTGTTCTCACGCTTAATATTTAAATAGCTGTTTTGAGCTATCCATTCCCTACCTTGCCCTATAAAAAAATTTGTTGGTTTTAAGCTCAGCTGGCTTGGCACCACCTTTTTATTAAAATCTCTGAAGATCGAAATTCTTTCGAGGATTGAATTTCTTTCCCACCATCTTGTTATCGTGTTTGACAGTTGATTTGTTTTTAGTAAGCAGGAAAATGATTTGGTAGGTTTATTTTTGTTATGTGTTCTTGTTTTCCTAAATTTTTCCTTTGCAGGGAGACGTAACACTCTGTCATGGAGAGAAGTAGGTGTAGTCTTTATCCCCAAAAGCGGAAAATGTTCTCATGTTGTTCTAAGACCTATTAGTCAATCATCCTTCCTTCTAAAAATTTAAGAACGACTGATTGATATCCATACAAACCTACCCTTAATCCTTGACTCCTATCCACGGCACAACATGCCTTTTGTAAAGGAAAGTCGGTGGAAACGGCTCTACACTCACTAACTAGCCACATCGAGCGATCCCTACATTATAGAGATAATACAATGGTAACTTTCCTAGACATAGAAGGCGCCTTTAACAATGTCAACACATCCGCAATTACGACGGCGCTGTCAGCTCTGAAGTCTCGTGTTAAGGAGCAGGATTATCGACTCCAAACTGGGTGGGTCCTCTGTCAAAGTAAGTGTATGTCAGCAGAAGTTCCTTCTCTGGAACTTAGTGGTTAATGAACTGCTGAAGCGGGTGGCAGCAGGATGATTGCGTATCCGGATGACGTTGCTATAGCCGTCCCAGGAAAACATCTACATACGATTAAAGAGCTCCTACAGTATAATCTTAACATATTAACAAGCTGGGCGGATCATTGTGGATTGGGAATAAATCCCCATAAAACAGATTTTGTCCTCCAGAGAAATACAAAATTCCGGTTATAGACCCCCCTCAATCGACGGTACCAGCTTGGTGTTCTTTGATACAGCTGAATATCTGGGTCTAATTTTCGACAGAAAGCTAAGCTGGGAACCTAAAATTCAAGAAAGAGTAAGGAAAGCCTCAGTAGCTCTATTCTCTTACAAAAAAGCCATCGGGAACAAATGGGGCCTCCAACCTCGTATCACCCATTGGCTATATATCTCGGTTAAAAGACCGATACTCTCCTATGGGGTGATTGTTTGTTGGACGGCCTTAGATAAAGCAGTAAACTGCATGAAGCTATGTAAGGTCCAAAGAACAGCATGTCTGGGTAAAAGCGGAGCCCTACGCACTACTCCCCCTGCTGCTCTGGGCATTCTGTTTCACTTGGCACCCATCGACATTTATTGCAGACAAGTAGTCGCCGACGCAACCTATTCACTGATAATTGTAATGGCATGTGATCTCGGAATCAAGAAAATATCCGACTGCGCTAGTTATGGGACGTGTTTTATTTTTATCAATTACCAATTGCTGCGGTAGATTTTTCCGAAACAAGCCTGACTCCCTTCCCATACAAATTCTTCCGGTCCCTCTTTTCTTTGAGCAATGGCGGAGGTGAAGGGCAGCCATGGTCCCATCAGCCAGTGGCCCACCGATTACAGACCTTGGAAAGATCCCACATAGGTTCACGGGCGGTTTCCTTTTTAGGGAAGAACGAGTGGGTTCGGTTGGTGAAGCCCTGAGGACGGTATGGTGATTCACGACGAACCAGAAGCCTATGGTGCGACATGAAGTGCACCAGGAACACCGTTGCCGGAGCCCGCAGACTACATGGGAGACTAGCAATAGGCTGCATCAGACAGGGCGTCTGAAAGTCGTCGACGGGTGGCGACGGACGGTCCTTTTTAGCCAGACACCCCAACATAATGATGACGGGTGGAGGAGGATGATCCCTGGAACATGCACTCCAACGATGTGGAGATAAGATCACATCTCGTTATCGATGAGGATGGAAGAAAATGTTCAAGGGGGAAGAGATGACGATCCCTTTTATAGCTACACCCCCAACCAGGGAGCAATGGAGAAGCAACAGGGGAGTGTAGGTGGATGGCCAGCATAATCGAACACATCTCAACGACGCAACAGCTTTAAAAGACAGGTTCGATGGGTGGAGGTACGACGACCCTTTTGAAGCCAGCACCCATAGCAGCAACAGAGGCTGTAGGCGGATGGCTAAGTTACGAGACAGCCCCCAACGAAGGAATAAACAAAAATAAATAATAACAACAATAATCCTTAACAATAAGTAACAACAATAACAGAAAAATCAATAAAAACAAAAACAACAAACTATAATTATATTATCACAGAAAAGCCAGGGCAGCAGAAAAGTTCACAGCATAAATAAATAAAAGAAACAAACAATTATTGTAAGGAGTGACACGGTAGTGGTCAGTCCCCTTTCTCCCCAATCTGAACACCGATCTACCGGAGTAGGTAGGAGAAGGGGCGGCGATCCAGTACCAGTGGGTATTACCCTCACAACCTTGCTCCTTCGTCCCCACACTCCATCTACCTTCGATCAGACTTTCTTTCTCCTTCGCTTTTGTTTTGTTTTGCAATTTTGATTCATTCGATGGGGGAGAAATACCCGGAGAACAGAACAAGAAGAGACATTGATTCTTGCAATTTATACGTATTTCCAATATCTAGGAAAATAGCTAGGCATAGATAGGATCAACGAACTTCCACAAACTCTCTCAGTGGAGTTCTTGGTGATGACTGGAAGTGGAAGCGAACTCCAATACTGAAAAGTCTGCTAGTCGTGTAGCTGATAAACCCGTTCGTTGGTTCAGCTAGAGCCAAATAAATGTTGAGTGTGTGGGTGAGAATATGTGTGTGTGTCTGGCGGGAGTATGTGGAAAGTAAAAGATCTGGAAGTCACTTATGTGACGATCAGCATTAAGCCAGTGGCAGCAAGTTTTTTATTCTACGGCCGATAAACTTACTCTATCGACGAGTGTTCCGCTAATTTAACATAAATAAATTGTCGCGCTTTTCGGCGGGGAAGATTTTATTCTTTTTTCTGAATTCGTTTTTTTTATTCGTCAAATCCATGGTTTCGTGATTCCATTGGACATAAATCACGCAGCACTCAATTCCGACTTTTTTTCTTGATTGTGTCCCAGGTCTAGCTGCCATCAAAGCACTACCTAGAGGTTTCGTAAGCCCCAGTATTGGAATTAGTAGAGAATTCGAAAAGTTGTTTTTAATTCTGGGCAATGTTTGACAGTTGCCGGGAATCAATCATAAAACATGGATATCAACGATCGGGCCAAAAGAAGTAGCAATGTATAGTACATTTCAACTCACTGAGGATGAAAATGTACAAGTAAGATTGATAAAAAACAAAAGAAGTAGCTATTTCATACCTTAAGTCAACATCCATTTGAAAGATACTTATTCAATAAAATGCACCAAAATGAAGGCTAGCCATTCGACGAATATCAAATTAAAAATTGCACATACGAAAGTCGGCTTGAAGAAAAAATAATAATAGGAATCTATTACGATTTTCTCAGAGAAAAATCACTACTTTCAGAAGAAGTAAATTCCAAACGATTAAAAGAGATTCATACAGAGAAAAAGATAGATGCACTGTACAAATCGAAATCGAATGGGAAGTCATTCAGCAAGTATAAAAGGAAACCATCCTCCGAAGACACATTCGACTGCGAGAGATGTGGGACTCATCATGGTAAAAAATCATGCTCCGCGTTTGGAAAAATATGTACAAAATGTCAAAATAGAAACCACTTTCCATCAATGTGCAGAAGTAGCAAAAAAGTATTTATAATAGTTTATCCGCAATGCTTCAAAACTAACACAGCCTCTACGTAAATAATTAGAGAAAAATGTACAATTGCAGTGGGACATTGAGCAAATAAAATCAAAAAATTATCAACAGCTTATTATCAATGCCGGAATTAAGACCTTACAATGTAAATAGATATGTTAAGATCCAAACAAATACGGGTTCATATGCAATTGGAGCAACATTAATGCAAGATGACCAACCAGTGGGGTATAGTTGTAGATCGCCAACAAAAACTGAGATGAACTTCCCTCAAATAGAAAACGAGGCTTTCGCATTTCGATTCGCATCTAGAAAGTTTCATCCATGCATATACCAAAAAAAAACTATTAATAGTGAGCGACCACATTCCCTTGGAATCCATATACAAAAAGAGAGTGTTTTCAGCACTAACCCGAATAAAAGAAAAAAATTAAAACACACCAATATGCTCCCACTATTGTCTACAAAATGAGAACCAATAAGAACCTGGCTGATACCCTTAGTGCATTAACGATGCACAAATGGAATACGAGAGCGAAGAGTTGAAGTTCTGGAAATGCACTCGATTTCGCAACAAGTACAAAACGATACAAAATCAGACGAACATCTTGAAAGGTTGATGAATGTTGCATAGAAAAGTTTGCTCGGTAAAGAAAGCAAAGTACCTGATGATATCAAGCCTTACTTTAAATCTCATGATGAAATCGCACACGATGACAGCATCATGTACAAGGACAGTAAAATCCCAGTTGCAAGAAACAAAAAAAAAAACCAATCGATTAGCAGGTGCGCAAAGTCCATATTGAAATTCAGCGCACATTAGCTCGGGCTAGTGAAAAGGTATTCTAGATAGGGAGCGCAAGTGACATTATTAATTTCGTGGAACGATGTCGTATATGCCAAAGCACTCAACGAAAACCACAGAAGCAATCACTACTATAAAAGCCAATCTCTCAGTTTCCATATGAGATTGTTGTTATCGATAAATTTATGTCAAATAACAAAAATTATTTATTAATTGTTGATAGTTTCAGTGGATTTTCGATGTCATAGAGTAAGATCAAACGACATCAAAAAAAGTTAGTACACAATTAAAAATAAATTTTTCAGTTCACGATATCCCTTACATTCTTGAGAGCCATAATGGGCCACAGTTTTCATCAAGGGATTTTCGCAGCTTCGTGAGAGACTGGAACCTTAACTACATCAAGTCCAAGTCCAAAACGGACTAAGTGAAAGTTACTTCAAAACTGCAAAGAACATGCTTCATAAGTGAATACTTGACGGCACAGACTATTGCTTGGCGCTATTAAATTACCGTAATACTCCAAAAAGTAATCTTATGTTTGGTGAGTGGGAGAACGAGGTCAAATACTCCAACTTCCAAACAACTCCTATATCCGAAAATTTACCCGGACATCTCTAGTGAAATGCAAAAATCCAGAAGCAAGCAAAAGTTGCACTACAACTGTTCTGCAAAGAAACAAAACACAATTCTCAAGGAAAAAACATTCGTTTGCGAGAAAGTCATCGGAAGTAGATAGTGGCTAGAATATTACGCGACACAGAACAGCCAAGGTCGATGGTAGTAGCAACGGATGATGGAAAAACATACAGACGAAACACCACTCAAATCCAAAGCACGAAAACAGAAACTCCACATAGCATCAAAGCATATCCAGAAATAAAAAAATCACCCGAAATTTCCAAAGCACATGAACATTGGATAGAAGAAAACAATGTGACAGCGAAGAACAACAACGCCATCTCAAAACATCAATTGACACATCAAACAAATAACACTGCGGCTAACCTACCACTGATGTTGACTACTCGAAGCGGCAAAGTTGTAAGACCGGTGATTAGATTTAACTTCAAATATTAGTTTACATAGGTATTGTAGCCCTCTTCTGATTTATTTAATCCTTTATTTTAACTAAGTCCTTTAAATTAAATTTATGAATTTATGAATTTCTAAAAATACAAAAAAAAGGAAAGTTGTTAATAATATGTTAATTATGTTTGTTATCAGTATTATTATTTGGCATTACTTTAACATATGTGGCCATAGGCCAGAAGTAGAAATGTCATTTTATTTTATTAAATCATACTTCATTTCAATAAAGACATTACAACCCTCATCCTCTCCTCCATCAAAAATAGTTGTTAAATAAGGAAAGTCGTGGTAAAACGGTGCGAACCATAGTGGAATGAAAACCCTAAAGCTGTACGGAAAAGGGTGAGAAAAAGCATTAACAAAGCTAAAAGCACCGGAAATTGGGAACAATATAGATCTTTTTTTGACGGTTTACAATTAGGACTTGCGAAGATCAAAGAGAGCCTCCTGGCTTATTAACTAAGAAAACTTAAACAGTAACACGACTCAATAATTGCATAAGTTGGCTAATCAACCCATATGGCACAACTACACGCGAACGCAAAGAAACCCTCAACACCTTTCTTCAAGTTCACTTCCCAGGATTTTTCAATATTGACATGTCTAACGGACAGTCAACTGAGGCTTCATTCTCAAGAAACTTAATAGTTTATCAGGTAAACTCTTCAGCCCGAATAAGGTGAAATGGCCCATTAGCTCATTCAAGCCATTTTAGACACCAAGGACGGAAATTTTCCAGTTTATTTAGACTTGCTTGTATCTACACTGATAGCCATATTTTGGTTCAGCTTCAACTGGGATTACATGCATACTATGTACTTGGAGGGAGGTAACCGTAGTATTTATCTCCAAACCAGGCGTTAAGCCCAGTGAACTACCTAAATCACTCCTATGGTCTCTGTTCATAGACCACCTGCTCAATAATTTAAGCAACCAAGGTTTCAATACAATTAGTTATGCCGGTGACCTAGTCATTATCATAAGGGACAGAAAAGCAAAGAAAGTCACTGCACATATGCAAAATGCCCTTAAGATAGTCTTAGACTGGTGCATAATGGAATATTAGAAGCAATAATAGGACTAATGGCCATACACTTATTCATCAACAAAGTGGCTTTAGGCAGCTCAGCAGGTATGATAAGAAAAAAAGAGCTACCGCCCTTACCTAAAGATCTTGCTCTTTGAAATACGGGAACTTGACATGATCTGACCGACTTCAAAAAACATTATGCTTCGCCAAAGTATTCTCCACTAAGATTCCCAGAATTGAAGCATGGGTCAGCAACAACCCACCGAAGAGCCAAACGGCATTAAGTGGTATACGGTAGAACCATGCGTATGGAAACGGGAGTGGAAGCTGGTATACACGGACCAAATAAAACCATATCAATGGGAAAGTGTACTAGTGTATTCCACGCCATTGCTGAATAACACGCCATTCAAGAATGCGCCAACCAACCAGCGAATAGTCAAGCAGCTCCAAGTGCCCTTTGCTCGCACACCTTTGACTCCAAATCATTCATGTACTGCTTCAAAATCTTCCAAACCCAGCTCGAGGAACAAGATCAAACTATGGCGGGTTCATGGGCATGAGGGAACTGACACATCATGACATCAGACACTCCCTTTAACGGACATGAACCATTTTGCTGCAGCTCCAAAAGTGCAGTCAATCTAGCTATAAATAGAGCACTTGAAGTGCTCTGAAGATACTCTAGGTCTCAGACGAGTAGTCCGGCCCTTCAATAAAAATGCCAATGGATGTGTATTGTAAAACTAAATCGCCATGAAATCAGAAAGATATCGCCCCAAAAAAATAAGACTCAGAGGAGTGCCAACTTTGCCTTGAAGAAGATGAAAGAGTAAAACACATTTTATATGACTGTTTAGCAGTTAACGGAATCAGACGGAATACCTTCTTCACGGAAGAATTTGACGCCACTGAACGGTAGAGTTACTACCTTCATTCGGAGTGTAGAAAACTAGCCTTATCACAGTTCTGTAAACTGGTACAAAAGATTTTTAAGGTCGAAGTGCCGTATCTCGCAATTGGCGGTTTGGACAATTTAAAAAAATAAGTAATCAATTTAATAACCGGCTTTTGCGTAAGTATGGAGGTAAATTTTAATGTACAAAAAGCCATATTTGGAAATCTGAGCGGATACAAAAAATAACCCAGAAGATATATAATACTCGTACATACCGTACAATGTTCAAAAAACGTACTCGTACTTTAGTTTAACATAATCTTTAATTATATAAACAAATATGTATGTCTCAAATGATTTAGTAGAAAGAAGAAGAAGGAAAACTTAAACTGCGGATATTTATAATACATTGTGTACAAAAGTATGCTTAACATAGGTGATAATCTATTTGAACTTTTTTTAAGCCAAGCTTTAAGTTACAAAAATAAATTTTGTTTTCGCCGTTTTTCCTTCTGCTTACAAACTTAGCTTTAACGATTTGTTATTTGGGTAAGATCGGGGCCACATGTTTGTGTGTCTGGAGTTTGTACAAATATCATATTTTTTGTTTATTCATTCTTTATTCTCAAGACTCCGTATAATATTACTACAGTAGTTTTACAATAAATTAAGAGAATAGTTTGGAAGAATTGTATATATAGCAAAACAAATAGCGATATGTATCCCATTATTTAAATTAATTCAGTGTGGGGTGACAGTAAGGCATAAGTTAAGTATTCATGAAATTAAAATTGAAATTAAAACAATTTAAGGAGAAGTGAAAAAGAATCAAATTTAAATTTAAAGAAGGCGATAAACCGAAAGGAGATAACAATTATGATTATACAATTATTAAGATCCTTTAAAAAGTTGTATTAGTTTAAGTGAAGAAACGCAACAGAATTTCGATTTCACTATGATTGATATTCAAAAGCTGTAATGTTTCACAGAGGTGTGTGGATGTTGGAGTAACACTTTGTTTGATAGCAGCAGGTGGCACGCTTGCGGTTGCGCGGCGTTAACTCGCCGGAGGGGTGGGATCTTGCTGCTTTTCTCTGAAACTTACTTAATTATCGTGCCATAAAGGAGATGTAAGCAAATAAAGTTGATGACTTAAGGTCTTAGACTATTGTAGAGGTGAAAAGAGGGTTATATGAACTTGCTTTAAAACCAAGAGGGGTGTTATAGGTGGTATAACGCCAGAAGGAACCCTCCCACAGCAACTGATTCTTCAATTGCACCATGACTACTCCATCCTAAATCTATACTGGAGTAGTCCCTACCTACCATATTTGAATACTTCACTAGTCGATCATTCCAGCGATCATATAAGGGATTAGCACAATGTCATACTTCTAGACATTGTGGAGTAAATTAAATCAATAAACTAAATAAACTGTGTGTGTTATGCTATGCATATGTATATTTTCATAGGTGTATGTGGAAAATGAATTACTAATTGTTTCACAAATGAGAGTAACTTAAGGTAATGAATTATTTCATTTAACTGTATATGTAAGTCAAGTGTTTTTAAGGATATTTCAAATCTGATATTATTCATTAGGTACGCTTATAGGTTAAGTAAAAAGGTTTAGCTTTTAAGATAGTTTTAAATTCAAATTTTAAATAGTATAAGTCTTTAGAATTTTAAGAAATGTAAGTATAGAAAAAGTCTAATCAAAATATATATAATAAAGCAAAGCCATTGAAAAGGAAATCAACTATTATGTACTCACTTTTATATTGAAGATCCAATCGTTGAAATTTGTGCACAAAGTTCAGTATGCGGATGTAATTTTGATAGCAATATGTATGTATATATTTACATGTGTATTAATCACTTTTCTCTGGCTTTGACCACGACGTTTAAATTGATATTTAGAATTAAGAAATAAATTGACTTGCTTTTAAAAATGAATTGAAATGTGATCGATAGAAATTTTATTTTAACACTGTTCTGTTTTAAGACACTGAGTGATAGCTAATAGGCTTATGGACTTGATTGAAGTATGTTTTTATTTATTTTTATTTTTTTGTAAAGGGATGAATGTGATGAACGTATGACTGTTGAATTATGTATGTATGTACATATATGATGTTACAGGTAGCACTGCATGTTTTTTGTCAGGTGGATCTGATTTGGAAATTGAGGTTATCGTAGCCATGTGTTCGACATTTGCCGTAACATACATATATGTATTTTTTTGTTTTTTTTTTTGCATGGGCAGTCAGAACCTCTTTTTTTTTTTTTTTTTCACCAGCAGGTTAATTTCACTGATGTTGTACGTCTGCAACTCGTGCAGAAAAAAAAGTGAATACTTGTAGAGAGGCAGGTTTTCTCCTAGGCTTACTTTATCTGTGAAAGTGTTCAGATAATTATATATATATGAAACAATTCTTACCCTTTGATGTTCCCCCTTTTCTCTTTTCTTTTGAGCGCGCACAACGAGCGGAATAATTAAATAAAACCTCACTGGTTTAATATGGCTATAGTTTCTGACTGCACCAAACTAAATGAGACGAGCAATGCAGAAGAAATCTAGATAATAAGAAAATTAGAATGCCCACAATGTGGAATGGTTCTCAGACGGGTGAAACTTTTAACAACTTACTTGGCGAATGTTCGGTGCAAATGTGAAGGAAGCTTTTGAAACAGAAAGAACGCGTGGGATGTTGCATTCCTTTAAATACCTTCGGTAAGCAACAGAAGTTTAGCCAACTGGAAACGCTGTTAGGACCAACAATGAAGATTGGTATAAAAGATGGGTTTACACTAAACTATCGGGTTTGTGGCTTGGGTATTTAAGCTGACTGTTCATTTATGAAAATTCATAAGTAAATAGTTTCGTTAGATAGATTAAAAAAAAATCGTCGTTGGATCACGCTACATCATCGTGAATTTTGAAGTCACATGCTGGCTTTAAAAGACACGAAGAACGTTGATCCTTTATGTTTTGTAGGCACCAAAAATTGCGAATCGACCCATGACCCTAATCATTGTAATGAAGATTTACTTGCGTAAATCTTTCGCATGGTAAACTCCAATCCTTTTTCCGTCCAGATTTTCTATTTCATACATAGAATTCCCAACTGGCTTTACTTTCCTGCATCTAACAAACTTTGGACATAATTTTGAATTTATATGCTTAGGTGCACTGCTCAATATAAAATTTCTTCTGTAAACCACATCTCCGTCGTTGAAAGATCTCTTTGAGCTTCGCAAGTTGTAAGTTCTTGCATCTCTTTCATATGCGAGTTTGATGTTGTCTTTTATCTTCTCTCTTATGATGCTGAGCTTATTGGTTTGCGATAAACATTGCACATCTCCGTTTTCAAGAGCATTTAAATTCCGTAATAACTTATACACATTTGCATGGGTGCACATGTGTTGACCGAACAGGCAAAAATACGGCGTTGTGCCGGTGGATTGGTGCACTGAGGTACACAATGCAACTTGGATTTCGGAAAGATATCTATCCCAGTCTTTTTGGTCGTTACCGAGATACATCCTTATTCCAGCCAAAATGGACTGGTTTACTCGTTCCGATGCATTAGCCTGTGGGGAATAAACTGCATTACGGATATGAATGCACCCGTATTTGGAAAGAAATTGCTACATATATACATATACATATACATTTTGTCGTTTGGTCCTGGGGTAGGGTCCCATAAAATCTATATAAAGTTTTTGGAATGGTCTGTGAATTTCATGATGCGAACCCATTGGAGGTCTTAAAATTACATTAGCTGGCTTATTTGCTCTGCATTCTAAACAATTGCGAATGAAGTTTCGCACTTGGTTCGTCATGTTTGGCCAATAAAAGATTTCTCGAATTTTCGATAAGGTCTTAAATATTCCTCCGTGGGAACGGTTTGGGGGTTGGTGACACATTTCAATCACAGAATGCGTTAATTTTTCGGGTACCCACAATTTCCATTGAAATTCAGAAAACAAATTATTTTCCTCAGTCTGAGCTACCTTTTTATAAACAACTCCATTCCGTACTTCTAAATCTGGTAAGTTGGCTTTATTTTCTATAATTTTTTCTATAAGATTTTGGTACTCAGCTGTTTTAAATTCATCTGAATCGAGGTCTATGCAAAAGGAAGTCGGCGCATTAGCAGAAATTTCCTCATTAAACGCGCGGGAAAGTGCATCCGGTACAATGTTTTGAGTGCCTTTTCTATGCTGAATGTCGAAAGTGAACGCTTGTAGTTTTAAAGACCATCGTGCCAGTCTTCCACTCAAATCCTTAAGGCCCATCAGCCATTTTAGACTTGCATGATCTGTTATGATAGTGAATGGTGAAAATTCAACATAGGGACGAAACTTTTTGACTGCTTGCACAGCCGCATAGCATTCTTGTTCCGTTACGCTGTATTTGCGTTGACATTCATTTAGTTTCTCAGAGAAGAAAGCTATGGGCTTTTCATTGTTTTCATCATCGTACTGAATAAAGACACCTCCTATGCCAAAGTTAGACGAATCACACTGTATGATAAAATGTTTATTAAAATCAGGGTTTGATAATAGAGGAGCAGAAATGAGAGCAATCTTTAAGGCTTCGAAAGACAATAAGGCGTCCGGAGTCATCAAGAATGTTTTGTTTTTCTTTAGGGTGTCTGTTAGTGGACCAGCAATTGCAGCGAAATTCAGTATGAATCTCCGGTACCAACCGCATAGGCCAAGAAACCTACGTACTTGTTTCACTGATGTTGGCACCGGGAAATCCTTTATTGCGGACACTTTGTTTGGATCTGGTTTTATATGACCTCCTCCAACGATATACCCTAAGTACTTCAATTCCTCAAAGCAGAAGTGTGACTTTTCAACGTTAATTGTAAGGTTCGCCGCTCGCAAACACTCTGCAACTCTTTCTAAAATCTTTACATGGCTATCAAAATCCTTGGAAATGACCAACAAATCATCCAGATATACAAAAACTTATTCCCTAAGTACACTGGGGATCACTTTATCCATTAACCGACACATTCTTTGAGCAGCATTGCACAGCCCAAAAGGCATGACGGTAAATTGATAAAGGGGTTTTCCTGGTACAGTGAAGGCCGTTTTTTCTCTGGACTCTTTCTCTAGAGGAATTTGCCAGAATGCGTCCTTTAGATCCACACTACTTATGTAATGTGTATCTTTAAGACGACTCAACAAACCCTCTATATGAGGAAGAGGATAGGCGTCTTTCTTTGTGAGTGAGTTCACTTTCCGAGAGTCTAAACAAAGTCTGTTCTTACCAGGTTTTCTGATAAGAACGATGGGTGAACTCCATGAACTATTACTCTCTTCAATCACTCCCAAAGAAAGCATCCTATCTAGTTCGTGGTATATCATTTCCTGAATTGGTGGCGAGACAGGATAATGCCGCTGTTTTACCGGCTCCGTATTGCCTGTGTTAATAACATGAGTTTCAAGTGAGGTTTTTCCCAAGCCTTGATCAGAGAATGAAGGAAATTTAGAAATAACACGATCTAGTTTTTCTGTTTGGATGTCGGTTAAATTTAGCTTTGCCTTCTCTTCTTTAATCCTATTATCTTCTGATTTGAAGTCTTCGACTAACTCACTAACTACATTGGGTGAAATATTAAACTTCTGCCAAAAATCTATCCCCAGGTAAAGCGACTGAGACAATGATGGAATGAGATATAAGTCTAGCATTTCTCTCCGATTGTTAAAACGAACCTCGGTGTTGATCCTTCCTATGATAGACTGTTGGCGGCCATCGGCAGTTCTGACAAAAGATGCAAACTCTTAAATCGGGATGTCCAACTCTTTCACTAATTTTAAGCAATCTTTTCCGAGACAAGAAATGCTAGCTCCACTGTCTAATAATCCTACGATCTCTTTATCGTGAATTTTGACTGTTGCATAGGGGCGAGAATCTAAAGTGTTATTAATATTATTATTGCAAGAAATTATTTGGTTAAATATTTTTCGTTTTTTAAAACGCAGACGAGTTTTAGAGAATTTGTTCATATCTTTGCAAACCTTAAGTTCGTCTATGCTAAATAACTTTTCCCGAAGTTTCTTATATTGTTCTACTCTCTCTTCATATGGTAGATTTCGAAATTTGTGTCTTTTCAATGTATTTATTGGATTGTTCTGTGCGTAAATACCGTTATATCTGGAAAAAAGTGTGTCTTCGTTAGTGCAAGTGTTCGTACATGCATCAACCATTAGTTTTCCGGGTACGTTTGTGTCGAACAAGACTTTCCGGAATTCATCTTGTTCGAGTTTGAGTTTTCCAATGTAGGATTGCAGCGAACACAACTAATTACGGTGACTCCTTCAGTACCGCACCGGTAACAGAAAAGCCTGTTGAGAGGAGAGGGACAATCCATAAATGCATGTCCTTGACATTTGCAATTGTAACATGTTAATGTTTTAAGTGAAATTGGTTTCTTTGTCATGGAAGTATTTGGGACTGCTCTGCCAATATTTGAAATCGCTGAAACATTGTACTCGTCATTTTCTATCTCATTGTGATCTTTTACTCCTTCGAGTTCATGATTCGAATGATATGGGGTGGATCTACTTTGGATAGTAAAACGGGAATTCAGCATCCGTTCAGTTTTTTTGCATTCGTCCTTGAAATTTTCGAGAGAATAAATTTTCATTGGGTAAATGAATTGCATTAACTTCGAATTGATGTTTGTTCTTAGAATTTGGATCAAATCTTGATCTCTAATTGGCTGTCGTAATTGGCTTCTGAGCTGAAGGATCGCATTGAAAAACTCTTCGAAACTTTCTCGAGGCAATTGTCGCCTATCCATTAGTTGCTTTATGATTTCGAAATCATTTTCGTAATTTCGAAATTGCTTAATCAATGCTCTTCGTAGGCTTGGCCAATCACCTCGAGGATTCCCTCGAAGGAATTGCCAATACCAATCCTCAGCACTACCTGATAAAAGATGGTGAAAATTCATCAGTACATCCTCCCAAGAACAATTGTAGTTCAACTTAAGTACATCGACTCTAAAAACAAAATCTTCGACTGACATACTCTTTGCCGAGCCATCAAATTTGAGGCCCCATCGATCTAGTCGAAATGACTGCGTTTCGTTTGGCCTTGGGTGGTTAAGTCTGTCCTTAGTTAATATTCTGTTGAATCTCAAGCTATCTTGTGATTCAAAGTTATGAAAATCAACTGGGTGAGAAACTTCATTTAAGTGTTCATGATTTTGAGAAATTATCGGAGGAATATGAGTTGGGTCGCGACTGTTAATTTGCAGATTTATTAAGTGCTGGATAGCTTTCTCTATATTATTTCTAATTAGTGTAGGAATCAAACTTTCTAACGCTTCATTCACAACCTGCTTAATGTGTTCATCCAGCTGTTTCACTTTTGGCGGGTTACTGGAGGTAAACTGCTCTTGTGGATGATTTAAGAGAGGATCAGCTGATCTAATGTTGCTAGCAGCATTTGTTATATTTGCATGTGCAACATTAAAGAAATTGTCAACCTGTTGGTTACCAGTCGCCATTGGGTATTGTTTCTCAACAATGTTTACATCGCTAATGAAGGCAGATATTGGGTTTGCAATGCTAGCTGCAGTAATAGTAACGCACGAAGTTTGTGTGTCTGCACTATTTGTCAATTGTGAATTTGAGGCTTGATAATGAGAGGATGAATTATTTACGTTGTTATCAGACGCATTTGATTCTGAGAGACGATTAGGTGTCATGGTCGCTCTTGGTGGGGAATGCCTTACCTATTGATAATTATGACGTAACTTATTGGTGGGTGTGTCAAGGTTACTACGTGTGGTCTGAGAACTTCTTTCTTCTTCTTTGCTTCGGAACTGCACCGTTACTTGAGGTATTATTCTTGCTCATTTTCTGTTTTGGTTTTTGATCTGATTAATAGACGATGTAATTTTATGGGAACGGAAAATAGCACAGCTGATTATTGGAAAAAAGGTATACTGATCGTTGGAATGTTCGCTAAAGTAAAATGTTCAAAATATTTTCAAGTTTCAAGAAGTTCATGTTGTTTTAAAGGTAATAGAAAAGGATTAAAATGGTTGAGATCTACGACTCATAAATGCTAGACGACATGTGAAATTAAAGGTAACTGTCTATGGGAACTCAAGTTCTTTTTAAAAAAAAAACTTTGAATGCTTGGACTCATGACGTCACACTTGACTCTTCACTTTCAAATATATCAAATATTACTTATGATTGTATTTACGAATTTCTACTGCACAAGAGGTTTTCTAAAATACAAATGCAATGTCCAAGCTTCCGCAAGAAAGCTGGTTGTGGTCTTTTGAGATGTCAGTACATCTGTATGGATGTCTGTTTTTTATTCTCGAGTACCACGTTTGGGGCGCCATTGTAATGATTCACAGAGGTGTGTGGATGTTGGAGTAACACTTTGTTTGATAGCAGCAGGTGGCACGCTTGCGGTTGCGCGGCGTTAACTCGTCGGAGGGGTGGGATCTTGCTGCTTTTCTCTGAAACTTACTTAATTATCGTGCCATAAAGGAGATGTAAGCAAATAAAGTTGATGACTTAAGGTCTTAGACTATTGTAGAGGTGAAAAGAGGGTTATATGAACTTGCTTTAAAACCAAGAGGGGTGTTATAGGTGGTATAACGCCAGAAGGAACCCTCCCACAGCAACTGATTCTTCAATTGCACCATGACTACTCCATCCTAAATCTATACTGGAGTAGTCCCTACCTACCATATTTGAATACTTCACTAGTCGATCATTCCAGCGATCATATAAGGGATTAGCACAATGTCATACTTCTAGACATTGTGGAGTAAATTAAATCAATAAACTAAATAAACTGTGTGTGTTATGCTATGCATATGTATATTTTCATAGGTGTATGTGGAAAATGAATTACTAATTGTTTCACAAATGAGAGTAACTTAAGGTAATGAATTATTTCATTTAACTGTATATGTAAGTCAAGTGTTTTTAAGGATATTTCAAATCTGATATTATTCATTAGGTACGCTTATAGGTTAAGTAAAAAGGTTTAGCTTTTAAGATAGTTTTAAATTCAAATTTTAAATAGTATAAGTCTTTAGAATTTTAAGAAATGTAAGTATAGAAAAAGTCTAATCAAAATATATATAATAAAGCAAAGCCATTGAAAAGGAAATCAACTATTATGTACTCACTTTTATATTGAAGATCCAATCGTTGAAATTTGTGCACAAAGTTCAGTATGCGGATGTAATTTTGATAGCAATATGTATGTATATATTTACATGTGTATTAATCACTTTTCTCTGGCTTTGACCACGACGTTTAAATTGATATTTAGAATTAAGAAATAAATTGACTTGCTTTTAAAAATGAATTGAAATGTGATCGATAGAAATTTTATTTTAACACTGTTCTGTTTTAAGACACTGAGTGATAGCTAATAGGCTTATGGACTTGATTGAAGTATGTTTTTATTTATTTTTATTTTTTTGTCAAGGGATGAATGTGATGAATGTGATGAACGTATGACTGTTGAATTATGTATGTATGTACATATATGATGTTACAGGTAGCACTGCATGTTTTTTGTCAGGTGGATCTGATTTGGAAATTGAGGTTATCGTAGCCATGTGTTCGACATTTGCCGTAACATACATATATGTATTTTTTTGTTTTTTTTTTTGCATGGGCAGTCAGAACCTCTTTTTTTTTTTTTTTTTCACCAGCAGGTTAATTTCACTGATGTTGTACGTCTGCAACTCGTGCAGAAAAAAAAGTGAATACTTGTAGAGAGGCAGGTTTTCTCCTAGGCTTACTTTATCTGTGAAAGTGTTCAGATAATTATATATATATGAAACAATTCTTACCCTTTGATGTTCCCCCTTTTCTCTTTTCTTTTGAGCGCGCACAACGAGCGGAATAATTAAATAAAACCTCACTGGTTTAATATGGCTATAGTTTCTGACTGCACCAAACTAAATGAGACGAGCAATGCAGAAGAAATCTAGATAATAAGAAAATTAGAATGCCCACAATGTGGAATGGTTCTCAGACGGGTGAAACTTTTAACAACTTACTTGGCGAATGTTCGGTGCAAATGTGAAGGAAGCTTTTGAAACAGAAAGAACGCGTGGGATGTTGCATTCCTTTAAATACCTTCGGTAAGCAACAGAAGTTTAGCCAACTGGAAACGCTGTTAGGACCAACAATGAAGATTGGTATAAAAGATGGGTTTACACTAAACTATCGGGTTTGTGGCTTGGGTATTTAAGCTGACTGTTCATTTATGAAAATTCATAAGTAAATAGTTTCGTTAGATAGATTAAAAAAAAATCGTCGTTGGATCACGCTACAAAGCCAAACTTTTACTTTATCTAAAAACTTTTTTAATGATCTAATGATTCGAATGTCATTGGGAAGTGTATTGAATAGTTTGCAAGACACAATTGAGTAGAAGTTTCTTAAACTAGAGGTGCGAAAATGTGGAATGCTGACTAAGGAACTGGTGTTGCTTCGAAGGTTGTGAGTGTCATATATGGGACTTTGCAAGTAACCATCTCTAATAAAAAAAGTTTTGAGAACTTTGAAGTAATACAAATGTCTTAGAGGCAGAATGTTGAGTTTATTAAAAAGGGCTAAGGTCTTGGCTTATCGAAACGCATAACATATTTTTCTTATAACGTATTTTTGTAGAACATTAAGTTGCTGGATTATGTTAGCAGTAGTACCACTCTCGCAGTTAATACCATATTGTAATCTAGAGGGAAAGATAATAAAATAAATATTTTTTTAACAATCTCGTAGAGCAGTACTTATTTAGTCGATAAAAGCTACGCAGAGTGGATAGTAGATATTGCTTTAAGATATAAATGTGATCGCACCAATTAGGATTTTGAACAATTACAACACCTAAGTACTTACAATTCTTAACTATTTTAATTTTGAAGTAGTTAACACTACAACCAAACTCTTCATTGTAAGATGTTACAGCCACAGTTACGTAGGTTGAATCTGTAACAGTTAGTTGCATGGAACACAATATTAATTTCCGGGGACACTTCAGCGGTAAGGCTAAAGAACATGAGCTGTGTCTTACTGCTTACTATTAACTTGTGTTGCGCACACCAGAGTCTTAACAAGTGGACATCATGGTTGATTTCAGCAACTAGGCCAATGCGATTACTAGAGCCGTACGCAAACGCAAAGTCATCAGCAAAAGCCTTTAGCTTACCGACAAATGGAAGACTGAAGATTTGATCGACATATATAAGAAACAGTAAGGGACCAAGGACTGAACCTTGTGGAACGACGAGGTTGATAATTTTAGAACCGCCAAGAGTGACCCCGATTTTTACTTTTTCCAATCTGTTCTTAAGATACGATGTACGATACGATACGATCTGCGCCAGCTGATCGGACGACACCTCCTCAATTTCTTCCACCAATTTGCGACTTGCACCACGAAAGTTGGTGCCGTACGCCTACAAACTCCACGCCGACTGATGAACTGCTTTAGCACAAGCAGAGGGGAGGGGCAGGTCTCACTCGACGATTGCAGCACAGTTGACACTGTTTAGTCACTGCCCGGACCAGAGCTCGAAGACCACATACGTAGAAACACTGACGCATCTCGTTTACCACGATTTCATTGTGGTGATGATGACACTTTATAGGTATCATTGAGCGTTGCGCAACTTCTCCCATTTGCTAAAGCGAGTCAGATCTGGTAATATGTCAGCCAAACCTGAGATAGTTGTGTTCGTAACTTCCACATGGTGAACAAATTCCATATCGGCATCAGGTGGGTCATTCAGCTTCGTCTCAGGCCAGTCACCCTTGGGTAAATAAATAAATTGTGGCCCAGTGAACCAGCGGGATTGTCCATGAAACTCCAGCTTTTTTGTCCATTTTGTTCCTTCATCTGCAACGTTGTGAGGTGACGGCACCCATTTCCATTCCCTGACGTCTGAGCCCTCAAGTATCTCATGCGCAAGGCATAACATTAGGCAACATCTATGCAAGGATGCCACCATAAACCAAGAACCTTCTCGCATATGGAATTGAACTCCGTGATACTTTTGCCAACTTGAATTATTGCACCCGTTAGAGCTGCCAAGACGCCTTTTGAATTTGATGACCAATTTCTCATCTCGAACCCACCTTCGCCATGGATGCGTTTTACCGTTATGGCCATTTTAATCATCTCCCCCTCAGTTTCTACGCTTTGCAACCAGTCGTCAACATAAGTGTTTCTAACGATAGCGTGTACAGCCCCTGGATGGTCTTTCATATATCGATTGGCATTTCTGTTTTTGATGTATTTTGTCAATGTCGGCGAACATGATGCACCAAACGTCATAACCAGCATCGCAAACACTTTTGGATCCCTAGATGTGTCCCCTTTGCGCCAGATAAACTTCTGTGCCAATTGGTTCTCTTTTCGCACGAGAATCTGGTGAAACATCTCTCTCATATCACCGCAGAGCGCTACAGGCCTTTCTCGGAATCGAATTAGAACGCCCACCAAAGATATTAAGAGATCAGGTTCCTTCATCAAAACGGTGTTAAGAGAGACGTCCTCCACCTTTGCCGCTGCATCCCACACAAGTCTTTTCTAATTTTTGTTAGCGTTTGTCACCGTAAAAATCGGGATGTACCAGGACTTTCCACCGGATGAAATTTCGTCATTGTTCAATTTCCTCACATACCCTTTCTTCTCATAGTCGTGAATTGTCTCAATCAGATAATTCTTTAATGTTGGATCATGCTTCATTTTCGATTCTAGGCACTGGAGTCTGCGTTTAGCCATTGGGAAGGAATTCGGTAAGTAGATGCCCTCATACTTCCATAGTAAGCCCGTTTCCCATCTCCTTTTAGTAGGGAAGAATTTTGAGGAAGCATTCATAATTTTCAGCGCACGTTCGTTTTCCTTTGAATCCAATGTATTAGATGTTGAGCGAAGGCCAATTGAATCTAGAGAAAAGTATGCTTTTAATATTTCATCCATTTTCTCCCCAGAACTGCACGGACAGGTGTGCAAAATACTTTGACGAGCTGAATTAGATGTACTGTTACGACCATAGACTGCCCATCCTAATCTACACCTTGTAGCAATTAAGTCATCGTCGTCGGCCCCTCGAGTTTCGAGCGGCACTGCAATCTTCAAGTTGTCGAGTCCAATGGGAATTCGCGCTTGAACATCGTTGTTTGGTAGTATTGGTAGCTCCCGAAGGTGGTTACGCTCTTTTAGTACGGAGATATCAAGTGACTGTACTGGTAATTCTAAGCTCGAAACTGTACGTACGTTTTGTAAACGAATTCTGTTTTGTTTGGCTCTTTGTGATGCCACATCGAGATTCACCACCTTGGAATTTGCCTCGTTCTTTGTAATGTCACCTGTCCAGCTCAAGCACAATTCTGATGAAGGACCGGCTAGCCTCAAATCAGCTGCGATGCCACTTTCCATAAGAATGCATGCCGATCCTTCATCGATGAGTGCATACGTGTCCAACGACCTTTCTTTGTCGAATAGCGTTACTGGAATACGAGGGCAGGTCAATAAGTCCGTGACTTTTTGAATTTCTGACCTCTTAACTGAAACAGCAACACTGCTCCTGTCAACAGGCATCTGTCAGTTGACTCCTGTCAAAATTTAAAATTGCTGCGTCAGTTAGTTTGTGTTTGACAGCTATTTTTAACAGACTACTCACTAATTTGAGGAGAAAATGGAAAAAAGTGAATTTCGTGTGCTTATTAAGCATTATTTCTTGCGAAAAAAAACCATTACCGAGACCAAGGCTAAGCTTGATAAATACTATGGGGACTCTGCACCATCGATTTCAATGGTAAAAAAGTGGTTTACTGAATTTCGTTGTGGCCGTACAAGCACTGAAGATGCCGAACGTCCTGGACGCCCAGTTGAGGTCTCTACACCCGAAACAATCGAAAAAATTCACGATATGGTGTTGGCCGACCGAAGATTGAAAGTGCGAGAGATTGTGGAAGCCGTAGGGATCTCGCATGGCTCAGTGGTTTCAATTTTGAATGATCACTTGGGCATGAGAAAGCCTTCCGCAAGATGGGTGCCGCGTTTGCTCACAGTCGACCACAAACGCAATCGTGTAACAACTTCACAGGAAGGTTTGGCGTTGTTTAATCGCAATATGGAGGAGTTTTTGCGCCGTTTTGTAACCGTGGACGAAACATGGATCCATCACAACACACCAGAGAACAAACGACAGTCAAAACAGTGGGTTTCTAAGGGTGAATCGGCGCCAAAGAAGGCCAAGGTGGTTTTGTCAGCCAATAAAGTTATGGCGACTGATTTTTGGGATGCACGCGGGATAATCTACATTGACTACCTTCAAAAGGGAAGAACAATCAATGGGGAATAATATGCCAACTTATTGGACCGATTCAATGACGATTTGAAAAAAAAAACGACCTCATTTGGCCAAGAAAAAAGTTCTTTTCCACCAAGACAATGCAAGGGTGCACACATGTGCAGTTGCCATGGCAAAAATCCATGAATTGGGCTATGAATTGCTCCCTCATCCACCCTATTCTCCAGATTTGGCTCCGAGCGACTACTTCTTGTTCCCAAACCTGAAGAAATGGCTTGGTGGAAAAAGATTTGACTCCAATGATGAAGTCATCTCGCAAACAAAGGCCTATTTTGAGGACCTCGACAAATCATTTTTTTTGGAAGAGATAAAAAAATTGGAGAAGCGTTGGACAAAGTGTATAGAGCTCAAGGGAGACTACGTTGAAAAATAAAATTATTTTTTTATCAAAAAATCTGTGTTTTAATCCAAAAGTCACGGACTTATTGACCCGCCCTCGTATACCGAAACAGTGCCTTCTTCTGTTCTTTGGAATGAAAGAATATAGAGGGATTTTGTCTTGTGCTATCTTGTCTGCCGACTGTTTCCTTGTTGGTCTGACCAGTGAGTAGTTGAATGGAGAAGAAAATGGTGAGACATTTGACAACCATCTACGCCGCATGTTTTTTCGATTTACATCGCCTCATCGCCTCCTCGCACAAAGGTCCATCGCTTCTGTGTAGTCAAATCACGATATCTGCCGCAGTCAGTAAGAGGATGATCTTCACTGCATTTTGGACAATATTCTTGCTGGGATGTTAAGCTTCTGTTTTGTTCGACATTCCTCATGCCTGCCAGAAAAGCTAGGTAATTCCTTCGTCATAACTTGCCGTGAAGCAATCTGCGATGACGAAAGTGTCATGTCAGGCACTGAACTGAACATATGCGCTTGACCTGAGTTAACATGAGATGTAGCTCCAAGACTTGCATGAGCGCATGATGTCATTCTACGATGCTCGGTTGCTATAGGCGATGGCATCGCAAACTGTGAGGAATTATTGCAAATAGTTCCGGGTATATAATCATACCACCCGCTGTTAACTCCATATGTGTTTATAATATGGGGCTCTGTTGTCATGACGGTAGTCCCGAAGTTGAGGTTCCCTCCTGGTAAACATAAATTTCGTTGCACATCAGGACACAGTATTGGCTTCATCCAAACGGGAATTGAGGCGCGAATGGCGTGATTATACATCCCATGGTTTTGCCACGATGCATTTCTACTCACTGCAAAGGGATTAGACGGGTAATTATTACGGCTTTGCGATGGCTGAAACTGCTGAGCGGGATCGGAAATGATATCGCTTCCAACGATAACATTGTTTAACACAGTAGAATGTAGTGGATGGCAACCGTATTCTCGTCCAGAAGTGCTAACTAAATGCGGATAATTATTCAGCGGCGAATTTCGAATGACTTCCGACTCTGAAAGCGGTAAAATGGTGTGATGCTGAATCTATGTGTTGACACCTGGTAGGGTGAAGTGAACGGCTGGGGCGTTTGCAGTAGTTCGTACGGTTAGCATGTATACTTCGTGTGGCGTGTGTCCATCTACTGCCAGCATGATTGTGGCAGATGTGCCGTTTGAAGTATGTATACCATTCGTGTCCAAGGAACCTAGCGAGTGTGCTCCAGGCGCATGAGCACTTTCATATGAAGTCATGTCTTCGATTGGCGAATCAATTTTTGGGTTATTTGACTGTTTCAAAAATGTGCGTATAAAGATTACAATTTTCCAATAGATCTTTGTTTTACCAAAAAACATCAAATCCAAAAGGAGTTATGATTCCTGAGATATCGAAACGTGTTTCCAAGTTGTTGAACTCTTGATGGATATCAAAACTTGTTCGAAAGTTCAAACTTATTTTTGAATGTTGAAATGTCGGGCCGGGTGCAGAAATAAAACACATATTTGAAGTATCCACGAGTGTTTTAGACACTAAAATCTTTATTAACAAAAGAAAAACGTTTCAAATGTAATATTATTATTCAATGTTGCTTACAATTGTGCTTGGGCACCACTCAGTATCTCCCAAGTTCCAAAAGAAAAGAAATAAAAAAAAAGAACTAGAATTAGCGAATGTCTGATTGGCAAAGAGGGCGCATCATTCGCCACAGTGCTGCCTAGTCACGTCGCAACAACTGTACTAGAAATTCCATCTTCACCATTAGAATTAGAAGTTTTGAGAGAGTTAATTGTTTCAAGTAGTTCATACCCCGAAATGGGCTTGAAAACGAAGCTATTTCTGCAAACTGAGCTGTCTAAAAGATGAGTTTTAATATGTTTTTTTAGAGTTTTTAAAAACAATTCATAGGCTAGGGAGGCATTTCCTTCGGTATATGCGTCATACCAGTTCTCTCTCAATAGTTTTCTATTTAGTATGCCATAGTTAATTTTTGTGAATTTTTTGTTAGCAGATTTAGAAATATTATTGCTTTTTGAGCTATAAAAGATAACCCTGTCATACAATGATCTGTAATTTGAAGATCAAAATTTAGACCAGCACATAGATCGGTATCGACGACAAGGAAGCGACCAAAGACATGGTCAAGACAAGTACTTGCTATAGCTCTAGTTGGTTCATTTATAAAAAATACTAACTCATGTTCGACCAATCATATGTATACATAAACCATATAACCATATTAAAGGTTACATTGTTGCAAAATTTTCCCGAATGGCTCACGATTCTATCGGCAGTTATCAATATTTACGATGGCCGGGTTGCCGGCAGAACAAAAAAACTACTTAAAAAAAGAACCAAACACCAGAATCTTATAAAAAAAAAACCGAACCACGCGGTTGGTGGTTAAAGCTCCAAGTGGCGATCTGTCACTTGAGATTTAGGGGAAAAATAAAATGCCCTTGGGAAATTTGCAATGGCAGCAAATTGTTTGCTGAACCTGATGGCTGCTCAGCTGGGCTGGGTTTAGGACAATATTCGCGAAAATTTAAAATTTCAATTTAAAAGAATTTTTGCTGTTTAAAGTAGGCACTATGCACTTATTCCGATCGGAAGTGCAAAACCGTATGCTGCAAAGAAATAAGCCGAAAACCACACCAGAAAGAAAAAGAATCGTTTTTGGTATATGTTATAAAATGGATCTTTTTATTAATCGGGGATTGGTTGATAAGCTAACAGCCGAAAGGCGGCGATAACAAAATGTAGTTTTTTTTTTTAAAGATGGTACTGAAGGTACCACTAAATAGCCTGAACCGCTACTTGCGTAGCCCGACACTAAGACGCGAAATGTTTTTTTTTTTAAAGGATTCACCCTGGGGAACACGATTTACACAACTAGTTCTAACAGAAAAAGGGTACTTATCTTTCTTTCCTAATCTTCCAGAAAGTTCCTTGCCTGTAGAACTACCTCCTAGTCTTCCTCTTTCTAGTCCTGAGCTCTTCCTTGTTTCCTCCTCACTGTTTCTCCCCTTTTCCTCTCTAGGTTTCTCCCTTTTTTTTTTTTTTATAAAAAAAACGATTCAACTTTTTCCTTTTTTTTTTCCTGTTTGTTTTTTTTTGTTGCCGAACTTCTTTTAAACACTTTGATGGTCAACCAAGAAGTGGTTAACCCTATACCATCGATATTCGTACAACCGTTCATACGGATGCAACGGGCCAATTTTTTGGTCTTTGTGTGCAACACTCCGCAATTTTGCTGGAGTGTACCACCATGCCTTGGACCTCCGTTGCTTCCATTCTCACTCACACACACCCTTGAATGTCTCATTCTTATTTCCCACATCTGGGGAAAATTTCCCCAAGATTGGGATTTCCCTTTGGTCCGAGCTAATATTTCCCTTACGATCAATCATTAGGGTTGCATTCGGTCGCAATTCAACCCCAGTCCTTCCAAAAGATAATAAAAAGGAAAAAGATAATTTGCCAAACAGTATACGGCCTATTCGCGTTTATATGTCCTGATCATTATCCGTTTCTGATAATGATCGGATGAGGTATCGTGGGGGCGAAACAAGCAACTACTCATGTGACGAGACTATTGGGAGGAGTTCTACCTCTGAGCGCTACCCAATGTAAACTAACCAACGACATCCCGGTGAATCCTTTTGTCTTAAACTTCGTAAGTGCGGGGCATGCAAATGGGGGTCCAGTCTTTACAATTATATTTATTTTACAATGTTTTATTTGGGGTTCGATGGGCGACCGTCCGTCACCGAATAGGGCGTCAGTAGTTTTGAATCTTCTGGGGTCTATGGCACGCAGAGGGTTCCAGACTGTCCATCTGGCTCTAGACATAACGCGCTTTTACTAAAGTGACCGTCCGTCACTACTAAAGAGACTCCTGTCTCTGCCTTCTCGCAGACCTAGTGGTTGTTCCCTCCGACAAGCATAGAAGCAGAAAGACAGAGTTCAAGAACCCACCAATTCTTCCCACCAATATGCTTCTCCAAGGAGACAACGGACATAAAATGAAGGGGTGGGCCAAAACAACGGATTGGGCAGGAAAGAAATGGGTGGAGCGGAGATGCCTTCTAAGGCAAAGCAGACTACCCGATGGGGAAGACGACACCACACAAGGGCAAGAGCCGACAACTTCGGTAAAGGCTCCTAAACATTAATTCGTTGGGCGCGGTTCCTGCGCCTTTCCTCTGGTCGCTTCTATAATGGACCGTCCGTCCTACCTGCGATGGTTGATCCTTCAAGATACTAAGAGGGTGCACCAATGGCTGATGAACCCATGGCTGCCCACCACCCTTCTGGGATTTTGAAGAACCAACGGAAAAGAATGTAAGTGGAAAGACGAGGGAAGGGAAAGAGTAGAACTTGTTGTGGTAAATTTTACCGCAACAACATTAAAAATAGTACAGGATAATTTTATAACATCAGCACTTTTGAAAGTAATAGAAACAACTTAAGGCTCATAGGAATCTTTCATGAATAATTACACTCCTTCCGCCGCATAAGAATCATTAGTGTAAGGATAAAAATCGTAGTGGAGATATTTGTAGTCATCCTTGTGTATATATGAAATTGCGTGTACAACATCATACACTTAGTTTTTTTTTATTGCATACGCTCACTGTACATAATCTTGTTCAAATTTGAATAAAATTATGCGTAAAAAGTGAAATGTGCAATTTGCGTGGAATATGCGTGTGGTTACAATTGTGCTTATAAGATAAAGAATTAATACATATAACAAATTATAGTTTTGTGGTTGCTCTGCATTATTCCACATTAAGTGTGCATTGAGTGTGAATTCTTTATATGGCTTTTGTGCACTTTTCTACCTGTATTAGTTGTTACAGTTACCCTATTTTCTCTGGCTAAAATTTCCTTTCTATATAATGGTTTATTCTACCCTGTATTTTCTCCAAAGCCATGTAAATAACTTCAACCTTTTTATACTTCCTAGGCGAAGACCTCTTCACATTCCTCCTTTTATTGTCTGCCCTCTGCTTTCTCTCTACTATACCCCTCAAATCATTATTGACTTTAGCGCGGAAATGAATTAAGGTCTGGTAATTAATCCTTGAACTTCTGTTGAAGAACATGTCGACAGGTTTCATTTTTGTGTTACAGTGTTGTTATACCTATCTACTGCTATATTAAGTAGCTCCTTTGATCATATAGGAATAGGACACCTGTCGTATTTATTCGCCAACCAAAGTTCGCAATCTCTTACATACTTGGTTATATGACTGTTCATTTTAGGGAAATAGCAATTTTCTTATAATTGCTCCCCAATTACTCTGGAATTTCTGTGAGCTATTCTGTGTTCTTCGCTTGTGAGGCTCCACATTCTGTCTTCGTTCTTGATATCTTTCGCTACTCTTTGCGTTATTATAATTAATAAAGGTTTCCAAGTAAACCTCTTGCAGCGGGCCTAGGTGAGATTCTGATATCTTAAGTGCATTCTAAAAGTTGGGTTTCAATTTTTTCAACAAGACCTCTGCCAGGTTAGTTTTGCCTATTTTTTCCAAGGCAACATAGTGCCTGGAGAACCCAGATATATTTGATTTCGGAAAACATTTATGAGGGCCTCCGCTTGAGGAATGAGATCGAATCCATCTTATTCTGCGCTGTGTATAGTGGTTGCGTGCAAATCACACCCCAAAAATCCTCCACTCCCTTTGGTACTTTTGTCGTCTGTTCACTTCTTTGCCCTCCTGTTTTTTCTTGTGCTGTCCACGGTTCTTTTCTTGTGCTGTCCACGTTCTTTTCTTGTGCTGTCCACGTTCTTTTCTTCCCGTCATTCTCTGAATGCCACATTACAAGTGGGATCCACTGGGTCCTTTGTGTCCAGTTCCCTCTCTCTACCTACCGCTCCAGAGATGACAATTTTGGTACTCCGGATAGAGCTAGGCGGACGGCCTGGAGACTCTTGCGGACGGGCGGGGTTGCTCCCTTTATACCCCGAGACGTTGATACCACCAGCAATGGCCGAGAGCCCACCCTATAATTACATTGTTTGTTCAACGACTTAGAATTGTAAATGTCCCTGAACCTCCTAACTGGGAAAAGGAAAGAAAATTGTTAAGAAAGCCCGTAATGCGAGGCTAGTTAAATCAATAACTGGCCGTCATTGCAGAAAGTGCACAAAAAAAGAGAAAAAAAGGAAAATAAAAAAAAACCCAAACCCAACAAGACAATAACTGAAAAAAACAACAGGGAGACGAAACCGTCAGAAATCAAGAACAATATGACCATCGATAAACACAAAAAAAAACAAACCAGGAACCTGTACGAGAACGAACAAGAAGAAAAACCAACAAAACAAAATCCCCCAAGAACCATTATGACACCCCGAAACAAAGCAACAAGAAAGAACAAAAGGTGAACAACCTTCCAAAGGCAAGACGAGAACAACCAATGCAACCATAGTAACTGTGGCGGGAAGTATCCCACACCCTCAACATTAAACCAGAAGCGACACCGAGTAGGCAGGAAAATAAAGATAAGTACCCGCTTTCTTACTTTCATATATCTATACATACATAGATACATTTGTGTAACCTCTCCCCTAGTTGGGATATATTTTGGTGATTCGCGCGAGCCCGTAAGTGTCCTTTGTAAGCCCCGTAACCCTTAAGTGGCTGCTCTCGCAACGTATCACGACCTCGTTGACCCCAAGGGAGTCATTTAATATTGTTTTTGATCGTACGGAATCGTGGGCCTTCCGTAAACCGCTGCCTTAGTTTTCGCTGATGATTTTTTTTTATGTGAGCAACCACTTTGGTGCCACGATAGTATTATTGTTGATCTCCTTTTAAATATATGTGCATGGACTTTTTTTTTCAAAAAAAAGTATACATTTTTATTCCCCATCCAAGAAAAATGCATAACTGGTGTTTGATTTGTTTTCCCAAAATTTCCCGTCGCCGGAGTGGATGCCGCATTGATCGTATGCATCGAAGTAAAGCGTTTGATATTCACTATCGTGTGAATTCCATAGTCGTCCTTGGACATATATTAATGTAGTGACATTTACTCATTGCAACATAAGCAAATACTTACCAATTAATTATTGCACTGTTGAATAAAGATAATTTTCAATAACATGTTGGGCATCCAATTCTCTTAATAGTATTCAATCGCTAGCTCAGATCGCATCACACTCGCGATAACGAGTTTAAGATTTTACGACTGGACTCATTTTGACCGATAACTAACAATATAGCCAATGAGCCTACAATTGACGAGCTGAAACTAATGCGGTCATCTACAAAGGGAAGCATTACCGGAATCAAGAATTTGGTCGAAACAAATGCGGACACTTTATCTGCAACTGAATTGGAATGCCGATTAGGAATACTAGAGTCGTATTTCAAACAAGTCCTTTCAATCAAACTCAGATTGAGCGGAAAATACCAACAGATTCTAATCGCGGCGAGTAAGAAGATTTGTACATAGCTGCCAAAACAAAAATTCAATCGCTGTAAGGTCCCAATAGAAATCTGAGCGCTGTGGAAACAAGGTTTGCTTTACCTCAGACGGCACACAATGATTTATCAAATCTTAAACCACCTATGTTTAGCAGAAAATATTCGGATCATAAGAATTTTATCAATTTGTTTACTAAGCTAGTGGATGATGAGCCAACGTTAAGTAAAATTCAAAAATTTAATCACTTATTATCCTGTTTGATTGAGCAAGCCTTAAGCATAGTGAAGGCATTCCAAGTATTAGACGACAATTATCAAAAGGCGCTTGCAAGGCTCAAAGAATGGTATGATAAAGATTGTCTCATATTTGCTCAATACATTTCAGAGTTATTTGACGTGCCAAACGTCACAAAGGTTTCGGCCGTTGATCTACGATCTCTTGTCGACAATATTTCTCCGATTTTTAATTCGCTTCAGTCAATTGGATCTTTTGAAAACATTTGCAATGCAATGACTGTACATATCGCACAGTCTAAAGTAGATTCGAAAACCCTACGAAAATGGGACGAGCACTGGGGTTACAAAAGACATCACATTTGGCAGACTGTTCAGCCGTTCTGAGTAAGCGATGTCATACCTCGAGGCTCGCGACAAAAAGCAGTCTATGGAAGAAAAATGATAAATAAAGCAAAATCATCGTATCCTAATCATCGCCCTCAGACTTCTCTTACAATGACAAAACGATCTTATCTGTTTTGTGGAGGCACTACCCACTCGATTTCAAATTGTTAAAATTTTGGTAGAATAGGTATTCTGCAGTGGTTTTCGAATATGAAAAAACTAGGCCTGTGTTTAAATTGCTTACAATAACCAAACGATCTTGTCTACTTTGTGGAGGCACTAACCACTCGATTTTAAATTGTTCAAATTTTGGTAGAATAGGTATTCTGCAATGAATTTCGAATGTGAAAAAACTAGGCCTGTGTTTGAATTGCTTAGGAAAAGGTCATAACGTCGCAAAATTTCCATCGCCTTTCAAACGTAAAGTTTGCAAGCAGCGTCACCGGAAGCCCTTATCATGGATTATAAGTTGGAGTTTTCAGGTGGAAAGGACCTTGTTGGACTTAGGTTCTCAGGTCAATCTCATCAGTGAAAGATTTTTCAGATCACTTAACTTACAAAAGTCACCAAAATATGGATGTAGTCGAGGTCGTGGTAACTGAAACCAAAATCAATTTCCAAACCAAAACTACAATTCGTTCTAGGTACAGGAGTTTGGAAGTGTTCCCTGAATTTTTGATCACGCCATCGACCACTGCCTCTCGACAGGATTCAACTTTAAGTGTGGCGCACCGGAAGCCCCGTAAAATCTAGATTTAGCAGACGAATCCTTTTATCTATCCTCACAAATAGATTTGCTATTAGGTGCCTAGTTTTTCTTCGATTTGCTCAAGGAAGGTCAGATCAAATTAGGCAAAGGACTTCCGTCCTTACAAAATACGACGATTCCCTGGAACATTATGTGAAACGGTTTTGGGAGTTAGAAGAACTTCATGACCACAACTAAAGTGGAAAGAAGAAGAGCTTGAATGCCAAGCCCATTTCAAATTAAATCTTGAAAGTTTAACTGATGGTCGACTTATGGTACAACTACCATTTAAACGAGATCCAAGCTGATAAACTTTTTAGCGGATAAGCACCAAACATCATCGCCATTAGGTTTCTGCACGCTGGAGGAAGGTTTCATCACACGAGACGAAAAGATTGATACTAAACGATCCTTTTTTTCATTTTCGTCGTCGCTCTTCGATCGATTAGGCAATCATTATCAAAGCGAAGATAATTCTCCAATCCAATTATGGATCGAAAAAATTTACTGGAATGCATCCCTGCCACAGTGCATCGAAACCGAATGGAAGCGGTTTATGGTCGGTTTACATCTGTGCAGAATCTTTCGGGTCCCAGATTTGACTTAATCGCACGGAAGCAAAGTTATGAAATCCATGGGTTCGCTGATGCATCTATGCAAGCATGTGGTTGCTGCATATATCTTAGAGCAGTTGATAGTACAGGGTCTACAGAAGTTAGGCGTTGGTATCAAAGTCGCGATTGTCACCTATAAATAGAAAACAACTTCCTCGATTAGAACTGTGTGCAGCTCACCTTCTATCTGAATTGTGGGAGATAATTCAAAGTATTTTTAAGGGTCACCAGTCCGAAGTTTACTTTTGGATGTATGCTGCAATTGCACTTCCGACCATGTGCATACGCACTACGACCGGAGATGTACTAACATTAATGTGTTAAAGAAATAATATTACAAAAATCTTATAAATTTGTACAATGTTTAGGAAGGTTGAGTATTATAAAATTAAAAAGAAATTAAAATATAATAGAAATAATAGATATAAGTATATAAAAAGGTAAATAAGCTTTCTGCAGAGGAAATCACATTACAAAAAAGGAAACCAATTCTCTTCTGTCAAAAATCAGAACCCAATGTTGTATGCGAAATAGTCGGGCGTTGGTAGGACATCACCTAGCAAAAACTTGAAGATCGGCAACTTAGTTCTCATTCACGAAAACAACGTCCCACCCCAAAAATGGTTACTGGGAAGGATAGCATCAGTCGTGAAAGGATCTGAAGGTAAAGTAAGAGTTGTAGATATTAAAACAGTGAAAGCAACTGTTAGACGTCACATACGAAGACTCGTAGCAATACATATTGAATTTAAATTTCCCGGTTTTCTTCTTAGAGAAGAACGAGTGGGTTCGGTTAGTGAAGCCCTGAGGACGGTATGGTGACTCACGACGAACCAGGAGCCTGGGGTGCGACAGGAAGTCCACCAGGAACACCGTTGTCGGAGCCCGGAGGCTAGACGGGAGACTCGCAATGGGCTGCATCAGACAAGGCGTCTGAAAGTCGTCGACGTGTGGGGATGGACGGTCCTTCATAGCCAGACGCCCTAACACGATGATGACGGGTGGAGGAGGACGATCCCCGGAGCGGCCATCTAGAGAATGGCTGGATCGGGGTATAATCAGTTTAAAATACTCGAATGTTGATTCCATTCGGTTGTTTTAATTTCTTCTCGCGTTCGAATTTCAGGGAGTCTTGCATTCCGTTCGTGATAAAGAAAATAGTTCGCGGAAATAGTTAGGGACGTAGTTGTTTGTGTTTATTTTTTTTTTTTTGAGAATTTGTGATACTTCTGTGCTTTTTTCTAGGCAAGTGCAAGTAGGAGTGCAACAAGTGCAGCAGTAGGTAGAGCAAGATTAAGGAATCAGGGAAAATGAAGAGAAGTACCTGTGGGAAATAAGCAACAGGAGCTAGACATACATAGGATTTCCAACACCTGGGGGTTCACTAGGAAACGCGGAGGAGATCCTCAAAATGCAGTTCCAAGAGAAGCAAAGGAAAAAAAATAAAAAAAGGGCATGCGCTAGCCAATCCCAACTTGGAGGGAAAAAGGTGTACTTAATTTTGAAAAGCTTAATAAAGAAAAAAGGAATGAAAGACAGAACGACCGCTCTGTTTTAACTTTATAATCAAAGTAATTTATTTTGCCTCACTTGGCTACAACTTGTTTTTTACAATATGTATGTCTCTATGTACATCGATGTTTTCCTATTGTTTAGTGCTGTTTGTTTTCGATTCGGGCGGGATGAAGTTACATTTTGTTCCTTTTGTGGATAACACCTCAGCTACCTCTTTTTTATCGTGGAGTTCAGCCTTTAGAAGGCGGCCTAATTCGGCTTCTATTCCAACAAAATTTGTCCCGTAGTCGCTGTAGACCTGGCTGCAAATTGCTCTCCGGGTTGCGAATCGACGAAATGCTGTTAAGTCCTTTGTTTTTTTTTTTTAAAAAGTAAGTGGCACAGCTATGCACGTACCTTTTTACAATACGTCTCATTTGAAGAATCCAATATTTGGTTCTCAAGTAGCATACTCGTATCATCAACTGTATCCCGCTATGAGGCGTTTTCTCGTGCGCTCAAGACGGTCAAATGATGTTCCGATTCTAAAATTGTGGGATGCTGCTGACTGTATGGAATGTTTGAGCCTTCCGCCGACTCGAATGATTACTTCATTGTCTGTAGACGCGTTGAGTGCTCGCATGCCTCTGGCCCGGCAAATCCCCTCGGGAAACATCTAGTGTTGAAAGCATCGTGCAATTATGTTCTGCACTTTGTTCGTTACGGACATAAGGGACCAGACACTCAGCTGCCATGGGGCTTTCGAGCGCTGTTGATAAGCCGCAGGCAATGACCTGAGGTTTTGATGACATGCGTAGTTATTTTCCCTTCTTCAGTAGTAAAATTTGATTTTTGTTCAGGAATTTGATCTCACCGACACGATTTCTGATGAAAGTTTCCCATCGCAACGCTGGTGCCAAGATCCAACCGAGGGTGATCGTTGAGTCAGTTCAGGCGTATATGGCTATGAAACAATACCCACACATCCAGCCGAGGAAGGCTTACTGGCTTCAACGGTGCCACCTTTGATTTGGAAATAATGAAGTGCATGTGAACCTTTCCCTGCTCATCCATTGAACGTATGTAGATTGCAGCACCGTACGCCTTCTCCAATGCATTGCTGAACCCATGTAACTAGCCATATGTTGTTAATTGCCTCTAGATCATTGTAAAATGTGTTCCATTCTGTTGCGGTAAAATTTATCAACAGGCTCTACTCTTTCCCTTTCTTCGGCGTTTCACTTACATTTTTTTTCCGTTGGTTCTTCAAAATCCTAGAAGGGTGGTGGGCAGCTATGTAGGATGGACGGTCCATGATGAAAGCGATCAGAAGAAAGGCGCAGGAACAGCGCCCAACGTATTAATTTATAGGAGCCTTTACAGAAGTTGTCGGCTCTTGCCCTTGTGTGTTGTCGTCTCCCCCAACGGGTATTCTCCTTTGCCTAAGAAGGCATCTCCGCTCCACCCAATTTCTTTCCTGCCCAATCCGTTGCTTTGGCCCACCCCTTTATTTTATGTCCGTTGTCTTCTTGGTGAAGCATATTGGCGGGAAGAATTGGTGGGTTCTTGAACTCTATCTTTCTGCTCCTATGCTTGTCGGAGTGGACAACCAGTAGGTCTGCGAGAAGGCAGACACAGAAGTCTCATTGGTAGTGACGGACGGTCACTTTAGTAGAGGAGCGTTACGTCTAGAGCCTGATGAACGGTCTGGAACCCTCTGCATGCAAAAAACCCCAGAAGACTTAAAATTACTGAAGTCCTATTCGGTGACGGACGGTCGCCCATCGAACCATCTTGTGCAAAAGATACAAACAAAAGTCATTGTAAAAGAAAGTTATTTGTAAGGACTGGAGCGTGTCCCGCACTAACGAAATTAAAGCCAAAAGGATTCACCGGGATGTCGTTGGTTTGTTTGCATTGGGTAGCGCTCAAAGGTGGAACTCCTTCCAATAGGCTCGTCATATGAGTAGTTCCTTGTTTCGCCCTCACGATACCTCACGATGAACAGGACATCTAAACGCGATTAGGCCATATATTGTTTCGAAAATTATCGTTTTCCTTTTCTTCTCTTTTGGGAAGGACTGGTGTTGCAATGGGACTGAATGCAACCGCAATGCTTGATCGCATAGTTTGTGTTAAGTTTAGAAAAAAAAGAAAAGAAAGAGGACACATATTACAAAACAAAAATAAGTGAGGAGGAAAGAAGGAACTACCAGGACTTTGAGCGACAGGAGCATAGGAAGAGTCTTACCGGACAGAAAAAAAAGTAGGCTTAGTTAATAGGATTAGTGTTGTTCCCGCGTTACCCCGAGTGAATCCCTTTTACTGAAAGAAGTAGCAGTTCATGCTACACATTTAGTGGTACCCTCAGTACCCAATCTTTAAAAAAAAAACTTTGCTTCTATTCATAACCTTTCTTACAGCATACGGCTTTGCCCTTCTGGTCTGCAAAGTGCAAGGCGCCCATGATTTAATTATTGCGACCTTTTTTTCAATCACTTTTGATAATTTCGCGAATCTTCTCCTGAACCCAAGCCAGCTGAGCAGCCAGCAGGTTCAGCAAACAATTTGCTGCCATTGCAAGTTTCCCAAGGGCATTTTATTTTTTCCCCTGAATCTCATGTGACAGATCGCCACTTGGAGCCTTAAGTTAGATTTTTTTTAGTAGTTTTAAGTAGTTTTTTATTTTGCCGGTAACCCGGCCATCCTAAATATTAGAATTTTGTTACCCGCTGAAAATTCTGCAACAATTCTTGCAATTGGTTCAATTGTTTCCTCCCAGGACAGTTTTTGGAGCCAAAGTTGCTGCATGACACATTTTGCCTGTCGGACACATGGTGATACCATCCCATGGAACCATGCAACCGTGCGATATTCGACAAGATGAATATCTTCGTTTGCTGCGGATTGCTTGGAGGAGTGATATGAAAGCAGAACTAATCATCGACTCGAAACCATTGAATTCCTATGGCAAAAGTGGTTTTACTTTTTTCCCCTCATGCAAGTATAAAATCGTTTGAGGTGAAAGATCTTTGTAATTGGATGGAGGCGGTAGATGGTGGATGTGATTGGATAAGTTGTTGGAAGGAGGTGGTAGCGATATGCAATAAAGAGTGATGCGGTTGTCGGCAATAATAGCATCTAAGGCTCCTCGAGCATTACTCTGATTTGTAGTTGTGACTAGCAGTTGGAACAGAGGTTTAACCTATCAACGCTTTACTGACGATTGACAATGCTCATCTTCAAAAACTTTTTACATCTGCGAACTGCATGTTGTCCCTTGCTGCAAATTTGTCAGGAGATTTGTGGCTTGCTGGCCTGCGAATGAAAACTGCATTTGTGAAACGTATATCTATTCGACTCGGTCGTAGTCTTAGCTGGTTGGGAACTTACTGCTTCCAAGGTACGAAAACTCATTTCTAAAAATTGGGAAAAACTAGAAAATGTTGGCAACTCTTTTGGATTCTCCCTAGTCCCTTAGCTCTCTTCCCAAAATTGTTGAGTTTTGCTTGGGAGTTTTTGAAGCAACACAAAAATCACTATCACATTCCACTCATTCACCGGAATACTTACATTTTTCAAACTGTGAAGAACTTCGGTATTGGTGTTCAACAATTGTTTAGTTAAATCGGACTTTTTCCGGCTAACGGGACCAAAACTGTGCGTGATCATTCCTATCCATTAGTATCGTCCACGCATTGATATAATTCCTGTTATCGATGCTCAGGTGATTTAAAAGTTTCTGAGCTTCACCTGAAACACTTGTCTTCCGATAATGCAGTTTCTGAACCTCAGACAATGCACTATTCCTATGAATTAGAGATACGAATAAATCATGGAATGGCCTCCACTTATTGTAGGTGCCTGAGAAATCGGGTGAATTAATTTTTGGCAGCTTAATATCCACCTTTGCTGCAGTATCAGGAGCTGCATCTGCCTGGCCCTTGGTATCGCCACCTGTCAGCTTATCGGCTGCATCCAGCAAATCTCCCATGGAAATAATGTACGCGTCACAAAGCCTATCGTACAAATCTTCAATTTTTTCGAACGATTCCGCGTCTTCCTCCTCGATGGTATTGAGAAGCGCCTCATTTAACCTTTTGTCGTCTGCCATATCGCCTTAAAAGCGCTTAGGGTTCGCAGTTCCACGGGTTGCACCCGTTTTGGAAAATTCTCATTGACTTTTATATCGGGTTTTCCAATAGGCACTTGACAACTTTGAATTTAATTTGTGAACGCACTCTTTCACTAACCATCAAACTGTCACTGTCAATTTATTCAGTAATCTCAACATTTTCATCATGGTAAAGTACACGAACGAATAACGTCTGCATATTATAGAAATGTTCTACCGAAATTCGGAGTCAGTGACTGCAACTTTAAGAGCATTAATTCCAATTTTCGGTCGTTTTTCTCACCCTAGTAGACAAGCAATTACAAGTTTAGTGCAAAAATTTGAGTCTACATATTCGTTGTGTGATGTTGCCGTGTCAGTGAGATAACGGGTTCGTCGAAGTGTCGAAAATATCGGTGCCGTTCAAGCGTCCGTAGCAAACGATCCATTTCAGTCAATTCCACGGCGTTCTCAAGAATTGGGCATCGCTGAGATCACATTATCACGTATTTTTGGCCGACGACTTGGACGACGTGTGCTTTTAACAGGATGGTGCCACAAACCACACAGCATACGTTACAGTGGATTAATTAAAGAGTAAGTATGGTGAACGTGTTATCTCAAGAAATGGGCCAGTCGATAGGTCGCCTCGTTTGTGCGATTAAACGCCGCTTGACTATTCTCTGTGGGGCTACGTTAAGTCATTGGTTTATGCCAATAAGCCGACGACGTTGGAAGAGCTCAGAGCCACAATGGACGCAAAATAGCGGCTGCTTCGGCCGAAATTGTGGCCGAGTCGTTGAAAATTGGGTCCAACGAATCAACCGCTGCAAATGTGCCCGCGATGGCCATTTATAAATGTTTTGATTGTACTTCAAGCCGATAATAAAGTTTCTGAAATATCTCAAAAGGTTTGCGTTTTATTTGAAAAAAAGTTGTCAAGTCCTTATTGGAAAACCCTTTATATCCTCTCCAACAATTTTTTCTCCACTTTTATTTATTAAAACATACACAATAAAGTAAATAAAGAACTTGTATTTTCCTCGATGCAGGTGGAATCGTCAATGTGATCTTGCTGCAGCTCGTTGCACACACGTGGTCTTCACTGGAACTCTGGGAAAACTTGTGGAGACATGGTTTCCTCTGGTAGTCGTTCACGCACACACACTGTTTGCTCTGCAAATCCGTGCAAATTTGTAGCCATTTGATCAATTTCGGAACACGTTGCAATCACAGGCACTGCCTGTATTGTAATTTCGGGCAGATTTCTTCTCCAAAAAATACAGAAATGTTCAAATACTTCCTTGGCTTCGAAAGGACCAGAAAGGCTAAAGGAACGCGAAGGAGACTCTCAAAATGCGATTATAAGAGAAACAAAAGAAAAACAAATAACAGAAAAGGGGGCGTGCTAGCCAATACTTAGAGCGAAAAAAACTGTTCTTAATTTCGAAACGCTGAATAAACCGCGTTGTTTAAACGTTATAATCAATTAGAATTTTATTTAGCAGCTCTGAATTACAAAAGGTTACAATCATTTGTTATTTATATTAAAGAGATTTTGGAAGAACTTCCTTTACAACTTCAATTTATTGATATATATAAATAATGACTTAATATACAGAGTTCAAAAATTTGTTATTTGTTATTTATGAAAACCCTTATTTGAATCTTTAAAACGCTAGCTGAGTGTTTTCATTACTTACCATCAGATCTGATATACGTATATATATGTTGAATAGTAATGGGCCAAGGATTGATCCTTGAGGGACACCGAATCTTATATTTTTGACAGTTGAGTAATTATTGCCCATGCAAACTGAAAAGGTTCTTTCTTTAAAAAAGCTTCGAATAATATTTGCGATTGGGGTCGGGAAGTTGTAGTAGTAGAGTTCAGAAATAAGTCCATCATGCCAGACAGTATCAAAGGCTTTCTCTATATCTAGTAGTACCAGGCCAGTAGATTTTTTTAACGTTAAATTATTTTTTATGTGGTTTTTGATTCTGGCAATTTGGTGGCAGGTTGAATGATGTATACGAAAATCAAACTGAGAATCAGGAAGAACAACCTAATCCTCCATGTACTCCTCCATCCTCACTTTGATAATTATTTCTAACAACTTGCTTAAGCTGCTGAGTAGACTTATGGGCCTGTAACTGGAGGGCTTATCTATTGGTTAACCGGGACTTGCAATAGGAAAGACTTAAGCAATTTTTCACTTGATAGGGAGATACTCGTAACAAAGCTTAAGACATGAGTTAAAAATTAATGTCAACAACTCTATTCCCTTTGTTGGTAGGGGTTTCACAAGCATGTAATTGGCTTTATTAAGGCCTGGGGATTTTTAGCTTTTAATAGCTTTGATAAAGCTTTGTATCTCATTAGAGTTAGATAAGAAAGTTTGGTCAATGACAAACGCAATGTTTGTGATAAGCGAAACTGTAGAAGCCACTAAAGATTCGGTATACTTGTTACGAAGGTGAGCATCAAGTCGGTAGCGAAGCCATTTCCTTCGACGAATAAGACTCAGAATATAAGATGGAAGACGGGTATTTTGAAAATTTGAAATCGGTCTCTTAGGTATAGCAAAGTTTTCAGCTCTTTTGACTGTAGAAATAAATTTTTTTATGTGTAGATCAATAGAGTCAGTGGAGATTGTATCTTCAGCTACCACGTCGTTGTTATCAATGTTTCTGTTTCTATATGTTTTGTACCTATTCCAATTGGCAGCAGTGTAATTATGTCTCATTTCACCGTAAGATCTTATCGAAGTGCTAACTATTAAACTGACAGGAAGATGAACTGATCCTAATCTATTCAGTGTTCTAGTGGGAGAACAGTGGTAAGATATATTAGTTAAGAAGAAATCAAGAACGGAAGGATTTGAGGAAGGTGTGGTGGAATGAACGTGCGTCCAGGGGATAAAGTAAGGCGTAATTGTTGGTGGTTTCAATAATGTCGTAGAGAATATTACCCTAACAGTTCGCCCTTAAACAACCCCATGCTCGATGACGGCAGTTAAGGTCACCTCCAATTAAAAGTTTATTATTACATTTAAACATTCTTCTTCGATCACTTCTAAATTGAGCCCTCTTATCCAAACTACTATTTCCGCCAGGGAAATAGGCGGAAATAATGCCCAAATTAGAATTGTCTTCTAAGATTACATATGTCGATTCCAATAGCTTCTATGACCCGTAGGTTAAGTGATTTTTTTAAAGAATGTGTTAATCCTTTTCTGATTACAACGGCAACTCCTCCTCCTCTACGGTTTTGTCTATCTAATCTGTGACATACAAAGTTGGGATGTGAGAAAGATTTGGATTTTTTTTTAGCATAGTCTCCGTGACCAGCGCTACAGCAATCATATCATTAATAAGGAAATCAAAAAATTCAGTTTGTTTGTGTTGAACGCTTCTCGTATTACAAGTTAATACTTTAAGAGAGTTAATTTCCATGATTAGAATACGAGTATACATACTTAATTGATAGTGTCGTAATCACATTGAATTGGTCTGCTTCATTGAGGAGTGAATTGATTTCTTCCAGTGAAAACATATCATGGTTTTCAGTGGTTTTCCAGGGATGGCGCTCATATGTTGTAGGCTCATGTTGGATATGAACTATATGTGTGGCCACTTGTTCCAAAGATTGTTGGTTTGAAGAAGCTCGATGCAGTGGTATGCGAGGTTTTGTGAGAGGTGGAAATTCACTTATAGAGAAGCTGTCACTGGGGCGATGTTGTTGTTGTAATATTTTACTAGGTGGTTTGTTCTTATTGGCATGACTTCGTGAACTGATGTTGTCCCGTATTTCCAGAAATTGCTTTCGAATGATGCATGTTGTGTCGGATGATTTGTGCCGTCCGCTACAATGGGCGCATTTGATCGTATGAGGAGAGTCACAATCTTTTGCGTTGTGGTGCCCAGAACAGTTGGTGCAAAAACTTTGAACGTGGCAGTGCATGGCGCCATGTCCGTAAAGCTGGCAGTTGTGACATTGCGTGATCTTTGCAGGGTTATTTTTTTTTGAAATCCCAGCGTATGATTGTTTTAACTATGTTTTTATATTTTCTTCGAAGATCGTTCAATTTAATTGTTCCGCGTTCGATGTATACTAAGTACATGTAGTGTATAGAGTTGTTCATGTTGGACTTAAGAGTTATAGGCCTAACATCTACACATTTGATTCCGATAGAGATCAATTCCGTTTTTAAGACATCCGTGTTGTAGAAATCGAGTCCAGCAATAGTCACTTTGAAAGGTCTGATGTTTCTCCGCTCATGGGAGAAATATTGAAGGTTAGGATATTTAAATTCATTTATGACACTTTCGTATGTATTGAACGAGGAACATAATATTTTGTGACCTATTGACATGTTTTTTATTTGGTAGTTTTGAACCATAATTTTTTTAAGAACTGAACGCAGGAGTTCACTATTTGATTTTAACACGATAACGGGAGGCTCACTTTCTACACTTCTGTCGATTTCCGAATCATCGTTTAAACTTTGAAGAGGTTGGAAATAGTTTGAATGGTTATTGACAGAACCCATTTTGGAAAACTGTAAAGTATTTGCACTTGAGGGTATTTTTGGGAGAAAAAAGGCTTATCCCCATAATCGTTTATTTTTTTTGAGATACTATCTACGCGTGCGCACAATATCATTTTCCACTATGGAGTGGGCTAAAACTTAATTTTTTACAATTTATACGTCTGTATGTACATCGATGTTTTCCTTTAGTTTAGTGCTGTTGGTTTTCGATTCTGTTTAGTGCTGTTTGTTTTTGATTCGGCAGCAACCAGCAAGTAGTATTGGTGACTTGAGTCTCCAACACTGGGCAAGTACCAGGTACCCAAGTGTGTGTGTGTCTTTTTTGTTGTTTATTTCCCTTTCTCTTTTGAGTGACGGGTTTTGTTTGACTTTTTTTTTTAAACTTAAATTGGCATATAAACGTTAAAAACATATATAAATATATATGAAAAAAAAAAGAAACACTGTGCCGCTGGCAGCCACGTATGACCCATGGCCTAGCTTCTTGCCACTCATTTGTGTTGCTCATGTTGTCACTTTAGTCACATCTGAGCGGGACCTACGGCTTATCGCCGAGTCCGAATGGCACTTCTTAAAAGCCTTTTCGTAGGCAATTTTAATTTCGGGAGTTTGCCATTGCTCGCCGAAAGGGTGATGGCGATTGGAAAAATTGTTGGTAACCCAGCCAGGAGTCGAACCCAACCTCCCTGCGCGGTAGTCCAATGGGCTAACTATCGCGCCATCGCCAATATATAAATATATATATATATAAACATACATAAAAAAAAACTTTGTTCCACTTATGTTTTTTGAGCTTTGATACATATAGATAAAGTTACATTCACTCATATATACATATATATATATATATATTTATACAGGGTGAGTTTTTTAACTTGAGACATCCAAATTACTTCGTTTGACATTGAAACTGGGGCTCAAGGTCAAACTCGTGGTAACCATCTTATGTCCCCTTCAGAACCCTGTGACTTTTGTCTAAAACATTTTTCGCGATATCGCGTATTTTTCGAGTAATTTTGATGTCTCAAGTTAGAAAACTCACCCTGTATACATACACGTTCCATCAATGTACTTAACCTCATATTTAAATATATGTACATACAAACATAAACATATATACATTTATTTTTGTAAACCAATTACTTTTCGATTTGCCTTACATGAAACATACAGTTACATATATAGTATATATATATACAATTTATTTTGCACTTTTTTTGAGAGCTTTCCCACGGGGTCTAATTTTCCTTTTCTCTTGGTTGTTGGGGTGATTTGTTTTTTTGAGAATTTGGAGTTATCATCATTTCCTGCTGGATTTCAGTGTGACCAGTGTTCTTTTTCATCGGTTCTTTTGTACTTTATTGTGACCATACACTTTTCTTGTGGGTTTGATTGTACTTTTGATTTTTAAATCACGATTTTGCGGTTTCGTTTCCTTTCTTTTATTTTATTTACATTTGGTGTTGTCTTCTACATCGTGGGTTGTCGTTAACATTTTGTTTTGGTTTACATTCTTCAACTGCGTGGGTTGGTTTAACTTTTTTGTTGGTTTTTTTTTCCTCTGGTTCTTCTTCGCTCTAAAAGGTTTTTCGCCGACATCGTGGGCTAAACTTTCGTTCATTTGTTGTGTTCTTGAGTAGTTTTTTTTTTAAAAATGGCGTTTAACATCAATAGACTCGTTGTGGACGAGATGGAGACTCGCCGTCTTCCAATTGGCAACCTGGACGCTATGAGGAAGTCGTGGAGATCCGCTTGTATGCTTGAATGCAGAGGGTCTTTGAATTCCAGCTCGGCCAACAAATTTACATTTGTAGAGAACCGATATGCTCTATTAGCCAAGATAAAGCAGATTGAAGAGCTCTTGGTGGAGCCTCCAAGTTATCCTAAGTCCAAGGAGTACCTGACGGTTCTTACCAAAATCGAATGGGCTCTTTGGAGGTTGGACAGGGCGAGAGACACTTGTCCGGAGGTGATTGAGGAGGAGTATACTCTCAGGCATAGGCTGAACGTACTAGCCGGGAGTTGGCCGGCGGTACGGATGAAGATTCTGATGATGAGGGCCAGTTAGGCTCCGCGGACGAGGAATAGTCAGCGCGCTCGAGGCTCGTCAAGAACCGACCATTACAACCATCGATGGGTGAACAACAACAAGAAAAACGAGGGATTCGGCATAGAGGGTTGACCTACCAAACGCAACAAGCAACGGACAGAACACCAGTCCGCACTGAGAGATCACCAGTGACGTCTGCCGTTGCGGAAGAAACGGGTTTCTACGCAACCACTGGCGAGCGCTTGCCGATTGCGAGGTTGGAAAACTTGGCCAAGTACGACTTGAAGTTCACGGTGGAATTCTTTCTTGGAGTGGGTGGAGGAGCTCAGTCAGGCAAGAGGGGTGACTGAAGTTCAATTATTTAGGACTGCGGTTGAACTTTTTACAAGGAAGGCACTTATATAGTATAGGTCGATTAGGTTGTCGGTCTTGGCAAGATTTGGTGGCGGAATTGAAGCTGGAGTTTCTTTCCCCCAACTATGATGATCTCCTACTGGAGGAGATAAGGCATCGTACCCAGGGAAGGATGAGTCGATAGGGGTATACGTAGCTGTGAAACAAAACATGTTTAGTATGCTTTCCGAAACGCTAACGGAGCGGCGGAAGCTTGCCATCATTCCGAGGAACCTGGCCCCCTTTTGGCGGCATCTACTTGGGCCGGCAGACCCGAAGTGTGTTGTCGATTTGGTGAAATTGGGTCGAAGGTTGGAGACGGCGCGGGATAACGTGGAAACGTTTGCTCCGCAACCCAAGCCGGATTTAGCTTATTTCAACCATGAAGAACCTCATGTTTTAGATATCAGGGAGGGCAACCAATCACGTGCACCCATCCGGTGCTTCAATTGTAATGGCGAGGGCCATTTCTGAACTACGTGCTCTGCACCTAGGCGCTCTTGCGGGTGTGGAGTAACACGGAAAGAATGCCGATATTGCATCTGCACGTCGGAAAATGACGGCTTCCGGGTCAACATGACGGGAGCGGTGGAGGAAGATTGCTGAGGACCTATCGGGGAGCTCAGTACTTCACTCAGCACTTCACAACGGTAGGTAAAGGCGATCACATGTAGGAGTTGGAATTGATGGAATAGCGATATTAGGTCTTTTGGATAGAGGCGGTTGGCAGTCGGTTGCCTCGACTACCGCTATTCCAGATCTCTGAGTTGAAGCTGGGCAGTTGGAAGCCTTGGTCGACGGAGTTTTTAAGTCAACGTCCGAGCGTCGGGGGTGTACTCATTTGGTAGAACAAAAGATCAGAACACCGGCAGAACCTATTAAACAAAGTTAAAGTTATTACCCGGTGTCGCCCGCGATGCAAAAAAACATAGATAAGGAATTAAATGAGATGCTGGAGGCGGGAGTTTTCGAGAAATTGAACAGTCCGTTGGCATCTCCGATAGTCCTCATCAAGAAGAAAGATGGGTCATTTAGGTCCTGCGTCGACTTTACGAAGCTTAATAGGGTATCAGATAGGGATGCTTATCCATTGCCATTTATATCAACGACATTCGAAAATATTTGACGTCATTGGATATAAAGTCGTGCTACTGGCTGATCTCCATGGAGGACAGATCGCGCTCACTCACAGCCTTCACGGTTCGGATTAGAGGCTTTTTCAAGTTCAACATAATGCCTTTCGGGTTACACAATGCGCCTGCTACGCCACTGAGATTTATAGACAGCGTCTTAGGTGCTGATCTAGACTACACGTAATTGAATACCTGGACGATATTATTGTCGTCATAAATACATTCAACCAACACCTTAAGATACTGGAGGAGGTCTTTAAACGATTGGGTGAGGCAGGGTTAAAAGTTTGTCGGGAAAAATGTAACTTTTATAAGCAGTCTTCGAAATATTTACGTTGTGTAGTAGATACGAACGGACTGCACGTAAATCCAGACAAAGTAGATAGCAGGGTTAAGATTCCCGCACCGAAAAGTCTGAAGAAAATTAGGAACTTTATATGGACAGTCTCTTGGTACAGATGTTTCGTACCAAACTTCGCCGCTTTAGTTAGGCCTTAACAGACTTTTTAAAGAAAAATAGGATATTTATATGGAGGAATGAGTGTGAGGAAAGCATTAGGAAGGCGAAGAAATGTTTAGTCATGGCGCCCATTTTGACATGTCCAGACTTCGTAGGCCGTTCGTATTACAGAATAGGGAACGTGTTATATCGGGAGTTAGACGATTGGTAGAAAGTTATTTTTTTTTTATGTACATCTCACCAAGAAGGGATGCTTGGCTGCCTTGTGGGCGATTGAGAAATTACGACCATACATCGAAGGGGTTCGGTGTAAGGTCGTGAAATAATCACTATTCGTTGGTATGGCTGAGCAACCTTAAGGAACCTTAAGGGAGATTAGGTCGATGGGCAGCGAGGTTGCAGCAATTTGATTTTCAGATAGTCCACAGAAAAGGGAAAGAGTATGTAGTTCCCGACATGCTTTCGCGAGGAGTCCTAGAGTTTCCTAGGATCTCAGAAGCGGATAAGGACCCTTGGTTTAGGAAGATGATTGCTGCAGTAGAAGCTAACTCGTCAGCCCACCTCTTGTGTAGAGTAGAAGGGGGCAAACTCTCCAAGTTTGAAAAAGCTAGGCACGTTGTAATATTTGAAGATAACAGTAACGAGTGGAAACAAGTAGAAGAAAAGCAAGGTACTCGTATATTAGGGATTTTACAAGCGTGCCATGACAATCTATTAGCGGGTCACATGGGCGCCCGTAAAATGTTTGCGAGAGTAAGAGCTACTGGCCGAAGATGCAGTCAGAAATAACAAAGCATTGCAAGGTTTGCCAATAAGTGAAGCCGATGAATGAGCGACCCGCTGGTCTGATGGTTGAGAGGATAGGTTTGTCAAGGTGTTAGGAAATGGCAGGTGTAGATTTGATAGGCCCACTTCCCAAGTCCACTCGGGCTTACACGTATATTTTAACTGTCGTCGATTAATTTTCTTAATTGCCTTTGCTGTTTCCTCTACATTTAGCAACTTCGAAAGCAGTTTGTAGGGAACTAGAGGAAAATTTGTTCTTACTATTTGGCACACACGAGGTTGTCGTGTGTGACAACGGTACCCAGTTTAAGGGGAAATAGCTGAGAGTGCTTTGTCGCTCTAATGAGTCACTAATTAGGTTTACGGCCCACTACCATCCCTAGGTGAACCTTGCGGAGAGAATTAACCAGATACTCAAGACAAAGCTCAGAGCGTATGTCTCGGAGAACTTCTGAGGCTGGGATTTGCAGTTGGCGAAGGTAGGGCCCAACACGATGTGCTGGGGGCTTCCCCATATTACATTAATTTTGGGAGGGAGATGGTGACTCGCGGCACTGAGTAGGATAGGTAGCGAGGGTAGTAGGATAGGTAGTAGGGACTTGGTACTAGGCAGTGAGACCGCAGGTACTATAAGCAGGGATTTGGATACGGATAGTAAAGAAACACAATTTAGGGAAAAATTTTTCCCGGAGCTAGACAGGTGGTTTGCAGCATTGAGGGAGGACATACGTAAGAAATTGGCGCAGGAACAGCAAGGAAGTTGGCGAAAGCCTACAAGCTCAGACGGCGAAATGTTTAATACCTCTCGAACGAGTTAGTATGGCGACGAAACTTCGTGTTGTCCGACACAACTAATTTCTACGCGGCCAAGCTATCGCCAAATTCGTGGAACCATTTAGGACCCACAGACGTGAGTCAGCGTGAATATACACTTTGATAAATTCGAATGGTCAGAATAAGGGTACCTGGCAAGCTAAGGACCGTAACCCCTATAGCGATGAGCCAAAAGAGTCCTAAGTCCCATTAAGAGTAGAGTAATGTACTGGACGTTTTGAGTCAAAATTTTGATTTAGATGTTTTATAGGACTGGCGGTATTGGCCTTGATGGGAATGTCTTTCCAATTAACCTTTGGCCTCAGGAAATGGTTTGCGCTTCTGAAGAATGTGCATCCCATTTGGAAGGATTATCTCCTCGAGTTCGGTTAGGATAATCAACCTGGCGAGTTTATACTGACCTGACTACATCCATCTTCTCTTGGGGTTTTGGTGCAGATGGCTGCGGAGGAGAACCCTATGCTTCAGTTTGATGTTCGTTCCTGGAAGAATGATGGAATTTGTCGAATCTATGCTTTTGCCTGTGATTCCTATGCTAGATGAATTTGCTATTGGTCGAAGATTAGGAACTGACATGATTTTAAGAGAACTAAAGATGGATGAGCACTTGCAGATTGAGAACGGAAACAAGAAATAGATAGCGAGCCGGAAAAACTTTATATGTAAAGCATATGTCGTTATAAAAAACTTCGTATTTAAGCAACCCGCAGGGCTAAGCGCACAGGCTATACACAAATTCAAATTTATTTATTGGGATAAAGTTCCGAATAGTACTCATTTCCAATTTTCGTCAAATTTTTTGTAAGTGTCGTCTAGTATGTCAGAAGTAAAAATTCAAAAGGGTTTTTGGCGCAAACTCCTGGAAAGGACGAAAATGACATGCAAAGTTTGAAAGTCTAGAGAAAAAAGCTCAAATATCTTCAAAACTATAGCACTTATATACATAAATGATACTACAAATTAAACATATAATTAAGGAGCTTGAAATAAAATCCATTTTTAAGTTTTGAAGATATAAACAATTTTTCGAAAATTTGCTCATATTTTTAGGGAAAAGCTCTTATTTTTTTAAAACAATTTCTTACTGTATAATTAAACTTAATTTTGAAAGCTTTTTAACGATACTACACACGCAATATTTTTTGCGACATGGTACTTAATATGAACAGTTTATTTCTCCAGAAACATGAAAGGATTATTTGAAATAACTAAGTTGTTCAGCCTACGTCAACAAATTTCCGTTATTCTATATTGAATGAAACAGAGCGGGTGGTAGGTCCGCATCACGGGAAAAAGGGATTTAAACTTCCTCTACGCAGGGTCTAACCGTTCAGGTGACTTCATCGCTCTGCTAAGGGTATGTCTACAACTGTCAAGCAGGCGCTTATGTGCAAGATACCTCTATAATAAAAGTGACTGGACTCAAGTATCACTTAGAGATACTTAGCCTAAGTAACATCCTTTCTTTTTGAATGGAATTGGGAGAAATGGGCAGATTTAGCCGTGATTAAAAAAGTTTTCTGTTTATATTGTACAAATGTGACTCCCAGCGCTCTCCCATATGGATGAATGTCACTTCTAAGGAAATAAACTGTTTATATAAACTAATATTTTCCATAAAATATAGCATGTTTGGTATCGTTAAAAAGGATGAAAATGGTTTTTAAAATAATTACATTTTTTCCTAAAAATATGAGCACATTTTCGGAAAATTGATTATATCTCCAATACTTGTAAATGGATTACACAGCTTTTTATTTCAGTTGAAGCTCCTTCATTGTATGTTTCTTTTGTTGTATCATTATTATTATTATTATTGAAGAAAATCGGAGATGAGTACTATTTAGAACTGCACCCATTTATTGGCTTATGACAATGTTTTTGCTTACATGAACTGGACGAAGAGAAAAACGCGTCTAATATATTCAAAAACAGTAGTGTGCAATTATTACGAATATAGTATTTATATGTATTCACATTTGAATGTTCCTGTGGCAGTAAGACAACGCAAGAGTCGAGTCAAATCAGTCGATTCAAGGAATTGGGAATCTTTCAGTCCACATTGTGTTGAATATTGAAAGACTATGTACAAACCGGACATTGATGATTAGTGGATCAGCAAGCAGGTCTACCCAATTCGCCACCTCGCCAATTCACGTCACTGGATTAAAGGGGTCAAGTTGGTTTATACAAAAACTTTAGAAAATTAACAAAATAAACAACGTCGCAAATAAAAAAATAACCGAAAATAATACACAGGAAAAGAAAGCCAACTACTGTCCACATTTTGCATCATATACTATTTTGTGCTCCAAAAACAACAGAAACACAGTACTATATCTATTGAGGTGAAAAATGGATCGGTACAACCCTGAGAAATATTGAAATGTTACTTTCTAAGTTGTAGCTGGTAAACTCAAATTTGTGAGGTCGGTTTGTTGATTAAAAACAGAAAATATTCCCGTAATCGTCCTGTGTGCTTGATGAAAAAAATTTCAGCTGTTGCCGAAAGTGTGCACCTAAACCCGAAAACCTCAATGTGTCAAGGATCTCAGCAACTGAACATCAGTCGAGCTAGTCTGAAGAAAAATTTTCATAAAAATCTCTGATAATTCACCAAAAGGTTCCAATTGACTCGGCTAATGAAAGAAAATGACCACTGCTTCGTTATTGGTCCGCTGTTTGGAATTGAGAGCAGCACATAATTGGCAAAAATTTTATTAAAAAAATCACATTTTCAAGCGCTTTTCCACCTGGCAGCGGCTACGTAAATAAGCAAAATTGCTGTATCTGAAGCTCGAAAAATCCACACGTAGTCATAAAGAAGCCAGTGCATCCTAAACGTGTGACTGTTTGGTGACATGATAACCAGCGTTATCATTGAGGATTTAGTCTTCGACAGGGTATAGATGGGGCTATGTACCGCAAAAGCCGTCCAACAATCAGTTCTTTTAGTGATGTTGTTTGACCTCCAAGGAGCTGCGATTTGACGCAGTTGGACTTTTCTCGTTGGGTCTTATTAATACTTGATGTTATGCGAGCAATGCAGAGACGATTCAGACACTCAAGGGCAAAACTGCTCTATATTTCAATCATTTGAATGAAATAACAAAACAAAAGCACTGTGGCGCTGTCAGCCCGGTATGGGCCATGGCCTAGCTTCTTGACACTCATTTTTGTTGCTCATGTTGTCATTTTTGCCACATCTGAACGGGGCCTGCGGCTTATCGCCGAATCCGAACAGGACTCCTTAGAAGCTTTTTTAAAGAGAAGCGGTCTAGGGAAGAAAGCCAAGCAGCTGAGAGAAGCAATCTCGAAAAGAAAGCCAAGGTAGAAGCAGAAATCAAAAGAAGTTGGATGAAAAGCGAATGAGTACAGCATCCTGAAATGCCAGCCTATGGTGTAGAAGTTATAAAGTTCGGCCAGTAAAAGTTCGAAGGAGAAGAAAAAAAAAAGTAAAAAAGTAAAAGAGGGAAACACACGAAATTATTTATTTTTCGTACCAGTTAAATGCAAACAGCGAAAAAACCTGTTCGTGTACCATACATAATATGTAAAAGAAACACATAACCAAACGGAAAGAGATTGGCGATCGAAGAGTATTAAAACATTACAGTTAAGTGCGCTAAAAGTGAAATGATAAAACAAAAGATCAATTTTTCTAAATTGTTAAGTGTTCTTCGAGCTGCAAGAACAAAAAAAATTATTATTCGCTTCCAATCAGAATATCTTCTCCTGGACAACCGATGATTTGCGAAAAATTAGTTTTTTCATTTATAACACCCATGTGTTATACCCAGTTATTACCCAGTAATGCTCCGCACAAGAAAAAATGCAGCGAAGACTCAGACGTAACGATCATGCCAGGCAAGAAACAAGTACGAGCCAAAATCGGAAAGAATGAAGTAGGAAGCAGAACCACATTTCCCCCCTCGCTTTGTAATCCCAATCCTTATTATTTGACACAAAAAAAAGTTGTTGAGTATAATGTTTAGATATGTAATTGATTAGTGCTTTATTTTAAATTTTATTTTATTTTATTGCCATCTAAAATAGAGCAGCATGTTGCGACGATTGAGTGCACTTCCCGGACGACCATATTCTATAACATACTAACGAATGAGATTTTTTTCTTATAAATATTATAATAAAATATGGTTATAATAAAATAAAAATTAAGGAAGCAACGACAGTATTGTACTATTTTACGTAACTGCTATTACAAGGTTAATTTCAAGTTATTATAGGTATTATAGATTGACATGTATATATATATCTTTTTGTTGGACTTTCTTTAATTTAATTTTCTTTATTTAGTTAGTTCTTTTTCCCCTTCAAACCCCACCGCTAGGTTCAAGATTAGTATAATACTGTAATTATTAATTATCTCTTTCAATTTCTGTAAAATTCGCTTTTTAAAATAAAACTGTACCTTACCGCATAGTTCCTTATATAGTCATCCATTCTGATTCGCTTAGGGAAGATTATTTAGACGCTGACCATAACAAGAGTGGTAAGTAGAAAGTTGTTATGGGAAGGCAGTCCTTCAAAATTATTTCTAGTTCTTTTTCAGGATACGAAAGTTAATTCTCAAAGTATGCTACACTAAAATGTTAGAGTGAGTTGGGCAAAGATTTGAGGATTTAGTCGCTTAACCTCAAATTTCTGAGTGGACCTTACAAGCATTAGGATGGGCTTACACACGAGAGAACTTATCTATCTCATTCTCTCCTCTAACAAATTGGATTCAATTACAAGTCACGAGCTTGAGGTATGATAGGATAAAATAAAGCTTGGCTTTGATGCAATTACAGGACATTTTCGGTTCTTAAAAATACCACAGTTTTATGAGACAATGGCAAGATCCTACCCCCCTCCCAATCTGCCGAGCTAATAGCGTGAAGCTTGACTGGCATGCCATCCGCTATTTCGCACCCGAACATCCTTCTACTTTGCTTGGTCGGTCATCAGCTATGCCTGTTTGCCAGTGGTCATAAAGGTGTGAATAATGTGGTGGTTTTAGAACCTTGTGTTAAAGCGTGATGATCTGCTTTATTTATTCTATAATAATTTCGTTACACATTAGACTTACTTTTCACTATTTAATGCTGTTACTGTTCGAAGTCATTTTAGTTTATTGCTGAAAAGCAATAGTGAACAACAAATATCGCTTTAAATGCTTGTACTCTTTTGTATCGAAGTTCAAAATTATTGCAGATGTACATAAAGTTATTTATAACTGTAACGTTTACCTAACTTCATCGCCAATGTCGAAATCTTTTGCCATGACTTGGGATATATTAACTCCAGATTCAATATTTTCTTCAACATCTACTATGTATGCATCTTTCTCAAAAAACGGTTTTTCGTCATTCCAGTTAATAAGACGGACTTCCAGATCCATTATTTCTTTGTGAAATTTATTTGCTGCCTCTTCCGTCATAATCTGCAAGTATTCAAATGAATATTTGAGTAAATAATTATAATTTCTATGTCAAGCAATTATAATTTTCCAATTTAAGTATCCTAAACTAAGATTGGTATTAAAACTGATAATTACAATGAACTTCAAAAACAAATAAAATTCAGAACGAGATGATGAAGGATAACTCACTATGCAAGTTAAAACTGTATCAGACGGTTTAATATACTACATGTGTTGGAGACTACGACGACTCCAAGTCTGACAAGTCACTTATTCCGAAGATGCGGCGCCCAGTGACGAAAATGCCCAAATATCAAAATCCTAGTTAAAAATACATTAAATAGTGTTGCTTGTCAAATAAAAGAATTATTACTTTTTATAAATTGGTGAAATTAAGTCGTTTTATTCGCCGTTGTTTTCTTACGTAATTTCTTTCTTTCTCAATAACTTTTAGCTCACCTCAGTATAGATAACGGCAACTACATCAAGGCATGGACGATCATCACAGATAGATATGATCATGCACACTTTTTAGTAAACACTCAGCTAAAATGTCTTTTCAATCAGGCCCCTATGTGTCAAAAACAATCAGAATTAATCAACCAACTTCTGGAAACCTCCACAGAAGTGCTCCATTGCTTGAAAACTCTGAATGTTCCGGTAGATCAGTGGGATATCATCGTACCTCCCAAAACAAAACACAACAACTTAGGGAAGTGCGTTTAAGTGCTAGACAGAAACCGAAGGAACTGCAAACATTTTCGGAATGTTCTCGATTCCTAGAAATGCGGTTTTGAACTTTTGAGGAAGTTAGTTCTCAATAAACTAGGTCAAGGTCCGACTCGCCAAAACAAACATTTCACAGGATCAGTTGTCACTCGCAGGCCAACAATGCAAAACTCTTTTGCCAAATTTGCAGCAAGAAAAAGCAAATGAAAAAGTTGTTTAAAGATGATTATAGCCGACCGTCTACAAAGTGTTGATAGGATAGGCCTCCGTTCCAACTGCTTAGCCTACAACCACAAGGTAAAGCAGTTCCCTAGTAGTTATAGATGCTACTATTGCCAACAATCACATCACTCTCTACTACACATAGTAACAAGTATCGCTCAGACTCAGCAATACATATAATCAAATCAACATTCCAGTTCGCTCATCCGGTCACAAAGACCTTTTCAACCAACCACTTTCACACCACCACAAGCGCAAGCACCTTTCATACCAGCACATGGTGCCCAAAACATTGGTCAAAGTTTTCTTACCCACAATATAAATCCAAATGCTCCAAATTTTCACCCATCTAATGGAGTACAAGTGGATTCGGCCGTCGCACATGCCGACGCAGGTTTTGCTGGCGACAACTGTTATTAACGTCATTTATAACAGAGTCATTTGCGTTGCGAGCACTTTTTGATTCGGGTTCGGCGACAACATTCATCACCGAATCAGCTATTCAACTTCTGCATTTGAAGCCGAAACGCACTCATGTCGCGGTTTCTGGGTTAGGAATGGTCTGCACTGGCACATGCAAAAGGGTTGTCGACATTGTTATTGCCTCACGATAATCAAATTTCGAAACAACAGTTCAGGCTTTCATTAACAAGTCGCTGTCTGGCCATCTCCCAGCTCGTATGCTTCCAGTCAGTGACTGGAGGCATCTCGATGATTTGCTTTTAGCCGATCCAGCCCTTTACAGGTCATCTACAGTCGACATTAACATTGGGTAGTGATGTTCTAGCCGAAGTCTTGTTACCCGATTTAGTACGACCCTTATAAATCAGAACACAAAATTAGTTTGGATCTTGTCTGGTACGGCACCGCTTGAGCCTAGACCAATTCACAACTTTTTTCAAATAAGAAATATCAAGGAGGAACTGCGGAGATTCTTGGAGTTGGAAGAGGCTCCATTCAAGGCAATCGAGACGTGGAGAATACTGAGTGTGAAGAACAATACCTGAGGACCGTTAAGCAGTACCGATGGCGATTTCCGGGTGGCTCTTCCATTCAGAAGAAACAAGCATCTAGTCTTAGAAAGGTCGCACCAAGGGGCCATTCAACGGTTCATAAGTCTCGAAAAACGTCTCACAGCAAATATCCAAGTCCGCGAGCAATATACAGCGTATCTTACTGAGTATCTGGTTGAAGTTATGGAAAATCTTTTGGCCAAATATCATTATTTCCTACCTCATCATGCAGTCTTTAAGGAAGGTAGCTCCACAACCAAATTAAGAGTGGTCTTTAATGCGTCCTTTCACACAACACACGAAGGCTCTCTAAACGATCATTTGACATTGCAACGGAACGTCATTGATGAGAAAATGTATTGCCAGATTTGGGTGAGAGGAGAGAACTCAAATAACTATCAATACTTGGCGTAAGGATCCTCTTGATTAGCTCAAGGCCTATCGATTCAAGACCGTCGCCTTTGGAACAGCTGCAGCTCCGTTTCTCACAATACGAACTCTGATGGAAGTGGCTAGGCAAGCCGAACAAATGTATCCCAGAGCTGCAAAGATGATCAAAGATGTGATGTACATGGACGATTTATTTTCAGGAGCTGACACAATACAGGAAGCTGAAGAGAAAGGTTAAGAGTGAAAATGGTGTTACAGAAAGCCGTAAGTGAACATCACACAAACACAGAGCTCCTTAAGAGAATACCTATCGAAGAACGTGATTCTGCATTCTCATTACGACTTGAAGGTTCGAACCAAGTCAAGACCTTAGAAACTCAATGGCTCCCAGTTGTTGATCAGTTTTATTTTCAATTCAAACCTGTGAATAATCAAAATGGTGTTACAGAAAGCCGGGTTCAATTTACGTAAAACGACGTCAAACAACATAGAGCTCCTTAAGTGAATACCCATCGAAGAACGTGATTCCGCATTCCCATTAGCATTTGAATGTTCGAACCAAGTCAAGACTTTAGGAATACAATGGCTACCACTCGTTGACCAGTTTTATATTCAATTCACTCCTGTGAACATTCCACAGCCAAAGAAAGATCCATCTTGTCGAATATCGCTCGGTTACATGATCCAATGGGATGGATTTCACCCTGCATTCTTCAGGAGAAATGTTTCATGCAGCAACTTTTGCTACGAAAACTGTATTGGGATGAAACAATAGAACCGACAATCATGCAGGAATGGAACGCCTTTTACAAGGATCTGCCAGCTATCAACGACATAAGACTTCAACGATGTATTAACTTGCTCAGCACGTCAAACACAATAGAGCTGCATGGACTTAGCGATGCTTCAGAGAAAGCTTATGGTGCTGCAGTCTACATACGGTTGCGTTATGAGCAAGAGAATGTCCATATGCACATGATTATTTCAAAATCCAAGGTGGTGCCTATAAAGGCAGTAAGTCTTCCCCGCCTTGAATTTTGTGGGGCGGTTTTGATTGCCAAGCTTCTCAGCTACACTGCTCAAGTACTTCAATGAGAAGACGAATAGCCCCCAGCGGGGGAAAATGGTGGAGACTTCGACGTCTCCAAAGCAAGTACTGGGGGCAACCTACAAGTCACTTATTCCAAAGAGTACTGAATGCAGCGGCCAGTGACAAGAATACCCAAATGTCAAAATGCTAATTAAAAACACACTAAACAATGTTACTCGTCAAATAAAAAAATTTTTATAAAGTGGTGCAATTAAGTCGTTTTACTCGCCGTTGTTTTTTAACGTTATTTCTAGCAGATTGTTCCCAGTATAGCTTGCCTTTGTCTGAAAATCTTTTTCTGGGTTTGCGAAATTTTGCCTCTGCCAGCGATTTGCTGATTCTTCTGAAAACTCCTCGGCTCTACAAAGAGCAATATGATCGGGAGGTTTTTCGCAGTTTTTGATTTGCGGTAGAAGCAAATAAAACTATTTGATACTTATTATGCTATTGGTAAACTATAACTAGGCCTATCAAAATGTGGAAAAAACAGCAAGATTTCAGACATTGTTTTGTTTTTTTAAAATGAGAAAAAGGGGTATTTCCTCTTCCCTGAATTTACTTATTTAAGGTTCTTCTGGGAACATTCGGTTCAAAGCACTTTTTCTATAAAGTTTAAATGTGATTCGCCTGGTTGACCACCCTGGACTGGCACATTTAATATGTATTATAATTTTATATATTGTCATTATGTACATCTCATACAGTTTGAAAATCTGATGATGATGCTTCGATGGGCTAACGTTACTTTTTTGCTCTGTCAAAATAATCCCGTATGTATTCACTGTAATTAGTCGATAAGCCAAATTTTGTAAAACCAATAAGTCAGTTGCAATAAAGATCTTTAATCGGAAACACCGCTCTTATTATTTGAGTTTTTGTCGTGTTATTTTTGTTGTATGGCTCCTACAAAATTATCAGAAGTGGGATAAGTAAACCAAACTTGATTTAATTAATTGTGAATTTCATTGTTTACGGTCTTATGCATTTTATGTTAAAAGTTTAATTTTTTATTTGGCCGAACTTTTGTGTTTCCTAAAAATAGTAAAAATGGCGATTGCGAAGGATTTTTTAATGATTGCAACCGTGTCGCAATTAAAAGATAAGTTGGCTGAAATGGGTTTGGCAACAAGCGGTGTAAAAACAGCGTTGAAAGTGCGATCGGAACAGGCCATCGAAGAGTTAAGTGACGCTCAAATGCACGAGTTCTTCCCAGACAATGTAATGGAAAGTTTGGATTCTTACGGGAATACGAGTAGATCGGAGAGGGGAGAAGAAAACAGCGTCATCGTTTCAGAGCAGTTGGAGAGCCTGCGTGAACTCGTTTCCAAAAAAGAGGAAATTCGTAGACTTCAGCAGAGATTAATTGAATTAAGCAATCCGTTAGACGTAGTGCAGCAAACGGTTTCTTTTAGAGACATTGAAGAATCCCTTACTAAATTTTCTGGGGACGACAGCTATTCTATTGCTACCTGGTTAAAAAGCTTTAAAGACACAAAACATCTGTTCAAACTCGACGATTCCAAGTGCTTTGTATACGCGCAACGACTCTTAACGGGAACAGCAAAACTGTACCTAAGATCTGGGTCTTGCCGATGATGGAACGAGTTGGAAGCAGCTCTACTTGCAGAATTTCACCAGCACGTTACCGCCACAGATGTCCACGATGCTTTACGCAAGCGGAAGAAGCTTAAGGAGGAAAACTTCCAGCAGTATGTCTTGACAATGCAAGAGATTGCTGCCAGAGCCAATATAGAAGAGCAAGACGTTATCGGCTATATTGTGAAAGGAATACCTGATTCGACATTCAACAAGCAGATGCTGTTCACAGCTAATACCATCTTTGAGCTAAAAAGTGTCTTAAGGAGGTATGAAAAAAGGAAACTTGACACCCATCCACCAACTCCGAGTACTAGTTTCATAAAATCGGTACCGCAAGGAAAAACCGCAGTACGGTTTCACAACAAGACGGTTATTAAGTGCTTTAACTGCAACGATGCTGGGCATGTGGCCACTAACTGTCCAAAGCCACGCCGAGAACGAAGTTCGTGTTTTCGCTGTGGGCAGAACGGGCACATCATTAAAGACTGTCCGAAACGAACATCAATAATGGTTCTACAAAACTTAGAACCAGGTAAGGAAAATCAAAATTCGTTCCTGCAGAACTTTCATGGAGTTGTTACCTATAAATTCCTTCATGATGATTCCGGAGCTGCCTGCATGACCATGATCGATACTGGAAGCCCCATAAGTTTTGTGCAGCGAAAATTCATTCCACCATATCTGATGACATCAATCGAACCGTCCATGGATGATTGTGTAGGTATAAATAACAGTAAATTGGTTATTTTTGGCAAAGTGTCTTGTAAAACTAAAATTAACAATGAATATATTGATTTATGTCTGTTCATCGTTAAAGATGATTCTATGAAAAACATAGTTGTGTTGGGTAGAGATTTCTTGCAAAAAAGTAAAATTAAATTGACAATAGAAAATAAACAAATTTTTGAGGAAAAAGATAACGATAACAATATTGACGATAGTATTATAGAAATTCTTAATATTGATACATATGATGACCGCGATGAAAAGAATAATTTTAATATAAATCCAAGTTTGTGCTTTGAAGATAGTGATAAAATTAAAAATCTAGTTATTGGCAAAATTTCAAACAACAAGTTTTCACCTATAGAGTCCTGCGACTACGAAGTGCGAATTACGTTGAATGATTCAAAGTTTGTTTGTAATTGTGCACCTAGCCGACTGCCATACATGCATAAGTTGAAATTATAAACAGTTTTAGATGATCTTATTGAAAACCAAGTTATTCGTGAAAGCAATTCTCCTTTTGCGTCCCCAATCGTTTTAGCTAAAAAGAAAACAGGAGAATTGCGACTCTGTGTTGATTTTCGGTCAATTAACAAGGTTACGGTCAAAGACAATTTTCCGCTACCACTGATAGAAGATCATTTGGATCGGTTAAGGGGAAAAAAATATTTTTCTCTCCTCGATTTAAAGAGTGGTTTTCATCATGTAAAAATGTCTGAAGACTCAATTAAATATACGTCTTTCATTACACCTCTGGGCCAGTTTGAATACTGACGCATGCCGTTCGGGCTGAAAATCGCTCCTAACGTTTTTCAGCGGTTTATAAATTCTATCTTTAAAGTACTGATTCAATCTGGAAAACTTCTTGTCTTTTTATGTTTGAAACTATAACCTATTTAGGATACGAAGTCTCTGGTAATGGAATAGGTCCAAACGTTAACGGTCTAAAAGCTGTTTCTGAATTTCCTGTACCTACAAATGTCAAGGGAGTGCATTCATTTTTGGAATTATGTTCTTACTTCAGAAAATTTATAAAGGACTTTTCAATTTTGCAAAGCCGTTATACGATCTTCTCAAAAAAGACGCTGTTTTTAGTTTCGGTGATACAGAATTATCAGTTTTTGAAGTTTTGAAACACAAATTAGCTAACGCTCCAATACTCAGTATCTACAATCCCCACGCTGAAACTGAGTTGCATTATGATGCAAGCAACTTGGGACTTGGTGCGATGCTGGTAGAACGACAAGAAGATAAGCGCTTTAACCCTGTCTTGTTTTTCTCCAAACGTGCTACAGCTTCAGAATCTAAATACCACTCATATGAGTTAGAAGCCTTAGCCATTATCTATGCGCTGAGGAGATTCAGATTCCTACCAAGTGAAAGATATAGTGGCGGCAAGTGGCCTTGAGATTGTAAATAATACCTATCCAACATGTTTCCGGCCAGGTGCACCATCGAGCCTTTTAGACCTTGTTATTGCATCTGATTCACTTTCTGTCTTACTGTTTGATCAGATGTCTCTCGAAGGTGTCAGCGAACATGATCTCCTATTCTGTACCTATAATGTTGTCTTTAACCACAAGTCTTCCTCAAGCTCCTTTGTTTATAGGGATTACTCATCAATAAATCATGAAGCACTAACGACCGCAGCAAACTCGGTCCCATGGTTGAGATGCAGAATGGTTTCCGATCCAAATGAAAAGCTAATCATTTTTCAGACGCTTGTAAAGCAATTATTTAATGATCATGTACCAACAAAAACCGTCGCGATCCGAAACAGAGCCTGTCCCTGGTTCACGGAAGGGATAATTGGTGTTCTAAAGAAGCGGAACAGACTGTACAGTAAGTGGAAGCGAAGCCAAAGCTCGATTAACTGGAACAGGTACAAAGCTGCTCGTAACGCTGCTACCGATGCTGTTCGTGCATCTAAGCGACACTACTATTCATCTAAACTGAGCACTTCCTTACCCTCAAAGGTACTGTGGAGAAATCTACGCCAAGTTGGCATTGGGGTTAGTAGTGACAGGAGCTGCACTATTGATTTAGATGAAATGATTGGCTATTTTGTTTCAAATGATGTTGCTGCCGATTGCTTCGAGTATGACGTTGTCTCCAGCAGAGGCTTTGAAGAAGAAATTGATTTTGAAATAGTTTTGGAGGCTGATGTCCTTTGTATTATTAAAAGTTTAAAATCAAATACTATTGGTGAAGACGGTTTGCCACTACGCTTCATGGCATGGAAATGTGCCAAGGTTGTACCTGTTCCTAAAAAGACTACTGCTTCCGATGCTTCTGACTACAGACCTGTTACTATTTTACCTTGCCTGTCTAAGGTCTTTAAAAAGGTAATAGAGTCACAAATTCAGAAACACTTGGCTGAAAATTCCCTATTGAGCCATAGCTGTTCTTCCGCCATGGTAAAAATCTTGGATGATATCAGGCAAGATTTTGACAAAGGATTTGTGACGCTGCTTTGCCTGCTTGATTTCTCTAAGGCTTTTGACAGAGTGAATCATTCCTTTCTTTGTTGGAAACTGTACCATTTCTATGGTTTTAGTGAAAGAGCTGTAAGGCTCATTCGAAGCTTTTTATGTCGACGGTCACAAATAGTCGTTGTTGGTAACAACTGCTCAAGTTTCCGGACAGTTTCTCAAGGGGTTGCGCAGGGATTGATATTGAGCCCAATTTTGTTCTGCATGTACATAAATGACTTAGCATCGATTTGTAAGCACGCACTTATTCATTTCTATGCTGACGATGTACAACTTTACCTATCTCATCCGGTTAAAAAAATGGGTGAACTAGTGTCACTACTAAATGAGGATCTCGCTTCTATTGTTGAATGGGCAACTAAAAATGGACTAGCTTTGAATCCAACAAGTACTTCCGATATCAAATAAGTCTTTTCAGATAAGTCTAATTCCTGAAATTTGTTTAGCCGGAAGAAAGATTAGGTTAGCTGAGGCGGCTACAAGTCTTGGTATCACCATAAACCGAAAGCTTTCAGGGTATAACCATGTTAATATCGTTGTTCGTCGCGTATACGGATGCTTGCGTAAACTTTGGACTTCAGCCAGCTATACCCCCTTGAATACTCGCCGGAGACTAGTGCTCACTCTCATAATTCCCATTATTTCATATGCCGCAGCTGTCTACAGTGACCTTGACTCACTATCTTTTCACAAGCTCCAGGTTGCTTATAATGATGCTGTTCGGTATGTTTATGCAAGGCAACGATACGATAGAATCTCGGAATTCTCATGTCATATTCTTGGCTGTACATTGAGAAAATACCTTGATTTCAGAAATTGCATATTTCTACATCAAATTATAAATACAAAGCAACCCCCTTACCTTTACTCCAAACTGGAATTTTCCCTTTCTAGAAGAACTTTCAGCATTAGCACTCAGCGTTGCAAATACCTCAATTCATCGCGTTAATTTTTCATTTATGCTGTTAAGCTATGGAATAACTTACCGTCTCATATGAAGTGCTTGCCAAATGCTGCTAGCTTCAAAACTGCCTTGTTTGTGTACTTTTCTTCTTAACTTATCTCTTTGCTATTAACTCTATCTCAGTCTTTCTCCAATTTCTAAACTATTTCATTTCCTCTCCCTTTTTTTTGTATTTTACTTTATTATTATTATTATAATTGCTATTAAAATCCATCATTTTTTAATTTGTTTGTTATACTTTTTCTCTTTCCTGTTAAAAATTAACATTTTGTTACTAAATATTAATACTTAGTACTATTAGAGACAATGTCTTAATGTACAAATTGGTTATTGTAATAAATTGAATTGAATTGAATATATCTAACGGGCATAACTTTTAAGATTATTACTGATTGTAAATCACTAACGCTTACCCTTAACAAAAAGCTAATAAGCCCCAGGATCTCTCGTTGGGCCTTAGAGCTGCAGGATTACGACTTTGTTATTGAACATAGAGATGGTAAAAGGATGGGTCATGTTGACGCTCTCAGCAGGTGTCATAATGTTCTTATTATTGAGTCTGATTCTTTTGAACATGTTTTAGCTGCATCCCAACAGAAGGATCCTATTATAAGAAAGTTGGTTGACATGTCAGAGAAACGGGAAAGTTCTCTATACGAAATGATTAATGGTCTTGTTTATCGTAAGCTTGATCATAAAATATTGTTTTACGTTCCATCGCAAATGGAAAGGAACGTTATGCAGACGCATTGCCACACCGGTGTAGAAAAGTGTTACAATTTCTGAATAAAAACATGAAGGCAAAACTGAAAAGTTATATAAACAGTTGTCTAAAATGCATGCATTTCTCTTCAGTATCGGGGAAAAAGGAAGGTGTTTTGCACAGTATCCCTAAAGGTGACAAACCTTTTGAAACTATCCATATTGACTACTTTGGTCAATTACCCTCGTCGGGACGAAGCTTTAAACACATTTTGTTGGTAGTCGATGGGTTTTCAAAATTCACTAGACTCTACCCAGTGAAAACTACCAGCACCTTAGAAGTTGTCAAGTGTCTAAGGTCATATTTTTCCGTGTATAGTTAGCCCACCCGCATAATTTCTGTTCACCGCAGTCGAATGGTCAGGTGGAGCGTATCAACAGAAGTCTAATTTTTTGGTGTTTCGCAAAAGGGTAATGTGTCTGACAGAGTTCGTGAATATCTTGAACAAAACATAATTTCAGATGATGATAGAAATTTAGATACAATTAGACAAAAGGCTAGTGAAAAAACTGTTAGATGTCAAGAATCTAATAAAGTTAGTTATGACAAGCATTTTCTTACAAAGTCGGTGATGACGTTTTGATGAGAAATGTTGTAAATACACCCGGATTAAATAAAAAGCTCAAAGCTAAGTACAAAGGTCCTTTTGAGGTTGTTAAGATTTTCCCAAATGACAGGTACTTAATAAAAGACATAGAAAATTTGCAAATTTCAAGAAGCAAGTACGAAGGAGCTGCATTTTCTGAGAATATGAGACCATATATCGTTCCGCAATAAGAAGTTCGGACAGCATATTAATCATATGTATCACTATAAAGTTCTTTTCAAGCTTAATATTTGAAAGTATCCATCTTTTACCCTACACATTTATGTTTTAATTTATGAATACTTATATGTATTTATGTACGAGTATGTACATATCCTATGCGGTAACATCTGTATCTATTTGTTTTTGCTTCGGGTAGGGGTTAGAATATACCCGAGGTATGCATGCCTGTCGTAAGAGGCGACTAAAATGCACCCTCCGTATACCGAGCGCGAAGTGTATACTAATTATGCAATGAGTAAAACAAATGGAATTATTACCCCAGGTGGCAGACCAGCTATGCTGGAAAATCCACCCTCTACGGAGGTCGGCTCGATGGATTCTGGGGCGAGCCAATTATTGCATCTTATCAACCCGTTCGGAAAAAGTTCACGGGTTTCGAGATCTCCACCACCTAGATCTCCAAAACAAGAAGATAACAACAGAAGTCCAACGACATCAAAAACGTCGTCTTGTGAAGAATGGACCTCAGCGAAAATAAATAGCCTGAAAGACGAAAATACCGAACTTCGTACTAGGCTAACCAAAATGGAAGCGACATGCGAAGATCTTAAAAAAGAACTGGAAAAACTGAAAACCAAGGAAAAGTCAAACAGCGACGTTATGTCTATTGAATCTGTTAAAAATATCTACGAAACAGATGAAGAAGAGCTAGGTCGAGAAACCGACTGGATCTTGCAAAAACGCCCCGGAAAAAAGCGTAAAGCTGCGTCTTCTCCCAAAATCGTCTCTCAACGTGAAGCAAAGGGAGATGAATCGAAGAAAAATGTCAACAATAACATGAGTCCTGAAAAAATCAAAGCGGAAAAACAACGAACACCCCCGCCAATCAATGTCACTGGAGTTTCAGATTACAAGAAACTCCAAAACATATTGATGACCCTGCCGAGATCGGACTATATAGTAACATCGCGCAATAATAATGTATGGAAAGTCAACGTCAAGGACGCTGACAACTATCGCATTCTTTCTCGCAAGTTAAGAGTCGAAAAAATCCAATGGTTCACATACGAGAACAAGTGCGAAAGACCTATTCGTGTCGTCGCCAGAGGACTGCATCCATCTTGCCCAAAAGAAGATATCGTAAGTGATTTAAAAAACAAGGGTTTTAAAATCATTGATGTCGTCAACATCGAAAAGCGAGAGAAACAAAAAATTGAAGGAAAGGATATGACAGTTAAACGTAGCCTTCCCCTCTTTATGCTAACCTTTGAGAACACTGAACATACCCAAAAAATATACGATATTAAGTCAATCCTCAACATTATTGTTAAAATTGAGCCTCGACGCAAAAACTCGAAACTGATCCCGCAGTGTAAGCGATGCCAGGAATTTAACCATACGCAAGCTTACTGCCAAAAAGAGCCTCGGTGCGTAAAATGCGCAGGTAAACACCTGTCCAAAGAATGCAACGTAAGCACACAAACCCCTCCGACTTGTGTCAACTGCAGGGGTAAACACGTAGCAAATTTCCGTGGCTGTGAAGTAGCAAAGGAGTTGCAAAACAGACGTGACAAGTTGTTTAAGCCACAAAAAGAGAATCCCAAAACTAAAGAAAAAACATCGGGATCTGCTCAAAATATCGTTAGAAACGCCAAGGCGAAAGTGATTGATTCCAGTATTGAAAAGAAAGCATCGGAAAAACTTACATACTCTGAAGCTACCAAGCTAAAGGCAAAAGATTCCGGAGATCCTGCTTCCCAAGTATTTTCCGTTATTCTCGCGCAGCTTGAGCAGCAAAACAAAATCAATGAACTTATTTTAGATAAGCTAAAGAAGTTTGAAAATAGGTTCAATAAAAAACGTCCTTCGCCTAAAAAATGAAAAGGGAAAAATTAAACGTACTCACCTGGAATGCAAACGGAATCTTAGAAAAACTATATGAACTTGAGTTATTCCTAAGGAAAAACGACATTGACGTTTGTTTGGTTTCCGAAACCCACTTGAAAAATGGGTCATCTGCAAAAATTAGAGGTTTTAAAGACTACTACGCGTATCACCCTTCGGGAAACGCGAGAGGCGGATCCTCTGTATACATAAAAGAGTCTCTTGAGCACAACGAAGATATAAAAGTAGAGCTCGAGTCTGTACAACTAATTGCGGTGCGCGTAAAATTGGTACGGAACTCCTTTACTATTTCAGCCATCTACTGTCCTCCACGATTTACGCCTTCAAAACATATATTTAAAAATATATTCAATTCTCTTGGATCGGCTTTTATGATTGGCGGTGATTTCAATGCCAAACATACTTTTTGGGGATCAAGATGTGTCTCCCAAAAGGGTAAAATACTCTATAAAGCATGTATGGAACACAATTGTGACTTCTATTCAACGGGCAAGCCGACTTATTGTCCAACAGACACAACGAAAATACCCGATCTTGTCGATTTCTTCGTTGTTAAAGGAATTCGTAACTCGGATATAAACGTTGATGAAAGCTTCGATCTTTCCTCCGATCATTCTCCAGTCATACTGACAATGAACGACACGTTTATTAAAAAACAAGGACCATTAAGACTAACTGGACGAAATACTAATTGTGAAGGATTCAGAAATGAGATTAATAATAACCTAGAACTAGACGTTTCACTTAAAGCAGCACTTGAACTTGAAATCGAAGTGGATTCTTTCGTTGAAATAGTCCAATGTGCTGCGTGGAACAATACACCTTGTCAACGAAAAAACACAGCTAAACGTAACTTAAACTACCCGCCTGAGGTAAAAGATATGATAAGAGAAAAAAGAAAAGCTCGCAAAAGATGGCAAACAACTCGAGCGCCGCAGGATAAAACACGCTTAAACAGGCTCTGTAATCTGCTCAAGGAGACTCTTAAAAGTTACAGAAATTCCGAAGTAAATACATATGTTCAAAACCTGACGGCAGGAAAAGAAACAAATTACTCGCTTTGGAAAGCTTTAAAATGCTTAAAATGGCCCAAAATCCCCGCGCCACCAATCAAGGTCGGCAATAACGAATGGGCTAAGGGGGATAAGGAAAAAGCGGAGGTTTTTGCCGACTATCTTGAAGAAATTTTCAAGCCCTCCGACGGCCCGACACTGGCACCCGGCACCAATTCTTTAGAAATAGCATATAGTAATTTTGTAATGACAAATGCAACTCTTGCTGAAATCAAAACTGTAATAAGGAAATTAAAACCAAAGAAGGCTCCGGGGTATGACCTTATTACCGGAGAAGTTCTGAAAATGCTACCCCAAAAAGCACTTATAAAGCTCTTACACATTATTAACGCGGCTCTGAGGCTTGAATACGTGCCAAGCCAGTGGAAAGTTGCAGAAGTCATTATGGTACTAAAACCAGGAAAACCTCCAAACGATAAAAAATCATACAGACCCATTTCTCTTTTACCGATCCTGTCGAAAATCTTTGAGAGGATTTTGCTAAAACGTCTTCTCCCAATTATCGAAAACCAAAATCTTATTCCCAGCCATCAATTTGGATTTCGGACTAAGCATTCAACAATTGATCAGGTGCATAGAATTACTGATGTAATTGAAAGGTCCCTGGAAGAAAAAAAGATTTGTTCGAGCGTATTTCTTGACGTCTCACAAGCTTTTGACAAAGTATGGCATGAAGGTTTGAAGTTCAAACTGCGACGAATTTTGCCATTAAAGCTTTATAATATATTGACAAGCTATTTTGAAAATAGAATTTTTCGCGTTCGATACGGAAATGATGTTTCGAAATTTAAAGATATCCTAGCCGGAGTACCGCAGGGAAGCGTACTGGGCCCACTTTTGTACCTTTTATATACAAGAGATATACCACACGTCGAGGATACTGTTCTCGCTACTTTTGCTGACGACACCGCTATCTTAGCGGTTGGAGAATCAATAGAAGACTCAACGGCGAAACTCCAGACTGCTTTAAATAAAGTCTACGAGTGGACAAAGATCTGGCGAATTACCCTTAATGAGACAAAATCTGTACATGTTGACTTCACCTACAGAAAGATAAATCACTTGCCCATTTCTATAAACTCGGTGTGTATCCCCTTTGCAAACGAGGCTAAGTATTTGGGAATGACACTTGACGCGAAGCTTAAATGGAAAACGCATGTTAGAAAGAAACGAAAAGAACTAGAGGCCAAATACAGAGAAATGTACTGGCTACTTGGTAAACATTCCAAGCTAAGCTTAGAAAACAAGCTGCTTCTTTATAAGCAAGTGCTAAAGCCGGTGTGGACCTATGGTATACAACTCTGGGGTTGTACTAAGAAATCAAATGTAAATATAATACAAACTTTTGAAAATAAAGTGCTACGACAATCTGTGCGTGCCCCATGGTTTATAAGAAATAATGACCTGCATCGAGACCTCGGAGTTCCTTTCGTGGAAGATGAAGTCAGGAACTGCGCACGAAAACATAAAGTCCGGTTAAGCGGCCATATCAACAATACAGTCCTAGAAGTCCTGGACGAACGAAACATACTACGCCGTCTTCAACGAACTAAACCGTTGGACCTTGCGCGATAAATTGAAACCGCATTAAGAAAGCGGAATATGTAGGGTCTTCCATTGGAAAGTGTCCTACCAATCGTGACTAACTTATGAAATAAAAACTGCTTGATAAGTTCTACTTAGTTGCGGTATTAAAATCAACAATGAAGGGAGGTGTTTTTAGTGAGTAAGAATCTCACACTACTATGAGCACGCGCTTCTGATCCTCATAGTGTCTGATGGAAGATTTTCACCTGCCCTCGCCGGAAAAAAAAAAAAAAAAAATTTGTTTTTGCTTAAATTCTTATTTGTATTTTTATTTTAAATGATTACGACCATTAATAAATGAATTTCAATATTTTGAAGATATGTATAGAGCATTACTTGTAACGACTTTGGATGAACTGTACCATTAAGTTCTGTTTTGGTACACGTATAAAAATATCAAGTTTCGAAAAATTGTATTGAGTTTATCTATTCTCGATTTTGAAATGTATTAAATAAAAGAAAAAAATGTGTAAGTGTCAATGCATACGGTGGAAAATCAGGGTCGATTTACAGTCAGGATGAACGAGTTGTAAGGTTCTTCTGGGAACATTCGGTTCAAAGCACTTTTCTATAAAGTTTAAATGTGATTCGCCTGGTTGACCACCCTGTACTGGCACATTATCGTTCAATATGTATTATAATTTTATATATTGTCATTATGTACATCTCATACAGTTTGTAAATCTGGTGATGATGCTTCGATGGGCTAACGTTACTTTTTTTTTTGTCAAAATAATCCCGTATGTATTCACTGTAATTAGTCGATACGACAAATTTTGTAAAACCAATAAGTCAGTTGCAATAAAGATCCTTAATCGGAAACACCGCTCTTATTATTTGAGTTTTTGTCGTGGCTCCTACACTTACTTACTTTATGTTGCGCTACAGTCCGGGGGATGATCTGGGCGTCAAATAACTGAAGTTGCCTTGAACTCGCGTGCGCCAACTGAGTCGTGATCTTCCTTTGCCACGCGCTGGTGTCCATCCGATCTACATGACCAAGCCATCTCATTTGCTAGATTTTCACCCTTTTGGCTAGGTCGATGTCGCTTTATGATTCATTTGTTATATTTAATTTACGGCAACTGTTAGTCGTTGCCTGGAATCATAATAACTTAGAATACACACTTATTCCAGCGTGGGTCCGTTCAACCTCCAGGTAGCGCTTTGACTGCAGCTAAACATGGGTAGACAAGACTGTTAGGCACCACGTGATTTTTCCTGGAATCACGAAACCTCGAATGCAAAAGGAGATAAAAATACCAAAACCGAAAGAAAAACAAATCTTAACCGAAGAAACACGAAAAAAATCAAAGCAACGAAAAAGAAATAAAACAAGTGGGGATTTCGACAACGTTGGAGCTCGACGATTTATTAACAAGAAATTATCGGAATACTCGTGATTCAACTTTCCTTATTCTTTTCCTCGTCTTTGTTTTCTTTCTGCCCGCCAGAAAAGTCGCCACTCTACTTCAAAATTTTGCTTTACACTGACTTAAGAAATAAAAATTGCTGTACGCAATTCCCAAAATCGCACGAAAACTTTGTTGACCTTTGCTCAGTGTTGGTTGTCACCAAAGTGGCGTCCAGTTCTTTTCTTTGTTCCCACCAAATCCCGCCAGGCTCGTGCACTCATTCTCACACACAGCCACTCACACATTCTTTTGGCTCAAGCGGATCCTAGTGCTTGTGTATGCTCCCGTGTTCAACTATGCCTCTCATGCATTCCAATTGTACACATCCATACTAAACTCCTCAGTTCGTTCCCATTTCCAGTCATCACTGGGAACTCCACTGAGACGGTTTATGGAAGCTTGTGGATTCTAACTAGCCTAGCTATTTTCCTAGACGTTGATATTCAGTGGAAATTGCAGGAAGCAATGTTTCTCTTTTTCTGTTCTTCGGGTATTTTTTCCTCCATCGAATGAATCAAAATTGCAAAACAAAACAAACATGAACGAAGAAGAGGGTCTGTTCGAAGGTCGATGGAGTGTTGGAACGAAGCAGGAAGGTTGTGCGGATATAATCTCAACTGATTATACCTCAATCTAGTCATTCTCTAGGTCGCCGCCCCAAACAAAGCTAAGTATATGCCTCTGTGCCAATTTACCCTGCGGGTCTTTTCCTTATCCGGCAGATCGGCGTTCAGTTTTGGGGGGAATGACCTTACAATAATTTATTTTTTCCATGTTGTGTTCGTTTATATTATTGTTTATACTGTGTGCGCGAAAAAATAGTTTTTCGGAGAAAAGATTTTGGGGCTTTAGGTTTTTAGGAGTTTTAGAAACGAAAATAAAGTATAAAAAGAACGGAAATTTTGTTCCATCGGTCGGGGAAGGATTTCTCCTAAGTATTGAACATAAAAGGTCCAATACTTATTTTTTCTTACTCCGCCTTAAGACCTACCCTTAAGTATGTTCAAACCATCGGAGGTTAAAATTTAACCTAGTAGTGAGACATCTTTCGTTTTTTTTTTGTACGGCTAAACAGTCGAACTCTACGAAGTAACCGTTCCGCCCCGACCAAAAAAAGCTACATCGCCAGCAAGATGTGCTTCGTGGGACAACTCTATCATCTCAACAACAAAAACTATATACAACTTCAACAATAGAACAGCAACAACAATTATAGAGACGAAAAGTAAATTGTCATAGACACAATGTTTGAATTTTTGTTTTTCTTTTATTAGTGTAGTCATAGTTTACTTAGATTAAGAATTAGAATTGTTTTTTTTATTGAATTATTGTGCAGAGTAAGATTAGGTTAAGTTTAGTTATAGTTTTTTTGAATTTTATTTTTCCTTTGTGCGTGAAAAAAAAATTATATTTATAATTCCGGATATTCATGGGAGTGCTGGCGCTAAAGCTACGAGGGATCTATTAAAATCGGTAAATCATAGAAGTTGAGTTATTTTCTGAATATTAGCTAGGAATTCAGTAGTTTTAAGGAAATAAGATTCAGAATAATAACCTCCAATTTGAAAATAGATTTTTTTTTGTGAATTCCTTTTTCGATATAATTTTAATTTAAAATGATGGATTGAAATCGGATCTTTGTCTTCCCATAATCATGGAGTAACTTTCCTTGCGAGTGGTGTGTGGATGGTCGGATCGCCCGTTCTTCGATGTGGCTGACTGCGACGTGAGGTGACGCACAAAAGATGACAACATGACGGGAAGGGAAAAGACAAATTTCCACTAATTACTCTTTTACAGGTGGCGACTGGGAGGAGCATCATATTAGGGGTTACCATTCACGATACTTGGCCAGAATTGCAGCAATTTGTCCCATTCAATTGCGATAAGGGTAGATTGGTCACCCTCAACCAAAAATATCTGACTTATTTCAGTTCGTAGCTATCCGTCATCATTGCGTGATACTGGGACATGTTTTTCGGTGTAGGGTTTAATGGGTTAAGCTCGTTTTGCGTTTAGTTTTAGTCGTTATTTTATGTTAGCGGGTCGAATTAGGTAAGCATAGGCTTAGTTGGATAATCGCGTATGTCCCGGTCTTACACAGTGGTGATGGCACTCATATGTGATCTTACACTTTTCTTTCCTCTTTTACTATCATCTTTCTCTCTTTCTATCTTTTGAGTCCCTCCGTTTAATCATAGTAAAGTAATTTTATTTTATCTATCCTTGTTTTCTTTTTTTTTTTTTATATTTGGCACGATATAAAAGGGTAAGTTGAGTAAGGATGTATGGAGTAGTGGCAAGAACCAACTCCGGCCGACGAGCTACAGGCGAGGAACCGCGGACGTGTCACTGCTACCTACTCCTGCATCACGTATGCCTCCGTGGCTGAGTACACTCCTAACACTGTCGGATGCTACCCGTTGTGAGTCTCCCGTCTAGTCTACGTGCTCCAACAACGGTGTTTCTGGTGAACTTCCTATCGCACCCTGGGCTTCTGGTTCATCGTGAGTCTCCCTACCGTCCTTAGGGCTTCACCGACAGAAACACCTCTTCATCCTCTGAGGAGTAAACCGCCCATAAACCTATGTGGGCTACTTTTCGAGGTCTGTGACCGGTGAACTGGACCATAGCTGCCCTCCACCTCCGCTAGAGCTCGGCGTTCCCACTCGAATGAAAAGAGGAACCGTAAGGCTTTGTGTGGAAAGAGAGTAAGCCTTGTTGCGGAAATATTTAGTCATGGTTTATCGTCGCAAGCATCACAGTTCCAAATTGTGTCCTTAGGTTTTTTCTTCAGAACTAGACCATCGGGTTCAGTAAGCATATACATCTGATACCATACTTGTGATGTTTGTTTTTCATAAATTGGTGAAAATTCAACCGACCTCTACACGATATCATATTCTCGTCCAAGGACAACTCTTTCGAAGGATGTATAAAGGGTCGTAACTATCCTGCTCCCCCCCACTGAAATGAAGTAATCGCATTATGAGCAGAAATCTATTCCGACTCATTTGTTCACTGAAAACAGGTACAGAAAACAGCCTCTCTGTTTTCCAATAATTCTGAAGTCGATTAAATTCAATTGTACCCACATGAAAAAGCAATCCGAAAAAAATCTTGAGTTCAGGAGTTGTCAAGGCGTTGGCCACTCCATGCTCCAAAACTAGTCCTCTAGCGTACGTTCGTTTTCGCGCAAATCATTGTCAGAAGTTGTTCCTTAAAAAAAAAAAAATTAAATAATCAATTGGAGTTATAGAATTCCCTGCATTTCGCACGCAGTTGTCCACGAGGATATAGATCCTACTGCTGACGATGCATTTGTTGAGAATTCTCGTGAAACTTCAAGTTGTTCGGCAGAGGAATATGAGGATGGTACGGGTGGTATTTCCTCACTATTTTTCAACTGATCTTCGGAATCATCACTCTCTGATAAGGACGGCACAAAATCATCATCACTACGACTATCGAATAACATATCTTCGATGTCATTGTCTACTAAATAAGATAGTCTTGGAATGTCCTTTCTTTTAAACTCGAAGGGCCCTCACTGTTTGTTTCGTGCTGCCAATTCTGCAGCACGAAACAAACCAAAAAAAAAGGAAAAAATTACACCAATTTCCAATTCTTTTACAATGTTTTAACAGAGCGCCATTGCAAAGAAATCTGCAACGATCACTGCCAACTGCTACCTAAACCCAAACTACATGCCATTTCCATGGCACAAAAATTCTAAAGCAATAGGCTTACTTAACTTTAAGTGGCACTACAGTCCGGGGTGGACCTTGTCATCAGTCAACAAGCTTCTCCAGCAAGCTCGATCCCTGGCTAGCTGCCTCCGGTTTCGCACGCTTTGTTGGCTGAGGTTTCCTTCCACTTGCGTGCGCCACCTGAGTCTTGGCTTTCCTCTACTGCGCTGTACCTCGGGAGCTTTTCGGACAGGAACATTGGTGTCCATGCGCTCTACATGTCCCAGCCATCTCAGTCTTTGGATCTTCACTCTTCTGGTTAGGTCCATGTCGCTGTACAGTCCATACAATTCGTCGTTGTATCTTCTCCTCCACTCACCGTCAATGCACACGGGACCGATGATCGCCCGAAGAATTTTTTTCTCGAAACAACCAAGAACACGCTCATCCATTTTTGATAATGTCCATGCCTCTGCGCCATAGAGCAGGACCGGGATTTTTAAAGTCTTATAAAGGGTGACTTTTGTTGTCCGAGAGAGGGCTTTGCTACTCAGTTGCCTTCTTAATCCAAACAAACAGCGGTTGGCTAAAGTTATTCTTCGCTTGATCTTAGCGCTGGTGTCGTTGTCTGTATTTATAGCGGAGCCTAGGTAGACAAAGTCCTTAACTACCACAAAGTTATATTTGTCGAGGGTGACGTTCTGCCCGAAACGTCGGTGTTGGTTGTCTTTTTTGCTTGACAGCATATACTTGGCCTTGCCTTCATTGACCGCTAAACCCATTTTCGCCGCTTCAACCTCAATACTCGCGAAAGCGCCACTGACATCATGCTGCTTTCTCTCGATTATGACAATATCGTCGGCGTATGCGAGCAGTTGGACGAACTTTTGAAAGATAGTGCCTCTTGTGTTTGCTCGTCAGTTTTGCACTATTCTTTAAAGTACGATGTAAAAAAAATCGCATGACAGCGCATCGCCTTGTCTAAATCCTTTCTGGACGTCAAAGGTCTCGGTGAGATCTTTACCGACCTTGATGGAGTAGCGTGCACAGACGGACGAGTTTGGCAGGGGTGCAAAAACTAGACATTGCTCTGTTTAGCTCGTCTCTATAGATGCTGTCATACGCGGCCTTAAAATCGATGAATAGGTGGTGTGTATCGATCTTAAGCTCATAGGTCTTCTCCAAGATCTGTCGTAGTGTGAATATCTGGTCGATGGTGGACTTTCCTGGCCTGAAGCCACACTGAAATGGACCTATCAGGTTGTTGACGAACGCCTTCAGGTTTTCACACAATACGGCGGATAAGATCTTATATGCGATGTTAAGCAGACTGATGCCTCTGTAGTTGGCGCAGTTCAGAGGGTCTCCTTTCTTGAGAATCGGACAAACAATGCTGAGGTTCTATTCATCGGGCATACTTTCGTCCGACCATATCTTACAGATGAGTTGGTGTATGCTCCTTACCAAGTCATCGCCTGCCGCTTTGAAGAGTTCGGCAGTCAGGCCATCCGCTCTAGCAGCTTTGTTGGACTTACGCTTCGATACAGCTATCTTCACTTCATCCAGGTCGGCTGGACGGAATTGTTGGTCATCATCGTCCAGGTTGAAAGGTTGATTCTGCCTGACAGCGGTATTTGGTCCGTCATCGCCGTTATACAGTCTGCAAAAATGATCTTTCCAAATCCTCAGCATCGACTGCGATTCTACTACGATGTTCCCTTGTTCATCTCTACAGGCTTCGGTTCGGGGTTTGTTTCCGCGGCATGTTATTTTTACCTTTTGGTGAAACTTCAGAAAATCATTCCTGGAGTAGCATCTCTCAATTTCCTCGATCGCGCGCTTCTCATGCTCTTTCTTCTTCCTCCTGAGAAGCCGGTGCTCCGTTATCCGTTATCGGAGGTGGTGTTGTGCAGGCTATATTTTCTGATTGTTCCACTAAAGATACCCTCCCTTCCTAGATTTGCATTAAAATCACCGAGGACAATTTTAATGTCATAGCTAGGGCATTGCTCGTAGGTCTTGTTAAGGAGCTCGTAGAAGGTATCCTTGGTGTCGTCATCTTTCTCCTCTGTGGGGGCATGCGCGCATATAAGGCTGATGTTGGCGAATTTAGCCTTGATGCGGATTGCTGCGAGGCGCTCGCTCACATGCCAGAAGCTGAGGACTTCTTGTCTTAGTCTGACTCCGACAACAAATTCGCATCCAAATAAGCGCTGCTTTTGCCGTCGATAGCAATTGCCGTAGTAGATGTCGCAGTTTTTCATCTTCTTGTTGTCCGGCCCATCCCATCGCATTTCTTGGATGGCGGTTATGTCTGCTTTGCAGCAGTCTAGGGCCTCCGCTAGTTGCTCGGCTGCACGTGGTCTATTTAGGGATCTAACATTCCACGTACATATCCGAAGCTCATTGTCCTTAAATCGTTTGCGTGGGTTGTCAACAGTAGATCCGTCCATATCCGAGGCTTGTTGATGCGTCGAAACTTAATTTTTTTAAATGGCCGGGCAGTTACCCCGGCGGCACAACCCTTAACCTGGAGGACTAGTTAAATTTTGAGTGCCCCTAGGACGAGGGTCCGGTTACACCGAAGCCAGTTACCCGTTCCGGGATGTGAGCGCTACCGTTGGCCCTTAAAGGGGTCGTCCGGCACCATCTATTTTCCAAGACCCTGACTAAGTCCTGGAAACAATGCATTAAATCTGCCAGCATCTGAATGTAAGTTGAGAATCTCAATTATAAATTTGTAAATTTAGGTTATAGGAAAACAAAAGTATATGTAGATAATGCAAATGTTCACAAATTTATAATTGAACAAATTCGTGAAACACGTTTTGGGGCTTTCTCTCCATAAGAAAATAAGCGGGCATCCATCTTATTGAAAGGTCTTGACGGGGATACATCCATGGAAGAGTTAATGCAGGCATTAAATAACGTTACTCCAAATGTCAAAATTGATAAAATTCTTCCATTTACTACACTAAATTCCTTTGAGTCTAATACGAAATTAAATATTGTTGTTATCCAATTAGGACTGGGTGAATCCTCTAAAGACTTAACGCATATTAGGTATTTGCTACACCAGAGAGTTTATTGGGACAAGAAGCATAACAAAACAATTATAAGATGCTACAGGTGTCAAGGTTTGGCCACACAGGCGCATGTTGTGCTTACACAAGCCGCAGCGTATTGTGCGGTGAACTCATGATTCCAATGTATGTGTTTATTCTAATAGAAGTCTCAAGGAGAAGAATCAAGAAATTCCAATTCCGAAATGTGCCAATTGGGATTCTGTAGGGCATGCTGCTAATAACAGAAACTGTTCCGCTTTTATTAAGTATAAGGAAAGTATAAGGAAAAACGCCAAATGCAGTCTCAAAAAGCTTAATATCTAGCAAGTAAAAACAAAATGCAAGTAAGTAATACAATAAGTGCATTCACTAATGAGAAATTTAAAATACTCAGCAGAATATTATTAACACTAATCTTCCAAAATCTCAACCGGTTGAAAGAAATCAACCAAATACTATAAATTATTTTCTTAATGAATCAAGAAATCTATTCAATATTCCCTCTACAGATCTCCTATATAGAATCCGCCGAGCTATCAAAAATTACAAACTAAAGAAGAAAAGATGTTCGCATATATTGACTTTGTTAATCCAATCCACTACACTTCAAACTATTTCTATGAATTTTAATTCCATGAGATCACACGCAAGAAGACTTGCACTGATTAATATTCGAAATATTCATAAGCCCGATATTTGCTTTCTTTCAGAAACGAGATTGAAAAAAAACCGTTATATTTTCAATGATCATAACATTATGAGGAATGACAATGGGAGAGGAAATGCTATCATTATCAATGGGAAATTTAAGATCAATAAAGTCCCCTTTGTTTATGCGCTTTAAGCTGTTGAAATCTCATGGGAACAACAAAGAGAATACTCATTGGAAGTGTTTATATACTGTGGCGTACACCCAATGAAATCTGATTGTTAATTTTTTTTAATAATAAAACAAAACTAAAAACTTCAACTTTTGTGTGAACTGAACTCGTCATCTGACTAGCAACATGTTGCTAAGAATCGGTTTTCTAATTGGTCTCTGAACATAGCATTGTTTATACCAATTGTCTAAAATTTAGTACACAGTGTCAAGTATTTAAAGCAAAGCTTGTGTAGAAATCTTTCTTTTGCTCAGACCAACTCCTTTGGTACAGAAGATGACAGAGTGTGTCAATTTGTAAGTTCTCGAGTTTTCTTTTTACCTTTTTCTCCTTTTCCTAATACGTTTTCGATTGTAGAAGTGATTGCATACAGATAAAATTAGTGTAAATTATTAAATTTTGAAGAAGCAAACTTATCAAATCAGGTAAAAATCTAATTCCATTTGCTCAAAAAAATAATTTAACAAAATTTTTGTATTTCTGCAGAAAACTGCGGATGACCAATGGTTAGGAATACCCATACGGTACTTCTGTCTCCCACAAAGAAGGAAACAGTTACCTAGCGGCCCAACGTAACGGGACTAATATTCCACATTTTACCGATTGTCATCCGCAGCTCCTATAAGCCTATAGAATTGACAAAATGTTAGATAACAAAAAAACAAACAACATAAAACAAAATGGAAAAACCTCTGCTAAAACATTCAATCACTCAAGCATACAGATAACGCATCGAACAACGTACATACATATATCAAAAATTCAACAAATATTACACATATCAATAATTTAACATATACATACCCTATAAAGAAGAATGCCTGGTGCACCCATCTACAGCAAATGAAACAGTTGGCTTGATCATATATTAGCTATCTAAGCGTCATATAAATCAATTCAGTGTATCAATTTTATTGTGTCTTTACTTTTTATCCATTCCATTTGATTCATGTAAGATTCCGTTATTGAAATCACTCAGTTTGATAATTCTCAATGTTATTATTATTTTTAATTACCTATCTACTTTTCTTTAATAGAATACATATGTACATACCTATTCATACTAATTTTCATTATTACAAGACTTACTCTATTAAAATAGCCAAATTAACCTACATTTGTGAATTTGATAAAACCACCTAACCTACAACTTACCCAATTGTAACATAATCTAAAAGACTTAGAACTAACGTACATTATTATAACCTTCAAATAACAAATCAAAGCAGGATGCGATTTGTGCACAAATTTCGACGCTGCAGGAATATCATGAACATGCAAAACATTGAGTACAACTTTGCTTATAAAACTTAATTCATTGGCTTTTGATATAGACAATAATTTCATGCATATCTTTTTTAACCTTCATGTCATAAATACATTTATATATATACGAGTATATTCATATACTTATACTTACTTTGGTCACTACATAATCATATACATAATTTTAGCTTACTTACTTACATTATCTTATATCTAACAAATGAAGTGAATCATTTACCTCCATACATATACATATACTTAGACTTAGTTAACAAGAAATCGAATGTAAAGAATTTTATTTTAAATACAGAATAGCTTTCGTGTAATTATGTGCTAATATATATTTCGTTTGTTGAGATATATGATCTGAATATTGTTCGGGAAGGATGATCGTTTGGGTTATTCTTACTACAAAAGCTTTGTAATAATGCAATTAAAGTTCAATAGTATGGACCGGATACAAATGTAGGATTTCTCCTTATATCAATATGGACAAGCTGATTTATATACCTCTTTTATATTTCTTACCCACATTTCGAACCATTTTCGCATTATGCGTATTCAAAACGTGCGATATCATCTGGAATGCAAGGAACTATCCCCCTTTTTCTACCTTCCTCTAAAGTGAGAATATCTGTAAACACCTTTTGGCATAATTTTTTTTGTAGACCAGAAGACAAGCAGCAAGTACCCCCCCACCGGCGAGCTAGTTGTCGTGCATCCGCAAGCATGCCAACCGCTGCTTCCATGTGAGAAATTTTTGAAACACCACCTCCCTCTCACACCTTATTTATTTAATATTAAACTACTACAAAAAATGGCGCCCAACGTGGGGAGACCGAAGTCAAGTAAAGAGACACATTACTGATGTCCGTACTAGATCGTCCTATGCCGTGGTTCCAGAGATATCAAGTCTCGAAGCCCTTTCGAACTTGACATCCGGAAATATAGGAACTATCTCAGTACCTAACCACACAAATTTTAAGCTTTCTTGCGGGAGCTCGTATAACTTAACTTGTATTTTCTATAAGATACTTATAACGTATTTGAAAATCAACTAACAGTGAAGAATCAATAATGATGAAGTATCGAAATCACGTATTTGAGTCTAAGTGAACCATGAACTTATGTTGCCAAATATACTTTCGATGTCTAGGACTTTTTTGGATTCCTGAGTCGTTGATGATTTCTCTCAGTAGTCCAGAGTTTAGAAATCTACTTCATTCCAGAATGGAATATACATGTTTTCTTCAACTAACGCATATCACTTTATTTCCTGTCTATTTTCACTACTTTTCTTTCTTTACTCATAAACAGCTTGTCAGCCAATAAAATATTTATGTACTTCTCGAACACTTAACTATTATCAGACACATAAATATCTCAACATATTTTTTTGATGTACTTTGTATTAATCAAATATCGCGTTGAATTCCTTTTACTTTTTCCCTGTGAAACAAAAAAACCAAAAAAATAATATTAAGAATGAAACAGAACCTTTTATTAAATTAATTAAAATATACATACATAATCAAACCAAAATATGAATCAAAATCGTCGGAACCTTTTCTAAGAATAGTAATAGTGTCGCATTCGCATCGCAGTGCAGACACCACTCTTTTAAATGTTGCAAATAATTTTAAACCTGTAACCCATACACCCACTAGATCAAGGCCGTTGACCCCTGATCGTTCTTTAAATTCTTCGAATCCTCAGTTGGATCATAGTCTTAATGAAACATCCCATATCAGACATGACCTTAATGTTGTTCCGACAACACAAACAATAGCCAATACTTCAACCACCGTCACTGTAACAAGTGTTTCTACATTAATCGGAGAGCCATACAGAGGAAATGTGCAACACCTACCATTTGACACTGAGCAGGTGAATAATTTTTTGTATGCTGCGCATGCAAACATGTCTAACTCCGTTAGTAATATTCCAACAGCTGATCCTTTCTCACAACAGTTTATCCTAAACAATGTGTCCAAAATGAAAAATCTAGATGAACACATAAGACAAGTTGTAAATGACACATTAGGCAGCTTGATCCCATCGCTGATCAAGGAAAGCTATGAAAAAGCTGTGAAACAATTTTTACCCGTTCAATCGAATGCGAATGAGTCTATTCAAATTCCACCTGTGAGTACTCATGCCGCGCATCAAACCCAAAATGACTTCCTACAAGATATTCCTCCAACACAGGACGAATTTTCAAATGCTGATTCTTACATTAGTTTTAGAGCAAACGGACATTTGCCGAACGATAAAAATAGTCACCAAAGATTGTTCGATGCTTCAACATTTCGCCTAGACCGTTGGGGTCTCAAATACGATGATTCCACAAAAACTATGTCAGTAGAAGATTTTGTCTTCAGAGTGGACATGTTGAAAAATAACTACAACTGTTCATGGAGTGATGTACTGATGAATTTTCATCATTTATTGACTGGTGTCGCACAAGATTGGTATTGGCAATTTCTTCGAAGTAACACTCGAGGTGATTGGCCGAATTTGCGTAGTGCTCTTGTTAGGCAGTTTCAGCATCATGAAAATGATTTCGAAATAACTAAACAAATAATGGATCGACGACAACTACCTCGGGAGAGCTTCGAAGACTTCTTCAATGCAATTTTGCAATTGAAAATCCAGCTTCGGCAGCCAATAAGAGACCAAGACCTCATTCAGATCCTTAGATCAAATATTAGTGCTAAATTAATAAACCTCATCTATCCCATCAAGATCTATTCACTTGATCACTTTAAGGATGAATGTAAAAAAACGGAACGGATGTTACAGTCTGGATGTGTCATACCAAATAGAAACATTCCGTACCATTCCGTTCAAGAAATAGAAAATCCTAACGATCGAGGTGAGTTTGATGAGCCTTAGCTGGTATGAAACAATACAATAACAATGCAAACATGCCATCAAGAAAAACCTTTTCTAAGCGCTCACTAACTTCTTTAAATTGTAAGCGTCAAGGACATTTATTCACCGATTGTCCTTCACCAGTAAACAGACTTTTCTGTTACAAATGTGGTGCTGACGGAGTCACCATGGTCAGCTTTAAAAAGCGGAAAGTATTTAAGCAAATAATTTGCAATTCAATTCTGAACTAAAGTATTGATAAAAGACCTATGCCAAGGTAAATAACAAAGAGATGACTGGTTTGTTAGATAGTTAAGCTAGTGTTTCATGCTTAGGAAAAGACTGCTTAGATGTTGTTGAAGAGTTGAATATTCCCATATTAAAATTTTCTTCTTTCAAAAAACAGCAGATGGTAAACATCAAGCTATAGTTGGCCGACTTATGAATACTTATTATAATGGCCAGCACGAAAAACTAGATTTCTACCTTATTCCTTTATTATCGCAGCCTCTTTATCTAGGCAAAGACTTTTGGCAAAAGTTCAAAATTGCACCTAATATTATTAGCGAGTAATCAGATGTTTCGTTTTCTCTCGAAAATAAAAGTAAAGATGAACACAAAATCAATCTAACTCACAGTGAAAGTATTCAATTAGACCGAATAGTATCGAAATTTCCCTCCTTCTCAGACCTTGGTTTAGGAAAAACATCTGTCGAAACACACGTAATTGACACTGGTAACGCTGAGCCCGCCAAGCAGAGACATTTTCCAGTGTCACCTGCGATTCAAGAACTGATTTATGCTGAATTGGACCGCATGCTTTCTATGGGAGTGATTGAAGAGAGTTCTAGTCCATGGAGTTCACCCATAATTCTGGACTCTCGAAAAGTGAACTCACTCACAAAGAAAGATGCGTACCCACTTCCGCATATAGAGGGCATGCTGAGTCGCCTGCAAGATACACGTTACATTAGTAGCGTGGACCTTAAAGACGCTTTCTGGCAAATCCCACTGGGGAAGGAATCAAGAGAGAAAACAGCATTCCCTGTGTCCGGACGAGCACTCTATCAATTTACTGTCATGCCTTTTGGGTTGTGCAATCCAGCTCAAAGGATGTGCCGATTAATGGATAAAGTGATCCCCAGTGCACTTAGAGAACAAGTTTTCGTCTATCTTGATGATTTATTGGTCATCTCAAAAGATTTTAAAAGTCACCTTGAGATCTTAGAAAAAGTCGCAGATAGTCTTCGAAAATCAGGACTTACGATCAACATTGAGAAATCATGTTTCTGTTTTATAGAACTCAAATATTTAGGGTACATCGTCGGAGATGGTCACATCAAACCAGATCCGGATAATGTGTCGGCTATAAAAGAATTTCCAGTCCCAACATCACAAAAACAAGTTCGCCGCTTTATGGGCTTATGTGGTTGGTACCGCAGATTTATCCACAACTTTGCTTCGATAGCTGGTCCTTCGACAGACACTTTAAAGAAAAATAAATTTTTGATCACTCCAGATGCCCTTGAATCATTTAATTCCTTAAAGACAGCGCCGTTACTATCAAACCCAGATTTTTCGAAACCTTTTCCCATCCAATGCGATTCGTCAAGCTATGGTATAGGAGCAGTGTTGTTTCAATGTGACGAAGGAAACAATGAGAAACCGATTGCATTCTTTTCCGAAAAACTTAATGCCTGCCAACGCAATTACAGCGTGACAGAGCAGGAGTGCTATGCGGCAGTACGAGCAGTAAAAAAATTTCGAGCTTATGTTGAAGGTACAGCTTTTACCATCATAACCGACCACGCCAGCTTGAAATGGCTTATGAGTCTAAAAGACTTGAGTGGAAGGCTGGCAAGATGGTCGTTGAAGCTCCAGGCTTTCACTTTTGATATTCAACACAGAAAAGGGGCTCAAAACGTTGTGCCAGATGTGCTTTCCCGGGCATATGAAGACCCCTCTGTCGAAGAAATAATTTGCCCTTGGATTGACCTTAATTCATCTGAATTTAAGTCTCCAGATTACCTACAGCCAATCGCAAGAGTTTCGGAAAACCAAAATAATTTCCCAGACCTTAAACTGAAAAATGGTATGTTATACAAAAAATCATCTTGTCTTGAGCGTGAACTTAGCTCTGAATTTGAATAAAGATTGTGGGTACCGTCAAATTTAACAACTTCTATTATAGAAAAGTTTCATCAGTCTTCAAACTGTGCACATGGAGGAATGATAAAAACACTCGCCAAGATCAGTGAACTCTTCTATTGGCCTAATATGACAAACGATGTACGATAGTTCATTCGTGACTGCGTGGTATGTAAGGAAAACAAAACTTCCAATAAAATCTTGCGTCCTCCGATGGGACTGCGTCATGAAATCGATCTTCCTTTTCAAAAACTATCCATCGATTTTATGGGATCTTATCCTAGAACAAAAAGGGGTAACACATTTATCTTTGTTGTACTAGATGGATTTTCCAAGTTCGTGTTTTTGAAAGCAGTGCGTAAAGCTAACACTAGTGCAGTAGTGGAATGTTTGAAAAAAGGTATTTTCCATCAGAATGGTGTCTCTGAATTTATTCATAGCGACAATGGTAAACAGTTTACCTCGAAAGAGTTTGAAATATTTTTGAAACAGTATGGATGCACTCATATCCGAAATGCTGTATACTCTCCATAAGCAAATGCTTCGGAAAGAGTCAATCAATCCATCCTTTCTGCCATACGGAGTAACATTGGCAAAGATCAGAAAGATTGGGATAATTACCTCTCTGAAATCCAGCAAGCATTGTGCACATCAGTACATCAAGCTACAGGTACAACCCCTTACTATTGCCTATATGCTCAGCATATAAGTATACACCGAAACATGTACAAGCTATTGCGAAATCTAAAAGCCTTAAGTGATGGAGAATTCCCATGTTTACCACAAAACGATAAGCTTAGCCTTATACGCGAAAGGATAAAGAGTAATATAAAAACAGCTTTTGACCGAAATGTTAAGTCTTACAATCTCAGAAGTTTTAATCGAATTTTTCGTCCTGGAGAAATTGTCTATAGAAGAAATTTCATACTGAGTGACGCGGGAAAGCATATGAATTCGAAGTTGTGTTCAATTTTTACGAAGCAGAAACGTCAGAGCGATAGGGACATCTATGTATGAAATTGAGAATTTAGATGGGAAAAGGATTAGAGTTTACCATGCAAAAAATCTTCGCAAATAAAGTTCAAATCACTTCATTTCAGGGTCATGGGTCGATATCTACTCACCAAATATAACAAAAAAAAAAACAGCAGGACAGATCAAATTTCAATGTCTAACGCTTTTCGTGTCTTTTGAAAACACAATGTGGATTCAAAATTCACGACTTTGTGGCGTACACCCATTGAAATCTGATTGTTAATTTTTTTTTATAATAAAACAAAACTAAAAACTTTAACTTTTGTGTGAACTGAACTCGTCATCTGACTAGCAACATGTTGCTAAGAATCGGTTTTCTAATTGGTCTCTGAACATAGCATTGTTTATACCAATTGTCTAAAATTTAGTACACAGTGTCAAGTACTCAAAGCAAAGCTTGTGTAGAAATCTTTCTTTTGCTCAGACCAAATCCATTGGTACCGAAGATCGTAGAGTGTGTCAATTTGTAAGTTCTCGAGTTTTCTTTTTAACCTTTTTCTCCTTTTCCTAATACGTTCTCGATTGTAGAAGTGATTGCATACAGATAAAATTAGTGTAAATTATTAAATTTTGAAGAAGCAAACTTATCAAATCAGGTAAAAATCTAATTCGATTTGGTCAAAAAAAAATTTAACAAAATCTTTGTATTTCTGCAGAAAACTGTCATCCGCAGTGCCTATAAGCCTATAGAATTGACAAAATGTTAGATAACCAAAAAAAAAACAAACAACATAAAACAAAATGGAAAAGCCTCTGCTAAAACATTCATTCACTCAAGCATACAGATAACGCATAGAACAACATACATACATATATCAAAAATTCAACAAATATTGCACATATCAATAGTTCGCCTGCAACAAATCGCTCAAAAATTTAACATATACATACCCTATAAAGAAGAATGCCTGGTGCACCCATCTACAGCAAATGAAACAGTTGGCTTGATCAAATACTAGCTATCTAAGCGAAATATAAATCAATTCAGTGTATCAATTTTATTGTGTCTTTACTTTTTATCCATTCCATTTGATTCATGTAAGATTCCGTTATTGAAATCACTCAGTTTGATAATTCTCAATGTTATTATTATTTTTAATTACCTATTTACTTTTCTTTAATAGAATACATATGTACATACCTATTCATACTTATTTTTATAATTACAAGACTTATTCTTATAAAATAGCCAAATTAACCTACATTTGTGAATTTGATAAAACCACCTAACCTACTACTTACCCAATTGTAACATAATCTAAAAGCCTTAGAACTAACGTCCATTATTATAACCTTCAAATAACAAATCAAAGCAGGATGGGATTTGTGCATAAATTTCGACGCTGCAGGAATATCATGAACATGCAAAACATTGAGTACAACTTTGCTTATAAAACTTAATTCATTGGCTTTTGATATAGACAATAATTTCATACATATCTTTTTTAACCTTCATGTCATAAATACATTTATATATATACGAGTATATGCATATACTTATACTTACTTTGGTCACTACATAATCATATACATAATTTTAGCTTACTTACTTACATTATCTTATATCTAATAAATGAAGTGAATCATTTACCTACATACATAAACATATACTTAGACTTAGTTAACAAGAAATCGAATGTAAAGAATTTTATTTTAAATACAGAATAGCTTTCGTGTAATTATGTGCTAATATATATTTCGTTTGTTGAGATATATGATCTGAATAGTATTCGGGAAGGATGATCGTTTCGGTTATTCTTACTACAATCCAGAAGCTTTGTAATAATGCAATTAAAGTTCAATAGTATGGACCGGATACAAATGTAGGATTTCTCCTTATATCAATATGGACAAGCCGATTTATATACCTCGTTTATATTTCATACCCACATTTCGAACCATTTTCGCATTATGCGTATTCAAAACGTGTGATATCATCTGGACTGCAAGGAACTATCCCCCTTTTTCTACCTTCCTCGTCTCACTCAAAAGTGAGAATATCTGTAAACACCTTTTGGCATGATTTTTTTTGTAGACCAGAAGACAAGCAGCAAGTACCCCCCCACCGACGAGCTAATTGCCGTGCATCCGCAAGCATTCCAACCGCTGCTTCCATGTCAGAAATTTTCGACACACCACCTCCCTTTCACACCTTATTTATTTAATAATAAACTACTACAATACCATCATCAGCTTGGCAAAACCTTACCAGTGATCTAAATAAATCCTATTGAAAGAAATATTTCTAACTCTGAAATAGATAAAGTGATAAGCGACTTAAATGATAAAATTGTCTCATGTATTCAAAGCAACTCCTCTAATATTAATTTAAAAGATCACAGATACACAGATATCTCTATGCAAACGAAAACCTTATGAAAATTCGATCAATTTGGCTTGGAAAACTTAAAAGAATTTATGACCGTCATTTTAATAGGGTAAATCGGGATTATGTGAAACTAAGTTCCATAATATAATGTTTAAGTAAGATAATAAATTAAAGAATGAAAATAGACATCGAAAGACAGAAGATAATACCTTCTCCGCAAGACTTTAAGGAAATCGATCGGGTAACTGCAAGGAAATATTTTGGAACTGATACGGTTAAAGACGTTCTTTATTATAACGGTCAAGATTTAACTGATATCGAGTCTAAGCGTAACACCTTCAAAGAAATATATTCAAACATTTATTCACATGGTCCAGATCAGATTTCAAATTTTGTGCCCCGAAAATGTCTCCGATGTTAGATTATATTATACTACGAGTACATTATATATTACACTTTCGGTGATATATAACCACTGCATTAACAATGGTTATTTTCCTACAGTCTGGAAAAAGTCAACGACAAAACAAAGGACAAGGGATGTAAAGGAATTCCATCCTATTTCATTGCTCTCCAAAGGGGGAAAACTATTTGAGCAATTTCTAGCGGAAGCCGTAGATAACTTTTGCGAGGAGATGAATATCATTCCAAATAATCAGTTTGGTTTCAGAAAGGGGCATTCGAACATGCCTCTTTGGCTTTATGCAACAAGATAGTGCATAACCTGAGGCAAAAAAAATGTACTATTGCATTGGACATAGAATTACAGGCGGCTTTTGATTCTATTTGGCATACAGGAATGAGTTTTAAGTTACTTAATCGTAACTTTCCTGTTCCTATCACTCGAATTATTGCTAGCTTCCGAAGTTCAAGAAGCGCCTGCATATCTATTGGCTTAAAAGTACCTGACGAATTTTCTGTCCTTTCGGACGTTCCCCAAGGATCTATACTTGGACCTAAGCTGTTCAATATATTTCTTCAAGATTTTCCTTTTAACGATCCAATTGCGAACGAGCCAGGAGCTATTTTGTATGCCATTATCCTAGTTAGTGATATAAGACCTCATTCTGCTCTAAATAAAATAAGAAGCTACAAACCCGGGTTAGTCACCTATCTTGGTTCCTGGGGACTTAGTATAAATACAGGAAAATTATTATTATTACTTATTTAAAAAAATGTAATATAATTACAATTTTTTAATCTATACTTTAACACTAGCTACCAGGGCTTTCGGCTAAAATACAGGAAAATGTGGACTGACTTGCTTCAGAAATGCTTACGGAAAAGGACATCGGTTAGCCGTGAAAGAAAATAAAACAATCTCCTACATATCCTTGACAGTCGAATACCTCTTAAAACAGAGACGAAGTACTTGGACATTCATCTACACAATAGATTTGAATTTAACAAAAACGCAAGAAAAGTTCTGAGCAAGGCAAAGGCAGCTACGTCCACATTGAAGCAGTTGCTTTCATCTAAACATCTGTCACAAAATACTAAACTGCTACTATATAAAACCTTAATTCGACCAATCTTAACATATGGCATTAGCTCTTGGTTAACTATATCGCCTACGGTAGCGAATGAACTTTTGAAATACCAATTCTAAGATATTGCAATGGTAAATTTCGAAGATCAAATAAAAAATGGTTTTCTAACAAGATTTTGTACAATTTGACTAGAGTAGCACCACTTATGGCTTACGTAACCTTCCACTTGAAGAAAAGACTGCAATGCGCAGCTTCTCACCCTGTTCCGCTCATCAAAGCATTATGGAATGCTAACGTAAATGAAAGTGTATCCGATCACTATCACCTACCCCCCTTCAATCTGATGGAAACAAGGTCGCGCTCTATGTTTGAATAAGAGCATAACACAAGGTTAAGACTACCCTTTTCTGAGAAAACTTCACTGCCCAATTTGAGAGGATAAAAACTCAAATAAATTCCATTTTGAAAGAGCTCGTGCTGGTTTTATCTGACTAGTTTCTATATACCACGCTGTGTAATCGAACTTAGTCAGCATATAAAACTTAAGAGTACACATCCCTCTTTCCATATAGATTTAAATTAATATAATATTTCGGCTAGGGTTCGAAATGATAAAACGTTATTCTGTTTCTAAAAACACTCTATTTATTATCGTTTAAATAAAGCTTTCAATTAATTCACAAACAATTTCACTTCTATTTCACAATTCAAATCTCTTATCTTTCACTTAGTAAGACTTAGGTCCTTTTCCATCGCTTTCCAAAAATCAACTTATCGTCCGCAGTTTCTCATGCTGTATTTATACCTCATTTGTCGGATTCTAGTTCTTTCTGGTAGCTTCTGGTTTGAAACTGGGGTAATAACTGAACTCTCCATAGTTACGCAACACTGGATAATTGATTTAGTCATATATATACCACAATATCCCCCTCTTAAACTTGTTCGTCCCGAATAAACTCTTCGACATTCTGTCTAATATAGCGATGTATTCGATCCACATGAACCACTTTCATCTTGCCTCTTCCTCGTTTTACGACTTTATATGGTCCTTCTTGCTGTAATTTGGGTGATACGCCTTTTCGTCTATGAGGGTTATATAGGCACACTAGATCTCCTTCCTTAAATCCCGTTGTGGTCGCCTTAACATCAAATCTCGTCTTCATGCGATCACTGGCTATCTTGATCTTATCCCTGGTTCTTTGGTGCACGTCCCTAATAATCTGTCTGAGGTCTGCGACATAGTCGTCTTCATTTCTGTTCTCTTCAGACGGCGGTGATCCAAACATCAATTCGCTAGGTAACCGGACTGTTCGACCGAAAAGGATTTCCGATGGAGTGTGACCTGTGGTTTTGTGTACTGCACTCCGATAGGCTAATAGAAACATTAAAATTTGCCTATCCCAATCGCATTGCTTGTCAGCAACGACCTTTGATAGGTGTTCATTCAAGGTACTGTTGAAGCGTTCCACCATCCCGTCCGATTGTGTGTGGAGCGGTGTTGTTCTTGTCTTTTTGATACCCAGTAACTCGCACACCCCTTGGAAAATCTGGGATTCGAATTTGCCCCCTTGATCAGAGTGCAATTCCATCGGTACGCCGAATCTGCTCACCCAGTTGTAAACGATCTGCTCAATCACGGTCTTGGCTTCCTGGTTAGGGATAGCAAAAGCCTCAGGCCACTTTCTGAAGTAGTCCATAACAACAAGAATGTAGCGATTTCAATTTTCGGTTTCAGGAAACGGTCCTGCAATGTCAACTGCGATTCTCTCGAATGGCGCTCCAACGTTGTATTGCTGCATTTTGCCGTGATTTTTTACCCTCGGGCCTTTACTGGCGGCGCAGGTGACACACTTTCTGCACCAATTTTCGATATCGTCCTTGGCATGCACCCAATAAAAACGTTCTCGCACCTTTTCTAACGTCTTATTCACTCCCAGGTGACCTCCAGATATTCCATCGTGCAGTTCTCTTAGCACGTCACTGCCTCTCGACCTTGGCACAACGAGCTGCATCACAAACGACTTTCCATCCGACCTTTCCCCCCTTCGCCTCAAAACACCATCTTCAACATGAAGCGAGTTCCACTGTGCTCAGTATGCCTCTAGTTCTGGACTTTTATTGGATATTTCCTGCCAATCTGGTTTTTCTTCGTGTTCTTTCCAAGCGAGTATTGGCTCGATATCCGGATCCTCTTTTTCGGCGTTTCGCATTTTACTTTCATTCCAACCGTCAGTGGGCTCAGCTCTTAGCCGTTGAGTGGATACCGCATCTTTTTCTTCTTGGCGTGCGCAATGTTTGCAATCAGATTTGCAAGGTCGCCGGGACAGAGCATCCGCATTAGAGTGAAGGCTTCCCTTTCGATGCTGTCTCTCGTAGTCGTACATCGGGAGTCGTTCAATCCACCTTGCGACTTGTCCTTCAGGATTTTTAAATTGCAGCAACCACTTCAGAGATGCATGGTCTGTGCGAAGAATGAATTTTCGTCCGTACAGGTACTTATGGGAATGCTTTGTTGCCAAGACCAAAGCAAGAAGTTCCCGCCTGGTAACACAGTAGTTCCTTTCCGGCTTAGAGAGCAGATTACTAAAGTAGGAAACAACTTTCTCTTGCCCGTCATGCATCTGCGAAAGGACAGCTCCAATTCCGACGTTACTGGCATCTGCATCCACAATAAATGTTTTTCCTGGAGTAGGGTACGCTAGTACAGGGGCCTCACATAGTGACCATTGAATTGTTTTCCCTTTTCTGTTAGTTGATGCAAACTCTTTGCTATCCCAGCAAAATCCTTCACAAACCGCCTGTAGTAGGTAGCGAGTCCCAGAAAGCTTCTCAGTTGGTGTTTGTCTCTTGGGACTGGCCAATTTTTCACCGCTGCGATCTTTTCTGGGGCTGTCCTTACCCCTTCGGATGAGATGATGTGTCCCAAGTATTTGACATCTGGCCTAAAGAGATGACACTTCTTCGGGTTTAGCTTTAGCTGTGAAGTGATCTCGATGTTCTTGAAAAGTTTTGCCGACCACGATGACATCGTCCAGGTAGACCAAACAGGTTTTCCATGTTAGTCCCAGCAAAACGCATTAAATTAGACGCTCAAAGGTTGCGGGAGCATTGCACAATCCGAATGGACTGCCAAAGCCCGTTTCCTGCCCGTTCCAGATCAAGTGTGGAGAACCATTGCGCTCCTGACAGTGTATCCAGTATGTCGTCAATCCTTGGCAAGGGGTAGCTATCCTTCTTGGTGACATTATTTAGCTGGCGATAATCCACGCAGAATCTATTGGTGCCGTCATTCTTCTTGACCAGTACAACGGGTGATGCCCACGGACTCTTAGAGCCTTCAATCAACCCTTGATTTTCCATAGTCGAAACCATTTCTGCAACCTCCGTCTGCTTAGCTAATGGTAAACGCCTAGGAGGTTGACGTATGGGTCTTGCATCTCCAGTGTCTATTCGGTATTGTACCAAATGTGTGCTGCCATATTCGCCATCCTGCGAGGCAAATACGTCTGCAAATTCGTTGATTAGTTCCTCTGCCATCGCTCGTTGCTCCTGGTTCAGCTCGGTTTGCCTGGTTATAGTTCTTTTCAACTCAGCTGTGCTACTTGATGGCAAAGATATAGCAGCATTCTCCTTCGACAACTTGGCGACAGCAGTTATCGGTACGCACGCTCCGATCGATTGTCCTTGCTTTAGTTTGATGCTCTTATTTCCGACATTCAAGATTCTTACTGGGACCATTTTGCCTTTCGGCTCAAAGAGCATCTTTCCCACGACGTAAATCTGATAATGATTTTTAGAGTCCGGCTCAATCAAATAGAATCGATGGCTCCCAAGATCACCTTCCAGCTATGCCCAAATTAGTGTCTCTGCGGAAGGTGGTAAGATCTCGTCCTTGTTGACTACTGTCCTAAGGAATGCGGCATTCTCATTCCCGTACACCATTGAAATCTCGACGTTCCTGTACTTAAGTACTTGAGTTCCGATGTCGAGCACTACATTATGCGCCTTCATAAAGTCAACTCCAATGATGCACTCGCCGCATATATCGGCCACTAGGAAGACGTGGGTGAATGTAAGTCCTGCCGGACTGATCGTAAGAACAACCTCTCCATACACCTTTGCTGTCGCTCCTGTTGCTGTTTTCAAGAAGAAGCTACTGGTATTGTGCAGCCATGAATCATGGGCGATATCCCTTCTTATAATGGAAGCGGTGGCACCAGTGTCAATGGTGGCCACGCATTTATTCTGGCCAATATGGGGTTTCCACTGTAAGACTTTTGTTACTTCGTTTTGTTTGGGAGACTTGGATTTTGATCCTGGGGGCGTCAACTCCAGAAACCAACTTCTGCCCCTCGAAGTTGGTTCTTACACGTTTCCCGCCTGTTGACTTGACGTTGCGCTGCTTGCAGGAGAGATGTCGCTCCTGCCAGATGCCTCTTCGTTACGCCTCCTAGCAGCGCATTGTGGACAACTGTATTGTTTACGTGGAGACCTGCACTCATTCTGCAGATGTCCTATTTTGTTGCAGTTCCAACAACGGACTTGTCCTCCACGCACACTGTTCCGCTCTACGACGTCTGCTCGTTGGCAGGAGCATTCCACGGCTGTCACTTCTCTCACGCGGTGGATTCCTTGAGATGCTTGGTCGGCAGCTTTCATCGTCAGGGCAAATGCTAGGGCCTTAGGAAGGGTTCGTTTTAAAGCCATTCTTACAGCCATTTGCAACTGCCTATCTTCAATCGCTTGGATAAACGCCTCTACAGCCATTTCGTTGATAAGGTCTTCTCCGGCATTAGGATAAGATAGAAGGCGCCAACCGTTCGATATCGGCCTGCAACTGCTGAAGTGTTTCTCCCCTCTTCTGGACTCTGCTGCGCAGTTGGACTCTGTATACTTGCTGCATATGGTCCTTTCTCCGTCGTCCCAGTTGTTGGTCATGGCAGCTTCTTCAAATTGTGTTCTATGTTTGGCCATCAAAAACAGGTGGTTGCATCTCTTTCCTTCTATGGCAGTCTGTAGAAATTTCTCGGACTTTCTGTTTCTTTACTCTCTCTAGTTCTTTCGCAAGATTCTCGATATTGTGTTCAACTTTCTCGAATTGTGCCTCGTGCATATTTAATTTTTGATCAATTATTTCGAATTTCGCCTCTAGAGAATTCTTCCACTCTTCGACAGTGTCTTTTTGTGCGGAAATAATGGAATTCTTCTGTTCTTCAAACTTAGAATCCATACTTCGCCTTTGTTCTTCTAACTTAGAATTCAATCCAAGGAGCAATTCCATCATGGCAGACATGTCAACCCCTGTGCTTACAAGCTCCTCTTCTACGTCGAACGACATGGATTTAGGATATTTTCCATCTTTTTCGATCGCTTCTTGTAGCCGAAGAATCAGATCACTTTTCCCTCCAGCTGTCGGGAGCAAGCATATGTATGTATATAATAATGTTCTTTAGAGAAAAATTTTCTTGTTTATAGTTGTAGATAATTCATATCTAGTCCACATTTAAAACAAATTGCTTAGCCAGATTAGTTTAATTAAGTCGGCTTGTCGAAAATAAAAAAAATCAATATAATCAAAAATATAAAAAAAACTGTATCTGTCTCAGTAAATGTACGAGTATGTGCCTCAATAAATATAATTGAATTGAATACGAAGATTATAGTGTAGAAAAAAAATAATATTATGTGAGAAATTTCTTGCACACCATACTGTAGTACGGTTTATTTGCCGCAAAGTGCCGATCATCTGGTTAGGTGAATGACCTGAACTCTACACTCCTTTGTTATGTACATGTATAAATACACTGAAGTTGGAGTTAAACTGTGCATTAATAAATTGTCAACTAAACAGACTGTGGTTTTTGTTACGCGGGTTTTTCTCGGTCTCTTACAACTCAGAAGTGAGATAACGGCTAGGAAGTCAATGAGTTTTGTTGGAACTGGTATACAGTGCGAGTGTACGTTTGCCCTAAAATCGCGTTTTTTTTATAGCTCGGAAAATAATAATTCGCATAGTGCAAGTGTCCATAATGTCTGAAGAATGGGTGAATTTGTTGGAGTCTGCGACAGTTTCGAGACTAAAGTTTATTCTCAGACACTTAAAATGTCAGACAACAGGCACTAAGGCCGAATTGAAAATCCGAGTGCAAGAAGCGGTACGGGAATACACAAGCGAAGACTTCACGAAGCTTATGCAGGAGTTTCCATCGACAAGCAGAGACTTAAATATTGACGACTCAGTCGCCCCATGTGATCGTGCTTCTAGAGTTGTTTCCAGCAGTGAAGACGAAGAGACCATCGATGCGGAGTTGTTGAAGCTGCAAAGAATCTGTAGGAAGAAAGAAGAAATAATGAAGCTAAAACTACAGCTGCACGAAATGCAATTAGAAGAAGCGGAATCTAACTCTCGGCCAGTTTCTACTTGCAACTTTAAAGATGTAGAAGACTCGGTGTCACCTTTCAGTGGAGATGGCAACTATAATGTACGCTTTTGGATCGAACAGTTTGAGGAGTGTTCGGAGGTCTTAGGCTTAGATGATCGCAACAAATTCATTTATGCCAAGAGGCTCCTGAAAGGTACAGCTAAACTATTCATTCGAACAGTGAACATACACACCTGGACGCAATAAAAGAATGCCTTAAGAAGTGAGTTCCAGAAAGTCGTGACAAGATCTGACGTGTACAACGAACTGCGCGAAAGAAGAAAACACCGTGACGAATCTCTGCAACAATATGTCCTACATATGCAGGAAATTGCTTCTCACAGCAAAGTTGAAGAAGAAGATTTAATAGAATTCATTATTAAAGGTATCCCTAATTCTGAAACCAACAAAAGTATTTTGTATAGTGCAGAAAATCTTGTCGAATTAAAATCAGCTCTTCGGAAATATGCCAAACTAAAAACTAACCACCGTAATCGCATCGAACAAGCAACAAAATCTAATCCACCTACCTTTCACAATCGTCGCCGACCACCAGGCAAACCAAAAATACCTGCAGAAAACGTACCGTTGTCTAACCAAACGACCAACACGAAGTTCCTGAGGAAAGATGTGACATACTACAAGTGCGGTCAACCCGGCCACATTTCTACAAGATGCGAAAGTAAAAATGCAGTCATGGCGTTGCAACGAGATCAAGAAGCTCAAGCCAACAGCACTTCAACAGTAACAGCAATAGCTGATAATGATTTTGAACGCAACATCCGTTGCAAATGGTCCAGTGATCAAATGGAAGTTTCAATTGCGCTGTTATCACTTTTGGATTCTGGAAGTCCGTCAGCTTTCTTCAAGAACGATTCCTGCCATCACAACTGCTATCAACATTGGAGAAACATAAACACAATTATTGTGGATTCAACAATAGTCCACTGGAAACGATTGGAAGTATCAACACCTGTATTGAGTTCGAAAGTTTAGTTATCAATTTGCAATTACTTATTGTTAAAAATTTCTCAACGTCATATCCATTAATTTTAGGTAGAGACTTCATAAGGAAAACGGGCTTGGCGTTTGGAAAAACAAGCGATCATATCAGCTGCAGTCAAGATCTCGGAACAGCAAGCAACACTGGTTTTGAATTATCATCTCTACGTTCATCTCAAGGTGGTCAAGACAACATCGTTGACGTCATCAATGAAATTTTAAATATCGACGTCGCAGATCACGGTGAGTTTGATTTGAATATTAATCCTAGTCTAAGTGAGGATATCAAAAGTAGGATTAGGGAAATTGTTAATCGTGCGTTATGTTGTACTGAGTTTCAATATCACAAATCAGATTTTGAAATGAAAATATCGCTATCAAAAGATATGCCATTCTACTGTGCACCTAGGAGGCTTCCTCATGCACACAAAATTTCGCTTCAAAAGATTCTTGATGATCTATCGAAGATCACCTCGATCGTTTAAGAAATAAAAAACATTTCAGTCTACTGGACTTGAAAAATGGGTTTCACCATGTAAAACTTTCAGAGGATTCTATTAAGTATACCTCGTTTATCACACCAATGGGGCAATACGAATATACGAGGATGCCCTTTGGCTTGAAAAATGCTCCATCGGTGTTCGAGCGTTTCATGAAATATATTTTCAGAAATCTTATCACAGAAAGAAAGATTCTCACTTATTTAGATGATATTCTCATCGCGACCGGTACCATTGAAGAACACTTAGAGATGTTGGAATCTGTAATGCTGGTGATATTTAATAATAATTTGCAACTTAGGTTAGATAAGTGTATGTTCATGAGTCACAGAAAATGGTATTAGGCCAAATGAAAATAACTTAGAGTCAATTAAAAGCTTTCCCATACCAACGTGCACTAAGAACGTACAAAGCTTTTTAGGACTTTGTTCCTACTTCCGCAAGTTCATAAGGCACTTCGCTTACATAGCTAATGACTTTATGACTTGCTGAAAAGAGACACACCCTTCGTCTTTGGTTCAAATGAAATGGAAGCTTTCAATTCATTGAAGGATAAACTTGTCGCATCTCCTGTTCTTGCCATATATAGTCCGAATAGTGCAACAGAATTGCATTGTGATGCAAGTTCGATTGGTTTCAGGGCTGTTCTAATGCAGAGGCAGGAGGATGGAAAGTTTCATCCTATTTTTTATTTTTCCAAGCGAGTATCTGAAGCAGAGAGTAAGTATCATAGCTACGAGCTTGAGACACTCTCAATAATATATGCTCTTAGAAGATTTAGAATCTATTTAGTTGGAATACGTTTCAAAGTCGTAACGGACTGTCAAGCCTTGACTTTGATGTTAAAGAAGAAATCGTTAAATCCTCGGATTTCCAGATGGGTTTTAGAATTGCAAGGTTTTGAATTCACTGCCGAGCATAGAAAAGGAGACCGAATGCTTCATATTGATGCATTAAGCAGGTCATTTAATATCCTTCACGTCCATGATGAATCTTTCGAATTTGTCTTAGCCGCTGCGCAAGAACAGGATTCAAATATAATTTCGATAGCAAACGCCCTTGAAAAAAGTGAAACTCCTTTATATGAGATGGTTGATGGATTAATATATAGGAAATGCAAAGGCCAAGTACTTTTTTACGTCCCATCTCATATAGAAGAGCAAGTAATTCGCACCCATCATGAGGCAATGTGTCATCTCGGTGAAGAAAAATGCTATCAACATTTATCAGGTTGTTATTGGTTCCCTAGAATGAAGGACAAGATTAGGAACTATATCCAGAAGTGTTTAAAATGTATTTATTTTTCGCCTCATTCTGGTAAAGTGGAAGCAACTTTGCATTCGATTCCTAAAGGAAATGTTCCCTTTTGCACGTTGCATATTGACCACCTTGGTCCTTTGCCGAACTCGCAGACAAATAGAAAACATGTTCTTTTGATAATCGACGCGTTTACAAAGTTCATCAAGCTCTATCCCGTAAGAACAACGCAGAGCAAAGAAGCGATCAAGTGTCTGAAAACATTCTTTGAGAACTACTCCAGATCAAAGCGAATTGTTTTTGATCGGTGGAACTTGTTTCACATCAAAAGAATTTTCGGACTTTATAGAAGATAATAATATCAAGCACATACAAGTTGCGACACATTCGCCACAGTCTAATGGACACGTGGAACGGATGAATCGTATCCTTATTCCAATGCTTGCTAAAGAGTGTGGTCTGAATACAACTAGTGATTGGGATAGGCACTTAGTTAAAATTGAGTTTGCGTTCAACAACACAGTGAACAGGAGCACGGGGTTTACACCGAGTGTATTGCTTTTTGGCTTTGAACAAAAAGGAGAAATTTCTGATAGCGTGAAAGAATTCCTCGATTATAAGTTTAAAGACGAACGAGCTAAAATAGAAGATGTTAGGAAAAGGGCGCTTCAGAACATTGAGAATTCTCAGATAAAGAATAAACGCTACTATGACAATCGTCACAAGAGACCAATAAACTACAAGAAAGGTGATATGGTCATGATAAGGAATACTGTCACGACACCGGGTGTCAATAAAAAACTTTTGGCTAAGTTTCGTGGTCCATATAAAATTCTAAAGACTTTACCTAATGATAGATATCTTGTGTCGGACATAGAAGGCTTACAGATGACCCGATTGCCATATAAGGGAGTGTTCTCTCCAAATAACATGAGGCCATACAAGGTGGAGATAACCGATTCAAAATCAGATGAAGACCAATTCGTTGCAGATGGATGTTCGGCAGATCTTGATTCTAGCGCTGAAGTATGATTTTTTAAATAGCTAAAACATTGTAATATACAAGCTCTTTTTCCTTAATTGTATTTGCATATTTAGTTTTCTCTTTATCATTTTTTTGATATTTTTATTACCTTCATAATTTTTTCATATCTTGTATATATTATATATTAAATTTTTGAATTTTTCGAAATTACATGAATGAATGAATGTTAATTTAATAAGAAAATGAAACACATTTATAACTATTCCTTTTTAATACAGTGTAGTGATCGAGTCGTTCACTTGATCAGGATGGCCGAGCTGTAGAAGAAAAAAATAATGTGAGAAATTTCTTCCACACCATACTGTAGTATGGTTTATTTGCCGCAAAGTGCCGATCATCTGGTTAGGTGAATAACTTGAACTCTACACTCCTTTGTTATGTACATGTATAAATACACTGAAGTTGGAGTTAAACTGTGCATTAATAAATTGTCAACTAAACAGACTGTGGTTTTTGTTACGCGGGTTTTTCTCGGTCTCTTACAATAGATATAAAGAATACTAGTATAAGTTGAAAAGAAGTATTGAGTATAAAAAAATCAAATGTGATGAGTTACATCGCTAATTGCAAGTTGCATTATTTATGAAAAGTTTTTTCTTAAAATGGTTTCCTACTCAGCCTTTTGATATCAGTTTGAAAATTATTCCAGACACGAACTGGTTGCATTAAAAATTTACGTTCGAACTTGTGATTACAAATCAACAGCGCTCTGGTTCTAAATGAATTAAAGCCTGAGCAATTTTTTTGTGACCAAACAAATAAAGAATGAAGATCTGAGTTAAAGTCGGTTAAACTAGAGGACACGAAAGGCTCTGTTACTTTTTAATATATTTCACCATCGTCTATATAAATATGATAATCACAATGCATTTTTCTGTTAGAAATATCATTTATAAATAACATAAACAAAGGAAGTCGTAAGACAGGTCCTTGGGGTACACCGGGAGTAACTAGCAAACCCAACAATACATAGTGTTGCTAGGATATGGTGCATGCCCACTTTAGAATAACCATCAAAAGCAAATTGATTTCTTAATCTTTTTTAAACAGGAGAATTTTATGATTTACTGATTCAAATGTTTTTGAGAAGTCAAGAAAAACCATAAGTGGCTTCATATCTTCATTCATTGCAGAACGTATATCATCAGTAATTCTCAGCAAGGCCTTGGTGCACTTGTGCTTAGATCTAAAACAAGGTTGGTGTTGAGTTATTAAAATACTTTTTGCGATCGAGATCACATTGTTGGCTAACGATTTTTTCAAACAATTGGCTTGTACTCGAAAATATTCGGTGAGCATGCTTGCTTCCATCTTTACGGAATAGTACCAGCCCATTATAGTTCTCTCAAAAACAAAACCGCCTTTGTTATGCACATTCTATCAATTGCTGATTGGGAAAATGATCTTCGAGGTTAATGATCGATGTATCGATTACATAAAAATGCTGTTTAGATCCATGCCGCAACTGGAGCGACTGCGGAACTCGGAAGCAATGACGGAGATGTACCGTCAAGAACATGACAGCGAAAGATTTCGTTAGAAGTATGATCTTAAGTTGCTAGACTTCCTAGTAGATCACCGAAAAGAAACGTTCAATAAATATTACTGTATAATGAAAATAAAAGTTCTTTCTCTTTTTTTTGCTGACTAGATTCAGAGACGCAGATAGTCTTTGGGGTCTTTTTTGATTTGTTTGTATGCATATGCATGCACATTTCAGTGATTTAGGATTATAAGTGAATAGAATAGTTCTCCCAAGGTTTGTTAAGTAAGACAACTCGGTTTATTCTATTCTATAATTTACATACGGAAAATGTTCTATGGCCGTTTAATAGATCTTTTAGTCTACTTGTCAAAAGGGCTCAATGAGAAAGATTACCTGAATTATAGTCTTTGGCTTGTTTTTTAATCTGCTGAAAGTCTAAGACCCTGAATAATAGGCTGCTTATTGAACAATATTAGAGATTCAAGGGTCAGTTTTGGGTCCATTATTGTTTTAAGTGTGCATAAATTCCCTATTAAGCCAACATTTCAGAGGAAAAGTTTCAGCTTTTGCGGATGACCTTGGTATTGCACGCAAGATAGATAGTCCTCTTATGTTATCTGCTGACATGAACCATGACCTTGCTATTTTAAGAATCTGGTTTGCTGAGCACGAGCTTGGGGTTAGTTGTAAAACTAAAGCTCTGCATTTTAGTCGTAAACAGGGAAATTCGCCTGATTTTAATATTTTCTTTCACTCAAAAGACTGCGATAAATTCGCAGTATTAATTGCCATCGCAGTTTAAATTCGAGTAGTGAACTATTCAATGAACTACAATCTTGCGACACTCATTGTTTTAAAGTAGAAAGGGTTCAAAAATATAAATATCTAGGTATCATCATTGATAGATATATGAGCTGGTCGAATCATATCCTTGCCTTAAAACAGTATTTACGTTCCACGGTTCGAAGCTTTCACTGTCTCAGAAAAATTCTTGATAACAAAACTCTAGAAAAAGTGTACTATGGTCTATTCGAGTCGAAACTACAATGTTGTATAAGTTGTTGGGGGGGTGCCTACCATAGCAATCTTCAGCCACTACTTGTATTACAAAAGTGTGCTGTAAGGAAAGTCTATAATGCGAGACGTTTTGATCTTTCTATGGTTTTCCTCAGAACATTGGGCATTCTGCATATGAAACATTTGTACCTATATAAAGTTTCAAAAATATTTTTCATTAGAGGTGGCTATTTGCAGAATCCAAACACTAGTATCCAAAATTTGCGTAGCTTTTCAATGAATCTTGTAAATGTTCCTCCTGTTCGCATCACTCTCTACAAAAACTTATACTCTATAGTTTCGTGTAGATTGTTTAATAAGCAACCTGCATATATTCGCGGTACAAGGCATCTAAGTAGATATCTGAAACATGTTAAACTTTAGCTTCTTGGTTTCAATCACGATGAAATTAAAGATTTGTTGTCAAACACAGATTAACATCAATGTAATATAATATAAACTCTTTCAGTATACCTACAGCTCTAATATAATGAATTTTGTTTTTTTATAATTCTCCTATTTTAATATGTTTTCTAATTTATATCACCCCACACACTCAACACATAAAACCTTCCGTTATTTTTCTTTTCATAAAATTAATATGTCTCTACGTATTTTTATTTCTACATTTCTCAACACATTTCTACATTTGTTAAGGATATCAATGAATTTACAATATAATGAATTTATGTAATTATATGTAAGAATACTGAAAAAAATTATAGTTATAATTTTGCTAGCCTAAGCACGACAAGGTGCAATTTTAAAGAAAATGTTGACCTTAATATGAAAATACCAATATCGTTAACCTAAGCAGTAAAAACGAATAATAAGAAAGAAACAAAATGTTTTTTGTTGATGTCATCAACAAGTTTCCTTAGTATTACGAGTAAAAGCAATTTTTGTCAAAGTACGATTTTTTTTTGACTCAGTCAACGCTTGTAAAGTTTGGGAAGCAATAGGTTTCTTGAAAAAATTCACACGCTTGTGGACACGGTGGTGTATCGAATTGGCTGCTTAAAAAAATCGCTAGATACTAAAAAAGTCGCATTTGATCTGTTTATAGACATAACTAAAGCTTCCGAAAAACAATTTTTAATTAAATAAAATTTACAAATCTAAACGAGCGGAACATAAAGCCCGGAAAACCCGGACATTGAGTATCTGGCGTGCCAAGAAAAACTTGATAACTCGTATAAGTTCGGAAACGATAATGATATTTTCCAATTTGTCGTCGCGAAGTTGTTTCGGAACAGAGTTTTGGTTTAACTCACCCGAGTGTGGAACAGGGCTTGAAATAGATATAAATCAAAATGAAAAGTTCCGAACGGATTGGTTTTTGTGGATATTAGTATTGATTTATTGCATAAAACTACGAGTATTATACAGAGAAGGAAATAATTTTGCTCCTTTTGATTTCTTTCGTTGTATATATATATCCGAACGGAGCAATTCATTTACTTCGAGTAAGAAACTGCTCCGCCCTGGAACAAAAAAAAAACATTGTTCGCTCCTTTTTTTAGTTAGTAATTTTTTGCACGAAATTCAGCTATTAATGAAAACAAAGTTTGATCTGAAATGGTACTCGTATAATTTTCTTATCAGAAATTATAAAACAACGTTAAATTCTGTCTAAGCAACAATTAGTATGAGTCAGAAATGAAAACAGAGTACATGTTATTCAATACATTATAACAAAAATAAGTATATTGGTGCTGCAGCCCGGTGAAAGCCAGGGTCTATGTTCACGCACCCATTTGTGCTGCTCGCATTCTTATTTTTTTCATTCTTGTGCAGGGTCTTTTGGTTTTTGCCGAATTCAATTCAAACGGCTGATAGGCCTTTTCATAGACAAAAATGAATCTGAATTAAATTTTTTTTTTTACTAGTTTTGTGGATAAATTATAAAATAGCAAAATATCATTATTAGCGATACAGGTATACTAAGAGTTCAGAGGTTCGCATTATTTCATTTCTATTGATGAGTAGAGTTACTATAGATACTCACTTCTTTTTTATCGGAAAATTTTTTCAAAACAACAATTTTTTTTGCTCCAAATCGGATCAATTAACAAAGATGAAAAAAATTATTTATTTTAGGGGTTTACTCCGATCAGAACTTTTCATAAGAGATCATTCAATTTCTGTTCCTGCCCAGGTAAAGGTTTTTGTGCTGGATTTTTTTCTATTACATATATTCAAATTGATTTAAAAGTGAACAAAATGGAGTGGTTCTTCTGATAGATATCTTTAAGCCCTGGTGTGGAATGCTCAGACTATCACCCTCACCTTGCACATTAAATAGTTATTCTTTTGCAGCAGTATAATTTGCAGTAAGACATGTATTTAATTTTAAAAATTCGTTGAGTAGAGCTTATGTTTAAAACCAGACTTTTTTTTATATACACTTTTTTTTCCTCCTTGCGGAATTTTTCCCCCTTACAATTCTTGTTTTTCATCATATCTTCTTGTACAATTAATTTATTGTTTATTCATAGTTTTCTATTCTTGTTTCTACTGAATTTGTATTAGTTGAGTCTTATATGCATATACGTGCCCAGAAAGGACAGTTTTCAATTTTTTTTTCTTATGGTTATATTGGCACATCTATCATAAAAACACACATGAAGTTTCGAGTCGATCTGTTAAATAGTTTTTTTTGGCGTCCATTAAAGGCGACCAACTCTTGAGTTCTTTGCAAAAAGGAGAAAACCTAGAACCGAAGCTTGATAAAATTCATAGTTAAATAAGGTCTTGCTCACTGAGATTTTTGTTGACATGACTAGTGTGTTTGATGATGATTGCCCTTCGGCAGTTTTTCCAAATATCATCGATAGAGTAATAGAAGATCGCCGATTGAAAGTATCCTTCACTTCAACTGAATATACAATTTTGCATGAAGAAATTGATATGCGGAAGCTCTCAAATCCCTCGTGTGTTTTGGTATAGCAAAAATTGGACCGCTTAAAGTTTTACCTCATCAAGCACCCACCGTGTTCGCCAGATCTGGCTCCCCCAGGATTGTCTGGCTAGACACAGTTATTCAATCAATAAAGACGTCATAATGGATGTAAACAAATTTTTAGTAAGGTATTTTATCCACAAAAAGAGCTTTGCTAAAGCAGATAGCATAAATAAAAAGCTCCTTCCGCTTTCGATGAAATTGACTATTTCTGTTATATTTTTTAGTTAGTTTTTTTATCGACAGAAGGAGTTCTGCTAAAGCTGACAACGGAAATAAAAAATTCCTCCTAATGAATGCTTTCGATAATACTAGCTCTAAGTCCATATCAAAAGCTTTGCCCCACAGAAAGATTGATCGACCGCCCATGAACTGGTTCAAAACGATGCTAGAAAAGGTAGTCAATACTCTATCAGGACCAATTTCGACATAAATTAATCAATCGAGGCTACAATATAATTGGTAATGCTGATGAGCTAGTCATTATCATTTGGGTCAGAGAAGCAAACGAATTCACTGCTCGTATGCAAAATGCCCTTGAGATAGTCCCAGACTGGTTCAATAGGAAGAACCTCTCAATAAATACAAACAATACTGTAATAGTTGTCCTCACTTGAAGAAGAGACTTAAACCTAGGTTTATGTTCACTCAACGACGCAATCGTTGAGTACTCTAAGAGGTCAAATATGTGGGGGTAGTCCGTGATAAAAGGCCAAATTGGAACTCTCACTTAAACAATGAAATAACTAAAGCATCCAACTCTTTATGGACATATCGTCGCATGTATTGGAGTACTGACTGACATGTGGATCACCGGGTCTATACAATAATGATTTAGCCCATCCATATAAATAAATGTTCCCAGATAGTGAAGCAGCTCTACTATAAATGCCCTTAGCTCGCAAATCCTTGGCTCCAAATCATCAAGTTCAAGGAACAAGATCAAACTGTGGTGGGTTCCTGGGCATGAGGGTATTAATTTAATAAATAATTAAATTATTAATGCCACAAATTTTTTGTGGCTGTCCAGCCCTCGACGGAATCAGACGTAATACTTTCTTCAGGGCACATTTCGACAGCACTGAACTAACGGATTCCCCTCCTGGCAGAGTTACCAACTCTACTCGGCAGTTAGAAAACCTCCTAACCTAACGACAGTTCTGTCAAACCAGTACAAAAGATATTTTAAGTCAAAGTGCATTATCTCGCAGTCGGCAAGTCAGACTTTTTTTTTAAAAGAAGGTATTTCGTAGAGATAGGATCAGTTATTATTCTAAATGTTTGTCCCTGCAGGTACTAACTTTACTTTAGGTGGCGCTACAGTACGGGGAGGACCTGGGCGACAATAAGCCATCATCTGCTGCTAGCTCTACTGGCTTAGGTGGAATGTATTTTGTGAAACGTGCCCGTCCTCGATAAGGAAAAAGTTGTTTGTCCACGGTCATCGAATCGTGCGGATTGTAAGCTGCTGCCTAATTTGCCTGTGACATAAGGCATAAATCATAAATAACAGCAGTTTTGCTAATGTTTTGCTCTCCGGCTTTGTTATCGCATTATAATTATTAGTCGTGTTTTTTTGCGAAATCATATTATCTTCGTTTCGGATGAATTTTTCCGACAAATTAGCAAAAATGAATGGTTGACATTTTTGCTAATACATATTTTTTTCAAAACAATTTAGGTTTGTTTACCAACCGACAAATGAGCAACCACTAAATGTCATATAGATGTCTGCGCTACCAAGTTTTTATGATGAACTCTTAAGCGGAGATGGATCGTTTTTTTGCGAACTTAGCTAACATGCGTGCAAAAAAAACGCAGCTATTATCATTATCATCATCGTGATCTTTATATAACTCCTCATCATCCATTTAAATATTCACTTGGCTTTCGACAACGGACACATCAATATCACATTCTGGATAATTTGGCATATGGCACCCAAACCAGGAAGGGGAAAATTCGAGATGCATGACCAGGCCAAGTCAACTCCCGTAAGCTCACCCTTTTTTTAAACAAAATGCAAAAAATAAAAAAAATAAATAATTTTCCTAGAATAACCATTAACGGATGCGCTAATGCTGCTTGCGGTTCGACTGTTCAACTGATTTCCTCCTAATCATTTCATTGGTCATACGACATAGATAAGGATGGTGTATGAAGAAGGACCATACAATTTTCTTGCTCAATTCCGATGTATATATATCTTTGTTAACCCTTCTCCCTTATTTTCCATAATCTCTTCTCTATAATACACGCATGTTCCTAGGGACCTTGTCGCTAATTACCGTACTAAATATCTTCAAAATGAAAAAAACTCGAAATGTAGTGCACGCATCGTTTCGGAAAAGTTTTGATCGCTTTAGCACTTTTTTTTTTATATAATACAGTAAGCATCAAGCTTCTAGCACTTGTATAAAAATATTTGTAAGCATTCGAAAAATCAAAAGGTCCATAGGGACCTTCTCGCTAATCGGAGGGTTAAAGAAGCCAAGAACACCCTCATCCATTTTTGATAATGTCCATACCTCTGCGCCATAGAGAAGGACTGGAATTATTATAGGGCATTATAGGGTCGTATATAGGGTAACTTTTGTTGTTCGAGAGAGGGCTTTACTAGTCAATTGGCTTTTTAGTCCAAAGAAGCAGTGATTGGCAAGAGTTATCCTTCGCTGGTGTCATTGTCTGCATTCATAGCGGAGCCTTGGTAGACAAAGTCCCTAACTATCTCAAAGATATACCTGTCCGAGACATCGGTGTTCAGTGTCCTGTTTTGTTTGACATCACATACTTGGACTAGCCCTCATTGATCGCTAAACCCATTTTCGCCGCTTCCGAACCCACACTTGCAAAGGCGCTACTGACGTCACGCTGCTTTCTTTCAATTATGTAAATATCATCGACGTATGCGAGTTATTGGACGGACTTTTGGAAGATTGTGCCTCTTATTTTTGCACTATTGTTTCAATTATGATGTTAAAGAAATCTAAAGTCTAAACTTTTGGACATCAAAAGTCTTTGTAAGATGTTTACCGACCTTGATGGTTTTCTCCAAAATCTGTCGTAGTACGAATATTTGATCGATCGTGAATCTTCCTGGCTTGAGACCACACAGACTATGAGGTTGTTGGTGAAGGGCTTCAGGCGTTTACACAAAACGGCAGATAAGATTTTGGATGCGATGTTACGAACACTGATGCCTCTGTGGTTGGCGCAGCTCAGAGGGTCTCCATAATTAAGGGTCGGACAGACAATGCTGAGGTTCCATTCATCAGGCATACTCTCGTCCAACAATATTTTAGAGATGCCTTGAAGAGTCTGGCAGACAGGCCGTCCGCATCAGCAGCTTTTTTAGGAATCAGATTAGTTATTGCTATTTTCACTTTATCCAGGTCGGGTGGACGGAATTATTGATCTAGATCGCCCAGGTTGAAAAGTTCATTCTGCCTGACAGTGTATTTTTTTCATGAGCAGCTCTAGTCTTTCTTTGCAGTGCCCCATTGCATGCTTCTTGTTTAGCTGCATCTGGTTGCCGGCGTTCGTCATTAAACCAGAGGTTTCTTTGTGTTGGTCGAGTGAAACCCAGCACATCAGAAGCGACATTTCTGACGGCTTTCTGGCAGTGCTTCCATAAGTCTTATGCTTGATGCTTGCGGCAAGGGACCTCATAAGAGATTAAATGAGACTCGATCGAAAAGGGATTGGGCGATCTCTTCGTCTGACGTTGAAATTTCTCACAATATTTTCTTGTCTTGGCGTAGTTCGGGATATCCGCAAGCGTACCTTGGCTACAACAAAGTAGTGGTCCGAGTCGATGTTGCCTCCTCGGAACGTTTGGACATCCATAATACTGGACGAGTGCCTTGCGGCGATCGAGGTGTGGGTAATCTAGTTGACGGTTGATTTATTCGGAGTTCTCCAAGTCCCCTTGTGAGTATTGAGATGGGGGAAGCGCGTGCCAGCTACGACAATGTTTCGTCTCACTGCAAAATCGATTAGCCTGAATCTTCTATCGGAGGTGTTGTCGTGCATGCTATATCCTGCGATAGCGCTACCAAAGATGCCTTCTCTTCTTAGCTTTGCATTAGAATTGCCAAGGAGAATTTTAATGTCGTATAGAAGGCTTCTTTGGTGTTTTCATCGTTCTCCTTTATGTGTGGGCGGATGCGCACATCAGGCTAACTTTCACCTAACGGTCCTGCTAAGTACCATCGGTGTTTGTCTGTTTTATTTTTGTTTGTTATTATGGTGCGGACATTAGGCAAATCTTCTTCTCTCTCCTCTGGCAGTCCCCTCTTTCCAAAAGTCATGGAAACGATGATAAACTGTCAGGTCATGAAATATCTCTAAACACGAAAACATCTTAAAGAACGGCAGTACAGTTTGTGGTAACTAGCTAGCATGTGGGGAAAGATGAAGTGTCCCTTGTGACAGCGGAGGGGCACGCTTGCGAAGCTCGGCTGAGCTCGTCGGATGGGGGGATCTTGCTGTCGCTCATTTACCTACAAAATAATTATCGTGCCGAATGATATGATAAATTACACATACGGGAAATCCTGAATATTCATACATATGCCTACTAAGCTATGCTGTAAATTAGCTGAGAAAGTCATTGTTATGACACAATGCTTTCTTGCAGGACTGGCCCACCCTACTATGCACAAAGTGCACCCCGATTGCTATGCCTGCCTATTGTAAGCAACCCCCTAACTTGGAGGAAAACCGATCACATTTTTACATCTTTAAATACACACCCGCCATATTTCGAACGTCACTAATAAATCATGGTATCAATTCAAAGAATTCTAGTTTATTACATTTTTAATTCATTACAGAAGGTAGGTTTGAGTAAAGGAAAATAAATTTTAAGGTTACTATGGAAATATTCGATACGTATAAGTAAATTAGTATGTTTGTTAAACAAAAGATGCCAAACTTGATCGCGACGGTTTGATATTATTAATTAGATTATACGAATATGTATTGTACTTACTTTGATTACTGCTGCAGATCAGGTGTGCACACTGGATCGCTTGATTTCATTAAATATAGGTGTTTAGGTTTTAGTTTTTAAGTAGTTTCAAATTATTTGGCAAATTTGTATATTACATTCAATCAAAAGGTAAATTAAATTAAGAATAAAGATCTCATTTTGAGCTAAATATACATTTTACTACGAAATTTTATGCTTTAGTTAGGTTAAGAGTTTTTAGTTAAGTTAAAGTTTATCATATCAAATTTAAGACATATTCAATTTTTAGTTCAATTTAGTTTTCTAGTCGGTAGCTATGTAACTTTTCGTGTTTGAAATTGGAACGTTGCGAATTCTGGTACTGAATGTGATTTTTTATTGATGACAGCTTGGTTACAGTGATTTAATCAGGTTTTTGATTGAGGTGTGGGCGCAGAGGTGATTTTAATACGGAGGATAGTAGCGTAGAATTCCTCCAATATGAATTTGATCATACAGGTGCGATGTATGACACGTGTTGCAATCGTGATATCTCCCGTGGTTAGCATTTAAAATAATATCATATGTTGTTAGTTATAATCCTAAGCGATCGAAATATGACTCATTTAATTTGGATTTACGCATAATTTTAGTTATCTCTAACTCACGATTACTAGCAACACGTGTCTGGAAAAAAAGAGAACAAGACGACGTTTTTATACACTCTCGGTTGTACTAAATATGTATGTTTGTTCTTACCTTGTTTTAAACTAGATTTTTTTTGATTCGATTTATTTTGCTGAACTTATCTTTTGTTTTCGATATTAATGAACACTATTGCACTGAAATTTGGGGAATTTATTTTCCACCATTAAAGATATACTAGGAATACTCCGCGCACCACGTACTTGCAAGAGAGCTATCACCAAAATGGCATTCTGCCTGATTGGTAGAAAGGCGGAAATGAAGCATGGGTATTGCTAAGCAACTGAGCGCGAATTTTGAGCGAAATATCGCACACCAGGTTTTACAGCGGCTCATAAAGGATGTGACGTTGTCATTGCATTTTATAAGTTTGTTGTGGAGAGATTTTCGAAGATAGAAAATTAAATAGAAAATTTAGTTTTGATAAAACGCAAGGAATCGCTACAAAATCGTGCATTTGAACGAATGTAATGAAGTATAAAGACACGAAGACCGGATCCTTGCTTGTCCTTGCCGACCCACGACCCTTTTAATTCAGGTTAATTCTTCAAATCTTTAGCATGATGCATACCCTGAACATCTTCTACTTCGTATATTGATCTACCGAGCTGTTTCCGTATCCTACATTTGACAAACTTTGGGCTAAATTTTGCTAAAAGTCTTAGAAGAATCACTTAAGACAAAGTTTTTGCGAAAGACTATGTCACCCACTGCAAATCGCCTTGGTGTGCATCTAAGATTGTAAAATTTTTCATGCCTCTTTGAAGCTATCTTTAAGTTAGCTTTAATTTTTTCCCTTATTAGCGAGATGCAGTTTGAGCTAGATAGAAAATTTATTTCATTATCACTTAGAGCCTTCAAGTTGTTTGCTATCTTATAAGAGCATGAATGTGCTATGATGTTCGTACCAAACAGTGCGTAATGAGGTGACATACCAGTTGATTGATGTACTGAGGTATTTAGTGCATGTTGAATTTCTGATAAATATACATCATAGTCTTGGTGATCCACTTTTATATATGTTCGTATAGCCGATAGGATAGATCTGTTTGTTCTCTCAGAAGCATTTGCCCGTGGAGAGTACAAAGCATTTTTAAAATGACTTATTCCATATTTGCTCAGCAATTTTCGGAATTCATTTGAAACAAATTGTTTCCCATTGTCGCTATGAACTACTTCTGGTACTCCATATTTTAAAAATACTTCCTTTTCTAAAAATTCAACAACATTCTGTGTTGTAGCTTTACGCATTGCTTTCAAGAAAACAGTTTTGGTAAAGTGCCACGAAAATAAACAAGTTACTCGTACCTTGCCTTGTCCGCACATAAGGACCCATGAAATCAATGAATAATTTTTCCCATTGGTGGTCTGAGAATCTTATTAGGTGCTTTATTTTGCTTACACGCTTTGCAATTAAGTACAAAGTTTTTTACTTGAACTGTCATATTAGGCCAGTAGTACATAAGTCTTATACTTTCCAACGTTTTCTTTATTCCACCATGCGCACAGTGAGATGGCGTATGTTCGTTGAATTTCACTTGTTTAGTTAATTGAGATGGAATCCATAGTTTCCATTGATATTCATGTTGGATAGAATAATCATCCACTGGTAAGATACGTTTATAAACTAAATTGTTGCAGACTTTTAGTTCCGGTAAATTAGATTGGTTTTCCTCCACTGTCTTTATGATATTTAAATATTCATCAGACTTAAATTCGTTAGCGTCTAAGTTAACTAAAGACATGTTGTTATAAGGAAGTACAGAAATATCTTCCACATACACACGGGACAAAGTCTGGGACTACATTCTGTGTACCCTTCTTGTGCTCAATTTTAAATGTAAATGGTTGAATTTTAAGAGACCAACGCGCAAGTCTTCCATTGAGGGCTTTAAGACCCATGAGGCATTTCAAGCTGGCATAGTCTGTGATTACAGTAAATTCTGCGCCTTCAATATACGGTCGAAATTTTTGAATAGCTCTCTCTGCAGCGAAACACTCCTGTTCTGTAACACTATAGTTACGTTGGCAGCTGTTGAGCTTTTGCGAGAAAAATGCAATCGACTTTTCTTTACCTTCTTCGTCATATTGGAATAACACTCCGCCTATTCCGTTGGAACATGCGTCACATTGTATAACAAACGGTTTTGAATAGTCCGGATTGCTAAGTAGTGGTGGTGAAATAAGTGCTGTTTTCAAGGCCTCAAAAGAACTTTGTGCTTCTGTTGTCATCAGGAATGGAAGTTTGCCTTTCAGGGTGTTCGATAAAGGTGTTGCAATGGCTGCGAAATTTCGAATGAAACGTCTATACCATCCGCACAGTCCAAAAATCTTCGTACCTGCTTCTGTGAAGTTGGTGTAGGGAATTTTTGTATCGTAAGGACTTTATCTGGGTCAGGTTTTCTATAACCTTGGCGTACTATGTAACCTCATAATTCTCGAAAGCAAAAATGTGACTTAGCCACATTAATCGTTAGGTTTGCTTTTTTCAAACAACTTGCAACTTTTTTTAAAGTATCAAGATGCTGATCAAAATTTGGAGATATGATTAGAAGATCATCAAGGTAGACACAAACGTTTTCCCTGAGTGCACTGGGGATCACTTTATCCATTAGCCTGCACATACGCTGAGCTGCGTTATACAACCCAAAAGGCATGCGTGCAAATTGATAAAGTGGTCGACCTGGCACAGTGAATGCAGTTTTCTCCCTTGATTTTTCTTCTAACGGAATTTGCCAAAATGCATCCTTAAGGTCGACACTGCTGATAAAATGGGTATCGCTAAGCCGGCTCAATAAAGCTTCAATATGCGGAAGCGGGTATGCATCTCTCTTTGTGAGTGAGTTCAGCTTTCGCGAATCCAAGCAAAGCCTATTCTTTCCGTTTCTACGGACGAGTACAATGGGTGAACTCCAAGAACTCTCGCTTTCCTCTATAACTCCCAAAGAGATCATGCGATCCAACTCCGCATCTATCAATCGTTGAACAGCAGGTGATACTGGATAGTGACGTTGTTTACCGGCTCGGCGTCTCCCGTGTCGATTATATGCTGCTCAATTGTTGTTTTGCCTAAAACGCTTGTGTTTTCAGAATGAGATGGAAATTTTGAAATAGTAGCTTCAAGTTCTTGTCTTTGAACATCGGTAAGATCATGTTGGAAATATTTCGTCTTCGCCATCAGATGAATAACTATCATTGTGGTCAGTCGTAAGTTGAGCTACAAGATGGGAAGCTATTTGAAATTTTTCCCAAAAGTCTATACCCAAGTACAAAGTTTGTATTAAACCTGGTGCTAGATATAAATCTAAATTTCCTTTAATATTATTGTATTCTACACTTACATTAACTCGACCAACGATGTAATGACCTTGACCACCTGCAGTTTTGACTGACGCTTTGTATTTAAATATTGGTATACCAAGCTTTCGAACCGTCTCCATGCAATTGTTAGGAAATAAATTGTTGCACCGCTATCGAGTAAGCCATTGAATTCGGTTCCTAAGATATTTATTTTTGCGTAAGGCCTTACATCTAAGTGCTCTTCAAAACTGATATATGCTTTTCTAATCTTTTGTCTCTTCCTAACTTTATGTATTTTTTTAATTTGAACTTGGTTTTTGTAATTCAGACAGATTAAAGATACGTTTTCTAATCTCATTATATTGGCGTAATCTCTGATAGTATGATTTCTTATGATAAAGTGTATTGGTTAATTTAGTGTCTTTTATGGGCAAGAAATGGGTTTGAAAAGTTTCCAATGGCTGTTTCTTAAATTGACTAATCTTGTCATCAACGTACAAATCTTCAGTACAAGTATTGGTTGATACATCTTTTTTTATTACTCCGGATTGGTTTGAGTCGAACGAGATTTCCCGGAATTCTTCTCGCTCGACTTTTCGTTTTACATATTCACAGAACATTTCGGACAATTCAAAATGGTAAAGTTTTCTGCTCCACAGCGATAGCAGAATAGATTTTTCACTGGTAGTTTGCAATTGAAGCAAATGATATTATTCGAGTTATCAGGTAAACTGATATCTCTACCGTGAGCTCTGTGGTGTATGGCCGAAATGGTGTTTACTGATTGATGTTCGATCTCTTTTACGTTTTCTCTGTATGAAAAATCTAACTCGTGCACATTTCGAAACCTATTTTGGAGACTGTATCGAGATTGCAACATTTTTTTAGCACGTCTACATTCGTCACGAAAATGCTCTAATGAATCTATCTTCATAGGATATATAAAATTTATGAGACGTGGTGTTAAATTATTACGAAAAATGCTTATGAGATCTGAATCTCTGATTGGATTTTTCAGTTGTCGTTTTAAGTAATCGATTGCTTTGCTATATTCATCGAAAGACTCATTGTGCATTTGTCTTCGATCCATTATTTGTTTTAGTATCTCAAAATCATTTTCATATGATCGAAATTGTTTTAAAATAGCTAATCTGAAAGTTGGCCAATCGGTTCTTGGGTTAGTTCTGAGATATTCCCAATACCAATCTTGAGCGGAACCGGCTAATAATTGGTGAAAGTTCTTTAAGATGACCATGGGCAGTTATAATTGCTTTTGAGCACTTCAACTCGAAAAACAAAATCTTCGATTGAAATTCTCTTCACCGAATCATCGAACCTGATCCCCCATCGATCTAACTCAAATCGGCTAATATTTGACCTAGTTGAAGTTCCTAACGAAAATCCTGTACGAAAATTATCTTCCTTGGTAGCTCTTATATGTCTATTGAAACTTGAACTCGTCGATAAATGCGCTGAATTCACCGACAAATTTTCCGCAGAAGCAAAATGATTTTGTTGAGGAAGGTGAGAAGCATATAAATTATGATGACTTTGTTGTTTGAAAGCATCTCTTACGCATTTGTCAACATTTTGTTTGATCATACCAGAAGTTCCCTACACTTTTGATATGCGAGTGAAGATTATTGTTTGATGTTGTATGAGCTGCACTCGCTCTTCCTAGTGGCGATTTCCTTTGATTTAGATCAAACCTAACGTCATGACTAATGTTTTGGCTAACAGCTGATCCGCCCAGCAATGTTGTCATTATTGGAACAGAAGCTGTGGAAGTTGTCGATGTTGAAATGTGACTTATGGTTGTGGTTGTATATGAAACTTGGGTTGTAGGACTAGTGAAAGTCGTTACTAGTGAATCTGCTGTTGGTAACGGACTATTGTAATTTTTTCTTTCAGGAATAAGAGGCTCGTCTCTTAAATGTTGATGTTTAGACAAACTTGTGTGGAATGCGTTTGAAGGAGGTGAGTAACGTAATGGTTCATGTTTCCTATAAGTTAATGATTTTGGCGCGTTTCTTTTGCCTGCTTGTCTTGTGTTGTACTGAGTGGGTGTGTTTTGTTTACTTTTAGGTATTGCACCTGTACTTCTAATATCAGTCATACTCATGGCAGACTCCGAAATTGACAAAAATAAAGAAAATTATTCAAAAAGAAACATGCGTATCGGACTTTTATGTTTTGTTTTGATTCTGCTTTTTCTTAAGATAATGTGTGAGTGTGTTATGTTTAATATATTATGCAATTTTGTTTTTCTAATTGTTTCTAGGCGGTGTAATGTAATTTAAAGTATGTGTGAAAATGATGGTATGTATATGTTTGTATGAATGAGAAAACGTGCGTATATATGGGTCGCCGTATGCGTTTAAAACAACAAAATGATAAAGCATCTCTCCATAGCAATTTACGACTTGAAACATAAAGACTTATGGATGAACATCTTTATCATGTTTATTACGTATGTCGACTCTTTAACTTATGAAAATCTAGTGCAACTACATTATGTCAATTACGACTTAGACCTAGATATCTGAAAGCTAAGGTACTGACATGATATATAAATTCAATAGTATATGTTGAACTATTAAGGTGTTGTTATTACTCAAATGTGATCACCGCATTGATAAACGTCGTCTTTCACCAATACGAGATACTATATTAGAATAAGTTGAGTTGAGAGTGTCAGTTCTAAAATAGACATTATGATTTCGACCTTTTCGAGAGTCGTTTACTTGGTGTTAGCTTCTAAGACTGACATCTCCACTCGGGTCTCACGTTTTGGGCGCCAATTTGTGGTAACGGTGGTCTGCATGCTATTGCTAGCATGTGGGGAAAGATGAAGTGTCCCTTGTGACAGCGGAGGGGCACGCTTGCGATGCTCGGCTGAGCTCGTCGGATGGGGGGATCTTGCTGTCGCTCATTTACCTACAAAATAATTATCGTGCCGAATGATATGATAAATTACACATACGGGAAATCCTGAATATTCATACATATGCCTACTAAGCTATGCTGTAAATTAGCTGAGAAAGTCATTGTTATGACACAATGCTTTCTTGCAGGACTGGCCCACCCTACTATGCACAAAGTGCACCCCGATTGCTATGCCTGCCTATTGTAAGCAACCCCCTAACTTGGAGGAAAACCGATCACATTTTTACATCTTTAAATACACACCCGCCATATTTCGAACGTCACTAATAAATCATGGTATCAATTCAAAGAATTCTAGTTTATTACATTTTTAATTCATTACAGAAGGTAGGTTTGAGTAAAGGAAAATAAATTTTAAGGTTACTATGGAAATATTCGATACGTATAAGTAAATTAGTATGTTTGTTAAACAAAAGATGCCAAACTTGATCGCGACGGTTTGATATTATTAATTAGATTATACGAATATGTATTGTACTTACTTTGATTACTGCTGCAGATCAGGTGTGCACACTGGATCGCTTGATTTCATTAAATATAGGTGTTTAGGTTTTAGTTTTTAAGTAGTTTCAAATTATTTGGCAAATTTGTATATTACATTCAATCAAAAGGTAAATTAAATTAAGAATAAAGATCTCATTTTGAGCTAAATATACATTTTACTACGAAATTTTATGCTTTAGTTAGGTTAAGAGTTTTTAGTTAAGTTAAAGTTTATCATATCAAATTTAAGACATATTCAATTTTTAGTTCAATTTAGTTTTCTAGTCGGTAGCTATGTAACTTTTCGTGTTTGAAATTGGAACGTTGCGAATTCTGGTACTGAATGTGATTTTTTATTGATGACAGCTTGGTTACAGTGATTTAATCAGGTTTTTGATTGAGGTGTGGGCGCAGAGGTGATTTTAATACGGAGGATAGTAGCGTAGAATTCCTCCAATATGAATTTGATCATACAGGTGCGATGTATGACACGTGTTGCAATCGTGATATCTCCCGTGGTTAGCATTTAAAATAATATCATATGTTGTTAGTTATAATCCTAAGCGATCGAAATATGACTCATTTAATTTGGATTTACGCATAATTTTAGTTATCTCTAACTCACGATTACTAGCAACACGTGTCTGGAAAAAAAGAGAACAAGACGACGTTTTTATACACTCTCGGTTGTACTAAATATGTATGTTTGTTCTTACCTTGTTTTAAACTAGATTTTTTTTGATTCGATTTATTTTGCTGAACTTATCTTTTGTTTTCGATATTAATGAACACTATTGCACTGAAATTTGGGGAATTTATTTTCCACCATTAAAGATATACTAGGAATACCCCGCGCACCACGTACTTGCAAGAGAGCTATCACCAAAATGGCATTCTGCCTGATTGGTAGAAAGGCGGAAATGAAGCATGGGTATTGCTAAGCAACTGAGCGCGAATTTTGAGCGAAATATCGCACACCAGGTTTTACAGCGGCTCATAAAGGATGTGACGTTGTCATTGCATTTTATAAGTTTGTTGTGGAGAGATTTTCGAAGATAGAAAATTAAATAGAAAATTTAGTTTTGATAAAACGCAAGGAATCGCTACAAAATCGTGCATTTGAACGAATGTAATGAAGTATAAAGACACGAAGACCGGATCCTTGCTTGTCCTTGCCGACCCACGACCCTTTTAATTCAGGTTAATTCTTCAAATCTTTAGCATGATGCATACCCTGAACATCTTCTACTTCGTATATTGATCTACCGAGCTGTTTCCGTATCCTACATTTGACAAACTTTGGGCTAAATTTTGCTAAAAGTCTTAGAAGAATCACTTAAGACAAAGTTTTTGCGAAAGACTATGTCACCCACTGCAAATCGCCTTGGTGTGCATCTAAGATTGTAAAATTTTTCATGCCTCTTTGAAGCTATCTTTAAGTTAGCTTTAATTTTTTCCCTTATTAGCGAGATGCAGTTTGAGCTAGATAGAAAATTTATTTCATTATCACTTAGAGCCTTCAAGTTGTTTGCTATCTTATAAGAGCATGAATGTGCTATGATGTTCGTACCAAACAGTGCGTAATGAGGTGACATACCAGTTGATTGATGTACTGAGGTATTTAGTGCATGTTGAATTTCTGATAAATATACATCATAGTCTTGGTGATCCACTTTTATATATGTTCGTATAGCCGATAGGATAGATCTGTTTGTTCTCTCAGAAGCATTTGCCCGTGGAGAGTACAAAGCATTTTTAAAATGACTTATTCCATATTTGCTCAGCAATTTTCGGAATTCATTTGAAACAAATTGTTTCCCATTGTCGCTATGAACTACTTCTGGTACTCCATATTTTAAAAATACTTCCTTTTCTAAAAATTCAACAACATTCTGTGTTGTAGCTTTACGCATTGCTTTCAAGAAAACAGTTTTGGTAAAGTGCCACGAAAATAAACAAGTTACTCGTACCTTGCCTTGTCCGCACATAAGGACCCATGAAATCAATGAATAATTTTTCCCATTGGTGGTCTGAGAATCTTATTAGGTGCTTTATTTTGCTTACACGCTTTGCAATTAAGTACAAAGTTTTTTACTTGAACTGTCATATTAGGCCAGTAGTACATAAGTCTTATACTTTCCAACGTTTTCTTTATTCCACCATGCGCACAGTGAGATGGCGTATGTTCGTTGAATATCACTTGTTTAGTTAATTGAGATGGAATCCATAGTTTCCATTGATATTCATGTTGGATAGAATAATCATCCACTGGTAAGATACGTTTATAAACTAAATTGTTGCAGACTTTTAGTTCCGGTAAATTAGATTGGTTTTCCTCCACTGTCTTTATGATATTTAAATATTCATCAGACTTAAATTCGTTAGCGTCTAAGTTAACTAAAGACATGTTGTTATAAGGAAGTACAGAAATATCTTCCACATACACACGGGACAAAGTCTGGGACTACATTCTGTGTACCCTTCTTGTGCTCAATTTTAAATGTAAATGGTTGAATTTTAAGAGACCAACGCGCAAGTCTTCCATTGAGGGCTTTAAGACCCATGAGGCATTTCAAGCTGGCATAGTCTGTGATTACAGTAAATTCTGCGCCTTCAATATACGGTCGAAATTTTTGAATAGCTCTCTCTGCAGCGAAACACTCCTGTTCTGTAACACTATAGTTACGTTGGCAGCTGTTGAGCTTTTGCGAGAAAAATGCAATCGACTTTTCTTTAACTTCTTCGTCATATTGGAATAACACTCCGCCTATTCCGTTGGAACATGCGTCACATTGTATAACAAACGGTTTTGAATAGTCCGGATTGCTAAGTAGTGGTGGTGAAATAAGTGCTGTTTTCAAGGCCTCAAAAGAACTTTGTGCTTCTGTTGTCATCAGGAATGGAAGTTTGCCTTTCAGGGTGTTCGATAAAGGTGTTGCAATGGCTGCGAAATTTCGAATGAAACGTCTATACCATCCGCACAGTCCAAAAATCTTCGTACCTGCTTCTGTGAAGTTGGTGTAGGGAATTTTTGTATCGTAAGGACTTTATCTGGGTCAGGTTTTCTATAACCTTGGCGTACTATGTAACCTCGTAATTCTCGAAAGCAAAAATGTGACTTAGCCACATTAATCGTTAGGTTTGCTTTTTTCAAACAACTTGCAACTTTTTTTAAAGTATCAAGATGCTGATCAAAATTTGGAGATATGATTAGAAGATCATCAAGGTAGACACAAACGTTTTCCCTGAGTGCACTGGGGATCACTTTATCCATTAGCCTGCACATACGCTGAGCTGCGTTATACAACCCAAAAGGCATGCGTGCAAATTGATAAAGTGGTCGACCTGGCACAGTGAATGCAGTTTTCTCCCTTGATTTTTCTTCTAACGGAATTTGCCAAAATGCATCCTTAAGGTCGACACTGCTGATAAAATGGGTATCGCTAAGCCGGCTCAATAAAGCTTCAATATGCGGAAGCGGGTATGCATCTCTCTTTGTGAGTGAGTTCAGCTTTCGCGAATCCAAGCAAAGCCTATTCTTTCCGTTTCTACGGACGAGTACAATGGGTGAACTCCAAGAACTCTCGCTTTCCTCTATAACTCCCAAAGAGATCATGCGATCCAACTCCGCATCTATCAATCGTTGAACAGCAGGTGATACTGGATAGTGACGTTGTTTACCGGCTCGGCGTCTCCCGTGTCGATTATATGCTGCTCAATTGTTGTTTTGCCTAAAACGCTTGTGTTTTCAGAATGAGATGGAAATTTTGAAATAGTAGCTTCAAGTTCTTGTCTTTGAACATCGGTAAGATCATGTTGGAATTATTTCGTCTTCGCCATCAGATGAATAACTATCATTGTGGTCAGTCGTAAGTTCAGCTACAAGATGGGAAGCTATTTGAAATTTTTCCCAAAAGTCTATACCCAAGTACAAAGTTTGTATTAAACTTAATGCTAGATATAAATCTAAATTTCCTTTAATATTATTGTATTCTACACTTACATTAACTCGACCAACGATGTGATGACCTTGACCACCTGCAGTTTTGACTGACGCTTTGTATTTAAATATTGGTATACCAAGCTTTCGAACCGTCTCCATGCAATTGTTACCTAGGAAATAAATTGTTGCACCGCTATCGAGTAAGCCATTGAATTCGGTTCCTAAGATATTTATTTTTGCGCAAGGCCTTACATCTAAGTGCTCTTCAAAACTGATATATGCTTTTCTAATCTTTTGTCTCTTCCTAACTTTATGTATTTTTTAATTTGAACTTGGTTTTTGTAATTCAGACAGATTAAAGATACGTTTTCTAATCTCATTATATTGGCGTAATCTCTGATAGTATGATTTCTTATGATAAAGTGTATTGGTTAATTTAGTGTCTTTTATGGGCAAGAAATGGGTTTGAAAAGTTTCCAATGGCTGTTTCTTAAATTGACTAATCTTGTCATCAACGTACAAATCTTCAGTACAAGTATTGGTTGATACATCTTTTTTTATTACTCCGGATTGGTTTGAGTCGAACGAGATTTCCCGGAATTCTTCTCGCTCGACTTTTCGTTTTACATATTCACAGAACATTTCGGACAATTCAAAATGGTAAAGTTTTCTGCTCCACAGCGATAGCAGAATAGATTTTTCACTGGTAGTTTGCAATTGAAGCAAATGATATTATTCGAGTTATCAGGTAAACTGATATCTCTACCGTGAGCTCTGTGGTGTATGGCCGAAATGGTGTTTACTGATTGATGTTCGATCTCTTTTACGTTTTCTCTGTATGAAAAATCTAACTCGTGCACATTTCGAAACCTATTTTGGAGACTGTATCGAGATTGCAACATTTTTTTAGCACGTCTACATTCGTCACGAAAATGCTCTAATGAATCTATCTTCATAGGATATATAAAATTTATGAGACGTGGTGTTAAATTATTACGAAAAATGCTTATGAGATCTGAATCTCTGATTGGATTTTTCAGTTGTCGTTTTAAGTAATCGATTGCTTTGCTATATTCATCGAAAGACTCATTGTGCATTTGTCTTCGATCCATTATTTGTTTTAGTATCTCAAAATCATTTTCATATGATCGAAATTGTTTTAAAATAGCTAATCTGAAAGTTGGCCAATCGGTTCTTGGGTTAGTTCTGAGATATTCCCAATACCAATCTTGAGCGGAACCGGCTAATAATTGGTGAAAGTTCTTTAAGATGACCATGGGCAGTTATAATTGCTTTTGAGCACTTCAACTCGAAAAACAAAATCTTCGATTGAAATTCTCTTCACCGAATCATCGAACCTGATCCCCCATCGATCTAACTCAAATCGGCTAATATTTGACCTAGTTGAAGTTCCTAACGAAAATCCTGTACGAAAATTATCTTCCTTGGTAGCTCTTATATGTCTATTGAAACTTGAACTCGTCGATAAATGCGCTGAATTCACCGACAAATTTTCCGCAGAAGCAAAATGATTTTGTTGAGGAAGGTGAGAAGCATATAAATTATGATGACTTTGTTGTTTGAAAGCATCTCTTACGCATTTGTCAACATTTTGTTTGATCATACCAGAAGTTCCCTACACTTTTGATATGCGAGTGAAGATTATTGTTTGATGTTGTATGAGCTGCACTCGCTCTTCCTAGTGGCGATTTCCTTTGATTTAGATCAAACCTAACGTCATGACTAATGTTTTGGCTAACAGCTGATCCGCCCAGCAATGTTGTCATTATTGGAACAGAAGCTGTGGAAGTTGTCGATGTTGAAATGTGACTTATGGTTGTTGTTGTATATGAAACTTGGGTTGTAGGACTAGTGAAAGTCGTTACTAGTGAATCTGCTGTTGGTAACGGACTATTGTAATTTTTTCTTTCAGGAATAAGAGGCTCGTCTCTTAAATGTTGATGTTTAGACAAACTTGTGTGGAATGCGTTTGAAGGAGGTGAGTAACGTAATGGTTCATGTTTCCTATAAGTTAATGATTTTGGCGCGTTTCTTTTGCCTGCTTGTCTTGTGTTGTACTGAGTGGGTGTGTTTTGTTTACTTTTAGGTATTGCACCTGTACTTCTAATATCAGTTATACTCATGGCAGACTCCGAAATTGACAAAAATAAAGAAAATTATTCAAAAAGAAACATGCGTATCGGACTTTTATGTTTTGTTTTGATTCTGCTTTTTCTTAAGATAATGTGTGAGTGTGTTATGTTTAATATATCATGCAATTTTGTTTTTCTAATTGTTTCTAGGCGGTGTAATGTAATTTAAAGTATGTGTGAAAATGATGGTATGTATATGTTTGTATGAATGAGAAAACGTGCGTATATATGGGTCGCCGTATGCGTTTAAAACAACAAAATGATAAAGCATCTTTCCATAGTAATTTACGACTTGAAACATAAAGACTTATGGATGAACATCTTTATCATGTTTATTACGTATGTCGACTCTTTAACTTATGAAAATCTAGTGCAACTACATTATGTCAATTACGACTTAGACCTAGATATCTGAAAGCTAAGGTACTGACATGATATATAAATTCAATAGTATATGTTGAACTATTAAGGTGTTGTTATTACTCAAATGTGATCACCGCATTGATAAACGTCGTCTTTCACCAATACGAGATACTATATTAGAATAAGTTGAGTTGAGAGTGTCAGTTCTAAAATAGACATTATGATTTCGACCTTTTCGAGAGTCGTTTACTTGGTGTTAGCTTCTAAGACTGACATCTCCACTCGGGTCTCACGTTTTGGGCGCCAATTTGTGGTAACGGTGGTCTGCATGCTATTGCTAGCATGTGGGGAAAGATGAAGTGTCCCTTGTGACAGCGGAGGGGCACGCTTGCGATGCTCGGCTGAGCTCGTCGGATGGGGGGATCTTGCTGTCGCTCATTTACCTACAAAATAATTATCGTGCCGAATGATATGATAAATTACACATACGGGAAATCCTGAATATTCATACATATGCCTAATAAGCTATGCTGTAAATTAGCTGAGAAAGTCATTGTTATGACACAATGCTTTCTTGCAGGACTGGCCCACCCTACTATGCACAAAGTGCACCCGGATTGCTATGCCTGCCTATTGTAAGCAACCCCCTAACTTGGAGGAAAACCGATCACATTTTTACATCTTTAAATACACACCCGCCATATTTCGAACGTCACTAATAAATCATGGTATCAATTCAAAGAATTCTAGTTTATTACATTTTTAATTCATTACAGAAGGTAGGTTTGAGTAAAGGAAAATAAATTTTAAGGTTACTATGGAAATATTCGATACGTATAAGTAAATTAGTATGTTTGTTAAACAAAAGATGCCAAACTTGATCGCGACGGTTTGATATTATTAATTAGATTATACGAATATGTATTGTACTTACTTTGATTACTGCTGCAGATCAGGTGTGCACACTGGATCGCTTGATTTCATTAAATATAGGTGTTTAGGTTTTAGTTTTTAAGTAGTTTCAAATTATTTGGCAAATTTGTATATTACATTCAATAAAAAGGTAAATTAAATTAAGAATAGAGATCTCATTTTAAGCTAAATATACATTTTACTACGAAATTTTATGCTTTAGTTAGGTTAAGAGTTTTTAGTTAAGTTAAAGTTTATCATATCAAATTTAAGACATATTCAATTTTTAGTTCAATTTAGTTTTCTAGTCGGTAGCTATGTAACTTTTCGTGTTTGAAATTGGAACGTTGCGAATTCTGGTACTGAATGTGATTTTTATTGATGACAGCTTGGTTACAGTGATTTAATCAGCTTTTTGATTGAGGTGTGGGCGCAGAGGTGATTTTAATACGGAGGATAGTAGCGTAGAATTCCTCCAATATGAATTTGATCATACAGGTGCGATGTATGACACGAGTTGCAATCGTGATATCTCCCGTGGTTAGCATTTAAAATAATATCATATGTTGTTAGTTATAATCCTAAGCGATCGAAATATGACTCATTTAATTTGGATTTACGCATAATTTTAGTTATCTCTAACTCACGATTACTAGCAACACGTGTCTGGAAAAAAAGAGAACAAGACGACGTTTTTATACACTCTCGGTTGTACTAAATATGTATGTTTGTTCTTACCTTGTTTTAAACTAGATTTTTTTTGATTCGATTTATTTTGCTGAACTTATCTTTTGTTTTCGATATTAATGAACACTATTGCATTGAAACTTGGGGAATTTATTTTCCACCATTAAAGATATACTAGGAATACTCCGCGCACCACGTACCTGCAAGAGAGCTATCACCAAAATGGCATTCTGCCTGATTGGTAGAAAGGCGGAAATGAAGCATGGGTATTGCTTAGCAACTGAGCGCGAATTTTGAGCGAAATATCGCACACCGTACAGGTTTTACAGCGGCTTATAAAGGATGTGACGTTGTCGTTGCATTTTAAGTTTGTTGTGGAGAGATTTTCGAAGATAGAAAATTAAATAGAAAATTTAGTTTTGATAAAACGCAAGGAATCTCTAAAAGTTATCATAGTAACTGGTCCACAAGTGGCTTGATAGCATGTCTCACCGAAAAGTGGGACCAAAGCTTACATCAATCTATCGAAAGCAAGATAGTTGGACTTGATATTTCCAAGCCATTTGGCAGAGTTTGGCGTCAGGACTTTTTCTCGAAAATGGGTGCATTTGAAAACGACGAGCCTTTTCTTCAATGGATTAGGAACTACCTTTCGGAATGTTTAACTCACGTCTAATATTCACAAAATAAATGTAGTCTGCAGGGCTTCGTTCTGTCTTCGACAATCTTTTAAATTTTCATCACTGATCTCTGGCGTGCTACTTGTAATCCAGATACTCTCTGCTTTTCATATTCATTCCCTGGCTCACGTCACTCCTCTTCGGCTGTAGAACTGGAATGGGAGCCAATCTCATTAAATTCTAATATCAACAGCATAACTAATTGGGATCTATCAACAGAGTCGAATTTAATGCTTCCGAAGCACAATGTTGTCTACTGTCGCTTAAGCGAAAGTCAAATACCCAACCATTATCCAAGAATGGCACATGCATCGTCAGACCGCAAAACTTTGCATTGACGGTATGTGTCAAAGTTACCTCAAGCGGTGTGAAAAATATTTCACCCCCCCTTATATGGCTTCAATATATATGGCTTTAAAACAATGCTCCTATTTGGCCAGGTGATGCCATCATTAAACAATCGATTGACACCCTCGTCCACCGACGAAATGTCTCCTGCCGCACCTTGTTCTATCGATATTCTCACAACCAGAGAGAGACTACTTTGCATTAAAATCGCCGAAGACAATTTTAATACCATAGTCAGGGCACTGCTCGTAAATCATGTTCAAGAGATCGTACAAGCTGTTTTTGGAGCAGTCCTCTTTCTCCTCTGGGGGGCGTGCGCGCATTTAAGGTTAATGTTAGCAAATTTAGCATTGATGCCGATTGGTACGAGGCGCTCGTTCCCTTGCTGAAACTCAAGGCTTCTTGGCTAAGTCTGCCTACAACTATAAGTACGCGCTGCTTTTGCCGTCGGTAAAAACTGTAGTAGTAGATGCCGCAGTTTTTCATCCGTTTACTGTCCGGCCCATCCCATCGCATTTCTTGGATGGCGGTAATGTCTGCTTCGCAGCACTGTAGTGACTCCTCTAGTTGTTCGGCTGCACGTGGCCTCTTAAGGGACCTAACATACCATACATATAACATACCATGCATATCCAAAGTTCGTTGGTATTAATCGTTTGCATGGATTGTCAACAGTAGATCCGTCGGTATCAGAGGCTTGTTTATGTTTCGGAACTTCTAATTTTTTCTATGGCCGGCAGCACAACCCCCATCCTGGAGGGCCAGTTCCATTTTTGACACTCCTAGGATGAGGAGCCGGTTAGACCGAAAGCCGGTAACCTATTTTGGGATGTGAGCACTGCCGTTAGTCCATTAAGGTCTCTTCTGCCAGCATTTCTTTTCCAAGACCCTGACTTAGTTTCGGAAATCTTTAAAGTGCTGCAAATTTTATCTGCGCCTATAAGTTTAGCAGGTCCAGTCCGGATGGACATTGACCAGTACCTGACGGTTACCACGTGCAGTTATTATAAGCACAATTGATGTGTAGAAGATAGTTGGAACACTGGTTGACATCTCTCAGTTCCTACCCTATTTCTACAGCACCCAATTACAATTCATATGTGGGGTGATAATGATTAAATTATATATTACAAAAAATTATACAAAAATGAAAAGAAACTAGATTCGCATTCACAAAGAGAAAAAAAAATGAAAATACAAATCTTTACAATTCCTTAGTTTTATACATTATAGTTATTGATATACATTTAAATCAAACTATAACAAGGATTCGACAAAATCATAATTTAATGGGAATAAGCAGTCTTTAATTATTATTATTTATTACTCGTATTACAACTTTATTAATCCGTAATAAATTACCTGATTAATCTTAAATTAAGCACCAGCTACCAGGGCTTCGGTCTATGCAGTTTTTAATTTTCTTAGTGAAATTTGAAAAATGGTACGTTATTCTTATATGTAAGGGAAATTTGGAGCTGTATATGTAATGTTTTCTATGTGCGAAATGTACATTTACCAAGCTCATATTGTTTATAAGTAGGTTGTGTAGTTAATAAATTCTACTAGGTATATTACCGCTTTGTTTGTATTGTTACTTAATACTTAAAAAACATGTAGATGGCTCATTTGCAATATTCGCAATTCCTTAAATAAGGGCCACCTTTTGGCTAAACAATTTTTATTTGTGATAATTCGTATTAAGTGCTTCTGTGCAGTTAATAAGGATCCAAGAGTATTGGCATACGAACCTCCCCAGCTTGTTATGCTGTATTGCAACCTTGAATTATGAATACCATAATAAATCATCGTAAATAGGGGCTTTACCAAATACAAGTTACGTATCACTATCAATAAAAGACATAAGTCATTTGTATATGGTCTTTCCAATTCAGATTGAAATCAATAATGTTCCTAGATACTTGAACTGTTGAACTGATCAAATTTTGAAGCAGTTTTTAGTGTAATGCAAGTTGTCCATAAAATTATTTCTACCATATGTATGAAAAGGTTGTGGAAAATTTTTGCAATCGTGTGCGTGAAACCATAGATTTAAGTCGTATATAATATTGTCAGACACTTCAAAACACATCAGTTTAGTTTTCTCGCTTATGATTAATTTATGATAAGTAAATCACGATCTTACTATTTCAAGATCTTCATAAATCATTACAATGCTTTTAAAAATTGTTTGTGCTTCATATGTTAAAGCTATGTCGTCCGCAAAAGCAGTTGAAGTATCATTTGGTATTAGTTTAAAAAAAGGATTTATGTAGGAAGAATAATGGGCCAAGTACAGATCCCTATGGTACACCATTTTTTAAAAGTCTCGGTTCACTGAAGATTCCATTTAAGTTTACTTTTTGTTTTGTATTTTTTAAATAAGAATTTAGCCATTTGAAAATTTTACCACAGAAAGCAGCCTTATAAAGTTTAGTTAGCAGAAGGCCATGGTACACCAGATCGAAAGCTTTTGAAATATTTCCTGAATCTGACTCTGTTACTGCGTCTAATTAAATAGTATCAATTTTTACGCAATTTGTTTCACTGCCTAAAAAGCTTGTAGGCCCTTTCACTCTTGTCGTACATTGCCTCGAGCATTAGCGAACTTTTCACTGTAGAAATTGTTGCGCGTGTTTTCGATTTCTTTGTTCACTGTTTTGCAACTGTTTTTGTTGTTTGGATGTTTTTTACATTTTAGGCACTGTTTATTCTTTTTTCTAATCATGATAAGAAGATTGTTAGTCATCCATGGTTTTAGATGTACTTGAAATTATACGCTTTTGTAAAATGTCCATGAAACAATCGAATGCAACAGAAGGATTACTTTCAGAATAAATCGACAAGAAATTCTTTTAAAATCGTAAAATCAATATAAGAATTGACTTTATCATGCTTAAAGTTTGCAGCACAGTTGCGAACTGAAAAAAAATTTAGTGTAATGGTGCAATGGTCTGTTATCTTCAAATCATAAACTTTGCTATTGTATGTGTTTTTATTGTTTATACTATATCTTAAAAAAATATGGTCAATACAACTCATGGACGAATTTGTTATGCGGGTTGGTTCGTTTACCAAACTTTCAAGACCATTCGAAGCCACAGAAAGCTAGTAGTTATCTGTGTCGGTATCAAAAACATCTATGATATCAATGTTGAAATCTCCAATTACAATCAAATTTTTAGCTAAATATGAGGCTCGATAAATGCACAACAAAGTAATATCAACAGCGTCAAACGTAAATGATATTTTTAATATATCAGCGCTGCATATTTTTAGGCAAGCGCAATCACACATATACCCATCCTTCACATAAACAGCGTCACCTCCAACAGCGTAAAAATATCTGTATCTTGTAATAACATATTACAATTCATTATCATATATTCAAATTTCACTCAAGACGATTACAACAGGTAGCTCCAACAACAAATCAAGATAAGCTTAGAAGATTGATCATTTTCGGTTGTCAGTGCATTTATTTGTCGTACTTGGTTTTCTTCAATCGAGACGACTTTTGCGTAAATCATCTCTAATGTAATAGGTGCACCATTAAGTTGTTTTGTAATTGATGAAATTAGATTTAATGTTGCTTCTGTTGACTCCGAATGAGAGGTGGTCGGTTGAGTCGAAGCAGCAGAGGTAGACTGTGGCTGAAGTGGCAGTGGTGATAATGTTGGTGGCGTTGAAATAGTTCATGGCGATGACGGTGGGCCGTTGAATCGAACCGGTGTATCTGATGGTATATAGAGAGGCTCTTTTCGTTGGCCAGTACATCTTAGGCACCTCCAATTTTTTTGATTTTTTTTTATAAAATCAAGTTCTATGGTGGTGATTTTTACGCGGTTTTGATTTTATTTAGCGCCGAAATTAATAGACGCCTCACTATAACCAATATAGAATGACACTTGTTTTCCTTCCAGTGAGGGATTCAGAAAATCCGAAAGTTAGAGTAAATTTCCTCACTGACAAGAAAACGTTCAACATTTTGGTTGCTTTCGGCGTTACGAGTATTTTTAACTTTTACATATTATCAACATCCACTATTTGACAATGATACCTGCTATGGCCTCCTTGTGTCATAGGATTATGCAGTATTGCTGTTATTAAACGGTAGTTGTTGATTATCTTTAGTATTTTGCCTACCTAACTGGTTATTTGGATGGAAATTGCTGACTATTATTTTGTATTTCTTGTCTTTTTGTCTGTTAATTTTGCAGATATATAAATATAGCCAATATATATATGAACTAAGAATCGGTTTGACCTTAAACATAGTACATCGTATTTACTTCTGATTTCTCAAGCTAAATTTCCAATGGCTATTTCCCTAATTTTAATAACTATCAATTGTTGCGGTAAAAATTACCACGGCAAGTGGTAAATTCCTTTCCCTTCGGCCTCACTTACCAACATTCTTTTTTGTTGGTTCTTCAAAGTGGGGTCCATCAGCCATTAGTGCATCGTCCAAATAGCTTGAAGGTAGGATGAAGGGTCCGTTGAAGGCACGAGACCAGCGTCCACGTATTGATTTAAAAGAGCCTTCACCGAAGTTGCCGGCCCTTGCCCTTGTGTGGTGTTATCTCACTCGGTGGGAGTCTCCTTAGTCTTAGAAGGCATCTCCGCTCCACCCATATCTCTTCTTCCCGAACCGATGTTTTGATTTACTCGTTCATTTTATGTAAGTTGTCTTCTTGGAGAGTTCTTGAACTCTGTATTTCTGCTATGCTTTTCGGAGGGGACCACCAATAGGTCCATGAAGACAGAGATAGGAGTCTTTGTGAGGAGTAAATTGCCGTCATTTTTATCGGAACACCTAACATCTAAGGGCAGACAAACGAACTTGAACTCCCTGCTTATAATGACTTTCACCTATGCTCTATTCGGACGGACGGTCACCCATCGGAATCCTCCAAGCAAAAAAACAAATACAACAACAAAAAAAACAAATTTGTATAAGAAATAATTTTGCAAAGATTGGACTTCTATTTGCGTACCCTGCACTACCCAAACTCTTAATAAAAGGACTCACCAGGATGTCGGTTAGTTTGCATTGGGTAGCGTTCCAAAGGCAGAACTCTTTCCACAATGGCTCGTCGTATGAGTAGCTCCTTGTTTCGCACTCACTTAATAGGGTAGTGATTAGGATGTATGAATTCGAGTAAATTTGCGAAGTGTTGCACACACGAGCAATATTTCATAGAATACCATCTGTCACTTTCCATAGAAAAAAGATCGATAGAATGATATGAAATTAAGGGTGGGCATTTCATAGAAAACTATTTCATTCGTTGAAATGCCGCAAAGCAAAGCAGTTCGGTCTACTCTCGCATTAAAGGCATTAAAGGAATTAAAGAAATTGCAAAAAACAAACGGAGAAAAGGAAAAACACAGTTTTAGGAGTATTTGTTGAAAGATATTGTGTGGGAAAATGACAAAGAATATAGAAAATTTTGTAGAATGACTATTGATAAGTTTGAGGAGGTTCTCCTATTGGTAAGAGTAAGTTTTTAGTTTGTTTATAGCAACTTCATTTTTTTTTTTCGAAATTACATACATGCAGATAGCACAATCTATTTTACTGGCTGATAGCACAATGGATGGCAACGATTAGTATAAGGCCTCGTAGAAGTAGCATCTTCCGACAGGTGCTGGTTCCTTAAATGACGAGAATGAGCCTCTGCAGCCGAACATCTTGCAGCAACAAGACCTTATCCGGGCTACTCCGACATATTTGGAGCTCAGGCCGGAAAGGATTTCCAGGACTTAGTCAGGGTCCTGGAAAAGAGATGGTGGCGGACGAGCCCTATAAGGGCCAACGGCAGCGCTCACATCCCGGAACGGGTTACTGGCTTCGGTGTACCCGACCCCTCGTCCTAGGGGCACTCAAAGTGGAACTAGTCCTCCAGGTTGGGGGTTGTGCCGCCGGGGTAACTGCCCGCCCATTTAAAAAAAACAAGAAGTTACGAAGCATCAACAAGCCTCGGATATGGACGGATCTACTGTTGACAACCCACGCAAACGATTTAAGGACAATGAGCTTCGGATATGCACGTGGAATGTTAGATCCCTTAATAGACCACGTGCAGCCGAGCAACTAGCGGAGGCCCTAGACTGCTGCAAAGCAGACATAACCACCATCCAAGAAATGCGATGGGATGGGCCGGACAAAAAGAAGATGAAAAACTGCGACATCTACTACGGCAATTGTTATCGACGGCAAAAGCAGCGCTTATTTGGATGCGGATTTGTTGTCGGAGGCAGACTAAGACGAGAAGTCCTCAGCTTTCGGCATGTGAGCGAGCGCCTCGTAGCAATCCGCATCAAGGCTAAATTCGCCAACATAAGCCTCATATGCGCGCATGCCCCCACAGAGGAGAAAGATGACGACACCAAGGATGCCTTCTACGAGCTCCTCAACAAGACCTACGAGCAATGCCCTAGCTATGACATTAAAATTGTCCTCGGTGATTTTAATGCAAAGCTAGGAAGAGAAGGTATCTTTGATGGAACAATCGGAAAATATAGCCTGCACAACACCACCTCCGATAACGGATTCAGGCTAATCGACTTTGCGGCGGGGCGAAACATTGTCGTGGCTAGCACGCGGTTCCCACATCTCGACATACACAAGGGGACTTGGAGAACTCCTGATCAATCAACAGTCAACCAGATTGATCACATTGCGATCGACGCAAGACACTCCTCCAGCATTATGGATGTCCGTACGTTCCGAGGAGCCAACATTGACTCGGACCATTACCTTGTTGTAGCCAAGGTACGGTTGCGGATATCCCAAACTACGCCAAGACAAACTAATGCTGTGAGAAAATTCAACGTCAGACGGCTACAATCGCAAGAGATCGCCAAGTCCTTCTCCGATCGAGTGTCTCTTAATCTCTTAAGAGGTCCAATGCCGCCAGCATCAAGCATCGAAGACCATTGGAAACACTGCCAAAACGCCATCAGAGATGCCGCTTCTGAAGTGCTGGGTTTCACTCGTCCACCACAACAAAACCCCTGGTTCGATGATGCAAGCACATGCAGCTAAGCAAGATGCATATAACGCGGCGCTGCTTAGAAAGACCAGAGCTGCTCATGAGCTCTATGAGCGGAAGAGGAGAGACGAGCACCGGCTTCTCAGGAGGAAGAAGAAAGAGCATGAGAAGCGCGCGATCGAGGAAATTGAGAGATGCTACTGCAGGAATGAGGTTCGGAAGTTTTACCAAAAGGTAAAAATAACATGCCGCGGAAACAAACCCCGAACCGAAGCCTGTAGAGATGAACAAGGGAACATCGTAGTAGAATCGCAGTCGATGCTGAGGATTTGGAAAGATCATTTCTGCAGACTGTATAACGGCGATGACGGACCAAATACCGTTGTCAGGCAGAATCAACCTTTCAACCTGGACGATGATGACCAACAATTCCGTCCACCCGACCTGGATGAAGTGAAGATAGCCATATCGAAGCTTAAGTCCAACAAAGCTGCTGGAGCGGATGGCCTGACTGCCGAGCTCTTCAAAGCGGCAGGCGATGACTTGGTAAGGAGCATACACCAACTCATCTGTAAAATATGGTCGGACGAAAGTATGCCCGATGAATGAAACCTCAGCATTGTTTGTCCAATTCTCAAGAAAGGAAACCCTCTGAACTGCGCCAACTACAGAGGCATCAGTCTCCTTAACATCGCATATAAGATCTTATCCGCCGTATTGTGTGAACGCCTGAAGCCGTTTGTCAACAACCTGATAGGTCCATATCAGTGTGGCTTCAGGCCAGGAAAGTCCACCGTCGACCAGATATTCACACTACGGCAGATCTTGGAGAAGACCCATGAGCTTCAGATCGATACCCACGATTTTAAGTCCGCGTATGACAGCATCTATAGGGACGGGCTATATAGAGCAATGTCTAGTTTTGGCATCCCTGCCAAACTCGTCCGTCTGTGCAGGATGACGATGGAGAATGCACGCTGCTCCATCAAGGTCGGTAAAGATCTCACCGAGACCTTTGATGTCCAGAAAGGATTTAGACAAGGCGATGCGCTGTCATGCGATTTTTTCAACATCGTACTTGAAAGAACAGTGCAAAACTCACGAGCAAACACAAGAGGCACTATCTTTCAAAAGTCCGTCCAACTACTCGCATACACCGACGATATTGACATAATCGGGAGAAAGCAGCGTGATGTCAGTGGCGCTTTCGCGAGTATTGAGACGGAAGCGGCGAAAATGGGTTTAGCGGTCAATGAGGGCAAGACCAAGTATATGCTGTCAAGCAAAAAGGACAACCAACACCAACGTCTCAGACAGAACGTCACCCTCGACAGATATAACTTTGAGGTAGTTAAGGACTTTGTCCACCTAGGCTCCGCTATAAATACAGACAATGACCCCAGCGCTGAGATCAAGCGAAGAATAACGCTTGCCAACCGCTGTTTCTTTGGGTTAAGAAGGCAATTGAGTAGCAAAGCCCTCTCTCGGACAACAAAAGTCACCCTTTAGAAGACTTTAATAATCCCGGTCCTGCTCTATGGCGCAGAGGCATGGACATTATCAAAAATGGATGAGGGTGTTCTTGGTTGCTTCGAGAGAAAAATTCTTCGGGCGATCTTCGGTCCCGTCTGCATTGACGGTGAGTGGAGGAGGAGATACAACGACGAACTGTATGGACTGTACAGCGACATGGACCTAGCACGAAGAGTGAAGATCCAAAGACTGAGATGGCTGGGTCATGTAGAGCGCATGGACACCAATACTCCGGTCCGAAAAGTCTTCGAATCCGCCCCCGAGGGACAGCGCAGTAGAGGAAGGCCAAGACTCAGGTGGCGCACGCAAGTGGAAGAGGACCTCAGCCAACATAGCGTGCGAAACTGGAGACAGCTAGCCAGGGATCGAGCTAGCTGGAGAAGCTTGTTGACTGAGGCCCAGGTCCACCCCGGACTGTAGCGCCACCTTAAGTAAGTAAGTAAGATAGCACAATAAAAAAAATGACACAGTGATGCGTTATGCTATTACTTCGAGAGTGCGGCTTGCCATAACTTTGAGGTACATTGCTCCTGGCGACTCATATAGGTCTCTTTTATCACATATTTCCCGAAGGACACTCTCCAAATTTGTACCAAAAGTACTGAATGCGATAAACCCAGCAATGCAATGCGAATACCTTGAGGTAGCTTTTGTCTCTTTAACTGTCAGATATTTTGAATTTTTTGGGGACTTTCCACATACTGTAGGTTCTGTTGATGAGAAACATGTACGGATAAAAGCTCCCCCAAATTTAGGATCCGAATTTTTTCGTTTTTACTGGCTGTTGTTGATGCGCATAGAAAATTTATATACATCGATGTGGGTGGTAATGGAAGAGCATCCGACGATGTTGTGCTGAAGAATTGCAGCTTGTATCGCGGACTTACAACTGGAAAGTTGAGCCTTTTAGAGGGTCAGCACAATAAAACGCCATTTTAATTCATAGGCGATAATATCTTTGGCTTGGATCGCAACTTTATAAAGGCCTTTAATGGAAATATGAACCTAAGCACATCATGGGAAGTGTTGAACTATCGCTTGAGTCGTGCGCGTTTAACAATCGAGATGGCTTTTGGTAGGCTTGCATCTCGATTCAGAATTTGCCATCGTCCTATAGAAATAGACGTGGACATTTGCATCGATTTGATGAGAGCATGTTGTGTGCTACACAACTACCTGCCACAAAAAAAACAGACACCAGATAACGCCAATCAAGTTAACAATATTATTGATTTACCTGGAACAATTACACCTTTGTCTACCCAAGATCATAATAGGTATAAATTTGTTAGTGAAGTAAGAGAAAACGTTAGGAAATATATTGTTACGGATAGCGATGTACCATATCAATGGGCGAAAATAAGAAAACAAACTATATCTTAATTTTTGTTCAATTCATGTTTATTTTATATCCAACCTTAATGCTAACTTGGAAATAGACCTAAAAATTATTGAAAAAACAAAACAAAAAGTGGATATCATGTTTATTTTATATCCAACCGTAATACTACCTTAGAAAATAAACCTTAAAATTACGAAAAAAAACAAAAAAAAACTTTTTTCATTCCATGTCAAACTGAATATCAGCATCCATTAATGCTGCGTTTATCTTGTCGCTCCCACTACTTCTCGCGGACGAAGAGAGCAACGACTTGTTTTGGCTTCTATTCTTTATCGACTGGATGATTTTGTTGCCGGTTAACAGCTGTATTTCGGCCATTGTTTCAGCCGCTTCCACTGGAGATAACTGCTGCATCCCAGGAGATGGAGTCGGTTGCGCAGGAATTTCCACGAAAGATTGAGTGTCTGAGCACACTGAATCAATTACACTGGCTTCATTTGCTTCCGTCGCACACTCCACGCTGTCCTCCTGTAAAAATACAAACAACAAATATAATAAATGTAATATAAGCAAATATTTGTTCAAGTCTTTCTAACCACATCATAATTGCTCTTTGCGCGCATTGATAAATTTAATTATTTCCTTCATCTGCCACTCAGCCATCGCGAAAAAAAAATGAGCACAAATGTCAAACTGAAAGGGAAATGACAGCTCCTAGAATGATATCCATAGAATGCTAAGCAATCTATAGAATGCAATTTTTCATAGCATACTATTTGCGGTCTCCACAGGCAATTTTCGTAAAATGATATATGGCATTCTATGAAATAGTGCTCGTGGAGACGCCGTGTAATGTGTATGTTTATGTGAGATATACGGTCCAAGCTAATACCTATGGGACAGGATTAACCACTTCTTGGTTGACTATCAAAAAGTTTGAAATAAACTTTTTTATTTAAAGCAAATTACAAAAAGAAAAAAGGGGTTTATCGCCGAAAAAAAAAGTGTGTGAAGTGTAAAAAGAAAGGAAAAATAAAAAAGAAGACTAAAATTAAACAAAAACAATAAGTGAGGAAGAAAAAAGGATATATCAGGACTTTTGTGTATCATAGGAGGGAATCCTACCGGACAGGAAAAGAAAAAAGTAAATAGCCTTTTTTATCAGGATTAGATTTTTGGTGTCGTGTTACCCTGTGTAGAATCAAAAAAGTTTTTAGTGTCATGAATGTTCAAATCGTACGCGTACATTAAAAATGTGTATTGAACTCGCCCTTGAATTATCTCTGTAATCTCCTTTTAATCGATGACTGGCTTGAAGTGCTTGTTAGCAGTTCTTTTGCAGCTTTCTCTGTGTTTACGTCGTTCACAAGAAATAGCTCATTCGCCTTTACGATGCTTTTGCTTTGATAGGTAGCTGTCCAGCTATTCGGTCATTTGTGCTAAGGGCTTACACTATTAAGAAAGACTTTCAACTCGTGGATTGATATTGAGGTACAGATAAAACATCATTTTAATGTTACAACATTGTATTTCTAAGAGCTTCAAAGGCATTTCTTATTTTTTAGACAGAAATCCAAAGAAAATTGAGAGTAGAATGGGATTATTGTCAAGTAGCAATAGTTATGTTTATTTCTGAGCAACTGTCAAAGTTGCCCGGAATCAAAAATAACTTTTGGAATTCGTTTCTGATTTCAACTGTAGGTTCGTAAGACTCCAGGTAGCGCTGAAATGGCAGCTAAACCTAGGACAATAAAACAAGAAAACCGAAATTGGGCGTTACGCGGTCTTTAAGGAATCACGAAACCTTGGATTAAAAAAACCGAAAAAGGGAGAATACTGAATCAAACAAAGGGAAATCTTTCCCGAGAAAGAAAAAAAGGACGAGAAAAAAAGAAAAAAAAAACAATGTTGTACCAAGTTACAAATGCTCGATTTCCGATTTATTAAAATTGAAATTAACGGGACACTCGTCGATAGAGGGACCCTCGTCGCATGTCTCGTCTTTTCTCGAGATATTGCGCACGCGCGGCCCACCGGAGTCTCACTTTTCAATAGAAAGAAGCGAATTTCGAACTACGCTGCACTATTCTGCACTATACTTAGCTTTTTTGTTCCTTTGGCGGTTCTGTGCCCCTTTCTGACACAGTCTTCTCAGTCTTCCGTCCTGCTACTTCACTATCCAATCCCACCAATGAGTCCTCTCCTTTCTCTTTTTTCCCTTCCTGTCTTTTCTTTTCGTTCACACAAGAACTCGCGACTCTACTCTACTTTTTTTGTCTTTACTTTACTTTTTTTCTAAAAGAAAATTTGCTTTGCTTGCGAATAAAAAAACTTTCCGCTAACCTCTCTTAATGCTGGTCGTCACAAAAGTAACTTCCAGATCTTTTGCATTCCACAAACTCCCGCCAGATTCACGCACTCATTCTCATCCAGACTCACTCAGAATTACATTTTACTCTAGCGGACCCAACAACGGGGTTTTTCAGCTACACGACTTACAAACTTGTGTGCTCCCGTATCCAACTAGGCCTCTCATACATTTCAATTGTTTCCAATTGTACCCTCTCATACTAAGCTTCTCAATCACTGAGTTCTCTCTCGCTTCCGGTGATAATTGGGAACTCCACTGAGCGAGTTTATGAGAGTTTGTGGATCCTAGCTATGCCTAGCTATTACCCTAGACATTAAACTTACATGGAAAATTGCAAGGAGCAATGTTTCTCCTATTGCTGATCCCTAGGTAATTTTCCCCCATCGAATTACTCAAAATTACAAAACAAAACAAACGCGAAGGAGAAAAAAAGTCTGATCGAGAGTCGTTTGAGTATTGGGACGAAGGAGGAAGGTTGTGTGGGTATAATTCTAACCTAATTATATGCCGGCGATGGCGATGGCGCGATAGTTAGCTCAATGGACTATCACGCAGAGAGGCTGGGTTCGATTCCAGGCTGGGTCACCAACAATTTTTTCAAATCGCCATCACCCTTTCGGCGGGCAATGGCAAACTCCCGAAAGTAAAAAATTGCCTTCGAAAAAGCTTCTAAGGAATGCCGTTCTGACCCGGCGATAAACCGTAGGCCCCGCTCAGATGTGACAAAAATGAAAACATGAGCAACACAAATGAGTGTCAAGAAGCTAGGCCATGGCCCATACCGGGCTGCCAGCGCCACAGTGTTTTTTTTTTTTTAATTATACGCCGATCTAGCCGTTCTCTAGACCGCCGCCCCAAACAAAGCTAAGCACAAGTGCATGTGTGCCACTTTACCCTGCGGGTCCCTACATAGTCCGATGGATCGGCGTTCAGATTTGGGGGGAATGGGGACTGACCAATAGCGGGTCATTCCTTACATATATTTATTTGTTTCTTTGTTTATTTATGTTGTGGACCTTTCTGCCCACCTGGTATTTTGTTATGATTTTTATTACTGTTGTTTTGTTATAATTGTTGTTTTTATGTTGATATAGTTGTTGTTTATTGTTAATGATTATTGTTATTTATTGTTTTGATGTCTTTGTTCTTCTTTTTTATGTTTTTATGTTCCCACGTTGGAGGCTATCGCATAACTTGGCCGTCCGCCTACAGCCCCTGCTGCTCCCTTGGTGCTCCATCTGTGGGGTGCTGGTTTCATAGGGGTCGTCGTCCCTTCACCCATCGAACCTGACATTGAAAGATGGTACGACGTTGGGATATTTCTTATTATTTTGGCCGTCCGCCTGCAGCTATAAAAGAGATCATCATCACTTCCCCCTGCTAGCTCTCACGCTAGTTTCATCCATATCAATGGTGGGATGTGATGTTGGCATTTGTACCCACATCGGTTTCGAGATGCGGTATTCCTCAAGTCATTGTTTTCATGGCTTTCGATGGGGTGTAAGCTCCGGGAATCGTCCTCCTCCACCCGTCATCATCATGTTAGGATGTCTGGCTTTAAAGGACCGTCCACCCCCACCCGTCGGCGACTTTCAGACGTCCGGTCTTATGCTGCCCGTTGCGAGTCTCCCGTCGATTCTACATGCTCCGACAACGGTGTTACTGGTGGACCTCCTGCCGCACCCTGGGCTCCTGGTTCGTCGTGAGTCTCCCTATCGTCCTTAGGGCTTCACCGACCGAACCACCTCGTTCCTCCTCTGAGGGTATAAATAGCCCGTAACCTATGTGGGTTCCTTTTCGAGGTCTGTGGTCGGTGGGCCAATGGCTGTCCTCTACCGCCGCCAGAGCTCGGTCTTCCCACACCAAAGAAAAGAGGGTAAGCCTTGTTGCGGGAAAACAACACAGTGAATGCGGAGGGCACGCATATAATCGTTGTTATTTAAAAGCCAACATTTTCAATTTCATTAATTTCGGGCTATGATAGCCACTTGTTACTTTCATTATCAAATAACTTAATTAAACTAGGTTAATTAAATTAGGGCTAGACATATTGAAATAAGTTTGGATTATTTTTACTTTCTACACCGTTCTTAAAACTTAAAACAAGAACAAATAGAATTTTCAACAAATTAACTAATAAGGACTGTTGGAAGGAAAATTATAGTATGGGACTTTTTAAGGTATGAATTTAAAGAAATATCTCGAAATTTCTCTACAAACTGCTTGCTGATATGTCAATGTCAAACTGCAAGTATTTTCAGTCCCATAATCCAAATCAATCTTCTTCATATTTGAAGTTCTTAGATAGTAAGGCGAGTAGTCTATACAGTTAGGCAATGAATCAATCTTTCTTGATGTATTGCCATGGGAAATTAATACCGAAAAACTAGCAGAAGAGTTCATTATGTTATTTAAATATTAAAAAAAACGTTATGTTTTGGAAGTTGATTTAGATAATCTAATTTTCGTGCATGATACGCACAATTATTTTCTTTTCTATCTAGAGCATGTTGAAATAAAAAACTGGAGAGCAATAATATGTGTTTAATACGTATATATATCTTACACAAGCGTCGAGTAACGGTATGCGACTGAAAAACTTGTATCTTTCCTTAGTCGTAGAACTCACTTATGGAATGCCCTCCAACCAATGCACATTTTAACCAAATGATACTCGCATCTACAATATTCATATCAACTAGTGTGTGCGTTGTGGAGAATGTGTTGTCAAAATTGTTAGAATTTTGAAGAAGCTAATTTGTCATATATGCGGGTTGGATACCTTTCCATTAAATTAATTCTATCCCCAATAGGAGTATGGAGTCTTACTTTGAGGACTGGTTGGGAGCTGTCATATCAATAAGCATTGGAAAAATACCAACAAATATAAAGAAAGCCTATGAAATCAAAAGTGTACGTACAAAGGTATTCTTCTTACCATATACATAACCTTACCTCGATTATAAAATTTCTGCATTCTTCGTCCTCGTAATCTAAAATATATGCTTCTTTCACAGTAATATGAAATTTTTCCAGTTTATATCCTGAGGTGGGGACTAAATCCAACGCTTGAACACATTTGTTTGTATTGAACTTCTGAATTGAAACATGATAAGTAGCATTAACACCCTATATAAAGAAAAAAAAATATTTATTTTAAGTTAGGGCAACTTAAAACGAATGCATAAAAATTGGTGTGATTTTAAATCATATTATAGTTTTTATATTTTTTGCTGAATATTATTGCAAAAATGCTTACAGACTGATAACATAGAGAATATTATAACACATCTTACGGGTGTGTAGTCAGCTTTATGGAAGTTTAAATAAAAGCAAATCAACTTTTGGACTATTTCTTGATACTCGTATGACAAAAGCTTTTGATCTGGAGAACCACGATATTTTGCGTGCTAAGCTTTTTAATGCTGGTTTTCGTGGTAACATTTTCAATTGGCTTAAATCTTATTTAAGAAATAGAACTCAAAAGGTCATTATTGGTGATATCTCAAGCGAACCTAGACAATTAAAAAACGGTGTTTCTCATGGATCTGTACTTGGCCCTCTGTTTTCCTTAATATACATTAATTCTATTTTTAAACTCAAATTAAATGGTAATTCAACTGCTTTTGCGGACGATATAGTTCTTACATACCAATCTGAAACTGTTTTCGATGGCATTGCGATGATTAATGAAGACCTTGAAACCTTACGGTTGTGGTTTACTTACCACAAATTGATTGTCAGCGAGAAAACTAAATTGATGTGTTTTAAAGTATCTGGAAAATTCCTAAATGAATATAATTTATGGTTTCACGCTCATGATTGTAAACAGTTTCCATTACCCTTACATAAGTGTGGAAAGAGTAATTTTATAGCAAATGTGCCTTGCACTGCTTCAAAATCGAAACGGTTCCAAACTTTAAGTACCTAGGTGTAGTGATTGATTTCAATTTAAATTGGAAAAGTCATATTCAAATGATTAAAATTTATTTGTTGTTGGTCACACGTTGTTCTCAAAAAGTTTTAACAACTATCTTTTATGGTCTTGCTCACTCAAAGTTGCAGTACGGCATAGCACGCTGGGGAGGTTCGTACACTAATACCATTAGATCCTTATTAATCCCTCAGAAACATTTAATAAGAATTGTTTCAAATATAAATCGTTTAGCTGAAAGTTGGCCTTTATTAAAAAAATTGCGTATTCTGCCAATTAGGCATTTATATGTTTTTAAAGTTTTAAGAGACTTCTTCAAACAAAGCGGAAATATTCCCAGTAGGAATATACAAATGTACAATCTGCGTGTTAACAATATGAGCTCAGTTAATATACCTTTTCCACATAGAACACACTTTACACATTTTTATACATATATGGCTCCACATTTTTTTAATAAATTGCCTTTATTTATAAGAGATACACTTCGTTTTTCATATTTCATCAAAAAGATTAAAGACTGGTTTTTCACGTTAAGCTATGAATGTATTGAATCCTTTATTTAAATTATTATTTTTTCTCATCAACAGCACAATTACGAGTACATAATACATTAATGATGAATTGTTATGTTTATGATCGAATATCACTAAATTTTTTTTTCTTCGTTCTTACTTTTTTTTTACTTTTTTTATTGTTTTATCCAATCTTAAAAAAATGTGAATTGAATAAACTAATATTGATTGTCAACCCACATCAGATATCAATTGAAATGTAAATCTAGATGTATCTTTCACCACTAACTTCTAAGTTAAGGAATGATAACTAATATTCAATTTATAATAATAGTTAAGTAATATTTAAGTTCATGATAATTAATAAATAAAATACAAATACATGATTGAAACTTTATTTAAAACCTTAAACCATATCAAAACGGAAATAAATTGGAATTCTTTTATCTCCATTTTCCGACGTAAGCAAAAACTCAATACTTGAGGCTGGGCAAATACATAGAAATGTGTATGATGTGTGTGAATGTGCTTGACATTTTGACACATCCCACTTTCGTTCACTTGGTCCACCGCAAACGAAAAAGTGTAGCCCTACTACCTGTAGCAATTATAAAAGTAACCTTTATGAGAAATAATACCTATTCTTAGGTTATTGAAAAAAAATTCTTCACAAATTTACACAGAAATTCGTGCAGTATCGTCAAAGGAAAAGGAAGGAAGAAAAGGAAAGGTCACAGGTCAAATTCTATCAAGTAAGAAGATGTTAGGTTGTATTCCAGCATTGTCTTCAATAACTTGATGACCTCGCCGGCAGTATGGCATGTGGCACAATCTTGTTTACCAAATATGATACTCACACACTTTGGGAAATGAAATCATCTCAGAAAATGGCGTTTAGCTGATTGATGAATCAATCAACCGTCGAGTTGTAAATGCATAGTGCTGCTCAATGGCCTTTACCTTGGACTTGATGCATGAGTCGGTTTCCCAAAATTAAGGATTTAAATTAAATTAAACCCGAAGTTTTCTGCGACGGGGCGTGGTGCAGCGATAATAAAACTAATCTGGGTATTACACAAGTAAGATAGGGCACAGGAGTACCGGTTAAAAAACTCCAAAATGAAGCGCCACCTATCAAGAGATCCTCTTGTTTAGCCTTATTAAAGTCAGAATCTGCTAATCTAACATGCGATGGTATATTCCAACTTGAATGTAAAAAGCAATCGGGGATAAGAATCAGTGATCTTCTGTAAAATAGTTGCATGAATATATAGGTAGAAGCGCTCAGCATTATAAATAACGGAGCCAGAACTTTATTTGCCATGTCCTCGTGAAGAAATTCTGGTTCTTCTAATATCTCCTATAAAGATATCGCTAATGACTTAAATAAAGTGATCTATGAATTCACAATCTAAGAGGGAATGACAAAGAAACGCTGAGCCGTTAGGGTCGTATAGATTTTCAATCACAGAAGGTAATGCAACTTATTCATGTTCAAAGGATTGTGGTGCTTAAAGCGCCTTTTGCACGATTACTACTTTGTGTCATAGTAATGTACGAGTATTAATGTTTATTTTTTCGAATAATCTCGTGAAGTTTTCGCACTTTGGGATACTCTCATTGGTGTTGGTGTCTTAGTTTGAGCACCGGTTTTCCAAGAATGAGATTCGTAAATAAGTTTTTCGCCACATGTTCAGCAGACCCTAACGAAAAAAAAGATATATTCTGTATTTGTATTATTGTATTGTATTTATTTATTTATTTTTTATTCACAATATGTAGAAGAATGGATTACATAAATTCAAAAACAAAATAGTAATTTAAAAAAAAAAAACAAAAACCATAAATTCAAAAGGATACCCAGAAATATAAATGAAAGGAAAAGTCTATAGCCAAGTTTACAACTACAGCTAGTAGCGAGTGTCCCATCAAAAATTCAAATTCAAATATATAATTCTAAAATGAACGTGGGGAAAAAATCATAAGGATTGTTTAGATGATTGTTTAGATGTTTAAGAGTTGTTTAATCTGTTGGTGGTTAAATTCAAAGAACCAAGTTTTACTTTAGTGAGGTGAGAAAACATAACAAATTATGTATACGTCAGATGAATTCGGGTAGCTTGTTAAAGATTTTCGGAGCAACTATCAAGAATAACTTTTTAAAATGCATTTTATTGTAGGATGGTACCACAACAGAGTTATTTGAATGAATTCGGAAGTTATGAACAGAATTTCTTCTAACAGAAAGATAGCCACTTCTAATAAAAAAAAGTTTTAGCACTTTATAGTAGTAGAGATGCCTTACGGGTAGAATTTTCAGTTCTTGAAATAGAATTAACCTGTTATGGAATCGATTTTTCTTACATATAATACGTATTACATGTTTAAGAGCCAAGAGCAGAGGGTTGATTTTGTTAGCATGAGTTTCACCCCAAAATCTATTTTAAAACAATGAGTAGAGAAAGTTTCCATAGAATTAAATGTACTGGTGCTCAATGCAGAGTTAGTTCCGAGTTTAAACTTAAGACAGTCAGAAGCGTGATAAAAAAGTTTACAGTCAAGTATAGTAGAAGATCCTGATAAATTGAAATACATCACTTAAGTCTTATTACTCAAAATCATACGATGCTGAGCAAACCAGCGTCTCAAAAGATCCAAGTTAAAGATAATGTCAACTATTAAGTTGAGTGGAGATTTACTTGCGTAGGAAAAGGCTATGTCATCAGCAGAAGCTGTCGTGTAACCTTTAAATTTCTGGAAAAAGGTATACCTTGTGGTATACCTACTTTTAAGTTGTATAGCACACTGCATTTTCCTTTAATTTTAACATGCTGTTTTCTATCAGACAAATAAGAAGCAAACCAGTCCTACAAGAAACCACGAAATCCTGCTCTATAAAGCTTATTCAATAGAATGTGAGGATCAACTACATCAAACGCTTTAGTAAGATCAACAAAAAGGGCAGCATTGATGAAACTTTGATTGATACCATCATAGACCTCGCGTCGCTTAAAAGAGCGTCTTCAGTAGATCTGCCAGCTCAACATCCCAACTGACAATCACTTGTAAATAAAAATACAACAAAAAATCTAGAATTCTTCTTTTCATGGCTTTTTCAAATATCTTGGAAAAAACGGGTAAAAGAGATATTGGTCTGTAGTTACTGTGTCAACAAGGGTTGGATTTTTTTATGGAGCGGAATAACTTTAGCAATTTTAAGTGAATCAAAAAAAACTTCTCCGAAAACGTTTTTGTTAAAAATGTGAGCTAGCACATTCACAATATTAAATGATATCATTTTTAGAATAACATTAGATCAACCATCCGTAATAACAGTGTTGGACTCTTTTAACGAATTAATAATTTTATATAATTCACTTGAAAAAATGGGATTGAAACCACAGCTTTCACTAAAAAATGTATCACTTACTAGTCCCTCGTCAACAAAAGTAGGATTGTTTTTATCGAATACTTCAGTAACTTAATTATTGGCTGTGGAAACAAAAAAGTCATTGAAGTGATTAGCAACTTCAATCGGATCCGAAACTGTCAAATCATCCACTGCCACAATTAATGGTTTGTCTTCACGGACTTTGCGATTTAAAATTTTGTTGACTACGACCCATTCCCCTTTTATATTTCCTTGGTTTTTTTCGAGTTCAGACAAATAATAATTTTCCTTAGATGTCTTCACCTCAACAGAGATCTCTTTACATAACCTTTTGAAATAAGTTTTGAATGCACTATTGAAAGGGTATTTTTTATATTTAAGTCCCAATATATTTTGTTTTTTTATTTTTCTTAGTAAAAGTCCAGACATCCACTCTTTTAATCGTCTAGATTTGCGATGAGTAGTATTTATATTTAGAGTACAGCAGTCAAGTAAAATCCCGAATTTGTATATAGAGTTATCAAAATCTATAGAAGGACAATTTTCGTTATAGACATCAGGCCAAAATTCAAAGCGAAGAAGGAAGTTAAAACTATCAAAATCAATTTTTTTAAAAGGTGTGCTAGTAATTGATTTATTGCTTTCATTAATAATGTCTAAATAGTGAAGATTTATCATGCAATGATAAGTGATACCGAAATCAGCTAAAGAGCTCACAAGACCAGAACTACGAGATCTACTACTTCTAGAAAATATATGGTCAATGCATGTACTAGAGGTATCGCATATGCGAGTTGGCTTATCAATACAACAATCCAAACCATTAGCAGGCAGTAACATTATGTAACAATTCACAAAAGTAGTCTTAGCGAGGATATCAATATTAATATCACCCACAAAAATTAAGTTTTTGATTTTTCATTCACCAGAAATTCATTAAGTTCAATAAGGAAAACATCTCTATTACTATCATTCAGCCTATAGGCTCCAATAAAGACAGTTTTTTTCATCTTTTATCCGCAGATAGCAGATTATAGTTAGAAACTTCTGGATTTTTGTATAGATTTTTGATAAAAACACCGACAAGTAGCAAAAAAGGCATAACCCGGGATTTTATAGTCATCTTTTCCAATATCGAAAATCCAAATTTCGGAAACAAAAAAGTCAGGCTTATTTTAACACGACTCAATATGCAGTACCAATAAATCAAAATTAGCGCGAAGACTACGAATATTTTGGTGAACTATAAAAAAGCTTTCTGAGAATTCATGGTTATTTTGAAAAATACTTTGCAAAATATCTTTGTCGAAGCTACAAGACGAAACAATATTAATTTCGGGATCAATTTGTTTAAGGATTACTTAAGTTATGCAATTAATTTTAATAACTTCATCACCTTCTGATTTTCTCATTAGCAGTTCTGAATTATTGAACCATAGCTTCTTGTAGCGTTTAATTTTTTTAATTTCCTGCGCAGCTTTCCGAAGTTCCCTGGTGTGAAAAGATAAACTATGGTTTATATAGATACAATTACTGTTGCAATCGTTTCCAAACAATTTAGCTGTCAAGCGCCTTTTATTTGTAACCTTTTCTTTCATAAGCTTCAGCTTTGTGTTGTATGAACAAAACCTTATACAAAGAATACCAGTTGAATTAGTGCCAGCAGTTTTTGTTTTTATTTTTTTTATGTAAATGTTGTCAATTTGATCCTCATTAATATTTACATCCAGTCCATCCGAGAAAAGCTACAGCGTTTCGTCTCTGACTTTGCTCAAGCGAATTTAATCTTTGCTGCAGCGAATTAATTAGTTTGAGCAAGTCACTTTTCTCTTCACGCATTCAATAGGTCAGTGTTGACTTTCTTAATCTGCAAAATCTCTTTATATATGTATGTCTACCAAAGAAATTGGTGTACCAAGATCAGCAGTGGCGTTGGTTTTTGTTGTAACAGCCGATAAGTTGGCGACAGCGACGGAGGTGAGATGCGTGAGAACAGGAGTAGAAGTGGTGGTGATAGGAACAGTAGTAGCGTCCGTGGAATGAAAAGCAGTGGACAGTGAAGAGATGATTTCTGATCTACAACGAAGAGATGTACAGGAAGGGCAGCGGAATGGAAGACTGGTTTTTTCCAAATATTCTAAGTCACAGTCAAGAATATTAACACAAGTAGCGTGAAATAATTTTGCACAATCGCCACAAGTTAATTTGGAAACATATCTATCCATTTTACTATGACAAATTACGCAAATGCAAAGCATTTTATTTATTTATTTTTCTTGTATTTGATTATCTTTGAATAATTTAACTCAAAAAGATAGAAAGAAGTTTGATAGGAGATCAAAAGAAAAGCGTGTTCTCCCCACGACAATTACTCACTTTACAGCAATAGTATTCTCATTTATGTTGTATGTGATGACTGCATCCTTGATGCATTTAAATATCTGATCATTTTCTGTTTATAAAGTCCACCAATGTAGTACTCTTCAAAAGAATTTTCCCTCAAACGATGCAGATGGAGGATGAAAAGATAAATTGGTAGCGGTGATTATTCAAAAAAGGATAATTTTATTCTCCCTTACCTCCTAGTGGGCACGGGAATGCATTGAAATGATGGTCCAAGCCAACGTGTTACAAGTGTACCTATATGAGTATATTGGTATTCTTTATTGCCCCATACCATCCAAATAGCTGGATGAATTTTAATAACTAAAGTTTTTGGTATATATCAATCACATCTCAATATGACAAGGTCAATAATAATTCTTTTCCCATTTTATATGAATTTAAATTTTCAATAAAAAAAATAGTATTCTATTTGACATTACAATATTTCGGGTTTGTAAAGATTTTAAAGCAATAAAGATGATGCTGCTGAAAATAAATTAGAACCGTATCAAGTAAGTCATGTAAAAGATTTTAATTTAAAAAAAAAATAACAGTCAGCTTTTTCCACACTCAAAAAAACGGTTATTCAAGAAAATAATAACCGTAAAGCAGTCAAGATTGCAAATGAATCTATTGTCGACAGGCAACAAAGTTTGACACACAAGAGGAGTCATATGTAGTTCTATAACTCAATCGACACAAACTCGAGTCGCTCATATACAGCAGATGAGAAAATATGCTTCCTCCAGGAGTGAGAAGGAGTAGCCTTCATCCAGAGCAGTATGAATAAAGCAAATGCCAGAGTACGCTTCCTTTAATAGGAAGAATGAGTCACCCTCATCTTGAGCTTTTTTCAGCAAAGAATATGGGCCACTTTCGGCAAGGACAACTAGACTGGTGCAAATGATTAAGTCAGCACGGAAATGCAGAGCTGAATTAATGTAAACAATTTGATGTAGTTATCGGTGTAATAAAATATAGTGCATCCGTGACGTGTTAGAAGGTAATTTTAGTGATAACTATATTATACGCAGGCTTAGAATGTTTTTTCTTGACCTATGATAAAGGCATTTTAACATGTAAATTTCAGATAACCGTAATGCATTTGAATGGTAAATACTATTTATTTTACTCTCATGCCCGGCTCATTTAGAGCCACGAAGCTAATAGAAATGGTACAGCGATGATCATAAAGTTTATTAGTAATGCGAATCTGTGCAATCATCTTACCATTGTATTAGATGTAGTCGCCAAAACTTGCAATATTCTATTACTGCTACTAGTATATGTATAGCGAGAGCCTACGGCGCTGCTTAACATCGTTCACACAGCTGTTGCAGAAGTAGAATTTAACGAATATGTCGCTAATGGGCAAGAGATTATTATTCCTTGCTATACCAGCTTTAAATGGTCTCGGAGCAAACAGGACACTTTCCATAACACCACTTGATTACTGTCAGACGAAGACTATCAGTAACGAAAGAGTTTTCAAAACAACGAATATCTTTTTTATACTTCTTTAAAGCTCAACAAAACATTTTAGATTCTGCAAAACTACGTCAGTATGGCGCACGACCTAATGATGAAGTGTAAAATATATATATGATGATGCGAAATATTCTTGGCGCTTCGTCATATTGGCGAAAAGCTTGCCGTGGTAAAGAACTTAGTGCCTCCATATTGCTTTTTAATGTTTTTGTGTGATGACATACACTGGTCCAATACCATGAAAGTACTTTTGTTGCTGAAGATCTCCTGAAGCTTCGGAAAAGGAGCTCACTTTTCTAGATAAGCTACATTTGGTATTTCAATATTCAATAAAGCTGTCAAGGCAGTTCATAATCCACATGATTGTTTTATTTGGACGAACTAAGCAGACAGAAAGTTAATTTATTTGGAGAAGCATAATTGAATGACATAAACGAGCGTCAAGAACAGTACATCACATTTTGTGGACTCGTTATTTAACTTCAGCGTTAAATTCTGAAGCACATGTATTATTTGCTGGTTTTCATTTAGGGCTGAAAGTGAAGTTTTTTTGTTTTAAAGAACTTAACGCTCAATAGGATATGACTACACTTAAGGTGCTTGAGCACGTGTAAAGTTTTTTAGGAAAACGGGATCTACGGCTACCCACTCAATGGTGTTGACACCGCAAGAAATGTTTTCCTTGCAAAACGCAATTAGTTATGACTGATGCGAGAAGGAACTGATGCGGAAGTTTCTGCTGTATGGGAAACCGAGATTCAATTAGCGATACAAAATTCGATTAAAAGCCGAAAAGCATCGTGTCATTATTGACGATTTGGAGTTGCCAACTAATGTCGGATTGTCGGAACAGCAATACCAAACTGAACTGAATAAACTCGCGAATAAATTACTTCGCGATAACATAGACGAGTCCTTCCGAGGTCTTGTAACTGGTGGGGCAGGAACTGCGAAGACTTCTGTATTAAAATTACTTGTCGAAATACAACGATTAGCGAAAAACAATCTTGGTAAAAGTATTGTAGTTTTTGCACCTACTGGAGTAGTGGCAAATTTTTGGGGCCGTACTCTACCCTCTATGCTGGCACTTCTTATTGAGAAAGGTAAGACGTAAACTTTACGACCACTTGTAACTTCTGAATGACTTGTCAGATTTGCGACATATTTGTTTTGTTAAGACGATGGTTTATTGCTTTGTTAGGATATTCTAGGTGGTGCCGTAGTAAAATTAAATTATATTTACTCAATCTAACACTCAATTAAAGGTATAATTTTCAAATAATTAAATCACTCATTTGTGATATTTTAAACATTTTCAAACGTAAGTAATAAAATGTATCAAATAAATAAAGATATATTCTCAATTATTCGTGAAGTTTAAAACATTTTTAAAAATTTTTTAAGTGTGAAATCACTTACCGAATTATACTAACGATTTGCCTTCATATGTTACAATAAATGAACAATTGTTGTCAGATGAACAGAAGGCAATGATAGAGCTATGTTTGCAATTGCAATAAAAGAATGGATTTCTGTTCCTTTTTCGAACCCTGAAAAATTTAATTGGCAACAAAAGTTTATTTAATGGTGCCTATGTTTTAATATCAGGTGATTTCAGGAAAATATTACCTGTTATTCCATGTTCAACGTATGCGGGTGAAATCAACCCGCGTTTAAAATTATCAATAGTAGGCTCTCCCGTCGCCGAAATTCGACGATTCACAAAAGCAACAGTTGTCGTGTACACAACAAAGGTATCGTCTGTCCTCACTATGTTTCTCTTTTTTTCATTTAGTTAAGTCTCTATCCCACTTAGAGTATGAAAACTGTTTTGAAATCGAAGTAGTGACTTCCACAGTCACAAACTTACATAAAAAACAAACCAATACATTTCATGAGCCAAAGCAGTCAAACAAATTCCTTATCTAGAACCAGCTGCACAAAACCGATTCGACTATACGCTTATCCTTTTCTTTACTATTGACTTTCAAAGGCAAGCCGACTTGAAATTTTTTTTTTTTGTCTGTCAGTAAAGCTGGCCATACACGACGAACATGTTCGTTCGATCTGTTCGTGTTCATGGTCTTGTTCGACGTTCGTGGTACTTTTGACGAACCATGTTTATGAAAAAATTCAAAATGTGTGGATTTGCTCGCCGTTTGTGGCGTTATTCGAAAACATTTTCTTTTTTAGATAAATTTTGATTCATGCACATCAGCGGAAGATAAAAAATGGCAAGTTTTAGCAAAACGTTTCTTTTGGAATTTATCGAAATTCTTAGAAATATTAAAACTTTAGTTCCTTGAAACTTTGTCCAGTTGCGAGGAATTTTAAAGTTGCTGTCTCTCGTTTGCTGTTATTGCTTCTCGCATTCCTATGTTTTGTTTTCCAATAACTGGTCCGACCAAATTCAGCAATTCAATATATGTAAGTTTCTGAATCCATTCTAAGTAATTTTTAAAAATCTTCTGGTGCAGACATTTCTAATTTTCTCAACAATTTAGTATGAGTGCGATCGTTTCTATCATACAGCCACTCTTTCATCTCCTCTTTTTTCTTGCTTTCGCTTTTTGCATATATACATTGTTAATAGTGCAATTGCATCATCCGCGTGTTCGTTCTCCATATTTTCTTGTTGAAAGTTACAGCAAAGTGATGTTCCGCAAATCGATTCGTCATGTGTGGCCAAATGTCAACGAACAAATCGCACGAACATATTCGTCTTGTATGGCCAGCTTAAGCTACGTAAAATTGTAAATATTGTATTATTTCGGCTAGGGTTCGAAATGATAAAACTTTATTCTATTTCAAAAAACTTAATTTATTATTATTTAAAATAACTTCCAAGTAATTCACAACCGATTTTGCTACTATATCTCACAATTCAAATCTCCTATCGTTCACTATTAAGACTTAAGGGCTGAACAGAATGAGAATCTGTATCTGTATCTCGAAGTTAGGTGTTATTCAACTTCGAGATACGGATTATACTCGTACATGTATTGAACTTTTGAAAGTTCTATATCAGATACAGATTCACATTCTGTTCAGCCCTTAAGCTCCTTTTCTGTCTGTTGATTCCAAAAATCAACTTAAGTCACGCTGTTCCTCATCCTGTATTTATACCACATTTATCGGGTCCTAGTTCTCTCTCGTATCTTCTGGTTAGAAACTGGGGTAATAAATGAACTCACCAGAGAGAGAGAGAGAGTTTATTAATTTTGTATGATCCTAAGGTTATGCAACACTGGATTCCTGATTTTACAACATCTATTTCTATAGATATATGTTTGGCAAAAAAAAACACATTGTGCACATCTACGCGAAGTTACCTTTCCAATGGTGTAAGTATCATGCAATTCGGTTCAGTGGAACGGTGTAAAAGTGTACGACAAAAAATGGCAGCACGTATTTATATATAGATCTAATAAAAAAAAAAAATAGAATAAAAAGTTGGTTTTCATGAAAATACATGATTAATTAAACTATCGGAAAATGTTTGTAATATTGTTGAAAAATGCATTAATAGAGGGTGTATTTCCAAAACTTTGCGGCAATTATGGTGATCGTCAATTGCTCAGTGAAAGAGCAGTTTAAAAAACCCAAAAAATAATGCGGCGCTGGCAGTCCGGTGGCCTAGCTTCTTGACACTCATTTCTGTTGCTCGTGTTGTCATTTTTGTCACATCTGAGCGGGGCCTACGGTTTATCCCCGGATCCGAACGGCAATCCTTAGAAGCTTTTTCATAGGCAATTTTACTTTCGTGAGCTTGCCACTGCCCGCCGAAAGGGGGATGACAGTTCGAAAAATGGTTGGCGATGCAGGGTATCGAACCACGGACCTTCTGCGTCATAGTCCAATGAGCTAATTTTTCACTTTTAATGCATTTTTATTTCAAAAATCAATAACTCTTACATGCTAGACCAAAAAAATGCTTAAAAATCAGCTTAAATAACTTAAAAAATCGATCTTATTCTAACTTACTGGCCCCATGCAGGCACTCTGAGTTCAGCATTACACATAACCATGGCTTTTTTGCTTATTTCTATCTATTATACATATATAATTAAAACTAAGAAAACAACATTTTATTCAAAAAACTTAGTGAATGGACTTTTCTTTTTAAATATTGTATATAATACAACTTACAACTTAATCTAAAAACTTTTTTAAAACTACCTACATATTACTTTAAAATCTACTTAAGCCTGTCTATACTAACTTATTGTAAATATTATATAGGTAAAATTTATTTGTTTTGTATGGATCACCACAATTATTACCCATCTTGCTTTGTCGTTTTAAATTTTTTTTTTTTTGTTTATTTTTTATATTTTTTTTATTATTCTTAACCGTACTTAAACCTATGTAAAAAAAGTAAAAATTAGGCTGATCAACTCTACTCCCTAATGGGGCTATCTAGTTTTGGAGGAATTCAACGATGGAGCTTCCCCTTCTTCCGCAAGCCACCAAAATTGTTGGTGCTGCCGAGCAACATCCGTAATGTCACGAATCCCTACCGCCCTACCAAACCGGGGATGCTCCGCACTGCCGTGTGCGACGTCGTAGTTGAGTCAGCAGCTGTTCGAGCAAATTGGAAGATTAACGGCATCGTTAATCTATGCAGGATCAGACCTCTATCGTCGAGGTAGAGGAACGACGCATCTGGAGGAATAAAGCCGCCAAAGCGAACTCTCTCGTGATATATGTTATTGGGGTAGATAGCCCCAGTTATCACGTTATTCGACGAGGTTATTGCTCTTGCAATGTCCCTTCGAATCAATTTAATAACAAAATTGTCCGCTCTCAAACACCCGAATTTTTTCCCAAAGACTCTCACATTAAACCACACGGGACAAACAAATACAAGCATATGCCGAATAAGGGCCATGTAGCAAATCACCTTTATCCTCGCACATTAAACCACACGGGACAAACAAATACAAGCATATGCCGAATAAGAGCCATGTAGCAAATCACCTTTATCCTCGCAAGTTGTTCGAGTTGCCTGTTATAAAACAGTCTCTTTGTAAGGGCAAAAGCACCTTTGGCTCTGGCCAGAGCTACATCTATATGTTTGTTAAAATACAGATATTGATCTTGCCAGATTCCAAGGTATCTGACGATCTAAAACTTTCGCCAATTGTTTCTGGTATCCGTTGAGGCCTCAGACAAAGGCATCTTAGAAGAATGGTTTCCGACTTCTGAAAGTTGATCTTCAACTTCGAGTCGTCGCAACATCGTTTAATTTTATCGAAGTCATGTTGCAAAAGAATATTTATAAACTCAATCTGTGGACATGATCTGTACGCGATTAAGTCATCTGTGTACGCTATGGCATTGTGAAGTGAACTTGTGTAGATATTGAAAAGGATCGGCGACTTCACCGCATCTTGTTGCAGTACCATTGTACCAGTAGAAGCCACGTCGCCATTCTTCGCGATGAACTGACTCTGTTGATGAATTTTTCGAATATCTTACTGATGGTTGGAAGGAGACTAATCGGCCGGCGATTTTGTGGATGCGATGTACCACCGCAGTTTTCCAATGCGGTGGATAATGTGCATTATTTTTTGAATTGTTAAACAAGGTGGTATAAACGTCCACCACTTCTAGTGGGAGATGTCGAAGCACAATGTTTGGAATTTCATGGGTTCCCACTGATTTCTTACTTCTTATTGTGTCGAAGATCGTTTGAAGCTCTTCCTTAGAAATGAACGAGGGTTGTTCCCTGTTTTTGGCGATGAAATAATTTGCCATAGTCTCGTCACTACACTAGGTGAAACCCGAGCTCTCGGGTGGCCAGTTCACTATTTCATTTCGAAGTAAGAAATTGTTCACAAGGACTCGATTTTCCAGGTCGTGGTTCGGATTAATGATGTCATTAGTGTTGTACACTTCCTGGAAAGTGGCTTCTACAACCTCGACTATCTGCTGCGGATCTTCGATCACAAAGACGTTGTCATCATCAACAGCCTCACTTGGATCTGTGCCTGCTGTCGATAGTATGCGTTCATTATCTGTCGTTCGGGCGATTTTAAGGCATGAAAGGTCGTCTTGATCTTTCATCCGAAATATTTTATCTATTTGCGGAAACATATTCGGGTTGCTGGTGCTTACAGTCCGAATTCTATTGTTTCAATACAAACTTACAGGAGCTCTGTAAATGTATTTTATTGATGTATAGAGGTTTTCGATCGACGACTTAAATGTCATGATCTCCGGGTTATGTTCGTCAGTAAACTGTTTGTACAAGGTTTTTAGTCTTTACAGCAGTCTACTTTTATGTCCGTGCAGTGCGACAATAGTTCCATTGCGGAATAGGTCATCGTTGTCAGTATGTTAATGCCGTGGTATCGTTTTGTCCATTGTTCGTTTGATTGTCTCGTCCATAAGTTTTAGGTGCCTGTCAATCGCCTCGTTTGACAGATTTCTGTCCTCAGATATTGATGACGTGATTCTTTTTTTTAAAAACAAAGGAACAGTACATCAAGGTCATAAGTACGATTTTAATTAAGCTTTACGAGGCTAATAGTATGCGTGTTTGAGAAGAAAAGTCGAAATTATTCAGGAAAGAGTTTGAGTTTTTGGGTTTTGTAGATAACCAAGGGAATGAAAACGTGTCCAATAAAGTTAAAAATATCGTAGAATACGAAACCCCCAAGACACTTCAAGGCTTAGGATCGTGTTTTGGACTCTTCGGATGTTATAGGCGATTAATCAAAAATTACGCCCAAATTGCCAAGCTTTTTACAAAATATTTACGCAGTGACAATGGTAACGCAAGTGCAAAGTAATTCAAAAACATTTCCATACAATTAGATGAAGAGGCCTTCCATGCTTTTAGCCAAATAAAAAATATTGTACGTAGCTTCATAAGATATTGTTCTTTTTTATCCCGATTACAGAAAGCCCTTTGACTTGACGACTGATGCATCTTCTCACGCATTGGGCGCTGTCCTATCACAGGGTGGTAGGCCTATTACAATGACTTCGAGCACTCTATCATCAGCCTAAGAGAACTGCGCAACCAAAGAACATAACTTCTAGGAATAGTTTGGTTTTTGCAAAATCTTCGTTATTATTTATATGATGTTAAGCAACTAAATATTTAGACGGATCACAAACCCTTAACTTTCGCAATTTCAGATAAATATCCCAATGCGAAAATAAAAAGATGGAAAGCTCTTGTGGAAGAATTTTCCCCAACATTTTTCTACAAGCCTGGAAAGGAGAATTTTGTTGCGGGTGCCTTACCTAGACAACACATAAATGCTTTACAATAGTTAAATGAATTAGAGTCTGAAACAGCACATAGTGAAGAGTCATTAACGCAAACTATTCGCACAGTGGAAAACCCTATAATTTGCTCCAGAAATAAAATCATACTTAATCAGGGAATACAACAAAAATAATGTTCAAAACAAAATTAAGAAACACAATAACTTTTCGAAATTTAGGTGAATTTCTACAAATGTTTAAAGAAGTAATTAACCTCTTATGTTGTCAATGGTATTTTTTGCGACCTACATTCTTTGGCATAAATTCGGATTGAATTACTGAAATCATTCCCATCTGTCAAATTTTTCCACTCAGAGAAATTTGTAATAGATGTTTTTTACAAAAATGACCAGGAGGAAATTCTCGCAGTAGAAAACAATCGAGCACATCGATCCTTACGCGAGAATATGCAACATGTCCTGCGAGACTTCTTCTTCAAATTTGAAAGAATTTGAAAGCAATTATATCTAACTATAATGTCTGCCATGAAGCAAAATACCAAAGACATCCTCCTAGAGCCGAAATAGGCAACACTCCAATACCTTCTTATTCGGGTGAAATATTGCGTGTCGATATTTACTCCACCGATAAATTGCACTTTCTCACATGCATCAATGCATTTTCCAAATTTGCTGTGGGGTTTCCAATAAAATCAAGTAGTGATTTCGAGATCGAGATCTTCAATTTTATCAAAAACCCAAAGACATTGGTCTGCGACAACGTCGCTAAACTCGCAAATCATAAAATTCTTGCTAAGAGATAATTTTGGGGTAAATATTTTCACAATACCAATCTTTCATAGTACAACGAAAGGACAAGTGGAAAGATTTCATAGCACTTTAACGAAGATAGGTAGGTGTTTTAAGCTCGATCAAAGCATAGCTGATTCTTCTTAACAAATTTTACTCGCAACATCTACCTATAATTACAATCGAACCATCCATTCAATCACAAATCAAGGGCCAATAGATATCATTCATTCGATGCCATCCCTTTTACAGGACGAAATTAGAAACAGACTCATGCACATGCGTACCAACTCAAGGTATCTTAATAGAAGTAAGAAAACACGGACTTATAAACCCGATGACAAATTGGTCGTAAGAACCAATAAGAAAATAGGAAATGAGTTTTCTAAGGTTTTTATAGAGAAACTTATACAACAAGACAGAGGAACAACGGTCCTAATCGACGAAAGACAAATACAACAACCTTAGGTAGTTATGGTATTCACGTTGCCAGGAATAATAACCTCTATTTCTACATTAAGATTTCACTGATGGCATGGTATCCGCTAATTTACTTGACTTGTCATACGTTCTTTGAGGTATGAATAGCAATAATTTATATAGTTTAGACCCCTCGGTTGCATAAGGAGGCACTTACGTTTTGTTTTAATCCAAATATATTCAAATTATGTATATTGAAATCAAAATTATGGAAAAAGAAGTCGAAAAAATGTAAACAAAGTTTTAGGAACTTGTTTTGTTAATTAATTGATAATAAGTAAATTAAAATATCTGATTTCATATGTATAGTTATTATAAGTTGGTTTTTGATATTTAAATTTTTGTAACTTTGTAACTGAAAGAAACACTCCACAGCTATAGTAACAAATGATTCAAATACATTATTTATATGTTTATAAAATGACCGTAAATCAAAACATAAAATATAAACATAAAAAATTTCACCTATGTACATACGTATGTAGTTATAAATAGATACTTCGAAAAAATATCTACGAAATAAGACTGTTTCAAGTGTTTCAACAACAACGAATTAGAGCTGATGAGATCTAATATTCCGAAAACTGCCGAGGACGGCTTTTGTTAAGGAGAGACCAGTGAACACACTATGCAAAAAAATGTAGATGGAATGTTGTTTTTTTTTACTATTAAACACAAACAGCCCGCTAGACAGCCCGCTAGCCCCACCAAAAAGATTGTTTTTCTGTGCAAACAACAGCCCCCTATAGACGACCAAAATAATTGTTTTTCAACTTTACTTCCTACCTAACAATGCAGCAAATGACCCGCTTTGTTTTCGAGCAATTGTCAGCTTGCAATCGTTACTATGCAGACTTAAATCAAACGCGTTTGTATGATGCAACAACTAGACCACAAGCCAACACTACAACTGAAGCTTACTTTTAGAGTTAGTTTAAGTTTCGATCACAAGAAGACAATTCCTCATGGAGGATAGAATAAATCATTAAAATTGCTAGAAAGATACCTAATTAAAGAAGAAAAAATAAAAACTTATTATTTAAAGTGTTTCATTAATTTATACAATACATACACACACATGCTTATAATAAAAACCATTGCACGGACATAATATTGCACAAAAGTTCAGACTTTTTTGAACATGCACGGAAAAATTCATCACTGTAAACTAAAAATTAGATTTCTTTTTTCAATAGTGAGTTTTCTTACTTGGAAGTAGTATAAACAACAAAGAAGAGCGGCAATAGGTGCGAACAGTTTCTTATGTATTATTGTAAATGTTCCATCTTTGCAAATTTTAAGCATAAACGATTAGTTCAGTATTATTATGCGTACGTTTTGTTCCTACTTGTATTTAAATAATTTTAACTTTTTTGAGAATTCATAAAAACATTTACGAAGATGAATAGTCAAGTTTTTTGGTGTTCAATAGCATAAGCATATATTTAGGTATATGAGAACATATATATAAGAAAATAATTTTTTATATCGTATTTTTAAAAGTGCAAATTTAACTTACGAAATCTAAATCGTTTACAGTAAACTCCTTGAGATCCAGCGTAAGATATGTATTCTCTAAGAATTCAGTTTTACTTGGTTTAATATTTATTTCCGGTAAGTGATCATCAATATCTTGAACAATAAAAACGGCTATATTTTTTATAACCCATGACTCGTTATCAAATTTATATGCGCAAACCTATGGAATAGAAAAATTATAATTCAAATTTTCATATGGGATAAGTGTGAAGGAATACTATTCATAGACACACGTACGTAAATACAGGCGAATCTCGATTATCCGTGATTCGATTAACCGGTAACATCAATTATTCGTGAATGAAACAGAAAATTAAACTTTTTTTTTGCATCGATTAACCGTGATTACCTCTATTATCCGGGATAATACGAATTTTTTCGGTTATTTTTGAACAATCAAACACAATATGAAAAAACGAAGAAGGGAAATCCCCTTGTTTGCATATCATCAGTAACACGTGTATATACACACGTGCTGTAGTTAGCGCAACGTTGCCTATCTCTTGTTACTCTTTGGTGTTTTGTTTTTCTGGCAACAATTTTTTTTTCCTTATATTACTTAAACATGTACGTTAAATACTTGAATTATTTTATAACTTTATAAATATGTAGACCAACATTAATTTATTATTTAAAAAAAAAAAATTAAAAAACTACTAAAAATGTTTACTCGAAAATGTTTACGGGAAAATTGATTATCCAGAATGCTTCCGGTCCCGACCATCACGGATAATCGAGACTCACCTGTATAATTATTTTTATTTCATTAAAGAAAGCTACGCTCAAGTAACATTACTGGCCAAATGAATCGTGGGAGAGGAAAACCTTGACTTAGGTGGAGCACGTATGCGGAAAGCGATTCCAGCACATTCATTATAATTTTTAGCTTAGCACTTAACCACTTCAATACATTAAACATGTATAAAATTTGATTTATACACCAGCATTTTCGTATAATTCATAAAGCTTTTGCAATCTCTCTAACATTGAGTTTTTTGTTTTATACAAGGTACCGAAAAGTAATGTCATAATTTAACGGCTCTAATATTGTTAGAAATGAAAAAAATGGCTCTGTATTCATGAAATTGTTATTTGAAGGTGTAAAATTTATGGTATTTTTTATCTCCTGAGTTGATGCATATTTTTGTGGCCATAAGCGAAAACCGCTTAAGTCGACTTAAGACAAAAATTGATTTGTTGCTACATCGCAATCTGCATGCTTTGTTTTACTAGACAACAAAATCAATTCAGAGAGTAGAAACACAGAAATGGGACAAGATATAATTATTACTGTAAAAACAATCAGAGAAGAATCATACACTCGAAAAAGTGGGGTTGTTGCGGCAAGAAAATCTAGGCCTCTTAACAGCTGTCGACAAAATTGCAAGGACAAACTAAATTTTAAAAAGCAGAAGGAAATCTGCAACTCTTATTGGGCCTTGGGGACATTCAACCAAAGAATCCTTTTTATTGCAGCTTTAATAGAAATTGAAGATAAAAAGTGAAGTGAAGAAAAACAAGCTCCGACCTCGAAATCGACAACATCATATAAAGTATTTTATTAATAAAGAAAAAGACAAAATTCGTGTTTGCCAAAAATGCTTTAAACAATGCTTTAACGAAACAGAAAGTTTTTTTAAATCAGTCGTTAAAAAAAAATTGAGGAGCAGCTGAATATCCCATTGAAAGATCAGCGTGGTTCTGCCGGAGGAAGAAATAAAATATCTGAGGAAGTGGTTGAAGTTATTAAATCCCGCATAAATAATTTTCCTGCATACACAATGCGTGACACATCGTATAAATAGTTTCATGCTATGTACAAGTTGTTCTGCGAAAAACATCCGACAACCTTCGTTAGCTTGAGAAAATATTCACAAATATTAAAAGGTATTTATACTTACTACATCGTGTATTTTAGTAATATGATATGATACATATGTATGTCATGCTGTATTATATGTACGTGCGAGATTACAAATCAAAATAGAAATTGCAAAGCGTGATGGAGCTGAAGAACTGGTAAGCCTTCAAAGTGATTTGAACCAACAATAAAACAAGGCGGATTTGGCGTTCGGCTCTAAATGGAACGACAAAGTTCTGGCTAAAGGAAATTCGGATACCACGGTTTTTGCATTTGACTTTCAGCAGTGCCTTCCAACACCATTCCTGCGAAATTCAGTAAGTTCTTATAAACGACAATTGTGGACTTACAATCTAACCGTACATGACTTTCCTCAAATACCCTAGTATGTTTTATGTGGGCTTCGAAAATGAAGTTAAACATTTTATATTTTATAGTGATTCTTCTAGCGGTCAGAATATGAATTCAATTGTCAGTACAATGTTTTTAACATTTTTGCAAACCCATTCTAACATTAATATAATAGATCACAAATTTTTAGAGCCGGGTCACACTCATATGGATTGTGACGTAGATCATGCACCATCCGCATGACTGGTTCAATTTTATCCGAACTGTGGATTCAAAAAACCCCTTTAGAGTAATTGCAATGAAGATCCAAGATTTCTTCGACTTTGGTTCTACTTCAAAATTAAAACTTCTGTGGAGAAACCGGGATGAAGATAGTAACAAATTTATGTGGAATGATGTGAGATGGTTGAGATACAGAAAAACTATGTTTGGTAAAATGGAATATAAAACAACCCTCGAAAAAAATCAACCATTTTTAACTTTAAACATTGCAAAACAGGGTGACAACTCACTGAAATTGAATGAAATTCCCAGTGCATCATCCAAAAATGTAATTAGTTAAAAAAAAAGGCGGACATCACAAGCTTGCTATCATTTATTGATCCCACGTTTCATGAATTTAGATGCAGAACCTACGGTTGATATACAACCTGACTTAATAGATGAAGATAAAGACAAAAAAGAAGAGCTCTAAGTCTATGTATTTTTAATAATCACCTAAAATGAACTTTCTTTTTTCATTGCTTATCACTCTTTCTTTTTTGTTATTGTGAGTTTTTCGTCTTACAATTATTTCATTTGTTGTTTCTATAAAAAAAATCGCTTAAAACGAAAAAAGTCAATAAAACTGATATTCAACGAACGGAAATTTTCAGTTTGCAATAATAGCTAAAGTGACATAGGTAAGCAATAAATTTTAAAATTAGTTTGGGAAAACAACTTAAATAAGGGTTTTTACAATAAAATTGCATGTAAATAAGTTAAGCATAGAAAAGAAAAATTGGACGGAAATAGTTTAAGGCCTTTATCAGAATTTGTATAGTTTGTGTTTTTAAAATGCGTTCGTTTTTTCCAGAATTAAAAAGAAATTTCAAACCGATTTCTTCGATAAATACCTTTTATGACATAAGCGGTTTTTGCTTGTGGCTACAGATTTATGCTCGTTTCATTGCATTTTAAATTGATGCTAGCAGAACATCTGACTTCAGGTTGGTGATATTTTCTTAAATGTTGACACAGAACGTCTTGTGATTTGCATGGACACCTGTTTTGACGACTTTATTTCCTGGGATGCATATACATCTATAGGAGCAAGGATACGGCTTGTCATCGCTTTCCGTCAATACCTTTGATACCAATTCGGAACTGCGTTGAGGGCACAGCACCACACATGGTGAGTCGAGGTCCATCTAAGACCTCTTACCGATCTTAAGGTCTCAGCACCCAGTACTTATTGCAACTCCACATAGGGTAAGACCAGCAACTGAACCCTCCCTGCGTTTTTGGGGACCTAACTCAACAAATTAGGCTCAGCCCTAACCCCATCGGTACCGTGTTTTAAGTCTCGATATGGACTACCGGTGATCTTGCCACTTGACCTGCAACATGTAATTGAATAAATCATAGCAGCCATCAGTGGCGTAAAGGTGTGATGTATAGATAAATCCAGTTTTGCTCAAGCCCCATTTTTTATAGGACAACGCCATTGATGAAAGAAGCCTTGATAGTTGATAACGCCATTTGAAAAAGTTATGGCGGATTATATATAATCCTCTACGATGTGTAAATTACCTTTTAAATACCTGCCGCTGACCCATAATTCAAAGTTAGGATCCCGAACAAAAGCTACCGCTAAGTGCTTAACAATACCCTCTTATGATCATAGCTGTCTATGAGGATATTTTACGCTTTCGCATAGTTTGCATTATTAACTCCTTACTGTTTAAAAACCCTCTATATTGTAGCGTATCAAAATGCAAACCACACAACAGAATACCAACAACATAAATAAAGCACAAATGATTTACGGTACCAGTGACCTAACATTCATTTGAACTAATTCAAGTGCTCCGCCTTAGAAACACTGTAGCAAATGTATCACCGATTGTGGAGGCATGTTTCTTGTACGTTACACGTTCGTTTACAGGCATAATCACCGTACAGAGACTATGCCCAATTTGTATAAATACTTGAATCAAATCAATAAAGACACAGATAATTTCCATGCCCTGTCGAAGACATTACTTAGTCTTTCATTTCAATACGGCAGCTTCTGTCTACACACAACAATTATAAAAACCACATATGACATGGCGATCCTGCCAGTCTCCACAAAGGACTGAATCGGCAGTTAGATACCATACTGCCTAAACCAGATACCATCCGCTTTTAAAATTTTTTTGGAATTTCGATGCCTAAACATTGGCTTAGGATCTAAACCCGCATTAAAAACAATAATATATACAAAATAGAAGTAAACATATATAAATATATATGTCGTTAATGTCCAAAAAAGAATTCTACCAAATATTCGAGAAGTGGGCAGCCTTTCTGACTACAAAAAAGCCACAACAAAAACAAGGCAGTAAGCAGAACTAGGCCAGGTAACCAGCAGAACCAGCAGACAAGAAGACATCAATATCTGAACAAAAAGAAGACCTTCTTAGACAATCAGCCAAGGCAGTATAGAAAACGAGCAAAATAAGACAGCGACAGAAGAGCAACTGAAAAACCAGTCCAGAAGCAAAAAAGAGGCGGCGAACAATACGCTCGCCGGAAGGCAATAGCCTTGTTATATAGAGAAATAAACCTAGCCACTACGCAGGAAAAAAAGAAGAAGCTGAAACTATAGATAAAAACAATAAGAGAACAAGGACTAATGGAGAAAAAAAAGAACCCAGCAACATCATAAGACTCCTTTTATATGTACCTTTTAAATTATTTCTGTTTGTAATATTAAAATGGGGTACGAGCAATCAAAGCTTGAGAAGCCAAATGCCAATGTGGTTAATAACATACAAATTGTTGACTATACTAGCCATTTGGAGGATATTTGGTTGCTGGTACTCAAGCCATTACTGAAGCCTCATTGTTTTAAGAAATCTACTTGGCTCATCATAAATATTTGAAAAAGAAATATCAAAATAACATAGCAATGATATTAAAAATCCATAGAAATAAACAATATACAATTTTAAAAAAAAATTTAACTCTTATTGTAGATTTTCTAATGTTTTAAATAATATAGTACACATTTTACAAGGTGTATACGAACATCTAACACCAACACATAAGACCCAAGGAAAACGAATTTTTGTCTTTGTTAGAGATAAGCTCACAGTAGGTCAAAATAAGCATAATCTAGAGTCAGATGTGCCACCTAATTTCCGTGTAGATATACAGATAGACTTTACTTCATAAATGACTAATCCAGAAGAAAACGACATCTAACAAAAATCACAACAAGTCGATAAGCAGGAACCAAAACCTTTACAATCCAATATGTCTCTCTCAAAAATAAACTTTATAAAAGTAGCCTCGTCAACTCTACCCGAGTAGATAGATACCAAGGTATCTGACTACATTTCGAAAGGCAAGAGGCTGTCCGTGTTGTCCAATGATCGAGAACTTTCGCCAATTTTTTCTGGTGTCCCTAGAGGCTCCAGACAACGGCGTCCTAAAAAGAATGATTTCCGACTTCTGAAAGTTGATTTTCAACTTCCAGTCATCGCAAAATCGTCTTATCTTATCGAAGTCACGCTGTAAGAGAGTATTAATGACCTCGATTTTTGGACCTGTTCTGTACGCTATCAAGTCATCTGCGTACGCAATAGTATGGGGAAGTGAACCTATCAAGTCGCTTGTATAAATGTTGAATAGGATCGGCGAATTGACCGCGCCTTGCTGAAGACCGTTTTTAATTTGAAATATTTCAACAGAAGTCACACCACCATTTTTCACGATGAACTGTCTGTTGGTTAGCATATTATAAAGAATGTACAAGAGTGGCTTACTGATCCCCAGACTAGCCTGCTTGTAGAAAAGACCTTCTAACCATACAGTGTTGAAAGCCTTCTCCAAGTCAACTAGGCAGACACCAGTACACTGTTTTTTGCCTTTATTCCATTGGATATCGGACACCAGTTTAGACGCGGCATGTGAAATAGCATGCCTTGCCTTAAAACTGAATTGATTATCCGGAACTATATGTTTGTCCTCAACCCACCTAGTCAGAGCTCTATTGATTACTTTTTCGAACACCTTACTGATATTCGGAAGGAGACTTATCGACCGGAGATTCGCCGGATTGCATATATCCTTTCCCTTTTTGGGGATAGGTTCAACCACCGCCGTTTTCCAATGCGCTGGATAATGTGCATTATTCATTGCATTATTAAATAGGGTGGTAAAAGTGTTCAGCTCTTCTAGAGGAAGATGTCGAAGCACGATGTTCGGAAGACCATCGGTCCCCACTGATTTCTTACTTCTGATTGTGTCGAAGATCTCATGGAGTTCTTCCTTCGAAATGAACGGGGGTAGGCCACCTTCTCTGGCAATTACATTATTTGCCATATTTTCGTCGCTGAACCGGGTGAAACTAGAGCCCTCGGATCGCCAGTTCTCTACTTCATTTCGAATATAGAAGTTGTGCACCAAGACGCGATTGTCCAGGTCATAATTTGGGCCAATGATATCATTGGCCTTGTATACTTCCTGGAAAGTCGCCCCTATAGCCTCAACCTTCTCCTGTGGATCCTCGATCACAAAGAAGTCGTCATCATCAGCGGCCTCATTTGTATCAATGCCTGCTATTGTTAGTTATCGTTCGTTGTCTGTTGTCCGGGCTATTTTAAGACACTGAAGGTCGTTTTGATTTTTTCTCCGAAATAGTTTATTTATTTGTGGGAACATATTCAGGTTGCTGGTGTTTACAGCCCGAACCTTGTTGTTCCAATACAAACTTACAGCAATTCTGTAATTCTCTTTGATTAGCATTTGAATATTTTTAATCGACGACTTCAGTGTCCTAATTTCTGGGTCTTGTCTGTCTGTAAACTGTCTGTATAAGTTTTTTAGTCTTGTCAGAAGTCTACTTTTCTGTCGGTGCAGTGCGTCAATAGTAGGATTGCGGAACAGATCTTCGTTAGTCGTTTTTTTATACCGTAGTATTGTAGTATCCATAGTTTGTTTTATTGTCTCGTCCATTCGTTTAAGGTACTTATCGATCTCCTAACATACCATTCGAATGGACTGCAGAATGCACAAACGCATTTAACTATTTAAAATCTGCGCTACTTAATCCTAATATACTTCAGTACACTGATTTAGAAAGAGAATTCTGGATTACAACAGGCGCTAGTGGTTACGGATGTGAAGCAGTACTAAGTCAGCAGTATGATGATAAGCAAGATAAGCAAGGTAAGGAGAACTACATAGCGGACGCACTATCCCGAATAGATATCTCAGAGTTAAAACAACTTTCAGTAAAAGCCAGTAAAATATTAAAATTTGCAACTAGATCCATTAAAAAGCCTAACCCCGACAATGTTAGGAAAGAAATACGTCACTATGAGAACCCCAAAATAAACGAAGCACTAAACAAATACGAAGTTAGAAAGCATATTCAGCTCGTTTTCAACCCACCGAAATTACATTTCAAAAAAGGAAAGAAAATTTGTAGCTATATAAATACAAGCAACCTGATTATTGAGACGAATTCTTTGCCAGGCTTACGAAAGAAGCCGCCAATTTAGGACTTGTAAAAATTCAATTGTCCTTAGGAGACAAATTGTTTAATCAAACTCGAGTAGATGAATTTAAAGAAAAGGGTACCCAAGTTCTCAAGTGACAGACGTTGAAAAAATCAACGAAATCATTAGGCAGTACCATGGCGATCCAATTCGGAGGGGCCACCTAGGAATCGTACGTACTTCTAATAAAATTGGGCAACATTTCTACTAGAAAAATTGAAAAAGGACAAGAAATATGTTAACAATTGTATACAATGCAAAAAGAACAAAATAGATAGACACATAAGACCCCACTCTATATTTACGACACGTACGACAAATAATTAAAATACCGACTACAGGTAGCGCAACAAAGAACCAAAGAGTTCATAACAAAAAAAAAAGAAAACCAGAAACTAATTTACGAGAGGAAAATACAATCTAAGGAAATTAGCACAGGAGATTTAGTGTTAACAAAGGATGACACAGGCCAAAAGTTAGATAGTAGATACCAGGGTCCCTTTAAAGTAGAAAGCATAGATAAAAATAATAATTATAGTTTAGCACCTAACAACATAGACAATGATTTAGTCAGAAAACAATTAAGTAGAAATATTGTAATACACAAAAACAGACTAAAACTTATAGACTTAAATGTAATATACTTATGAAAAAAAAAATAAATAAATAAATAAATAAAAACCACTAACATTACGAAAAAGCACAATCAATACACAAAACGTATTTCACACAAAATGTAAACAAAACTAATTATGCAATAAAACAATGTGAAAGAATGTTCATCCATTGACACTGACAATGTATAAGCATTCTTCAAAGGAAGAGAGGTGCAGCGTATCAAGAAGCAAACGCCACAACAGAATACCAATAACATAAATAAAGCACAAATGATTCACGGTGCTAGTGACCTAACACTCATTTGAACTAATTCAAGTGCTCCGCCTTAGAAACACAGCAGCAAATGTATCACCGATTGTGTTTTTAGTTTTTAAATGCATTTTATTTCACTTATCATTACTTCTTACATTCTAACAGAAAATGCTTAAATGCTAGCTTTAAATTACTAAACAATCTTATACTAACTTACTGCCCCTACACAGGCACTCTAAGCTACTCTAAATTCGTATTTCTATGTCTTTCGACTTAATTTACATTGTATTTATGATTATTTATTTTCTATACTTAAGGCTAAGAAAAAATTGCTATGTCTTAGTTTTAGTCTTTCATTTCCATACACAACAATTATAAAAACAACATATTACAATATCTTAATTTATGTCTGTCGATACGAGCTAAACTTATCATATAGTAATACTTTCCTGTCCAAACTTATCTTAACGCAATCACATATATTAAGAAAATAACTTAATAACTACGAGTAATGCAAATCTAACGCATTACTGTTTAACCTTTGTGGAGTCGTATGAAATTGAAATCTAACCTTCTAAGTTGTTCATTTGTGAAGTTGTCATAATAAAAGCTCTTTATTAAATGGTCATCATTTCTTTCGTCTTAGTTGAGCAGCTTGAATTTAAGAAGCCAATAGTTAGTTCGTAATAAATAATTCCAGGATGCACCATATGTCAAGTCAAATATCGTAAATAATTTTTTTGAACTGTCGAGTCTTCCAAACAGCTCTGAGAATTTCGTCAAAGCAATCGAGTCCAGAGATGTATAACAAGAAGAAAGCGCGCTGAAAAATAAACTATTGAAAGAGGGAAGAAGCCAAGAGGGAGACATGCGAGAAAACTATAAGCCAGCGGTGGATTTTTTTTCAAAGCAGGAGTCCAAACCACAGAAAACAATGTTTACGAGTTAGTGCTACAAGTGTGACTCTCTGAGTGTCGGACGAATGCTTGAACAAAAGTTGTAACAAACAAAGTGACATTTATATTCGCCATACTCAACGGTTCAAATGTTTCGGTTCTTAATAAACACAGTTGGCTAATCGATGGCCGATCCACATACAACATGTGCTGTGATAAGTTGTGCAAATCACCCCCTCCATTCCTATTTCCCTTTTTTGTCTTTTTGGAATTTTTTTTTCTTTTTATCATTCTGGTGTTTTCCAATCTTTTCTTCCCCCTCCGCTCTCTGGTAGTCATGGAATAGGTTGGATTCACTTCCTTCGCGCTCCCACGCGGACGGACTGGAGACTAGCGGACAGACGGTCTGCCCCTCTTCGATGCTAAAAAATATTTTACGCCCAATGGCCGCAAGCTCAACTTACATATGTACTAATTGTTTGAAAAAAAAAATTATGTACCCCTAATGCTTTTTAAAAATAATTTTTTTACCCATACGGCGGTCCTTATTTGAAGCCCTCAACATTTAAGCTTTAGTTTTGGGTCAGAGATCGGCCTCGAACCAAAGCAATCACGGCAGAACAAACATAACTAACAAACATCAACAAGTGTGATTGGCTGGGGATTTTAGGAGAGGTTGTTAGAGCTCAAGACGTGATTTCTATTGCGCTGACATATGAATTGGCAGAACGCCATTTGCGTATGCGTGTGTGAATGAGTGTGTGAGTAGCGGTAAGATCATTCGATAGCTTATCGTTTTACTGGTTACAGTCAAGAAAAGAAAGTCAACAAAGAAAAACTAACTAAAAGAGAAAAAGAAAAAACCAAAAGTAACGACACTTAACATACAAGAGACAACAAAAATAAAAACTTAGACAAAAGAAATAAGGAAAAGTGACAAGAACCAGAACATGAACAACAAAATCAAAAACTGAGCACGAAGAATAATTTACAAATCCAATACGATAACAGGACGAACAGAACAGTGTTTAGCCTCCTCCACCAGCAGACACACCAACTAGAGAGAGACCTCGCTTAGGCAGAAAAACCCCTAAAAGAGCTAAGTATGCCTTTTGAAGTTTCGAATAGATATACGTATGTGTGTACATATTTGTTGGCGTCCAACGTGAGGCTTAAAAAAAATTAAAAATTATTAAATGCAACAGAAGTTTCGTTAAATTGGAGGGAAGTGTATTCGTTCTTTTCTTAAAAGTGCAAATAATCATTGGTGTTTTCTTTATATCCGGTGTGCAATAGTTTGACAGCTGGGTGCTGTAGAAATAGGGAAGGCACTGAGAGATGTCAACCTGGCAATATCCAGTGTTGCAACTATCTTCTACACATCAATTGTGCTTATAATACCGCAACAACAAAACCCCTGGTTCCATGAAAGTGTCGACAAGCACATGCAGCTAAGCAGGATGCACGCAATGCGGCGCTGCGAAGAAAGACTAGAGCTGCTCACGAGCTCTGAGCAGAAGAGAAGAGACGACCACTTGTTTCTCAGAAAAATAAAAGAAAGAGCATGAGAAGCACTCGCTCGTGGAAATTGGAAGACGAAAAACCCACAGACACAAACCTCGAACCGAAGCTTGTAGAGACGAACAAGGGAACATGGTAGTAGAGTTGCAGTCGATGCTGAGTATCTGGAAAAATCATTTCTGTAGACTGTGTGACGGCGATTACGAAACAAACACCGCTGTCAGGACGAATGATCACCTCATTCTGGATGATCTAGACCACCTGACCTGGATGAAGTGAAGACACGAATATCTAAGCTGAAGTCCATCTAAGCTGCTGGTTCAGGCGGCCTACTTATCAAGCTCACCAAAGCGGCAGGCGATGATTTGGTGAGGAGCAAATATGGTCGGAGGAAAATATACCCGATGAATGGAACCTCAGCATTGTTTGTCCAAACCTCAAGAAAAGAGACCCTCTGAACTACGCCAACTACAGAGGCATCAGTCTGCTAAACATCGCATACAAGATCTTATCTACCGTATTGTGTGAATAGCTGAAGACGTTTGTCAACAACGTGATAAGTTTATATGAGTGTGGCTCCTGGCCAGGAAATGTCACCATCGATCAAATATTCACACTACGGTAGATCTTGGAGAAAACCCATGAGCCTCAGATCGATACACACCAGCTATTTATCGATTTTATGACCGAGTATGACAGCATGTAAATAGACGAGCTATACCGAGCAATCTCTTGTTTTAGCATCCCTGCCAAACTTGTCCGTCGGTGCAGGATGACGATGGAGAATGCACGCTGCCCCATCAAGGTGGGTAAAGATTTTACCAAGACATTTCATGTCATAAAAGGATTAAGACAAGGCGATGCGCTGTCACGCCCTATTACTCGCATACGTCGACGACATTGATATGATATATGCTGTCAAGCAAAAAGGACACTCAACACTCGGACAGAACGTGACCTTCGACAAATAAAACTTTGATGTAGCTAAGGACTTTGTCTACTTTGTCATTTTGGTAAAATGACAGTTTTCATCAGTTAAGTTTATTTCGTGGTATTTGATTTCGAATTGATTCGGTAAATTAACTTGTTTTATTCCAAAATATTTCGCATCTACAAAGTGATTCCTAAAGACTCGGTAAGTAAATTGTTGATAATAACTAGTTGTTTGTGTAACCTCAACTTGCACCTCTCAAAAATGCTGTCCGATATTCAAAGCACCCGTGAAGTAAGGCCTCTTTCAATCTCTTTTAGTATTATGCAAATCAGCTCACTATCACTGGTTTGTCAACGTATATCAAGCCTGTAGCATTACACAGCAAGTTCAGGAAAAAAATCTCAACATAAAATATACCTTGAAGAAAGTAATTCCCAGCTTAAGCAAACGATAGTGAAAACTCAAAAGCATCTAGAAAATTTTAATCAACAACTTAAATCGACCGTCCTAGAAACGCATAATAATTTATTCGACACGCTGGAAAAGATTGTTGCTGACTTCAACAACCGTTTTGAGGATGTAAACCAAGACATCCGAGTCAATTTATTGTTCTGAGGTTGAGAACGAAATTCGCTTTCTGTAACGCAATAACTGATGTCCAACAAAAACAAACCAATCTACACAGCCTTTTTAATATATTATGCACTTCGCTCGACTGCACACCTACACCAATGACAAAACAAGCTTCTTGACACTCATTTGTGTTGCTAATGTTGTCATTTGAGTCTCATCTGAGCGGGGCCTACGGTTTATCGCCGAGTCCGAACGGCACTCTTTAGAAGCTTTTTCGTAGGCAATCTTACTTAGTTTGCAATTGCCCGCCGGAAGGGTGATGGCGATTTGAAAAACTGTTGGTGACCCAGCCAGGAATCGAACCCAGACTGTCTGCGTGATAGTCCAATGAGCTAACTATCGCGCTATCGCCATCGCGATAAAAAAAAAGTTGGGTTAAAAAATTTAACCTCTTTGAAAGTCTCTCTGCATGTAATCATGCGATCTATGGGAAAGCTTTTCAATTGAAATACCAAAAACAGCTAAGGTCTGTGTTTTCCCGAGGTGGGCGTGTATATGTACGAGCAGAACCCAACGAAGAACATTTTCTTATCGATTCTATGCACAATTTTTGTAATCATGTATATATCTTTATTAATTTCTTTGTTTATTCATTTCTACAAATTTACTGTAGTTCAGTCACTTGTTTATTTATTTATTTATTCACTTATTTGGATGGCAACGATTAGTATAAGGCCTCGTAGTAGTAGCATCTTCCGACAGGTGCTGGTTCCTTAAATGACGCGAATGAGCCTCTGTAGCCGAACATCTTGCATCTCTGCTAATAAGCCCTACTTCACGCCTCCCCGTGGCGCTATCTGGGAATCTCACTAGAGGTTGCAAAGTGAAGAGAGCAAATGGCGAGTTTCCTGCGCCATTAACCAGGATTAGTGTCGGAAAAACAAAACAAGACCTCTTCCGGGCTACTCCGACATATTTGGAGCTCAGGCCGGAAAGGATTTCCAGGGCTTAGTCAGGGTCCTGGAAAAGAGATGGTGGCGGACGAGCCCTATATGGGCCAACGGCAGCGCTCACATCCCGGAATGAGTTACAAGCCTCGGTGTAACCGACCCCTCTTCCTAGGGGCATTAAAAATTGAACTAGTCCTCCAGGTTGGGGGTTGTGCCGCCGGGGTAACAGCCCGGCCATTTAAAAAAAATTAAGTTACGAAGCATCAACAAGCCTCGGATATGGACGGATCTACTGTTGACAACCCACGCAAACGATTTAAGGACAATGAGCTTCGGATATGCACGTGGAATGTTAGATCCCTTAATAGACCACGTGCAGCCGAGCAACTAGCTGAGGCCCTAGACTGCTGCAAAGCCGACATAAGCGCCATTCAAGAAATGCGATGGGATGGGCCGGACAAAAAGAAGATGAAAAACTGCGACATCTACTACGGCAATTGTTATCAACGGCAAAAGCAGCGCTTATTTGGATGCGGATTTGTTGTCGGAGGCAGACTAAGACAAGAAGTCCTCAGCTTCCGGCATGTGAGCGAGCGCCTCGTAGCAATCCGCATCAAGTCTAAATTCGCCAATACTAGCCTTATATGCGCGCATGCCCCCACAGAGGAGAAAGATGACGACACCAAGGATGCCTTCTACGAGCTCCTTAACAAGACCTACGAGCAATGCCCTAGCTATGACATTAAAATTGTCCTCGGTGATCTTAATGCAAAGCTAGGAAGAGAGGGTATCTTTGGTGGAACAATCGGAAAATATTGCCAGCCCAACACCACCTCCGATAACGGATTCAGGCTAATCGACCTTGCGGCGGGGCGAAACATTGTCGTGGCTAGCACGCGGTTCCCACATCTCGACATACACAAGGGGACTTGGAGAACTCCTGATCAATCAACAGTCAACCAGATTGATCACATTGCGATCGACGCAAAACATTCCTCCTGTATTATAGATGTCCGTATGTTCCATATGGACCATTACCTTGTTGTACGGTTGCGGATATCCCAAACTACGCCTAGACAAACTAATGCTGTGGGAAAATTCGACGTCAGACGGCTACAATCGCAAGAGATCGCCAAGTCCTTTTCCGATCGGGTGTCTCTTAATGTCTTAAGAGGTCCAATGCCACCAGCATCAAGCATCGAAGACCACTGGAAACACTGTCAAAACACCATCAGAGATGCCGCTTCTGATGTGCTGGTTTCACTCGTCCACCACAACGAAACCCCTGGTTCGATGATGAATGCCGGCAAGCACATGCAGCTAAGCAAAAAGCACGCAATGCGGCACTGCAAAAAAATACCAGAGTTGCTCATGAGCTCTATGAGCGGAAGAGGAGAGACGAACACCGGCTTCTCAGGAGGAAGAAGAAATATCATGACAAACAAACCTCGAACCGAAGCCTGTAGAGATGAACAAGGGAACATCGTAGCAGAATCGCAGTCGATGCTGAGGATTTGGAAGAACCATTGCTGCAGACTGTATAACGACTGTATGACGGACCAAATACCGCTGTCAGGCAGAACCAACCTTTCAACTTGTACGATGATGACTAGCAATTCCGTCCACCCGACCTGGATGATGTGAAGATAGCTATATCTAAGCTTAAGTCCAACAAAGCTGCCGGAGCCGATGGCCTGACTGCCGAGCTCTTCAAAGCGGCAGACGATGACTTGGTAAGAAGCATACACCAACTCATCTGTAAAATATGGTTGAAAGTTTGCCCGATGAATGGAACCTCAGCATTGTTTGTCCGATTCTCAAGAAATATGACCCTCTGAACTGCGCCAACTACAGAGGCATCAGTCTCCTTAACATCGCATATAAGATAGTATCTGCCGTATTGTGTGAACGCCGGGGGCCCTCCGTCAACAACCTGATAGGCCCATATCAGTGTGGCTTCAGGCCAGGAAAGTCCACCGTCGACCTGATATTCACACTATGGCAAATCTTGGAGAAGACCCATGAGCTTCAGATCGACACCCACCACCTGTTCATCGATTTTAAGGCCGCGTATGACAGCGTCTATAGAGACGAGCAGTCATTCTCACAGCTTGAATTCTCCACCCCCTAACATGTATGTGTGCGAACATTGCAGTGATAATATCCCCGCCGAAAGTGACTTTGCTGTGTGTTCGTTTAGTAAGCGAAAGCTTCATTTCGTGTGCTCTACGGTCACAGAAAATTTATGGAGAACCATTGGATCGAGAAGAGAAGTGTGGAAATGCCAATTATGCAGAAATAGTGGAGATGTCCAAAGTACGGCTGCAGTTAGCAGCGCTCCCTCACCCCAACAGGAACACCCATCAAAAAGGATGAGAGAGCCCAGCACCCCCGGCAACCTAGCTAACAACATCTCAAGTCACAGTAACTCGACTATTCTAGCGGAAATACGTCTACTGAGAGGGGAAATAAAAGAAATTACGGCAAGTTGCGATTTCCTAGCTGCAAAGTACGATGAACTCAACACATACAAATAACGACTTTATAGAAAACATAAACAAAGAATTGAAAGACCTCAGAGAAAGCAATAAAAAAAGGATGAGATAATAGAAAACATGCAATCACAGATCAACACACTCAGTTAACACGCGTAAGCAGTCACCTATCTAACGGAAATACGAGAAGGCTCAAGTATCCAGTCAGACGCATTGTATGCATTTTTCACTTTCATGCACGAACTTGCATGAGCTTTCCCGTGGGAACCAAGGCCATTGAAGTCAATTGTATCGAGGTTAGATTTTAAGTATGAGTTTCATTGTTAGGCAGTTCGAACGAGCACCTGGTTGAATAAACAACATTTATAACGTTAAGTTTGCGTTTCATTTAATCCAAGTTGCGCGGATATAATTTTTTTGGAAAACTCCTTACGAAGGACTTTTACTGGCGTCCGAGGAGGGACAGCCCAAAAACTCGTGTGTGAATCCTAAATAAGTAAAATAACTGAAACCCAAATCACTTAAAATTGCAAAAAATAATTTCTGTTAAATCCGATAAGTGAAGTGAATGATACCCAAATCACTTAAAATTCCAAAAAAACATTTCTGTTAAATCTGCAGTGAACGAACCCCAAAGTACCTTCAATTCCAAAAAAATTATCCTACAAAAAGAAAGTACGAGTAGAAACCAATAAGTGAAGTGAACAAGTAAAGTAAAAAATTTTTGAAAAAAATACTCGAAGTTACAAACAGTTAAGGGAAAAATAAGAGGAATCAACCATCCTATTTTAAAAGAAAGAAGAAGAAGACCAACTAAGGATTCAAACGATGAGGGGCTGTCCTATATTCCTAGGATTGTAGTAAGATAAATTTAAGCAAATAATTGTAAGACAAAATATGCCAAATTATTTATATATCTGATAAGACTAACATAGGGTCTTAAACCAAAAAAACAAAAAAGAAGAAACTCAAGCAGAGTTTATTAAACATAGCTCAAAAGGGGCCGGCTTACTTAAGAATTAATTAATTTTAATCACTAGTGGTGAAGAACCTCATACTCTAGTAGGTCGCTGCGACTTTTTACGCATTAACGACTTAAGAGGATCCATATGAGCCTTCCGAACTAAAGTAGCTACCCCGAAAGTTAATGGAGAGCGCTTAGCAGGCATCTAGGGAACCTTAAACCAACGTCATTCTTTTGACAAAACGATTTAAAATACCTTTAAGAAATAATTAATCAAAAAAAAAAATTATAATATTAAGGAAAAATTATTTGCCACTTCTGTTGTTATTTTACTGTCGCGTTTTGTTATATTTAAATTTGTTCATTTTCCGGGCTCTCGAATACTTCCTTGGTAGTCTCTATTAGAATGAATGAGATTAAGACATCCGTCACTCAGCTCACGGGAGCTATAAATTCCGTAATAGAACAGCTTAGGGCAATAGAAGGCCGCATTAGCACAATAGAACAATTTAATCCACAAGAGTCCATTAAACACGTTAACGAACGCTTAGCGGTTATCGGCAATCGACTCCAGGTTGTGGAGCAGGGAGACAGCTCCGTTCCACTTGCGGAAGTCGCGGTACAATTATGTGGGCCAACATGAGAACAATACCTAAAGGATATTTCTAAACTCCCTGATTCGGTGAAGGAATTACAAGTCTTTGATGGCAACCCAGTCCAATATGTCTCCTGGGTCTACAGCGTAGAGACAATTCTGAAGGACTATGAAATAGTCCGTAATAAGCCAATCTACCGTGCGATTTTACAACATATACGTCAAAAAATAAGAGGCAGGGCGAATTCTGCTCTTGTCTCATACAATATATTCGATAACGAGTGGATCGAGATCAAAAAAAATCTCTCGCTCCTTGAACACCAACTCAATCAGCTCACACAGGGTGGCTCAAGAGTTGATGATTTCTATGCCACCGTGAATCATCAATTCTCCTTGATAATCAATAAGATCAGGGCTGAAACTTACTCCACCGAAACCATGAATGCTCTGGTGGAAACATATAGAAACCGTGCCCTCGACGTGTTTGTTCGTGGGCTTAATGGAGATCTTTCAAGACTCCTTATCATTCAGAAGCTAAGAACCTTCCCTGAGGCATATTCAGCAAGCTTAGAGATGCAAAACCTGAACTTCAGAAACAATTCTCTACATGTCAGGGCAGCCAATACAATCTCTTCCCCTGTGAACTACGACTTTAGAGGTAACTCAGGATCTCATCACAATCCTGGAAACCCCAACAAGTCGTGTCCCCCAAGAGATCCTGCTCATCATTCACATCATTCGGGGAGGTCAAACTCTCAGAAACAGCATCAACCCCAAAGGCCAACAGGGCCAAAGCCTCCAGTAAAAATGGAAGTAGACAATTCCACCCAATCTAGGAAGGTTAACTATATGAATTTGCCAAAATCAGCTAAGAGGGAATCGAAATCCGATAACTACCCTCGAAAACAACAGAGCCTAAATCACGTAGTGTTCACAGGTCCGGAAACACCACGAGTGAAGAAAACCCAAAAATAGAATCCACTAAACTCCCCAATGAAGAACCTAGAGGTGAAAATTTTATGGAAGGGGCCTCGTTTCCAGCGTACCATATATAGAATATGTAACGCGAGACGGGGACGTCCTAAAATTCCTCATAGACACTGGAGCGAATAAGAACTTCATCAAACACAATTTAGTTCCGTGCCCCGACCCCGTAAGAATCCCATTTCATGTCAACAGTCCTGCCGGAAATATCCTAGTTAGAAGCAAAATCTGTGGAAGGTTCTTCCATTACTTAGGCTGCGATCTCGAGATAACATTTTTCATCCTCCCAAATCTGAAATCATTTGATGGTATAATAGGTGACGATACTCTGAAGCAGCTGAAGGCTGTAATAGATAGAGAAAAACATATGCTTACCATTGATTCGAATAAAATCATTCCTCTCAAAAACAGTACTTCTGCTGAATTAATTAGTCAAATGCTTACCTTAGGCGAAAATGTTTCCATGTCAGGAAGATCTAGGTTAGGATATCTTTATATGAAGTTCAAAAGTCTTTTCGGTCCAGTGGGGAATGAGAAGGTGAAAACCAACGTCCGAGCGGAAATTCGTACAAACACCGACGAGCCAATCTATTCCAAAAGTTACCCTTATCCCGCTTGTATGAGGGAAGAAGTTGAGAGACAGGTAAGTGAACTCCTATCAGAGAACATCATTCGTCCATCCAACAGCCCGTATAATTCACCTATATGGGTTGTTCCGAAGAAGCCAAAGCCAGAGAAGCAGAAGAAAAGCAGTACAGAATGGTCATCGATTACAAGCGTCTAAACGCCGTAACAGTTCCGGATACATATCCTATCCCCGATATCAACAGCACACTTGCCAGTTTAGGTGATGCTCGATTCTTTACCACGCTAGATTTAACCTCAGGGTTTCATCAGATCCTCATGAAAGACAAGGACATTACGAAAACAGCGTTTTCAACGATGAATGGGAAGTATGAATATCTAAGACTTCCGTTCGGCCTCAAGAATGCTCCAGCAATCTTTCAGCGCATGATAGATGATGTGCTAAAGGAGTTAATAGGTAAGATCTGTTATGTCTATATAGATGACATAATTATTTTTAGTAAAACAGAGGAAGATCATCTAAGAGACATAGAGATCGTCTTTACCAAAATCAGTGAAGCCGGGTTGAAAATCAATCTGGAAAAAACTAACTTCTTGGCTACCAGCGTCGAATTTCTTGGCTATCTTGTTACTCCCGCTGGCATCCTTCCAGATCCAAAAAAGGTTAGGGCTATCGAAAAAATCCTTCCACCGACGAACTTAAAGGAACTAAAAAGCTTTCTCGGGTTGACTTCGTACTATAGGAAATTTATCCGTGATTATGCCAAATTAGCCAAACCATTGACGAATATAACTCGAGGAGAATTTGCACAAGTTCGAGCTAACCAATCGAAAAATGTTCCAATATCTCTCAATGAAGATGCAGTTAAGGCTTTCGAAACCTTAAAGGAGCTACTCACTTCTGCAGAAGTACTTGCGTTTCCGAACTTCGAGAAAAGCTTCAATTTGACCACGGATGCTTCTAATTTCGCGATCGGAGCAGTGCTGTCTCAAGGTGAGCACGGTAAGGAGAGGTCCGTCGCATATATATCTCGTTCTCTGAATCGAACAGAGGAAAATTACGCAACGAATGAGAAGGAGATGCTTGCAGTAGTCTGGGCTCTGGATAATTTGAGAAATTATCTGTATGGAGCAAAAAAGATCAAGATTTACACAGACCACCAGCCTCTTACATTCGCACTGAGTAATAGAAATCACAATGCAAAACTCAAACGCTGGAAAGCAAGGATTGAAGAGTATAACTACGAATTGATTTACACACCTGGTAAATCGAATTTCGTGGCGGATGCTCTCTCACGCCTGAAGACAGAAGTTAACCATCTGCCTACTCTACCTAGTGGAGCCGGAACAGCTGGCGACATAAGCACCGAAACTGCAAGCGACCTACAAGAAGCACTCTCGGAATCAGCCACAGATACTGCAGGTGAAGGACGAGCCTCCGGGGCAGACTCACTGACTGGTACGGCTGAAGAGGGACTTTGTGAGCTCTCAGACAGTGATACAGATTCGTGCACAGCGCACAGTGCCGACCAGGATAATTCCGACCTAATTCCACATGTAGAAGCTCCAATTAATGTGTTTAGAAACCAACTTATTTTCAGAACTGGCATAGATCTCCGTGCTCACGAGGAACCGCATCAGGGCTATCATCGTCATTATATTTCTGCCAGAACCTTTTGTCAGGACAATCTCATAGAATTGCTTAGGGAAAACTTAAACCCAAATGTAGTAAACGGGATCAAAATTCCAGAGAGCTATCTGGGGTTGCTACAAAAAGTTTACCTAGAAAATTTCGAGAAATACAAGATTCGTGTGACACAAAGAGTTGTCGAGGACATTGCTAATGAAGATCGCCAATTCCTAATTATAGAGAAAGAACACAGAAGAGCCCACCGGTGGGCAAGGGAAAACAAAGAGCAAATCCTCGAACAATTTTACTTCCCACATATGATGTCCAGAATAAAAAAACTAACTTCGTCATGAGAAATCTGTAATACTAACAAGTATGACCGACACCCCATAACTCCCACTTTACAGGAAACCCCCACTCCAAAGTATCCATGTGAAATTCTTCATATGGATATAATGGAACTTCAAAATGAAAAATTCTTAACCGTAGTTGACAAGTTTTCTAAGTTTTCTAAATTTTTCCACATTAAAGATAAATCAGCCATTTACATTAGATCAAAATTGATTACAATTTTACATTACTTCACAGTCCCACAAATTTTAGTGACGGACAATGAAAGAGGCTTCCTCAGCCCAATCGTCCTAAATTTCATTAAAACGCTAGGAATTAAATTATATTTAACCCCAACACACAGGAGCGAGGTAAATGGTCAAATAGAAAGGGTACATTCCACTATACTAGAAATTTATCCGTGCCTTAAGGCAGAGAATCCAGACTTAAAGCTTAAGGAACTTGTCTACGTAGCCGTGGATCGTTATAACAATACAATACATTCGGTCATCAAACGAAAGCCGACAGACATATTCTTTAATAGGTCCCAAAGAGTAAATTATCAGAACCTTTTGAACATCCGCTCAAAAATCAATAAGGATCTTAGGGGCATTATTAAGCGAAATATGGAAGCTAGAAATATAAGGTTAAATCTAAAGAGAGGAAAACCCAGGGAGTATCGCGAGGGGGACGTGATTTACACTGCAATTAAAAGAATCAAAGGAAAAAATAAGCCCTTGTTTAAAAAAGAAATTGTGGCAAAAAAATAATCGCGTTACAGTAACAACAGACAGTGGTAGGAAAATTCACAAAGCCCATCTAAAAAATGTTAATGTCCAAAAATAGAATTAAAGCGTTTGAGACTAAAAAAAAAAAAAACAAAAAAGGGGAATGTTTCCCTATATTACTCGTATAAAAAATTGTAAATTTTATAACAATTTCTGCACTTGTATATACTATATGTAACACACATACGTAACTAGAGTTAAGCTTTTATATTTGTAATAATGACCTTTTCTTTAAATAAAATAACAACTTTGTATTACAGTTTAGTTTTGTTGGTTCCCTCGGAAGCCTTGCATATATTTTCATATAAATCGCCAATCGTGACCGTTAGAGAAGGTGACGCCTGGATGACGAATGGATACTTCAGGCTTAAGAGAACTCCGTGATCCACGGGCAAGAAGAGCTAGATCCATAAATTGGATTGGGACTGCCTGGAAATGGCTGGCGGGTTTCCCTGATGCAACTGACTGGGACAAACTCTTACAAACACAGACTGACTTAGCAACGAATAATGACCATCAGTACAAAATTAACGAGAAGTTGTTTGACGCAACGCATGAGGTTATGAACAAGGTTAACAAAATGATCGACCGCTACAATAACGCCTTACAAAAGGGGGTATCTGAGAAACTTAGACATGACTTACTTGACAAAATACTTATACTAAAAGAGGGAGTAAATGAAATTATTAGGGCCTGCCAAATGGCTAAGACAGGGATAGTGAATAGCAACATATTAGACTCTGAAGAGGTTAACACTATAATAAACGAGCTAGAAATCCTACCTTACCAAAACGTCGTTGAAGCTGTAGAATACGGCCGACCCTCCGTTTTTACAAACGGAACTTTATTGCTGTACGTCCTTTCAATTCCAAAGGTCGCACCCAAAATTTTTCATCTAGTGAACGCTCGCGCTGCAATTAATGACGGAAAACAACTTGACTTAAACTTTACGAAACTACTCATAAACTACGACGAAACGTTCGGACTAGAGGGTGACTGCCTTCATATTGGAAATACTTCCGTATGTGAGGAAAGGGTGGTAAAGAAATTACCAGAAGATACTTGTCTACCAAGGATCCTCAAGGGTGGTACAGCAGCTTGCGACTTTAGGAAGCATAATGCAGAGATCCTTGAATTGATCGGAGAAAACACTATCTTTATTACTAACTTTAACGGCTCTCTTTTAGATAGGAACTGCTCAATTCCTTTAGAAGGCACTTACTTGATCCAACTGGACAACGAGACAATCAGCATCAAGGATCGAACTTACTCTAGTACAATTTCCAAGGGTCTACAAGCACTCCCTCCTGTCCTGGTCAACGTAACTAGCAGAAGGGTGAAAATTGATATAAATCATTTACATGACATCAGTGTTAAAAACATAGAACACATTAAATCCTTAAAAGAAAGTTTTAGTTCTTCTTTAATTACAGAAACTTGTATCATCATAGTAATCTTCATTTCAATCTGTTTGCTGTGTGGAAAGATCTACGGGAAAGCCAACATTCCAGAACTTCGTGCATCCTTTCGGGGCAAACAAGTCCCTTGCTCAGCCCAGCGTGTTACCAAGGGGGTTCAAACACCCGATGGAAATCTAAATTGCTCAACATGTTCATGTGTAGATCTGCGGGACGCAGATATTTAAAAGGGCGGCAGTTAACACGCGTAAGCAGTCACCTATCTGACGGAAATACGAGAAGGCTCAAGTATCCAGTCAGACGCATTGTATGCATTTTTCACTTGCATGCACGAACTTGCATGAGCTTTCCCGTGGGAACCAAGGCCATTGAAGTCAATTGTATCGAGGTTAGATTTTAAGTATGAGTTTCATTGTTAGGCAGTTCGAACGAGCACCTGGTTGAATAAACAATATTTATAACGTTAAGTTTGCGTTTCATTTAATCCAAGTTGCGCGGCTTGTTCGCGCGGATATTATTTTTTTGGAAAACTCCTTACGAAGGACTTTTACTCACTCGAACAGCAAGCATTTACAAACAATATTGATATTAAAAATATTCCCCTTACACAACAAGAAAACCTAACAGAAATTGTAAAGGGCATAGGTAAAACGCTTAATTGTGAGATAAACGACAATGATATCACAGATATATATCGAACGAAAACAAAAAATCCTGAGAAATCCACAATTGTTGCAACATTTGCATCCCGAATAACGAAAATGCAATTTATCAAACAAACTCGCTTCATCAAACTAAGAGCTGTAATGGAAAAAATCAACAGCTGCACACACGCGAACACATCTCTGCCTGATGCTACGGTGTATATCAACAATCAGCTTACTAAATATAACAACACTTGATATGGATGGCAAAGGAGAAAGTGAGACAAGAAAACTGGAGATTTGTGTGGGAAAGTGCAGGAAGAATATTGGCCAGACAAAATGAGAGTACGCAGCCCATATTAATAAGTTCCGTTGACGATATTATAAAAATTGCACGCACACAATAATAACAGTGTTTGTAAACAAAAGAAACACAAAAACTTTTAATGTCGAAATGGAAAACGCAAATAGAAACGATGGCTTACATGTTGATTTGAATTGTAGGGTAATGAATGGTTTTAGCAACATCAACATAAATGAACTAGCAAAAAATAAATGTTGCTACTTGAATTTTAACGTAAGATCCTTGCGTAAGAATTGGAACGACTTCTGTTTGAATATAAACCGCTTTGTTAATGCATTAAAAATTATAGTATTGGTTGAAACAAATATAGAGGAAGAAGAACAAAAGTTTTATAGGCTAGATGGCTTTCAAACTAAATTTCTGAATAGAAAAAATCGCAGAGATGGTGGAATTTTAATGTTAATTCGAGACGGCTTAGAATACACACCACTTACACCTGAAAGCGTGTCATACGAAAGCATACGAATTCGAATTGTGGAAAACAATAAAAACAAATATACAGACCAGCAGGCTATAGCAAAAATTGAAGAATTCAGAAACGATATTGAACAATTGGGGAAAAGGGATATTGTAGTAATGGGAGATATGAATATTAATATTAAAGATCTAAATTTATATGACAAATCAGTTTTTATTCAAGAAACAACTGTATTTGAAATGTCAAGAATAATTGGTTTGCTTGACGAAAATAAGTCACCTGGTATTGATGGAATTCGAGCGTTGGATATCAAACCTCACGCGGTAATTTTTGCGCCGATTTTGTGCAAACTTATTAATTTGAGTGTTACTCAAGCAAAAATTCCAGAAGCCTTAAAAACTGCAGTGGTCAGGCCAATATACAAAGGTGGTTCAAAAAGTTCCCAGGAAAATATTTTACAAAATCATTCTTATGAATAACAGTTTCACACGCTCCTGTATCTAACTCAAACTGCAAATTCTGATTTTCTACATTCAAATTGATTTTAAGCGGGTTGATCTTACGAGATCTTAAATTATTAATATTATTACATAGTTCATAACTTCATTCATCTTTATCGTCATCATCGATTTTCCTGACAGCACCTCGGAAATTTTTCTGTCTGCAAAATTGTTGGATTTGTCCCTGCCCTGCCGCAGCGAAAACAAACCACTCTTTTTTGAATTTTGCCCGTTGCACTGGTGCCCGCTACTTCACCACCATAATTTTAGTATTCCACTCTCTGTTTGTACTCTACTCCCCGTTTTTAGATCGTGCGCGTCCCTCTGCATTGTCCCGTTACCTCTCCCATTAGTTCTGCCTTACCTTTCAAAGCTTTTCCGCAATACATTCACTCCGCCCTCTTCTTCATTTATCATTACCACTTTGCTCGACGTCATCTCTACAGCCTTTGCAATATGGTATGTATTGCCTTTTCAAAAGTTTTCAATTCGCTTTCACAAAGCAATCGTTATTGGATTCTTTCATCTCCAATGCTACACACAAATTGTATCAACAGCGCCTTGTCTAAGAATTCGCCGACTTCACGTTGCTGCGAAATCCGCTAGATCTCTTCGTCAGCTTTGCGTTTGCGCTTAAAAAACTTATAACACTTAGAGATTATATTCCCTTTTGGTTTGAAATGATCACTTAATTTCTGTTTTAAGTCTTTGTAGGGAATCATTTTCTATCTTTGAGCTTGTTATTGACACAATAACTTTGTACAATTCAGGTCTTCCCAGACTGCACAAAAATTCAACTTTTTCTTCTTTAATACATGCATAACAATTTTCTTTATTTTGTTATCTCTTGAAATGAAGTTTTGTAAAATTTGTATTCCTGCATCTCTTTCTTTCTAAAAGTTCACTATTCCTAATGCTGCTTAAGCGTCTTAATAAGAGAGAAATTTCTCGTTGATACCATCAGCGGGCTATACCGACGAATCTCTTTTCGGGGGCAATAGCTTGAATGATTACCTGCGCTTTCTTCTTGAAGTCAGTCGTTCATAGACCTTAGGGAGGAGTAAACGTGTTTCGGCTTTCAAAGTGAAAAAAAAATAAATACGAGTAATTATTAGTTTCGTAAGTCGCACATTGAGAACTGTTTTTGTAAGTGCATCGGTAGCCCAGTGGTAGTGGCATTGGCCGATCAGTCGTTCATAGACCTCCGAGAGGAATAAACGTGCTTCGGCTTTCAAAGTGAAAATAAAAATTATCAGTTTTTCGTAAAACGTATTTTAGGAACTTTTTTGCAAGTGCATCGGTAGCCCAGTGGTAGTGGCATTGGCCGATAAAGCGGGTGTCGCCGGTTCGATTCCCGAAGAACAACAAGTCGCTTTTTATTTTTAAAAATAACACACAAAATCAATAATAAAAGTGAAATCAGGCGATGAGTGAGACGGAGCGGTCCGCTATTTCAATAACGGGACCAGCGGATGACGTGATGTCATCAGATGACCAGGCAGCAATATTGGCCCGTAATTCGAATATAATTATCAAAAGGAGGAGGAAGCTAAGGCCAACTCCTAATCTTGTAAGGCGCCCTTCCCTTTCTACGCATGCTGAAAAGCTGCCCGGTAGACCAAGGGAAGAGGTGCCAACAACATCGGCAAGGGCAGCTATTCAATATGTGTCTGACGGTGGAGAGGGCCACTATATGGGAGGCAATAACACATTTGCTTCGCTGGCGGCCTCTGAATCGGAAGACGAAGAGGATGAGGTAAATGCAGGTCCTTGCAGTCAATGTTAATTCACTGATTAGGATTGAGCGAAGGGCCACACTGTTTAAGTTGCTTAATGACCAAGTCCCTGATGTGCTTTTGGTTAGCGAAACTAAGCTAACCAAAAGACACAAAATGAGGCACAGAAGGTACAAAATCATGCGAAGAAATCGACCCAACTCCATACAAGGAGGAGGCGTTGCAATCTTCGTTAGAAAAGGTATACGTTTAAAAAGAATATACAGTCGTGTAGTATGTAGGTTTCAGGTGCTAGAAGCATGCATCATGTATATCCCTCTCCGTAATGGAAAGCGGTTATACATGGTGTCAGTTTATGCATCTAAGGGTACTCAATCCACCCTATTCATCTCAGAGCTCGAAACACTTTTTCGATTTCTGAGTCTGGAATTGGAGGAAAACTACTTCATTATCGTCGGAGATTTCAACGCTAAACATAGCGATTGGGGAAATAATACACCAAACACTAGAAGGAACCTGCTATTCAATTGGTGGGGTCAGCACAGTGTGATGTTCCGACTCGGCCTAAAGCCGACGGATAGTCCGTCGTTTCCTAGACACGGCTCCTCTTTGGATCTCCTGTTATTCGACATACGAATACAACTGACAGGTACGAACAAACAAACTTTAAACTGTCTTCGCACTTTTGTGTATGACATTGACCATTGCGGTCTTAGTACCGAAATAACCGTTCCGAACGAAAATGCGGAATTGAATGAGTATGTTGAAAGGCATTCCTACAACTATAGCAGAGTGCGTTGGACACACTGCTCCAGGACACTGACTAGAGCACTCTTCTCGAAATTGCTCAACCCACCGTCCAACAGAAATCTGTAAAACGAGGACATTGACGGGTTTCTAAAACTAATGGACGAGGCAATAAAACGAACAATGGACAAAACGATACCTCGGTATCAGTACACTGACAAGGAAGACTTGTTCCGCAATTCAACTATGGACGCACTGCACCGACATAGAAGTAGACTACTCTCAAGACTTAAGACCTTGTACGAAAAAAAGGAAAATTACAAGTCTTCTGTAAGTTTGTATTGGAACAACAAAATTCAGGCTGTGAACACCAGCTACCCGCAAATGTTCCCGCAAATAAATAAAATATTTCGGAGGAAAGATCAAAACGACCTTTCATGTCTTAAAATCGCCCGAACGTCAGACAATGAACGCATACTTTCAACAGCAGGCATAGATCCAAATGATGCTGTTGATGATGACAACTTCTTTGTGATCGAAGATCCGCAGGAGAAGTTTGAGGCTATAGGAGCGACTTTCCAGGAAGTGAACAAGACAAATGACATCATTGGCCCGAAAAACGACCTAGAAAATTGAGTCCTTGTGCGCAATTTCTACCTTCGAAATGAAATAGTGAACTGAAGAATCGAGAACACAGGTTTTACCCAGTTCAGTGACGAGAACATGGTAAATAATGTCATCGCCAATGAAAGGGAACAATCCCCGTTCATTTCGAAGGGAGAGCTTCAAAAGATCTTCGGCACAATAAGAAGTAAGAAATCAGTGGGAACCGATGGAATACCGAACATTGTGCTTCGACATCTCCCACTAGAAGCAGTGGATATTTATACCACCCTGTTTAACAATGCAATGAATAATGCACATTGGAAAACTGCGGTGGTACATCCATTCCCTAAAAGGGATGAAGACACTCCCAATCCAGCGAATTTGCGGTCGATCAGTCTCTTTCCAAACATCAGTAAGGTTTTCGAAAAAGTCATCAATAGAGTATTGACTAAGTGGGTTGAGGACAGAAATATAGTTCCGGACAAGCAATTCGGTTTCAAGGCGGGGCATGGTGCTATACATGCCACGTCTTAACTGGTTTCTGATGTCCAATGGAACAATGCCAACAACCAATGAAAAGGTTCCTAACTGATTGACTTGGAAAAGGCCTTCGATACCGAATGGCTAGAAGGACTCTTTCACAAGTTGAACATACTATGCATTACTAAACCACTGTTGTATATTGTTTTCAATACGCTCACAGATAGACAGTTCATCGCAAAAAATTGCGATGTGGCTTCTACTAGTACATTCAACATTAAAAACGGTCTGCAACAAGGTGCGGTTAATTCGCCAATCCTTTTCAACATTTACACAAGTGATCTGATAGGGTCAATTCACCAGGCCATAGCGTACGCAGACGACTTAATCGCGTACAAATCAGGTCCAAAAATTGAGGTAATAAACATTCTTTTACAACGTGACTTCGATAAAATTAAACAATATTGCGAAGACTGGAAATTGAAGATCAACTTTCAGAAGTCGGAAACCATTCTATTTAGGACGCCTTTGTCTGGGGCATCTGCGGATACCAGAAAGAATTGGCGAAAGTTTCAGATCATTGGACAACACGGGCAGCCACTTGTTTGTCGAAATGTAGTCAGATACCTTGGGATTTGGCTTGATCAATATCTGTATTTTAACAAACATATAGATGTAGCTCTGGCCAGAGCCAAAGGTGCTTTTGCCCTTACAAGGAGACTGTTTTATAGCAGGCAAATCGATGCGAGGGTAAAGGTGATCTGCTACATGGCCCTTATTCGGCCTATACTTACATTTGGTTGACCCGTGTGGTTCAACGTGAGAGCAAGTCTTTTGGAGAAGTTTCGGGTGTTTGAGAGGGCTTGCCTTAGGCTTGTCTTCGCTTATACAGAACACCAAATCGGAGTACATAAAATTCTATCCTAATGAGGTCTTATACAATAGGGCGAACCTAATACGAGTGGGCAATTTTGTTATTAAGTTGATTCGAAGGCACATTGCAAGAGCAATGATCTCGTCGAACAACCTGATCTCTGGGGCTTACTACCCAATTATATGTATCACGAGAGAGTTCGCTTTGACGGCCCTATTCCTCCAGAAGCGTTCCTCTACCTCCACAAAAAAGGTCTGATCCAGGATAGATTAGCGGTGCCGTTAATCTTCCACGTCGCTCGAACAGCTGCGGAGAAGCGACTCAACTACAACAGAGACGACGCACACGGCAGTGCGGAGCGTCTCCGGTTTAATAGGGCCGTAGGTAGTCGCGACATGAGGGATGTTGCTCGGCAGCACCAACAATTTTGGTGGCTTGCAGAAGAAGGGGAAGCTCCATCATCGAATTCCTCTAGTGCAGGGTAGCTCCATTAGGGAGCAGTGTTGGTTAGCCTAATTTTTTTAGCCGTGGCCGGCTTACATAGGTATAGGCAGGGTTAAGTAAGATTTAAGAGTAAAAATCATAAAAACCAAAAAAATAAAACATAAAAAAAAATTATAAAACTGCAAAAAAAAAAAAAAAAATTGTAAAAACTGGGGAAAAAAATAATAAAAAAATAAAAAACAAGAGATGGGTAAGCTTATCTAAAAAAAAAGTGGTGGTCCAAGCCACACAAAAAAAAAATTAAGAAATAATGCTTATAGTATAAGTTAGCTTAAGTATGTTAAGTAGGCTTAGGATTTATTTTAAGTAGTCTTTAAGATTTAGTTTCTAAGTTTTATAATAATTAGAACAAAAAAGTAGATTTTCTAAGTTTTTTACTTAATAAAATTTATTTTCTGAGTTTTAGTCTTAAATTAGGTCCGTGCGGCATCGGATAAAGAATAGTGCCGCAGTGCGTCCGAGCTTGTCGTAAAAGGCGACTAAATGGGACACCAATCATATTCATGCAACTATGATACCAAAAATGAGCCTGTGACACTTTAACACCTTAAAACTTTCCCACAAGTTTGTATGCAATCAGTGGGCTCCCACGTCTGGAGACTACCGGTGGGGTAAAAGAACAGTCAATCAATTCGAAATGAGCATACAAGTGTCAAACCACTCAAACTTTAAACTTCATGGAAATGATCGCAATTAATAGCACTACCCCGCTGGGCACCACGGTTGCAACGCACTCGGGTGATTCCAGAGCAAGCAGAAGTGCTTGTGTCAGAGCCCGACTGATTCCGGGGGCGGGCAAAATGAAGTTTCCTAAATATTTTCATAAACTTCGGTTTGCAAGTTGGAACGTCGGATCGATGACCTCAAAAAGTTTAGAACTGGAAGCGATTATGCGTCGCAGAACTCTACAAATCCTGTGCGTACAGGAAACGAAGTGGTGTAATACAGGAAATAAAGCGCGTTTTCTAGATTTAAAGACTAAGGCATTTAAGATGTTCTACCGTGGAACGGTCAATGGACGAAACGGTGTTGGAATCGTTGTTGCAGCGGATCTTCTAAACAACATCGTTGGTATCTTGAAAATAAGCGACCGCTTGATGACTGTTAAACTTGTCATACACAATGAAACGTGGAACATTGTTAGCGCGTACGCTCCACAAAATGGATGCGACCAATCGGAAAAAGATACATTTTGGTCAGAGTTCGGTAATTTTCTTAGAAATATACCTATCGATGAGATGCTCTTCGTAGGCGGAGATTTAAATGGCCACGTCGGAGAAACAAATGTTGATTATGAGGACTGCCACGGCGGTAAAGGCTTTGGAACCAGAAATTCAGCTGGCGAAGACATCCTTGTAGCATGTAGGGCTTACGGCTTAACCGTCTTAAATACAATGTTTACTAAACATCAACGACATCTCATCACCTATAGCAGCGGAGGCCACGAAACGCAAATAGATTATCACCTCTGCAAAATGTTGATGAGAAACCGTGTTAAGGACTGTAAAGTAATACTTGGAGAATCGCTAGTAAGCCAACACCGTCTGCTGATTACAGAATTTTTCGCAGCGGAACCACCGAAAACACGAGCATCGTTTGGAAAGCCAAAAATCCGGTGGTATAATCTATCGAAGGAACGAAGCGCAAGATTTATCGCACTTGCTAAAGAAGTACTTCAAAATATAAATGGTATCGCAGACTCACTTAGCCCGCAAGAAATGTGGAACAGCATGCACGAGGAATGCATAACACTCGCAAAGTCCCATCTGGGGACTATATCGAAATACCATTACGTCGGCAAAGAAACATGGTGGTGGAATGACGAAACCAAACGAGCTGTGGCCGACAAGAAGAGTGCATTCCAAGCGTGGACAAAATGCGATCGGAGTGACGATATCGAAAAAGCTCGACTGGCTCCTGAATACGAGCGTCTTAAAAAGATCGCAAAGAAAGTCCTGGCTCGAACTCGAGCGGCAGAAGCGGAAAACCTGTACCAGGAGTTGGAACAAATATCCTCACGATCGGCGGATAGAAGACAAGCTATCCAATAAGTTCAAACGTCGTACAGTACTACAATGCCAAATATTTTTAAGCTCGCTGCACAGAGGAGAAAAAATTCAATGGAAATAACCTCGCCGAAATACATCAAAAACGCAGACGGTCGCTTATTAACAAATGAAAAGGAAATTTGTGACCGGTGGCTTGAATACTGTAAGAAGTTGCTTAACAAGTAGTTTCCACGTGATATCGTGCCGACAGCTGGTCTATTCGAGGAGGAAGTTTCGGACTTTTCAATCGAAGAAATAAGTATAGCAATTGGAAAAATGAAGCGGGGGAAAGCGGCGGGACCAGACAGCATTCCATCAGAGATTTGGTCGAAGATGGAGGGGATCGGCAGCGTTTGGCTATCGAAACTTTTAAATAAATTAAAATGTGGACAACCTATGCCGAATCAATGGAGAAGTAGCTTCTTGTTTCCATTATACAAAGGAAAAGGCGACACTAGAGAATGCAACAACTACCGTTCAATCAAGCTTATGTCACACACAATGAAAATCGTCGAAAGAGTCTTAAACGAACGTCTTCGGCAAATAATAAAGCTCGATAATAGCCAGTGTGGATTTGTCGAAGGAAGATCGATGGTGGACGCTATCCAAAGCCTACGAATAATAATGGAAAAGTACCGAGATTCGTCCAAGGATTTATACATGGTATTTATCGACCTCGAGAAAGCATTCGATCGAGTGCCTAGGGATCTCATATGGGCCGCGCTGAGGTCTCAAAACGTACCGGAAACGTATGTTAGAATAATACAAGACATGTACGGAAACGTGAAAACTGCGGTTAAAAGCTCTGCTGGACTAACGAGAGAATTTCCAGTTAATGTCGGAGTGCATCAAGGAAGCGTACTTAGCCCTTTCCTCTTTAACGTAGTATTCGACTATCTTTTAAAAGACTGCATGCGCGAAGCAAATGTAACGCCAATTCTCTTCGCTGACGACGCAGTTATACTTAGCGATAACGTCGAAGATTTACAGAACGCCTTAGATTCATGGAGAAATGCGCTAGAGAGAAACGGGTTTAAAATAAGTCGTTCAAAGACGGAGCATTTGACATGCCCATTTGCGCATCCGTTGCGACCTGTTCCGGATATAATGTTAGACGGAATAGTTCTTCCGAAAAGCACTATCTTTAAGTACTTAGGATCAATCGTTAACATGGAAGCGAAATGTGACGACGACGTAAACCACAGAGTGAGTGTGGGATTGATGAAATGGCGGGAAAATTCGGGAATCTTTTGCGACCGAAAATTTCCACTTAAATTAAAGGGGAAACTCTACACCACGGTTGTTAGACCAGCTCTTATATACGGTTCACAGTGCTGGACAATGTACGAAGCGTTTAAAAACAAAATGACGGCAGCGGAAATGAAAATGTTAAGGATGTCTAGTGGAGTCACTAAACGCGATTGCATTAGATCTACGCGTATAAGAGGAAGTCTACATATAAAGAATTCGGTAACCGAACAGCTTGAGGCGAATAGAATAAGTTGGTATTGCTGCGTTCAAAGAAGATCTGCGGAAAATCCGGTTAAAAAGGCACTATCAACTACGGTCACTCCAACTGTAAGGAAACGAGGTCGGAAAAGGAATTCCTGGATTTCTCAGATGGCAAATGCGCAACAACGTCTGGGGTTAACCACTGAAGCGATCCAGGACCGAGCATTATGTAGACGCGTTCTGCGGTCTGCGACATTAGCCAACCCCATAAGCGGAGCAGCAGCGATGCAGTAAAAATGGGAAACTCGTTACGCATTAGTTCGTATAACGAGGAAAGGGTTAATAAAAGGATAAGAAGAAGAAGTTTCAGTCTTAAATTAATGTAAGGAAAAAAAAAAGAATACTGTACTGAACGTCGAAAGACATGTGGATTAAGAGTCATGTTTAACTTAGATTGCCCGCATAGGGCCAGTAAGTTAGAATAAGATAATTTTAAGTTAATTAAGCTAAGTTTTAAGCGTTTTTTGTCTAGCATGTAAGAGTCACTCAATTGAATAAAAAACATGCATTTAAAATGAAAAAAAATAAATTTCTTTTTAAAATTATTTGTGAACAGCGAAAGGTGCTAAGAGTGTGTCATATTAATGCACAAAATTAATTGAGAAAAATTGATAAATTTAGATATCTGTTTGTTCGTCCCAATGTTGATGTTGTGTTTGTGTCCAAACGCGATTTGACCCCAGGATGAGTTTTACTCCATGCATGGTTACAACATTATTAGAGCTGACAGGAAAAATAGAATTGGTGGTGATGTTGCTATTTATATTCGTGACAATCTAACTGTGAATCTACTACTTGAGTCAATTCTCGATAGCTCTTTTGAGTACAAGTTCGTTGAAGTTGAAAAAATTGTATTGATTTGACGCCTCGCTTTGACGTATTACAAATTCATTCATCGTTCTACCTACGACTGTTGTCTGGTGACTTTAATTTTTCATATCCTTGTTTGTGCGAGTTCTTCATTATTTATTAGTCCATATGGATGCTGAATCCTGATGTTGTTAACTCTTTAAAACCAGCGCACTTTCCTTTTAAAGAACTTATTATTCAATTTGGTATGAATACACTTATAACGCTTCAAGCGTGTGTTATGTGTTTTGGAAAATTGGACAGAGAGAAGAGTGGCATCCAATATTTAATAGGGAGACTAAATTCTTAGGTTTGTTGTTGTTTTTTACTCAACTACACATATTAATTAATTTTTGTTAAATGAAAAAAAGTCTTTCGGGCACGGCTGGGATTTGAGCACCGACCCTTCCAATTTCGAAGCCAGAACACTACCACTTGAGCCACGGCTACCACTCTTTAAAAAATTTTCATCACCATTGATTGCCAAGATGTTTTTTCTATCCAGGTTTCTGCTCCTATTTTTCCTAGACATTATTATCTTTGCCACCTTCAACTTTACTACTACTAGACTACTACTACATGGTTACACACCTTTTTGATAAACATGTCCCCATTTACAAAATTCTGTTAAACAGAATTAGGTGGCTTACACCAGAAATTGCTGAGCTAAAAAATAAACGTGATGCGAACAAGAAAGGGAAACGATTTAGCATTCCAGAGTTGTTTTCGTTTTTGTTAGTTTTCGATTGTTACGGAATAAAGTAAATGCAGAAAAAAGAGAAGCCAAACGTATTTAGTTGGAAAAAAAGAAGCGGTTTTCGCGAACAATATTCGGTCAGATTTTGTTGAAATTTTAGCAGGTGTTCCGGAGGGATAAGTATAAGGGGCCCTTTCTTATTGCAATTTTCATAAACGATCTCCATTATTAGGGGCTTCAATTTTTACATTTTCACGATGAATGTTCAGCTTTATTTAAGCTTTGAATATGACCTTATTGATAAAGCCACTTTGCATTTAATCTTGACTTTAAGCGAATCCAATGCTGGGAAGAGGAAAACTATTTGCAACTTAATCCGACAAGAACGAAATGCTTATTTATAAATAGAAATGGTATTATCCCAACTAGTCTCCTTCATGTCCAGCTTGAAAATGTACAAATTGAATTTGTAAGCAAAGCTAAAAATCTTGGCGTCTGGTTTAGCTCATCATTAAATTGGGACGATCATATGCGTTCAGTCGTCAGATAAATGTACGATTGCCTTATCGTTAAAACGATGATACTAATGGTGAAGAACTTAATAATTCCTTTGACAACGTACGGCTACGAGACTTTATGTTGTACTGGTGCTCTTATTAAACGCAGGCTTAATGTTGCTTTTAATTATATCGTACGCTATGTATATGGCCTGAAACGCTACGCTCTTTTGTCGGCGAACATCAAAACTATCCTTGGATGTACACTTGATATATATTTAGACTACTGCACAATAAAATACTTATTAAAGATAATAACTAGCACACAGCCTCAATATCTATACGACAGGCTAAGTTTCTCGCAATTTAATCGTTCGCTTAGTTGAATTGCACCGCGTACTACATATCAAGTTGCGTATTGGCAATTTATCGTTCATGCTATTCGTCTGGAATTCACTTACTCTTAACATAGAACGATTCTATCACACGAGTAGTTTTAGTTATGCTCTTTTTCGACACCTAGCAGATAACTTTCAAGAATTTTTTACAGTACTAACTGTTGTAGCGCCGTTAAATAAAACGATGAAATTAAGGACTTGTAAATATCCATAAACATAAGTACGATTTTTTGCTAAAGAAAACAATTCGTTAGAAACGGAAAAATATATATGTGTGCTTGTACACTTACAAATCCTAACACCTTGTTACAAAATTTCATGCGGCGACCACAACGGAGTTAAAACGAAATTATGTTTTTGAACTTGAACAACTAAAACTCACTTGAATAAACTTTTAAAACGAATGGCTACGTGATCAATATGACATCAGTCGTGTAACCCGTTATTTTAAAGGGTATAAAAGAACGAGACAAACTACATCCAATTTTAACTCAGTTGTGGTCGACACACACCAAGGGGTAGGTTACACAGGAAATTATACCAATTCATTACGTAAGGGTAATTCACAACTAAGTATTTAAAAATTAAAAACGAAAACAAATTCAATATTCAAAAGAAAGATAGAAATAAAAGGTTATTAATTCGGCTCGATGACATCCCGGGGCCCGTCTGAAACTACGATGAAGACAAATCGAGAACAGCGAGCCGTCCGACTGCTCTCTTCGGCTTAATACTACCATCTGCTAGTTTTACATCTGTTGTTCTTACAATCTCGTCAGTACCAGGATAAGCTTTGAAAACTTGTCCTAACTTCCAAGCAGAACAAACTTCGTCTGGTTCTATAACGAGAATCACGTCGCCTTCCTTGATTGGTTTGGTGTCCTTATGCCACTTGCTTCTTCTAGTTATTTCAGGTAGATACTCTGCGTACCACCACTTGATGAATTGGCTCATTAAATGTTGAGCCCGACGACTGTATAGCCTGTTAAAGGCGTCTTTCTCGCAAAAGATCCCTGGTGCAGTCACATCTCGAGCTTTTTCGCCAAACAGCATCGAATTGGGAGTGAGTGGTTTTGGATCCTCAGCGTCCACAGGAACATGCGTCAGTGGGCGTATATTAATCTGTCCTTGGGCTTCCAATAGAGCATTGCGTAGAACATCTTCGCGAGGCACAACCCCTTTAAGGATGAACTCAATGCTGCGTTTAATAGATTGTACCAAACGCTCCCAAGCTCCGGCCATCCAGGGTGAATAAGCAGGGATAAACCGCCACCGAATTCCTTCGTATCTTGAAACATGTTCACCCAGAGCTGCCTCCATTTCTCGAACATCCCTTTCCAACTGATTTTTAGATCCGATAAAATTAAGACCGTTATCGCTATAAAAAAAGCGAGTTACAACACGTTTAATTACAAATCGACGGATAGCCATGGTGCATTGATCAAGACTTAAATCATTTAGGAGCTCTATTGTACTGCTCTAAGGGTCAAGTAGGTGAAAATCATGCTGTAACGTTTGACTGTTCCTCTACCATACTTGACTAACACGGGCCCAAAACAATCCACGCCAACGTGAGTAAACGGTCTTTGATGAAACGCTAGCCTCGCCTCCGGAAGCTGGCCCATTACAGGCATCACCGGTTTCGCCTTCAAGAGCTTGCACTTAATACATCTCGCTTTAACCCTTGCTAATGCAACTCTGATGTTGATAACCCAAGCGCCCTCCCTTATCTCGGAAATAGTTGTTGTTGTTCCAAGATGTAGACTATTTTCATGGTGGTGTCTGATGAGTAAATCAACCAGAGGGTGACTTTTTGGCAAAATAACTGCGCTCCGTGTAGCATAAGATACGAAAGCCTTCTGACCCCGAGAGCTCATTCTAATGCTTCCTTCTTCATCCAAGAAGGGCGAAAAATTCATAATTTTACGTTTTTGCCTGATAAAAGGGCTACTACATCTTCTGGAAACGCCTCCGCTTGTATTTTCCTGAATAGCCAATTCTCCGCTCTGATATACTCAGCTGGTGAGATGAAAGAAAACCTTTCAAATCTGAGGCTCTTCACAATATCTCGAGAACGAAGAGGAAGTGTGATAACACGAACGGACGAACACCACTTGGCGCTAAATCTTGGCTGGAGCTCTTCATAGACTGCAAACGATGGTAAAGTCTGTTTTCTATGTAGACAAGACCTGGACTGTTCTGGGAATTCGGCATTTACTGACTTTGCGGCTTCCTTGCTCGGCGAAACAGGCCACTCATCAAAAGGCGTACTAAGAAAATCAGGTCCCTTAAACTATCTCGAATCTGCTCTAACTACTGTAAAATCATTCCACTTCGTTGCATCATCTGCAACGTTATCCTTTGATCCCACATGATACAATACCATTAAAAAAGGTTGGGAAGAATCCAAAATCTCGGATACTCTGACGCCCACGAAAGAGGGAAACTTGCATTTAGTTGAGTTTATCCATAATAATACCGTGCTTGAATCTGACAATAAATGGAGGGGTGAGTTTGGATAGAGTATGAACCTTTTATTGTATCTCCCAGTCTCACCCTAAGGACGGCAGCTGGCAGCTCTAACTTCGGCACTGATAACATCTTGACTGGCGCAACTTTAGCCTTGGCCATCACGAGGGCTACTTCAACACGACCAGCCCGCTCAAAACGTAGGTACGCCACTGACGCTTGTTCAGACGTGTCAACAAACACAATCAAACTTACGTATGCATCATCCGGACTCCAAGAAAATTACCTCCGGGAAATTTTAAGCTTCTCGACCTTTCGTAATTCTCCGATGAATTTGAACCAATCGTTTTGAATTGTGTCTGAAACTGCAACATCCCAGTCGAAACCTTCACGCCACACATCCTACAGGATTACACGGCCACGAATTAAAAAACATGATATAAAGCCGAGAGGGTTGAAAATCTTCATAATTAACTTAAGCATACGCCTTTTAGTGATTGCACCATCCTGACTCAATATATCGTCGAAACCATCAATTGTCGACAGCTTGTAAGTGAACTGGTCAGAAGAGGGTAACCAATACATTCCTAAGACTTTGCTTACTACCGTCTCGCAACTATTAGGGTCAATGCTAACGACTGCCTTGTTCACGTTGTCTTCTGGCATGTTATCGAGAAATTCTTTACTATTCGATTAAATTCCCACTAAGTCAAAATTCATGGACTTACAGACCCGAACTGCATCTCTGGTGACTGAAATAGCTCTTTCTACCGAATCATGACTATTGAAATTATCATCCACATAGTTACGCTGAGTTAAGCCATCTACAGCCTCTGGGCAAGACAGTCGAAACTTTTCGGCATGGTGATTCTTAACAAACTGCGCGCAGGTGGGGGAACATCTTGGACCAAACATCATAACCTGCATGATGTAAACTGTTGGTACGCGCCTGCTATCACCATCTCTCCACAAGATTCGTTGGCATTGTTGGACCTCTTCCCGGATCTGGATACGTTGAAACATCTCTTTTACATCCCCGTTTACGCCAATCTCTCGCTCACGAAATTTAAAAATACCAGCATGCAGCGGAACCAGACTGTGCGGGCCCTTTAACAAGAAGGTATTGAGTGATACTCCTTTCACCTTGGCGGCGAAATCAGCAACATCCCTCGGCTGGTTTCAGCTTATTGCGGTTTTCGACGGTAAAAGTAGGTGCATATCAAAATCGTGGCCACGACTTCTTCTGTTAACGAGTTGTAACCACTGTCTAATACCGCAAAATGTTATTCCGTTTAGGGTTTGTAGGTTCAAGTTAGCTTTAGATTTTTTTATTAATTAATCTAGTTCGGCAGTAGGAAGAGATATAATTAATACGTTAGTTTCGGCACACGAATCTGAACTTAACTTAAAATTCAGTTAAAGGCAACGTAGCTTTCTCTATCAGTGTTTTCTTATTTTTATTTTGGCACGAGACATAAGAGTAATTCTAAATCAAATATACGGGGTAGGGGAAAAGACCTACTTATATCGAAGAGCTAAAACCGAGAAACGGCGAGCTCCTTACATAGTCATCGTTAAGATTATTTTGGGCCTGGTACGAACGCTAAGAATCCAGTTTTTTTTAAATTCATTGCACTATTCCATAATAAATTAAGTCAAACAATTTACAGAAACCAATGTTTGAGGACGAGGTCGTAGTGTCTGTGAAATTGCAAAATATATGAAAACTGTTTCAGTTCTAATACAAAAATGAAGTCCACAACACTAGCGAACTTAATATATCCTTCTGCAATTCCACGCAAGTTTAAATTTGAACTTAAAAAAATTATGAAAGCACCTGATCTAACCTTGATGTCCGCAAAATCTTGTATTTATGTAGCCAAAATCTTAGCCCTCCTTACTTCTGTACATATGTAAATCTTGTATAAAGAGTAGTGGTGTACTCTTGGTAATTCATACTGGTCTCCACTCCAAAAATATTAGAGCCAAGCAGTTCAGAAATTGTTAGCTCGTTGGTGCGTAAAAGCTGTTTTTGTTCGAAAAGAATGCATTTTGGTATTTTTTTTAATATCCTTCTAAACTAATCTACAGTTACATTACTATAGCGAGATATTTATTTTTTACAATTTTGTTTTTAATTTGAGGCAGTTAAATTTTACCACCTTTGACGGGTACCCTCAGATGTTGTAAGCCACGGTGGCATTAGAAATGAAGACAACTACTTCATTGTACTGACCGACTCAAAACACAAAAAGATACTCGTAATAGATTAAAAGAGGGAATGAAAAGGTAAGACCGCATCAGAGTGCTATCACCACTGCGCAAGACCGGACTACGCACTTATATCTAACTAACATGCTCACCTAATCACTATCTACCCAAACTTAAATAACGACTTAATCTAATTTAGCTGAAACTAATTTAACCTTACAAACCCTACACTAAATAATATGTATCAATTGATAAAATTTTGGGCGAATCTACGAATGGCAGCACGAGGGAGTCCGTCGAGCTATTTCCCGTCTTGTCGTCATCGTTTGTGAGTTTTGTCACCTCAGCGTCGCCCCGTTGAGGGACGGTCCATAATTAAATCAAAATACCGTGCTTTAGAACATTTGATTTTCGATATTAAAACTTTTTTCTTACGCTTTAAAATTTACTTCAACGATATACACTTAAACCTAAGCTTTTTGTTGTAATTTTCTCACAGACCACCTCTTGTAGGCGATGTAGCTTTTGTGGGAGGACAATCAATTTATTGTGTTTGCCTTTCAGCTTAACCGCACCTTCGGTGTATAAATTTGCGCCTTAGGTGTTCAAAGGTATTGCCGTTTAATTTTATTTTTGTTTTTGTCTGTCGCCTACCATTTAAAGCTTCTAAACACAAGGCAATTTGTAAACACAAGTAGTCGCAATCAGAAATTGTGTCTAAAATTGCTTCGTGTGTAGCGGCCTTAACAATTTCTCTTATCCCTTCCATAACTTCCGACAGATTGTGCCGTGTGTAGGCAAACTGCTACAATTTCGCGCTTAGAATTCATTGAATAAAGATTTGTTCCAGGCAAACAAAAGTAAAGAAAAGAAAATTTGAATGCAGGTAATTCATATTTTTTTGTTTTTCTATAACAGCCCCCTAACTACCTTACTTACTTACTTTAGGTGGCGCTACAGTCCGGGGTGGACCTGGGCCTCAGTCAACAAGCTTCTCCAGCCAGCTCGATCCCTGGCTAGCTGCCTCCAGTTTCGCACGCTAATTTGGCTGAGGTCCTCTTCCACTTGCGAGCGCCACCTGAGTCTTGGCCTTCCTCTACTGCGCTGTTCCTCGGGGGCGGATTCGAAGACTTTTCGGACCGGAGCATTGGTATCCATGCGTTCTATATGACCCAGCCATCTCAGTCTTTGGATCTTCAGTCTTCTGGCTAGGTCCATGTCGCTGTACAGTCCATACAGTTCGTCGTTGTATCTCCTCCTCCACTCACCGTCAATGCAGACGGGACCGAAGATCGCCTGAAGAATTTTTCTCTCGAAGCAACCAAGAACACCCTCATCCATTTTTGATAATGTCCATGCCTCTACGCCGTAGAGCAGGACCAGGATTATTAAAGCCTTATAAAGGGTAACTTTTGTTGTCCGAGAGACGGCTTTGCTACTCAGCTGCCTTCTTAGCCCAAAGAAACAGCGGTTAGCAAGAGTTATTCTTCGCTTGATCTCAGCGCTGGTGTCGTTGTCTGTATTTATATCGGAGCCTAGGTGGACAAAGTCCTTAACTACCTCAAAGTTATATCTGTCGAGGGTGACGTTCTGCCCGAGACGTCGGTGTTGGTTGTCCTTTTTGCTTGACAGCGTATACTTGGTCTTGCCCTCATTGACCGCTAAGCCCATTTTCGCCGCTTCCATCCCAATACTCGCGAAAGCGCCACTGACATCACGCTGCTTTCTCCCGATTATGTCACTATCGTCGGCGTATGCGAGTAGTTGGACGGACTTTTGAAAGATAGTGCCTCTTGAGTTTGCTCGTGAGTTTTGCACTATTCTTTCAAGTACGATGTTGAAAAATCGCATGACAGCGCATGCACAGACGGACGAGTTTGGCAGGGATGCCAAAACTAGACATTGCTCTATATAGCTCGTCTCTATAGATGCTGTCATACGCGGCCTTAAAGTCGATGAATAGGTGATGGGTATCGATCTGAAGCTCATGGGTCTTCTCCAAGATCAGCCGTAGTGTGAATATCTTGTCGACGGTGGACTTTCCATGCCTGAAACCACACTGATATGGACCTATCAGGTTGTTGACGAACGGCTTCAGGCGTTCACACAATACGGCGGATAAGATCTTATATGCGATGTTAAGGAGACTGATGCCTCTGTAGTTGGCGCAGTTCAGAGGGTCTCCTCTCTTGAGAATTGGACAAACAATGCTGAGTTTCCATTGATCGGGCATACTTTCGTCCGACCATATTTTACAGATGAGTTGGTGTATGCTCCTTACCAAGTCATCGCCTGCCGCTTTGAAGAGCTCGGCAGTCAGGCCATCCGCTCCAGCAGCTTTGTTGGACTTAAGCTTCGATATGGCTATCTTCATTTCATCCAGGTCGGGTGGACGGAATTGTTGGTCATCCTCGTCCAGGTTGAAAGGTTGATTCTGCCTGACAGCGGTATTTGGTCCGTCATCGCCGTTATACAGTCTGCAGAAATGATCTTTCCAAATCCTCAGCATCGACTGCAATTCTACTACGATGTTCCCTTGTTCATCTCTACAGGCTTCGGTTCGGGGTTTTTGGTAAAACTTCCAAACCTCATTCCTGGAGTAGCATCTCTCAATTTCTTCGATCGCCCTCTTCTTCCTCCTGAGAAGCCGGTGCTCGTCTCTCCTCTTCCGCTCATAGAGCTCATGAGCAGCTCTGGTCTTTCTAAGCAGCGCCGCGTTATATGCATCTTGCTTAGCTGAATGAATGTGCTTGCCGGCATTCATCATCGAACCAGGGGTTTCGTTATGGTGGACGAGTGAAACCCAGCACATCAGAAGCGGCATCTCTGATGGCGTTTTGGCAGTGTTTCCAATATTCTTCGATGCTTGATGCTGGCGGCATTGGACCTCTTAAGAGATTAAGAGACACTCGATCGGAAAAGGACCTGGCGATCTTTTGCGACTGTAGCCGTCTGACGTCGAATTTTCTCACAGCATTAGTTTCTCTTGGGGTAGTTTGGGATATCCGTAACCGTACCTTGGCTACAACAAGGTAATGGTCCGAGTCGATGTTGGCTCCTCGGAACGTACGGACATCCATAATGCTGGAGAAGTATCTTGCGTCGATCGCAATGTGATCAATCTGGTTGACTGTTGATTGATCAGGAGTTCTCCAAGTCCCCTTGTGTATCTCGAGATGTGGGAACCGCGTGCTAGCCCCGACAATGTTTCGCCCCGCCGCAAAGTCGATTAGCCTGAATCCGTTATCGGAGGTGGTGTTGTGCAGGCTATATTTTTCGATTGTTCCACCAAAGATACCCTCTCTTCCTAACTTGGCATTAAAATCACCGAGGACAATTTTAATGTCATAGCTAGGGCATTGCTCGTAGGTCTTGTTAAGGAGCTCGTAGAAGGCATCCTTGGTGTCGTCATCTTTCTCCTCTGTGGGGGCATGCGCGCATATGAGGCTAATGTTGGCGAATTTAGCCTTGATGCGGATTGTTACGAGGCGCTCGCTCACATGCCGGAAGCTGAGGACTTCTTGTCTTAGTCTGCCTCCGACAACAAATTCGCATCCAAATAAGTGCTGCTTTTGCCGTCGATAGCGATTGCCGTAGTAGATGTCGCAGTTTTTCATCTTCTTTTTGTCCGGCCCAACCCATCGCATTTCTTGGATGGCGGTTATGTCTGCTTTGCAGTAGTCTAGGGCCTCCGCTAGTTGCTCGCCTGCACGTGGTCTATTAAGGGATCTAACATTCCACGTGCATATCCGAAGCTGATTGTTCTTAAATCGTTTGCGTGGGTTGTCAGCAGTAGATTCGTCCATATCCGAGGCTTGTTGATGCTTCGTAACTTAATTTTTTTTAATGGCCGGGTAGTTACCCCGGCGGCATAACCCCCAACCTGGAGGACCAGTTCCATTTTGAGTGCCCCTAGGACGTGGGGTCGGTTACACCGAAGCCAGTAACCCGTTCCGGGATGTGAGCGCTGCCGTTGGCCCTTATAGGGCTCGTCCGCCACCATCTCTTTTCCAGGACCCTGACTAAGCCCTGGAAATCCTTTCCGGCCTGAGCTCCAAATAAGTCGGAGTAGTCCGGATAAGGTCTTGTTTTGTTTTTCCGACACTAATCCTGGTTAATGGCGCAGCAAACTCGCCATTTGCTCCCTTCACTTCGCAACCTCTAGTGAGATTCCCAGATGGCGCCACGAACAGGCGTGAAGTAGGACTTATTAGCAGAGCTGCAAGATGTTCGGCTGCAGAGGCTCATTCTCGTCATTTAAGGAACCAGCACCTGTCGGAAGATGCTACTTCTACGAGGCCTTATACTAATCGTTGCCATCCCTAACTACCCCCCTAACTACCTACTCGTACGAAATTCTAGATTGAACTGGCAAATTGTGACGTGTATAGAGTCGCACACAATTTATCCCAATTCAAACGTCCTAGAAATTGTGTGTACAAATTGCCTCGTGTGTAGAGGCTTTTAGCCATCTGAATTCAAAATTATCACCACATCTCTCTATGGGGAAAGATACACATTGGGCCAGCGCACACTCGACTACTTTTACCCCGGGGTTGAACCAGGGTAACTTTTACTTCAATCGTAGTATTTCTGATAATTTTCTCACCTTTAAAATTAACGATTTATGTGTGTATATGTTTTACCCAGATGTTCAACCGCTTCATCTCTGGTTCGAAATTTTACCCCGTTTTCTCTTCGCACTTCATCTCCCTCTTCTATAAAACCAGTTTTACCCCGGGGTTATTAGTCCAGTGTGCACTGGCCTATTCACCATAGAAACCATATCACATGAAGCGAGGTAGTCCAAGAAGAAAATGGAATGAGGGAATTAGAAAATTCCGGGATGATTGACAGAAACAGGTTTTGTTGTGAGTTGGGAAAGGTTAGTCGGTCTGATACACAGTATATAGATCAGACAGTAGGTTCACTGAGCAATATTTTTCTTATCTTTTTGTGACCTTGGTACAGTTATCCCTTGTGTGTATTGGAATTATACGCCAATAAGGAAGAAAAGGATACAAAACAGGGTAAAAACATCTTGGAATCTGAAACATTGCAGCAGGGTGTTTGTGAAATAAAATAAAAAAATAATACTTTTTTTTCATAAATGTGTAACGCCAAAAAGTTTATTTTAGTTATCAAATATTTTAACATCTTTAATGTACTTCTTAATTAAAAAGTATATTCTCATCCTTATAAACAGAGTAATCAACATTTTTTTACCCTGCCTGGCACAGCATTCATCAAAAAAATTCTGATTTCAATAATTCGTACAATTTTGCTTCGATGCTACTGCTTGTTATAATATTGTTAGAATTGGCAGAAATTTTATTTTCTTATTGCTCAAGGGCCTCCATAAGTAACCTTGGTGGTCTGATTAAATGTGTATTATCATATTTCTAGAAGTCGATGAAAGTTAGAGGAACGCCTTCATCGTCAGATAATTGTAATTTACAGCGTGCTTTACATAGTGCTCTCTATAATTTTGATTGAATAGCTAGACTAAAACTGAATTGTCAAAATATGTATACTGTTTTTTTATATCATCAAATCTTAATGCAATAAAAAATGTTTACCCATAATTTAATGGTTTTTCAAAAATACATATTTTTTAAGGCGTAATTCATTTCATAAAACCAAGAAATATCCTTTCATTTATTGCTGTCATAAAATGACCTGCATTTTCTTTTATAAAAAATATACCTGCCTGACGAAGATCATAAAGGGTTTTATTTTAATACCCAGAAATAATACAAGATGTTTTTATTCATCCAAAATAATACCTCAGGTATATATTCTATATTATTATTGCCGTTTTATTTATTTTATTGAGTAATACTATTGTACATATTTTTTTTAAATAAACGTTCAAATTTTGAAAAAAAAAAACTGCACGAATTATACACCCATACCGAAGTTATATACCCAATATATTATTATTTAAACATTCTATCTGAGTGATCTCGTTTTACTTAATAAAACACAATTGTTAATAACCGTTTCAGATATATAAATGGCTAACTTAAATTTAAAACATATGAAAAAGTGAATTAGAAATAAATTTATTATACTAAATATTTTTCCAGATTGTGTTTCTAATATTTTGTTTACGTTTTGTTACTATTTTATAGGTAAAGAAAATAAAAAAAATAAAAAATATATATTTCATTGATATTTTTTTATTAATTGTTTATTTAATTTTTTTTAAATTCTTTATAACTCATTCATTATCATTACTCTTGTTATGGAATGAGTCTTGAGATCTGAAGATTTCATAAGATTCTGTAATTGAATTCAGGAACGAATTCATTCCGTAGGAGGTGATGGGATAGTAGGGCCAACTAACAACTAACAAAGCTTTTGGTTTCCTCGATACTTCCATTAAATCTTTATTAGTGGCAATGTGACTGGTTTTTCTCGTATGCCTTTTCCTAAACCTCCGGCAATCCTTATTTCTGGCCTCCTGAGCTTCTTCCGAAAGTTGGCCAATAGGAAGGCAGCAATGTCTTATTATATCCACGCTATGGCATAATATTTTATGAACCGTAAAGGGCATGTTATACCATGGATACAGATCCAAATGAAGAACTCGCGTTTCTTCAGCATATTTTTCAAACTCGGTTATGTTGATTTGGTACCCACTAGACAAAGCCCGTAAAATGACACCAAGGCGTTGGTCAATACCGGTTATAGAGGCACTTTTAAAACGTTCTTTAAAAAATTTGTCAGCTGTGTTACCGTCATTTGTCGTCCCAAATCCGGGTTTAGGGATATCTACTAGTAGACCCAATTCATTTGTAAAACTTGTTTGTATGTTTCGATTTGTATTCTCTACGACTGCTGTATTTTCTCCTTTAGCTTGCCAAGTTTAAGACTTAATCTATAAGTTATAAGAAGAAGCACTCAAAAGTTCTTACCCAGGCATGAAGTGTAGATGTATTGAAGGCGTAAGTATTAGGGTTTGGTTGCCTAAATATATGAGGTAAATTCATATCTTTGGGTGTAGCGTTGCAAATGAAGCAGCGTTGACTAGATCTGGTGCCTGTCAAAGGGTTACAGACCTTACCATCAATCATAGTCAAAGGAAATTCATATTTTACCACAACTTGCGTTTCTGTAACATTAATGTGTAGTGGAATAAGGGAATCAATCTGAGTGTGTACATTAGCACACTCATTGCGCGTAAGCTCATCGGTTTCTTTAGCAAATAACAGTTTGATTGGTCTGCAGTAGCGAGTAGAAAAGGGGCCTTGGATTTTTCCAAATAAATGTGCCGTAGTTGGTAATTAAAGTTTGAGGGACAAATGATACCATAGACAAATACTCGTCAGTGACGTCAGTCATATTAAACGTCTGCTTGTACTGACTATGGCCCGAACTGCCATCGCAGCCCCACTTACATATTAATTTTAATGAAGTACAATCAGTTCTATCCAAAAACATGCTTCTGAACTTCGCATAAACGATAAGTTGTTAATCTTTTAAGGACTGTAAATTTATCACAGCACTTACCTCCGTAACCTCAATACTGCTTTCATTGATCTGGCATGCTACTTTGGCCTCTGCTAAGTCATGGTAGGATAGATAAATATGATGACAGATTTTTTTCTGTTTGTTTTCTTATTAATTTGTATGAATGAACTGTCATTTTACAGTCAACATATTGTGATAATGCTTCTAAAGCAGTGAATTGGCGTTGTTCCTGATCTTTCTTTCTTTTATTAGTTACAAGGGTAACTCTGTCGCTGCAAACTTCATTTATGATAGGAGCAATAGATCTTTGTTCTGATAGTCACTTGGTTTATTCAGCCGCAAACAAGATTTCGGATTCTGAATGATAAGATATTATTTCTTGGATGCGGCGTTTTTTTATCTTCACAGAATCCGCACTAAAAGCCAATAAAGGCCTACCAGCAACACGTGAAGTGGATGGGACATCGTCGTTGATTTCCAAAGAATATTCCTTAGCCTTGTATAATTGGAAATTTTCCTCTAACTAAGAGCTGTTGATATTCAAAAAGCGATCTAGCCGTCTACCAGCACTATTCCACTTTATCTTCATCTTTGAAGAAAGCCTGGAAACATTTCTGAGCATTTAATTTCTTTCAAATTCAGTGCACTCTATATTCAATATTGAATATATTTTTTCGACTATTTCATCGACGACATTATTTTTCGAAACGGCTTTCCAAATCTTAAAAATCTCCCCCTTCATTATGCAATTCAGTAGCCCTATAACAAAAAGCACTACATTTTTGCGCACTCTGGTTTTCGCACAGTTTATAACTAAGAAGTCAAGCTTAATATTAAAAAAAAAATGACCCAGGGCAAGGTGGGGCTCATAGTTAAAAGCCTATGCAAAAAAAACAGGTAAATGGTAAGAACACAGGTAAATTGACTTCCAAAACTTATTAAAATTATCTACTAACTCTGATTATTTGAATTCATAACAATTTACACAAAAGAATTAAAAATGAATTAAACTAGCTGATCACTAATTGTGCACATGACGTTTGATTTAACACATTCCAATTTGACTTGCTGTAAAATCATTTCCACGCGTTTAAACAAAGAGAAAATGCTGTTTACTTACCTATCAGTTATCCGTTATCAAAACTGCATTAGCAAATACTCTCAATTTTGTCATGAATTTTTTTAATTTTGTCCACTTATTGGAGTGAAATGGAAATATGCATACATATATAGTTTTTATTGCTCGAAAGACAGACGCTACAATGTTGATACCAACACCACTCCTGAGAAGGAAAACTTTTTGTTTCGACTCTGTTATTTTAAGACTAACAACTGAGACATGCAGCTCAATCTCATCTGCAGCTGATAAGATTCAGAATAAAATTTAAATAGGTGTTGGGATGTTTTAAAGTAGAACAATCATAAAATCTGAAATACAATAACTAAGAGAACATGAATATGTGTAACGTGTAATGTTATTTGTCATATATACGAGTATAAATTGGGTCGCATAATGAAATACAATATATAGTAACCATAATATAGCTAAATAATATCTCTTTGCGGTGTAGTCCACAATTAAAAAAAAAAAAAAAACACACTGTGGTGCTGGCAGCCCGGTGTGGCCATGGCCTCGCTTCTTGACATTCATTTGTGTTCCTCATGTTTTAGTTTTTGGCACATCTGAGCGGGGCCTACGGTTTATCGCCGAGTCCGAACGGCACTCCTTAGAAGCTTTTTCGTAGGCAGTTTTACTTTCGGGAGTTTGCCATTGCCCGACGAAAGGGTGATGGCGATTTGAAAAATTTTTGATGACCCAGCGAGGAATTGAACCCAGACTCTCTGCGTGATAGTCCAATGAGCATTTTTTTCATTTCATTTTAAATGCATTTTTATTTTCTTCAATTCAGTGACTCTTACATGCTAGACAAAAAACGCTTTAAAATAAGCTTAACTAACTTAAAATTATCTTATTCTAACTGACTGGCCCTATGCGGACACTCTAAGTTAAACATGACTCTTAATCTACATGTCTTTCGACTTTCCGTACAGTATTTTTTTTTTCGTTACATTAATTTAAGACTAAAACTAAGAAAATAAATTGTATTAAGTAAAAAACTTAGTAAATGGACATTATTATATTTATCTCTTATTAAAAAACTTATAAATTAAATCTTAAAGACTACTTAAAATAAATCCTAAGGCTACTTAACCTACTTAATCTAACTTATTGTATTATTATTTCTTTTTTTTCTTTACTCTTAAATCTACCTTAACCTTACCTACACCTATGTAAGCCGGCCATGGCTAAAAAAATTAGGCTGACTAACTCTGCTCCCTAATGGAGCTACCCTGCACTAGAGGAATTCGAAGATGGAGCTTCCCCTTCTTCTGCAAGCCACCAAAATTGTTGGTGCAGCCGAGCAACATCCCTCATATTGCGACTCCCTACCGGCCTTCTAAGCCGGAGACTGTCCGCAGCTGTTCGAGCGACGTGGAAGATTAACGGCATCGCTCATCTATCCTGGATCAGATCTTTTTTTTTGTCGAGGTAGAGGAACGCTTCTGGAGAAATAAGGCCGTCAAAGCGAACTCTCTCGTGATACATATAATTGGGGTAGTAAGCCCCAGAGATCAGGTTGTTCGAGGTCATTGCTCTTGTAATGTGCCTTCGAATTAACTTAATAACAAAATTGTCCACTCGTATTAGGTTCGCCCTATTGTACAGGACATCATTAGGATAGAACTCTATGTACTCCGACTCTGGTGTTCTGTATAAGCGAAGACAAGCCCTAAGGCAAGCCCTCTCAAACACCCAAATCTTTTCCAAAAGACTTGCTCTCACGTTGAACCATACGGTACAACCAAATATAAGCCTAGGCCGAATAAGGGCCATGTAGCAGATCACCTTTACCCTCGCATCGACTTGCCTGCTATAAAACAGTCTCTATGTAAGGGCAAAAGCACCTTTGTTTGTTTGTTAAAATACAGATATTGATCTAGCCAGACCCCTTGGTATCTGACTACATTTCGACAAACAATTCTTTCTGGTATCCGCAGAGGCCGCAGACAAAGGCGTCCTAAACAGAATGGCTTCCGAATTCTGAAAGTTGATCTTCAACTTCCAGTCGTGACAATATTGTTTAATTTGATCGAAGTCACGTTGCAATAGAATATTTATAACCTCAATTTTTGGACCTGATCTGTACACGATTAAGTGATCTACGTACGCTATGGCATGGTAAAGTGAACCTATCAGATCACTTGTGTATATGCTGAAAAGGATTGGCGAATTAACCGCACCTTGTTGCAGACCGTTTTTAATGTTGAATGTACCAGTAGAAGTCACATCGCCATTTTTCACGATGAACTGTCTATCTGTGAGCATATTGAAAAGAATATACAACAGTGGTTTACTAATGCCCAGTCTGTCCAACTTGTAGAAGAGTCCCTCTAACCATACGGTATCGAAAGCCTTCTCCAAGGCAATCAGGCAGGCGCCCGTGGACTGTTTCTTGGCTTTGTTCCATTGGACATCAGAAACCAGTTTAGACGCGGCGTGAATAACATCACGCCGCACCTTGAAACTGAATTGATTATCCGGAACTATATTTCTGTCCTCAACCCACTTAGTCAGGACTCTATTAATAACTTTTTCGAAAACCTTACTGATATTTGGAAGGAGACTGATCGAACGCAGATTCGCCGGATTGGCGGTGTCTTTATCCTGAATTTTGTTGTTCCAATACAAACTCACAGTAGACCTCTAATTTTCTTTTATTAATGTTTGGAGGTTTTTGATCGACGACTTTAATGTCATAATCTCCGGGTTGTGTCTGTTAGTAAACTTTCTGTACAAGGTCTTCAATCTTGAGAGTAGTCTACTTTTATGTCTGTAAAGTGCGTCAATAGTTGCATTGCGGAATAAGTCTTCGTCGTCGGTGTGTTGACACCGAGGTATCGTTTTGTCCATAGTCCGTTTAATTGTCTCGTCCATTAATTTTAGATACCTGTCAATCTCCTCGTTTGACAGATTTCTGTTGGACGGTGGGTAGAGCGAATTCGAGGAGAGTGCTCTAGTTAATGTCCTGGAGAAGTGTGCCCAACGCACTCTATTATAGTTGTAGGAATGCCTTTCAACATACTCATCCGATTCCGCATTTTCGTTCGGAACGGTTATTTCGGTACTAACACCACAATGGTCACTGTCATACACAAAAGTGCGAAGACAGTTTACACTTCGTTGGTTCATACCTGTCAGTTGTTTTCGTATGTCGAACAACAGGAGATCCAAATATTAACCGTGTCTAGGAAACGACGGACTATCCGTCGCCTTTAGGCCGAGTCGGTACATCACACTGTGCTGACCCCACTAATTGAATAGCAGGTTCCTTCTAGTGTTTGGTGTATTATTTCTACAATCGCTATGTTTGGCGTTGAAATCTCCGCCGATAATGAAGTAGTTTTCCTCCAATTCCAGTCTCAGAAATCGAAAAAGTGTCTCGAGCTCTGAGATGAATAGGGTGGATTGAGTAGCCTTAGATGCATAAACTGACACCATGTATAACAGCTTTGTACTACGGAGAGGGATATATATATATGATGCATGCTTCTAGCACCTGAAACCTACGTACTACACGACTGTATATTCTTTTAAAACGTATACCTTTTCTTACGAAGATTGCAACGCCTCCTCCTTGTATGGAGTTGGGTCGATTTCTTCGCATAATTTTATACCTTCTGTGCCTCATTTTGTGTCTTTTGGTTAGCTTAGTTTCGCTTACCAAAAGCACATCAGGGGCTTGGTCTTAAAGCAACTTAAGCTGTGTTGCACTTCGCTCAATCCTAATCAGGGAATTAACATTCACTGCAAGGATCTTCAGGATTTGCTCCGCCATGTACGTACCCTTTACGACTGAAGGTGCGTTAGGCTCGGCAGCAGTGCGTATATTTGATCTACCCGCGTAGCTTGCTCGGTAATTTGACGTTGCAGCTGAGCCATCTGCCCCTGGATAGAGAGCACGATAGCTAGCATGTCATTTGCCGGTTCCGGTGCTCTAGGCGCTGGGGCCTGAGAAGCGACTTTCGCTTGCTGTGCCGTATTTCCCCTACCTGCCGCCATTTGGGCGTAGGTAACCTAGGGAGTAATGGCTGGTGTTTGTGGTAGAACAGGTGGACGCTTAACTTCAACCTTTTGCTGTCGAGCCAGATTTACTCTTTTATGTATTGGAACTTGGGACAACCCCGATAGTTTGCGGTGTGTCCCGTGTTCTTATATAAAACACAAGAGAGTTGGGTGTTTTCTGACGCTCCATCCCTACCTAGAGCGCATTCTTCAGACTTGTGGCTCTTACCGCACTTAACGCATCGAGGCTGCATTTCGCAGTTCGACGCGGCGTGTCCGAACCTTTGGCAGCGAACACATTGCAAAATGTTTTCGTGCCTTTTTACTTTTTCCCAGTGAATCACCTGGTAGTCTAGGATACTGATACTCCTTAGACTATCCAGACGGCTTTTGGGACTGAGCAGCACCAGAGAGAACGGTAGCTTCCGTTTTTCCCTTTTGGCTCTGGCTGTGACGAACGGCTTAACCTCCACGAATTTAAGACCGTCGCATTCTTTCTCTTTGAGCATTGCGAGGAGCTCCTCCGAATTAGTAGACCCCCTCAGCAACATAGTTTGCAGCTTTTCCCCCTTCGGGGTAAAGGAGAAGAACTCCGTCGTCGAATCCCTTAACAGGTTCTTAATTTTATTATAGCGCTCCACTGTATTACAGTGGATCGCATGTCTATCTACACTAAGCCTCTTAACAAAAAAGTTTGAGTCAATGGCCGACTTACATAATTCAATCGTGTCCTTGAGCTCCATTTTAAACTTATTTATAGTTGGAACCCTTTGTTTTGTGTTGTTTTGTTGTTTCTGCTGTTGTTGTCGTTGCGGCTGCGGCTGCTGTTGTTGTTGTTGCTGCTGTTGGTGTTGCTGCTGTTTATGTTTTTGCTGCTGCTGATGTTTTTGCTGCTGCTGCTGTTGTTGCGGATGTTTTTTGTGTTTTTGTAGCTGTTGCACCTGTGTTTTGGTGTTTATAATTTGTTGCTGTTTTTGTGACTTGCTGTTTTATTGCTGGAACAGCTTTTGTTCTTGCTGTGTTTGCTGCTGCTGTTGCTTTTGTTGTTGGGAGTACTCTTGCAGCTCCCCCTCTCTTCTTGCCATTTGTTTTTGTTTTATGGCTACGACTCTTTCTTGAAGCATTCTAATACTGCTATTGAAGGATTCCACCTCTTCGTCTTCATCTTCTGATTCGGATGGCGCCAAAGAAGCGAAGCTGTTTTCATGAAGAAAGTGACCCTCGCCACCGTCTGAGACGTATGGGTAGTCCTCACTCTCTTGTGCCGTACCTTTTGAAGCTGCTGCTTTTTCTGATGCTTGTGCCTCTTTCCTCAATCCACCTTGCAGCCTTTCGGTGGAAGGTGAGAGGGAAGGGCGCTTTACTAAGTTGGGAGTTGGCCTTAGCTTCCTCCGTCCCTTTGTCTTTGACTCTGCTACTACCGTCGCAGTTTGGCTCAATGTATTTGCCAATGTATCGCCTGACTTCTCCGTTGTTCCCGCTATTGGCAGAGCGGACCGTCCTCCTGAATCCATCACGTGATGTTGATATTCACTTTTTGTTTTTTTTTTAATTAAAAAACGGAGTCGAACCCGCAACCTTTGGTTTGGTAACCGGGCACACTACCACTGGGCTAATTGGAGGCCTTTTATAAATACGTTAAATGTCTGTCTTTGTATTCACACTAGCGAGACAAAAGCCGAAACACGTCTGTTCTCCACGGAGATCAATGAACGACTGGTCTACCAACACTACCGCTGGGCTACCGAAACACTTGCCAAAATTCTTACTGATTACTGTTAATTTATATGAGCATGCACTTTTACTTTTACTATTAAAAGAAGCCGAACCCGTGTGTACTCCGCGGAGATCTATGAACGACGATAGTCCAATGAGCTAACTATCGCGCCATCGCCTATTAAAGAACACTGTTCTTTAATAACAAACTTCAATAAATACCAAGGTATGATTAATACACGGATATGTTGTCCACCCTCCCCAAGCACCTATTTTGTTGGTTATGATCTGAAAGCATCTGCCACCTCAGTATTTAACTTAGGGGTTGTATGGGACATTGACTATGATTAAATTGTGAACAATCTGGAATAAATATGACAATTGTCAAAAGATGGTATGCATGAATTCAGAGAACTCCTGTGATAAAATGGGCCACCTCTAATAAAAATATCTTTATATTTAGATATTTATGTGAACGTGAAATAAGCTCCTCTATTCAGTCTCTTAGACCACACTATAACATTGATGTTAATCATTATGTTTTTATGGACTTACCTGTTTGATTACGAGAAATGAAACATATTTTAGTATAATAACCCAAATAATCTTAAAAATTTTTAAATTATTCGATTAGAAATACATCCGTAATCACTTCATTGCATTTCTTCACTCACCGTAAAACTAAAAATATTCTGATCCATTAAGTCTCTGTCAATTGGGTACACATTCAACTCTCCTGTTTCCCTCCCAATAAACATTAGGCTTGAATCTTTAAACAGAAATAAAAACATTATTAAGAAGATCATTGCATTTAAATAATTTAAGGCATACAAATAAATGTAATAGTTGTTTTAATCAAAAATTAAAATTGAGAACAGCACATCCAATGATGGTTCAAACAAAATAAAGAATATGTTCAGGTTTAAATAATTTTTCTATTTCGCAACCGCAGAGCACCTGGATGCTAAAGAAACCATTTAAATTCATATGCCGGTTATAAAGCGAACTTTTTCTCTGTAATCAAAATCCTTAGATATTCGAAGTGTAAGTAGTAAAAACGAGTAATAGTGGTGTAAGTAAACAACACCTTCGTTTTGGGCCGCGGCAAATAATGATTGCGCATAATACAAAATAATGTTTTTTTCTTTTAACATGTTTCTATATAATTGTCAGGATAATTCTACAAAACTATCTTAAAATCAACCCGCAAGTTACGTTATTTGAAAACTTATTTATATGAAAGCTATTAAATATATTGACCTTTGTTTTAAAGCTTGTGTTGCGTTTCTTAATATATTTCACGCATGCCTTACAACTACTCGTTGAAAGCTTAATCTCTTTCATTGTTCTTTTCTCGTATGTATGTGCGCTTCTCTAACAATTACTAAGGTGAAAAATCAATTTGATATGTGTTTATATAGTTACAGAAATGTAGTACTAAACATAACGATATTAGCTCCAGCAGCAACAGAGAGTAAATTAACCATGATATACTCGTATGTACATTGTGCAACAATCGTATTCAGAATTTGGTTTTCAACAAAGTACTAGTACTAGTACTCGCAGCAAATCAGTCATTTGTAACCAGGAGGTCACTAACGAAGAGTTTCATCATCGACATCTGATGTTGAAGTATGAATAAATGAAAGTCTATGGATATACAGACTCTATTCGGATAATGAATCCTACATCATTCGAAGATGTGATTCCAAAAACACGCAAAATAGGGGGTGAGCCAACATCTACTGTGGGAGTTCTCATTAAATTATACGCACATTTATAACGAAATCAATGTGGAATTTTATTTATTAATTAAGCTGGGTCCACGGCAATTATGAATAAAATGCAACATTTTCATATGACTACCACAGCTTCTGTTGTAAGTGACCATACAGAGGTCAAAATTATCAGCTCACCCTTTACATCCTTTTCCTTTCCAATTAATTGAATAGTTCGAGAAATTTACGTTCACGTAAATAGGAGGTTGCTTGTTTGGCGTGAAAATTCCATGGTATCTTTAATAGATGAATGACTTTTTGATGAAACGGTTTGTTATACAAAAATCTAGTACGTCCAATCTTAACATACGCATCGTCAAGCGATGTACAAAAACTATAGAGAAGAATAAAAGCGATGGAAATAAAATCTAACGAATGCCAACTGGTGTGACAAAATATACTTATTAAGATACTCGTATCATAAGATAACGAACAATGTAAAGAAAAATCAATGCTACCTGATGTAGTAACCAACAGAGTAAGAAATATAAAAAGAACGAAAATATAGAAAATAAAAGTGGTAATACTAAGCGGTAAAATGCAAAGTGGACGCTATAGAATTTCTTACATCTGCGGGTAAATAATATTTAGTTGTAAACTTAAAATTTTATTGGTCGAATGTGAGTGAATGTGAGACATACTCGTATAAACCTGAAGTCAAAGTGGTTATTTTCAAGCAGTATGAATTGATTTTAAAATGTATTGAGACCAATTTAGTCAATAAGCCTTAATCGTATTTCTTAATTTAGTTTTTAAACTCCTATCTGTCACTTCAAATGTTGTGCTGTAATTCAACACTGAAGCTAAGAATAAATATTTCTACACTCTAGATTTGCATCCAAGTCTCATCAAAAATAAATTAAAATAAAATTGAGCAGGACTCCTAAATCAACTTTCAAAAATTCTGTATTCTGATTAAAACAGCTGATCATTTTTAGACCTACATATAGACTGCAAGCTTCTCTTGAGATAGGATAGGATACCACTTTATTGTTTTTTCAGGCAGATGCTGTGTGCTATTTATTTATACATTCATAAGATCGCTTCATTCCTTCCCTGTAACTTTTCAACGTACCGTGAGACAATTCATTTATTACATTTTTTACTATTGTATTATACAGCATTCGCTTATTTTTTTGTAGAATAAATGTAAAATAATTCAAGTCAGTTGAAACCAGACGTTTTTTCTTACTTTTCAATTCATTTTTATTGTTTCTTCCATTATTACTTATATCCTAGACAAAAATGCTTAAATCTAATTTGACAACGACAATTACCTATTCTAGCTTACTGGCTCTTACCGAGCGCTCTAAGCTTAACAATATCAATCAACTTTGCCTTTCGACCTTTAAATTATCTAATTATTAATCCAATCTTTCAATTTTGCAATTTATGAAATTTCTAAGACATATAATTTTTATTTTATTGTTTGGTAAAACTTAAAGCTATGTCCCTATTCTACTTAACCCGCCGAAATAACTTAGCCTAACTTAACTGTTTTCAGGATGGTAAGCACTCATGGCCTCTCGAAACCGGTGGTCCCCATCCCAATTACAATTTCGGGCGCCTACCATCGTCAACACACTCATCACCGAGACTTGATCAATGCCATGAAGCAAAGGTCACTCCTTAGTGGGGCTGCCTTATGTGAACGAACGCGACCTTTCCACAAAATCCCTCTTACTATCCTTAATCTAACTTACAACTAGGAGGGGTATGCCACCTTGGAAGCGTACCGATCTGGGAGAGCAAGCCAAGCCCTTTCCCTTCATTAAGTCACCAGAATTCGGTGTACTATTTTCCGCCGGCCCGATCCCTTTCAGCAATCGCGGTACTAACACAGAGGAGCTTATGAGCATTAGTGACGTACCCATCGTAGATGACCCACTTGTACTTGTCCATCGCTTCACCTGGATACTATCCATGCTTTGAATTAAACCTTTAACATCAACATGAAGAAAAGCCTCTGTCGGAATAAAGCCCTATAGAAGTGAGCTTTTGTGGTAAATTTCATTCAGGTAATAAGCCGCAAAGGTCAGGCTATAATCGTTAGTCATTGCCCTTGCAACATGTCTTCGAATCATCTTCATCTGGAAATTATCAATCCTTTTCAGACGAGCCCAAACGTAAAGGGCTTTGTTGGGATATTATTTTTTGTACTCTGATTCCGGTGTTCTATACAAACCCAGACAGGTCCTAAGACAATGCATTTGATACACCCGAAACTTTTCCATCTGAAACGGCGCTACTTTAAACCACATGAGGCGACCATAGTTTTAAACGCATTTTATTTTCTTAATCATTAATTCTTACATACTAACAAAAAATGCTTAAATGCTAGCTTACAATTACTAAACAATCTTATACTAACTTACTGGCCCTACACAGGCACTCTAAGCTACTCTAAATTTTTAATACTATGTCTTTCGACTTCATTTACATTTTATTTGATATTAATTTTCTATTCTTAAGGCTAAGAAAAACATTGTTAACAAAAACTTAGCATATGAAAGAAATTTTTATTTTTTATAAAAACTTAATATCTAACTTAAAATAAACCTTAGTCTAGCTAACCTACATACACAATACACACATATAAACACATAGACATTATACACAATAATATACATATATTAGTATATAACTTTGTATATACTAATATATATATATATTTCTTAAATGCTAACCTAAACCTATGTAAGCTGGCCATCGCTATTTACAGAGCAAATAGATTGGTCAGCTCTGCCTCATTAGTGAGGCTGGTCCGTAATTGACGGAAACGACGACGAAACATCTTCCCCATCATTCAACCACCAGAAATGCTGGTGCTGCCGAACGACATCCCTCTTGTCGCGATTCCCCACCGCCCTACTGAACCTGAGACGATCCACCCTGCCGTGTGCGACGTCTCTGTTGTAGTTGAGTCGCCTGTCCCCAGCTGTCCGAGCGACATGGAAGATTAACGGGATCGCTGACCTATCCTGGATCAACCCTATCTGATCAAAGTAGAGGAATGCTTCCGGTGGAACGAAGCCGTTAGAGCGCACACTCTCATGATAAATGTAATTGGGGTAGTAAGCCCCGGATATCAGGTTATTCGTCGAGGCCATTGCTCTTGCAATGTGCCTTCGAGTCAGCTTAATTACGAAGTTGTCCACTCGTATTAGGTTCGCCCTGTTGTAAAGGACCTCATTAGGATAAAATTTTTTGTACTCCGACTCTGGTGTTCTGTACAAGCGAAGACAAGCCCTAAGGCAAGCCCTCTCAAACACCCGAATCTTTTCCATTAAGCTTGCTCGTACATTGAACCACACGGGACACCCAAATACCAGCATGGGCCTGATAAGGGCCATGTAGCAGATTATCTTTACCCTCGCATCGAGTTGGCTGCTATAAAACAGTCTCTTTGTGAGGGCAAAAGCGCCTTTAGCTCTGGATAGAGCAGCATCTACATTTTTGTTAAAATACAGAAACTGATCTAGCCAAATCCCAAGGTATCTGACTACATTTCAACAGGCAAGATGCTGTCCATGTTGTCCAATGATCGAGAACTTTCGCCAATTTTTTCTGGTGTCCCTAGAGGCTCCAGACAACGGCGTCCTAAAAAGAATGGTTTCCGACTTCTGAAAGTTGATTTTCAACTTCCAGTCATCGCAAAATCGTCTTATCTTATCGAAGTCACGCTGTAAGAGAGTATTAATGACCTCGATTTTTGGACCTGTTCTGTACGCTATCAAGTCATCTGCGTACGCAATAGTATGGGGAAGTGAACCTATCAAGTCGCTTGTATAAATGTTGAATAGGATCGGCGAATTGACCGCGCCTTGCTGAAGACCATTTTTAATTTGAAATATTCCAACAGAAGTCACATCACCATATTTCACGATGAACTGTCTGTTGGTTAGCATATTATAAAGAATGTACAAGAGAGGTTTACTGATCCCCAAACTAGCCAGCTTGTAGAAAAGACCTTCTAACCATACAGTGTCGAAAGCCTTCTCCAAGTCAACTAGGCAGGCACCAGTACACTGTTTTTTGGCTTTATTCCATTGGATATCGGACACCAGTTTAGACGCGGCATGTGAGATAGCATGTCCTGCCTTAAAACCGAATTGATTATCCGGAACTATATGTTTGTCCTCAACCCACCTAGTCAGAGCTCTATTGATTACTTTTTCGAACACCTTACTGATATTCGGAAGGAGACTTATCGACCGAAGATTCGCCGGATTGGATACATCCTTTCCCTTTTTGGGGATAGGTTGAACCACCGCCATTTTCCAATGCGCTGGATAATGTGCATTATTCATTGCATTATTAAACAGGGTGGTATAAATGTCCACCGCTTCTAGAGGAAGATGTCGAAGCACGATGTTCGGAATACCATCGGTCCCCACTGATTTCTTACTTCTGATTGTGTCGAAGATCTCATGGAGTTCTTCCTACGAAATGAACGGGGGTAGGCCACCTTCTCTAGCAATGACATTATTTGCCATATTTTCGTCGCTGAAGCGGGTGAAACCAGAGCCCTCGGATCGCCAGTTCTCTACTTCATTTCGAATATAAAAGTTGTGCACCAAGACGCGATTGTCCAGGTCATAATTAGGGCCAATGATATCATTGGCCTTGTATACTTCCTGGAAAGTCGCCCCTATGGCCTCAACCTTCTCCTGTGGATCCTCGATCACAAAGAAGTCGTCATCATCAGCGGCCTCATTTGTATCAATGCCTGCAATTGTTAGTAACCGTTCGTTGTCTGTTGTCCGGGCTATTTTAAGACACTGAAGGTCGTTTTGATTTTTTCTCCGAAAAAGTTTATTTATTTGCGGGATCATATTCGGGTTGCTGGTGTTTACAGCCCGTACCTTGTTGTTCCAATACAAACTTACAGCAATTCTGTAATTCTCTTTAATTAATGTTTGAATATTTTTAATCGACGACTTCAGTGTCCTAATCTCTGGGTCTTGTCTGTCTGTAAACTGTCTGTATAAGTTTTTGAGTCTTGTCAGAAGTCTACTTTTCTGTCGGTGCAGTGCGTCAATAGAAGGATTGCGGAACAGATCTTCGTTAGTCGTTTGTTTATACCGCGGTATTATAGTGTCCATAGTTTGTTTTATTGTCTGGTCCATTCGTTTAAGGTACTTATCGATCTCCTCGTTTGATAAATTCCTATTGGACGGTGGGTGGAGCGTGTTCGAGGAGAGTGCTCTTGTCAAGGTTGCGGAGAAGCGTGTCCATCGAGTCTTACTGTAGTTGTAAGAGTATCTTTGGACAAACTCCTGCGATTCCGCAATTTCGTTGGGAACTGTGATTTCGGTGCTAAAACCGCAATGGTCGCTGTCATACACGAATGTGCGCAGACAGTTAAGCGTTTGTAAATTCGTACCTGTCAGTCGTATACGTTCGTCATACAGTAATAGATCCAAATAAGACCCGCCTCTGGGAAACGACGGGTTATCCGTCGCTTTAAGACCGAGTCTATACATGGCATCGTGCTGACCCCACCAATCGAGTAGTAGGTTCCCTCTAGTATTTGGCAAATTATTTCCCCAATCTCTGTGTCTAGCGTTGAAGTCCCCGCCGATTATAAAATAATTCTCCCCCGATTCCAGCCTCAGAAGTCGAAAAAGTGTGTCGAGCTCTGTAATGAATATGGTGGATTGTGAAGCCCCAGATGCATAAACAGAGGCCAAGTACAGCCGCTTTCCACTGCGGAGCGGGATGTAAATGACGACTGCCTCTAACACCCGGAACCTGCGTAACACTCCCTTGTACACTCTGTGGAATTCTATGCCTTCTTTAATGAAGATCGCGACACCACCTCCACGTTGGGAGTTAGGCCGGTTTCTTCTTTTAACAATATAATTATTGTACTCCAGTTCGTGCTCATCGGTTAGCTTGGTTTCGCTAGCGAAAAGCACATCAGGAGTTTGGTCTTGTAGCAATTTAAACATCGCGGCTCTTCGTTCGATCCTAATCAGTGAATTAACATTCACCGCAAGGACCTTCAAAGTCTGTTCCACCATGTGCGTACCCATTACGACATGTGTTGCGTTAGACCCGGCAGCAGAGCGTAGATCTGGTCCACCCGCTTGGCCTGTTCTTGCACCTGCTGTTGCAGCTGAGCCATCTGCCCTTGGATTGCGAGCAAGATGGCCAGCATGTTAGGTGCCGCTTCTGTTGTTCTCGGCATTGGCGCCGGAGAAGCAACAGCCGCTTGCTGTGCCGTAGCCCCTCTACCTGACACCATTTGGGCGTAGGAGATTTGGGACGTGACGGCTGGTGTTTGAAGCCTAACAGGTGAACGTTTGACCTCCACCTTCTGCTTCCGAGCCAGTTTTGCTTTTTTAATGTCGGCGAACTTAGGACAACCCCGATAGTTTGCGGTGTGTCCCACGTTCCCACATAACACGCACGAGAGCTGCGTCCTATCGGATGCTCCGTCCCTACCCAGAGCACACTCCTCGGAACTGTGGTTCTTTGCGCACTTCACGCATCGAGGCTGCATTTGGCAGTTCGATGCGGCGTGCCCGAACCTCTGGCAGCGAACGCATTGTATAACGCCTTCGCTCCTTTTTAATTTTTCCCAGTGAACCACCTGGTAGTCTAGGACATTGCTACTCCTTAGACTATCCAGACGGCTTTCGGGACTGAGCTGTACCAGGAAGAACGGCAGACCCCGTTTCTCCCGCCTGGCTCTAGCTGTGGTAAATGGCTTTACCCCCACAAATTTGAGTCCTTCGCACTCCTTCTCTTTGAGCAGTGCCAGGATCTCCTCAGGATCAGAAGACGGTTCCAACCCCTTCATCAGCATCGATTGCCGCTTTTCACACTTCGGTGTGAATGAGTAGTGCTCCGTCGTCGTTTCTTTTAGGAGCTCTTTCACTTTCGCATAGCCCTCCACTGTATTACAGTGGATGGCATGGCGATCGTTCCCCAATCTCTTTATATTAAAATTATTGCCAATTGCCAACTTACACAGGTCTTTGGTAGCATTTACCTCTAATTTGTATGTGTTGATGGGTGGAACCTTCTCCTTCTTCTTCTGCTGTTGTTGTTGTTGTTGTTGTTGCTGCTTGTGTTGTTGTTGTTGCTGCTTGTGTTGTTGTTGCTGCTGCTGCTGCTGTTTTTAAGCTGATGTGGTTTCAGCTGTTGTTGTTTTTGTAGCTGTTGTTGTTTCTGCAGCTGCTGTTCTTTCTGCTGCTGCTGTTTTGTTTGCTGCAGTTGTTGTTTCTGCTGCTGTTGGTTTTGTTTTTGTTGCAGCTGTTGTTTCTGCTCTTGTTGCTTTTCTTGTTGGGAGCTTTCTATTTCTAATCGCTCCCTTTGCCTGCGTGCAGTTTGTTTTTGCTTAATAGCAAGCACTTTTTCTTTCAGCTTTTGTATGCTGATGCTGATATCTTTTATTACTTCATCCTCATCTTCCGATTCAGATGCCGCTAGAGAGGCAAAGTTGTTGTTGCCCCCCTTATAATGGACCTCATCAGAGATGTGCATTAACGCATCATCTTGTTTTTTGTTTTGTTGTGTTGCTGTTGCTGTTTCAGCTATTAAAGCAGCACTTATTTTTACTTTGGTTAGGTTAGGAGTGGTTCTTAACCTCCTCCTCCTTCTGATGGCTTTCGCCACGGCACCTCCCGTTATGGGAAGAGCGGAACGCTCTCCACCATCCATCGCGTGATTTGTGATGTCTTTTCACTTTCTTCACTATACACTTCAAGCAATTTGAAAAACAAAAAAAAAAAAAAAGTTTCTGGTTTGCCTGGGTTTGAACCCGTGTCCACACGATCTGATGATCGGCGCCGCTACTTGCTTGGCTACCAACACAGTTAATCAAAACGCAATTAATTGTCTTTGGGAGAAAACTAAAACACAATTTTCCTGTTTTACGAAAAGCCGAAACACGAACACGTCTATTCTCGGTCTAGATCTGCGAACGACTGATGGGGCGACCATACGTCTGGCCTAGAAACAAGTTGACTGCTATGAAACAGCCTTCTTGTCAGGGCTAAGGCCTTCTTCGCCCCAGCGAGGCAAACATGTATGTTTGTCAAAATACAGATATTTACCGAGCCAGATTCAAAGGTATCTCACTACTCTTCTAATCGCTCCTGGCACCCCGTGTTGTTCAATGCTGGCCAAATTTCGCGAATTATGTCTGGTATCCATAGAAGCCCATCTCAACGGAGTCATAAACAAGACTATTTCCCACTTTTGAAAATTGATTTTCAATTTTTAATCGTCGCAATAAGCTTTAGTATGATCGAAATCATGTTTCAGAAGAGTATTGATAGCTTTGATTTTGGGACCTCATCTGTACGCCACTAAATCGTCAGCGTACGCTGTATAGTGATTGAGGACACCTACCAGATCACTTGTGCAAATGTTAAACAGGAGTAATCACCGCGCCCTTTTGTAAGCCGTTTACATATCACAGACTTTGCTTGCAATTGCGTTGATATATTTGACAACGAACTCCTTTCACCAGTGTACGGCTGCTTGTTGATTTTAAGAAAGCGTTCGACTTCGTATGGCTGAAGGGGCTTTTCTACAAACTAACTAGGATGGGCATGCCGAAACCTTTGCTATATATAATTTACAACATATAAATAATATAAATATTATTATGCATAACTGTATAGAACGCCCCGGGATTGAATTTATATTTCATAATAAAACATAAACTAATCCCATTAAAACAGTTAAGTTAACTATGCCTTTGGGTTTTAATACCCAATGACTTGCACATATGTTAGACTCCTTGGTCCGTGTTTCAAGACGGATCCCGAAGGTATCCTGAATCTATCGCATTGTTAATCATATAAGTGCATACAATAAAATAAAAAAATCAAAAGATTTAATTACCATTGTAAAATTCCGAAAAATTTAAGCACTATATATAATTTAATCTGTCAATGATTTATCAAATCTAATACATTTATCTTATGTTAGAAATCCGAAAATAACTAATTTGGATAAACTTAAGTAAAAGATCTTATGATAAATATTTAATACATTAACAGATTACAATGTCCTTATATGGAAAAATTGCACACCATTTTTATTATATTTTAAAAAAATATAACATCATTAGTGATGAATTTTCCATAACGGATATTCAGGTTCATCGGGCTTAACCTCTAAGCAGTTTCACGTACTATTTAACTCTCTATTCAGAGTTCTTTTCAACTTTCCCTCACGGTACTTGTTTATCGGTCTCATGGTTATATTTAGTTTTAGATGGAGTTTACCATCCACTTAGTGCTGCACTATCAAGCAACACGACTCTTTGGCAACACCTTCTAGTAATCATTAACGTTGTACGGGCCTGGCACCCTCTAGGGGTAAATGGCCTCATTTAAGAAGGACTTAAATCGTTAATTTCTCATACTAGATTATAGATGTACCATACACTGCATCCCATATTTGCCATAAAGACAAAATGGCTTAGTGCTGAACTGTTTTCTTTTCGCTCGCCGCTACTAAGAAAATCCTTGTTAGTTTCTTTTCCTTCCCTCATTAATATGCATAAATTCGGGGAGTTATCTCATATGAGTTGAGGTTGTTTAACACAAACTAATAAAAATTATTTTATATACTCATTAATTTAATAAGTAAATACAATAAAAATATAAAAGTGCATATCATTTATTTTCCTCCAAAAATTACATCCACTGGCGACGAAGATGGGATTATTTTCCATGCGGGGTGAACTTGCTGAAAAATTAATAAAAAACTAAAAAAAAAATTAAGTGCAACAAAGAAAAAAAGAGGATGTGCTGCTTTGGAATTGCGGCTGACACGTGGTGAATTTTGATTGCCATTGAAATGACGGGAAAAGAGAACCCGCTGCCTGTTACATCTGCTAGTGCCATATTTGGAGCACTACCTGACTATGCCGATCGAATTTTTCGATGAGACGAAAAGCAAATTCCAGAGATGGATTGGGCAACCCCAATCGTCGCCATTATAAAGGCAATGCCATTGTGGAGATTTAAAATAACTTTCAACAAATTTATGGTTGCAATCGAACATCCGCTTCCCAAAATAGATGAACTTTTTTACGCGTTGAATGGGGGAAAACAGTGCTTACTTGCAATATAAAGTAAGAGAAGAGGATCAAGAAAAATTGACTTTATCTATCTTTTCAGGTCCTTTCAAATGCTTATAGAATCACAAAGTAAGTGGTCTCAAATAGATAAAGAGAATAACGCAATTAGTAACGGTGTTAAGAAATTTTACCAATTTTCGTTTGGACGTCATTTCAATCTTTATACGGAGCATAAGTCCCTTGTGCAAATATTTTCTCCAGGTAGGAGTTTGCCGCGCGTATGCAACATTAAGCAATTTACCTATATGGTACAAATGTTCCGAACAAAATGTGAACGCAGACGCTATGTCTAGATTACCTATTTCGACAACAAATGTTATGAAGTGTTCGGAATTTAACCAAATAGAAACAATGTCGATCACTGCAAAACACATTGCGGATGAAACGTCTAAGGATCCGACTCTTAGAAAGTGGCTAACAGGTATTCAGGGAGGTACAAATTTACAGGGTAGTTATCAATTTGGTGTAAACCAAGAGGAATTTTCCATTCAGAAGGGATGAGGGGTTTACGCTTCCCACAAAATTTAAAAAAATTGTTCTTGAAGATCTGCACTCACCTGATATTGGCGTTACCAGAATGAAAAAATTAGCTCTTAGCTTTTGCTGGTAGCCAAAAGTGGATCAGCAAATTGAAGAATATTTTCGTAATTGTACACATTGCTTTAGATTTCGAAATAATCCTCAAAAAGTCGAGGCTTACCATTGGTGCTATCCATCAAACCCTTGGGAACTATTCCATTTGGATTTTGCAGGTCTGTTTATGGAAGTGCAAGCATTTTCCAAATGGCCCGAAATACACACATTGGCAAGCATAACTACGGACACAACTCTCCCGATGCAACGAAAAATATTTGCTACCTCAAGGACCTTTGACCTCAGAGGTCATTTCTCTGGATAATGGTACCCAATTTACCAAAATAAAATTCAAACAATTTCATAATTCGAACAATATTGTCCATAAACATAAAGCATCTAACCATCCCGCTACGAATGACCAAGCAGAACGTTATGTTCAAACGCTGAAAAATAAATTACGATGCTAATAGTATAAAAACGAAGATTTAAAAATATAATTAAATAATATCCTTGAGCAATACCGAATAACACCTCATCCTGTTACAAAAAAATCACCATCTGAAAAATGGACACTGACAAATGGAATTTTGGAGAAGTTTGCGAAAATCCCAGATTGCTTCACAATAATATTAAGCTGAATAATGGGAGGACTGCACCGATATGTCGATCAAATGTTGCATGCAGGTAGCCAAGTGTCCAACTGTAGATCTTCGAGTGAAGTTCCAGAAGAGCAGCAACACCTTCTTGAAACATCTAACACATCGCATATTATTAAAGAGAATGTTTTTAAAAAGAACCAGAAACATAGAGGACTGTTTTTGAAAATAGAGACAATATTATTCGTAAAAGTGAGAGTGAGTTAACATTTAACGCAAGAATCTTCAAATTAAACTTCATTCAACGTAGCAGACATTATATCGGCATGCCAGACTTATCGAACAGAGTCGAGTAGATGACGTAGATGACGTCAATTCAAGCCGCTTGTTCATTTAATTTTTTCTGGTAAATGATCGATTTTTCCATGCAGGGACAGTAGAGTCGCTTTCAGATCCAGATCCGCTTCCGGCGTTTTTTCGGCTTTCTTTGGCGTATTTTTTACTGTCATTGTGGGCTTATCCGATCCAGATACCATTTGGGCAAAGGATAGATTGTGGCACAAAATTAGAGAAAGCACGACTCTTTTGACATTTCTCTTCTTCGATGAACTGTTTCCGAGTCTGGACTTTCACTTTTAACTCTTGGAACCTAGGACAACATTGAAATTGGCAGAATTTCCTGAGTTCCTGCCTAGTAGAAGAGTTGGTTCCCATCTACTACTCTATCATTACCTAAAGGACATTTCCCATATCTGTGGTCCTTGTCGCACTTACCGCACCTATATTGCATATTGCAATAAGCTACGCCGTGTCCAAACCTCTGACAGCGCAAACAATGCAGTATGCTATCAGCCCTCTTTAAATTTTCCCGACTTGCAGCATGATAGTACAGGAATTTAACTTATCGTAGGCTATCAATTTTGCTATAAGGGGTATATTGCACTAAGAAGAATGGTAATTGGCAGTTACCATCCCTTGAAGCGGCCATGGTAAACGGCTTGACACCCACGAGCTTAAGGTCATCGCTCTCTAACGCTTTGAGCTCTTCTTCGAGCTAGCAGCACTGTCTGGAATTTTTCACTCTTGGGGTATACGTAAAAAATTCAGTACCTGGTTTTTCTAGAGCGGTACGCACTTTCTTGTATTCCTCCATATTGCCACACATAATAATGTATTTATTAACGCTTTAAAATTAAATTAATTTAAACTTTACCACAACAAGCTCTACTCTTTCCTTTCCTTCGGTCTTTCACTTACACTCTTTTCCGTTGGTTATTCGAAATCCTAGAAGGGTGTTGGGCTGCCATGGGTTTATCAGCCATTGGTGCACCCTCTTAGTATCTTGAAAGATCAACCATCGCAGGTAGAATGGACGGTCCATCATGGAAGCGATCAAAAGAAAAGCGCGCCCAACGTATTACTGTATAGGAGACTTTACCGAAGTTGTCGGCTCTTGCCCTTGTGTGGTGTCGTCTCCCCCATCGGATAGTCTCCTTTGCCTTAAAAGGCATCTCCGCTCCACCCATTTCTTTCCTGTCCAATCTGTTGTTTTGACTTACCCCTTCATTTTATGTCCGTTGTCTCCTTGGAGAAGCAAATTGGCGGGGAGAATAGCTGGGTTCTTGAACTCTGTCTTTCTGCTTCTGTGCTTGTCGGATGAGACAACCAATAGGTCTGCGAGAAGGCAGAGGCAGGAGTCTCTTTGGTAGCGACGGACGGTCACTTTAGTAAAAGCGCGTTACGTTTAGAGCCAGATGGACGGTCTGGAACCCTCTGCGTGCAATAAACCCCAGAGATTTAAAACTACTGACGCCCTATTCGGTGACGGACGATCGCCCATCGAACCACAAATAAACATTGTAAAAGAAATATAATTGTAAGGACTGGATCCCCATTTGCGTTCCCCGCACTACCGAAATTTTAGACAAAAGGATTCACCGGGATGTCGTTGGTTAGTTTACATTTGGTAGAACTCCTTTCAATAGTCTCGTCATATGAGTAATTCCTTGTTTCGCATTTTCAGCATCGGTATTAAACGTTGTATGAATGGACGTATGTGTGAGACCTACGGTCCGAGACAATATCGATGGGATAAGGTGTTGAATTTAGAAAAAAAAATAAGCGAGGAGAACAGGAGGAACTACCAGGACTTTGAGCGACATGAACATAGGAAGAGTCCTACCGGACAAAAAAAAGAAGATAAGTAGAATTAGTTAATAGGCTTAGTGTTGTTCCCGCGTTACCCTGAGAAAGAAATTGAAACCAGAAAAAAAAACTCGCGCTGTTGGTGAAGGGGCCCTCAAGAAGCGATCCATGCAACACATTTAGTGGTACCCTCAGTACCCAGTCTCAAAAATAACACGTTTTGCTGGTCGCCACCTATATTGTTTCTGCCACTTTTTTACAAATAAACCCTGTTATAAAGTACTGTAAAAAAACAAATCTGTTTCTCTGCATAACCTTTCTTACAGCATACGGTTTTGCACTTCCGATCTCAAAAGTGCATGGCGCCTACGATTTAATTATTCCGGTCTTTTTCCCATCACTTTGAAATTTTCGCGAATCTTTTCCTGAACCCAGCCCAGCTGAGCAGCCATCAGGTTCAGCAAACAATTTGCTGCCATTGCAAATTTCCCAAGGTCATTTTATTTTTCCCCCTAAATATCAAGTGACAGATCACCACTTGGAGCTTTAACCACCAACTGCGTGGTTCGGTTTTTTGTAGATTTCGTCAGGTCAGTTTTTTGAATAGTTTTTGTGTTTTGCCAGCAACCCGGCCATAACTATTAATAACTAGAATTGTTACGGGGGAAAAATTTCGCAACATGTTTATCTTTCTGTAAGTGAAATTGACGTGTGTTGACTTAATCTCGTTTAGCATGATTCGCCAGCTCTGCGTCCACTCAAATATTTTGTTCAGAGCTCGTTGAAGTTTTGCAATCGCGGATTCAACTGTTTGTCCTGTGGTGAGGATCGCCGTGTCATCTGCGAACGTCTCTAGTGTACAGTAAGAATAGGTATGGCCCCAGAACGTTTCCTTGTGGAACGCCAGCTTGAATTTCCTTGAATTCAGAGTATTCAATCCCATATCTAACCAGAAACAGTATATTTTCAAGATAAGATTCGAGTATTCTATTCATTTCTCCCGTTAAAATTTGTTGTAGCTTATACTTCAAGCCCTCGTACCATACCTTGTCGAAGGCTTGCGATACATAGAGAAAAACGCTTGAACATATCGTTTTTCCCTCTAGCGCGTTTTCAATTACATTTGTTATCCGATAGGCCTGATCGATTGTGGAATGTTAGCCCCATAAGCCGGACTGGTGATCCGGGATCAATCGTCTTTCTTCTGTTATGGGTTTTAAACGTTTAAGGAGGAGAATTTCGATGACTTTTGTTTGTTTCCTCGGAGGGAAATAACAAGATCCTTTATTATAGTCTATATGAGTTATGTTTACGGAAACTGAACTTATTTGCATAGATTCAAGTTTTATTGTCACGTTCTCGGCATGCTTAATGAAATCTTTAATATAAAGTGAGGATCCACCCCTCGCATTTTCTGAGGGATGTTGCGCGTGATGACCAGAGTAACCTCTTATATTAAGTGTGTCTCCGAAATCTGGCATACGTCAATATGGTCTTTCCATAGAAAAATTTCAAATTCGTCGATTTTTTTCAGAAGACTAGAAGGCGTTCCATGTTAAAATCTTAGTCAATTGTTTCATTTTCATCTTTGTTAGGTATTTTCCGAGCAACGAACTCGAGCTTGCCTAGCTTTTCAAACAAGAGCTTATTTATTTTTATTTGTTCATCTCCTTTTACTAAGATGACTGCGAGTATTTGAGGCAGCGGATCTGTAGTGCCCGAATCTATTTTAGTGGCTTGTGACGCGACCTCGGCGTATGAACTTGAGCGGACCGGTACAGGTTTTTTCATTGCACTTGATTCGGCAGCGTTTTTTTGAGCAGACCTATTCTTTTGCTCTACCGGTTGCTTCATTGTGACTCTCTTAGCTGTCTTGGACTCATCGGTTTTAGGATCTTGCACCTTTAGGTCCGGATGAATGAATTTCTTGGGACTTATTCTCTCTTGATTGTCGCCGGGTGCGCTTCATCTAAGAACTTATTCTTTAAATAATTAATTATATAATACATATTCAATATGAATTGTTCGGTGTGTATACAAAAAATTGATAGAAACTATTTATCTAAAATTATTTGCAATGATTGCAAGCACTTCTTCCATTTTACGTGCGTTAACATAACTGAAGAAGATGCCGAGTATTTTAAATCGAGTGGTAATTCTTTTCGCTGTGACAAATGTGCAGTTCTTAGACGCCATTCACTTCATATCCCAGTGTCGGCCTCTACCAAAACAGCTAACTGCAATAAACTAAACCAGCAGCAACAGCAACAACAACAGCAGCAGCAACAACAACAGCAGCAGCAACAGCAAAAGCAACAACAACAGCAGCAGCAGCAGCAGCAAAAAAAACAAATCGCAAATAGCTGCTGTCGAGCCCACCCAAAACAGTGGAGATTGTGAAGGCCAGTACACAGTTCAGATGGTTTATGTAAAGCTATCGCAATTAGAGGAAATAAACAATCTATTTCTGCAAGAAGTGAATGAACTATGTGCAGAAAACGCTGACCTCAAACTGAGAGTAAATTTTCTGGAGAGCAAAGTTAACTGGCAACAACAACAAACGCTAAACGAAACCATCGAAATTGTGGGTGTGTCAAATGTCACTCACTCGAATGCTATCAATGTGGCAAAGCAAATATTCACCAACGCATTGTCCATTGAAGTTGCCGACGACGAAATAAAGAAGTACTTTGTTAAAAATACAAAACCAAAATCTTCATCTGTTGTTAAACCGGTCATATGTTTAAGTTTTGCAAGCCTAACAATCAAACAACGAATTATGTGCGCAAAGAGGACAAACAAAAACAAACTAAACGGTTTGTCGTATAGCGCCGATGGACCGGTGGATTCGAGTGGTAGCAGCAGGAAAAAAGAGAAAGAGTCCAGAATTTTCATCAATGATGCTCTTACAAAATATACTGCGGCACTCTTATCAAAAGCAGAAGAAGCCATGAAGCTGAAAGGAGGAAAATATGTGTGGTTTGGTAACAATCAAATTCTCGCCAGAAAGAAAGAGGGGGGAAAAGTCATCTCTATTAAATCTTTTGACGACCTTGCACTAATTTAGTGCGTAGTGCGTATTTTAAATGAATTACGAATTTAACTTATTAGGTGACTTTTCTTCCCCTAATTCTTGTGATTCTTTCTGTGATAATGTTTTTACCAATAGTTCTCTTTGTAACGACAAATTATTTATTGTACACCAAAACGTAAGAAGTTTGAGAGAAAATTTCTCGTCCCTTGTTTCTCATTTGGGTTCCTTTGCTTGTTTACCTGATATTGTTTTCGTGTCTGAAATTTGTATTTACGAGTTGGAAAAAAATGATTATTATATACCTGGCTATGAATTTTTTCCCAAGACAAATGAAAATTACGCTGCAGGTGGGGTTGGATGCTTCCTAAAGAATGACTTTAAACATCATCAGAATGACTTAACATCACTCACATGGATTTTCTGAGTGCGGATATTTTAAAAGTACGAGTATCTATTGAAATAAATTGTGATAAATTTGTGTTCCTCTGTGTTTACAGATTGCATGTGTTCAATGTATTGTATTTTATAAGCGAGTTTTCTAGTCTTTGAAGTAATGAAAAATCATCTAATTTAATTATTACTGGAGATTTCAACATCAACAGCCTTGACTCAAACGATACAATCTTCAGCTATTTTTCGTTACTTTCGACACACGGTATAGTTTCCTATATAAATGAACCGACCAGGGCTGCTTCTGGCAGGTGTCTTGATCACATTTATGGACGATTTAGAAATGTTATGACTAAATGCGAAAAGTGTGTGCTTGACTTATATATTACTGACCATGCTATGACAGGACTCCTAGTGACATTGAATAAAGACAAAAATTGTAGACTCTCTAACTCTGTAAAAAGTAGTGATAGAATCGACTTTCTTAGACTTAAATAATATACGAGGTATGATCAAAAAATAAGGTGACTTTTCATTTTTAAAAAAATATATTTATTTAATCATCCAAATTTATTTTATCCCCTTCAAAATAATCCCCCTCTGATACAATGCACTTGTGCCAGCGCTTTTTCCAGTCGTCAAAGCACTTCTGAAACGCACTTTTTGGTATTGCCTTGAGCTCGTATATACTTCGAATAATGCATCTAGTGCTTATTCATTGCTTATTGGCTCTCAATATTGCCTCCAGTCTACAAACGAGTCCTGTCAAATCGGATTGCCCTATTTGTCGTCCCTTTATTGAGAATATAGAAAGAAATACTTTTGTTTTTCAACCCATTACTCCTCTGGAGATTTTGAATGTTATTGGGTCCTTACCTAATTCAAATACATGTAGTGGTGATGGTATCTCAATGGTCGAGGCTTACCATTGGTGCTATCCATCAAACCCTTGGGAACTATTCCATTTGGATTTTGCAGGTCTGTTTATGGAAGTGCAAGCATTTTCCAAATGGCCCGAAATACACACATTGGCAAGCATAACTACGGACACAACTCTCCCGATGCAACGAAAAATATTTGCTACCTCAAGGACCTGTGACCTCAGAGGTCATTTCTCTGGATAATGGTACCCAATTTACCAAAATAAAATTCAAACAATTTCATAATTCGAACAATATTGTCCATAAACATAAAGCATCTAACCATCCCGCTACGAATGACCAAGCAGAACGTTATGTTCAAACGCTGAAAAATAAATTACGATGCTAATAGTATAAAAACGAAGATTTAAAAATATAATTAAATAATATCCTTGAGCAATACCGAATAACACCTCATCCTGTTACAAAAAAATCACCATCTGAAAAATGGACACTGACAAATGGAATTTTGGAGAAGTTTGCGAAAATCCCAGATTGCTTCACAATAATATTAAGCTGAATAATGGAAGGACTGCCCCGATATGTCGATCAAATGTTGCATGCAGGTAGCCAAGTGTCCAACTGTAGATCTTCGAGTGAAGTTCCAGAAGAGCAGCAACACCTTCTTGAAACATCTAACACATCGCATATTATTAAAGAGAATGTTTTTAAAAAGAACCAGAAACATAGAGGACTGTTTTTGAAAATAGAGACAATATTATTTGTAAAAGTGAGAGTGAGTTAACATTTAACGCAAGAATCTTCAAATTAAACTTCATTCAACGTAGCAGACATTATATCGGCATGCCAGACTTATCGAACAGAGTCGAGTAGATGACGTAGATGACGTCAATTCAAGCCGCTTGTTCATTTAATTTTTTCTGGTAAATGATCGATTTTTCCATGCAGGGACAGTAGAGTCGCTTTCAGATCCAGATCCGCTTCCGGCGTTTTTTCGGCTTTCTTTGGCGTATTTTTTACTGTCATTGTGGGCTTATCCGATCCAGATACCATTTGGGCAAAGGATAGATTGTGGCACAAAATTAGAGAAAGCACGACTCTTTTGACATTTCTCTTCTTCGATGAACTGTTTCCGAGTCTGGACTTTCACTTTTAACTCTTGGAACCTAGGACAACATTGAAATTGGCAGAATTTCCTGAGTTCCTGCCTAGTAGAAGAGTTGGTTCCCATCTACTACTCTATCATTACCTAAAGGACATTTCCCATATCTGTGGTCCTTGTCGCACTTACCGCACCTATATTGCATATTGCAATAAGCTACGCCGTGTCCAAACCTCTGACAGCGCAAACAATGCAGTATGCTATCAGCCCTCTTTAAATTTTCCCGACTTGCAGCATGATAGTACAGGAATTTAACTTATCGTAGGCTATCAATTTTGCTATAAGGGGTATATTGCACTAAGAAGAATGGTAATTGGCAGTTACCATCCCTTGAAGCGGCCATGGTAAACGGCTTGACACCCACGAGCTTAAGGTCATCGCTCTCTAACGCTTTGAGCTCTTCTTCGAGCTAGCAGCACTGTCTGGAATTTTTCACTCTTGGGGTATACGTAAAAAATTCAGTACCTGGTTTTTCTAGAGCGGTACGCACTTTCTTGTATTCCTCCATATTGCCACACATAATAATGTATTTATTAACGCTTTAAAATTAAATTAATTTAAACTTTACCACAACAAGCTCTACACTTTCCTTTCCTTCGGTCTTTCACTTACACTCTTTTCCGTTGGTTATTCGAAATCCTAGAAGGGTGTTGGGCTGCCATGGGTTTATCAGCCATTGGTGCACCCTCTTAGTATCTTGAAAGATCAACCATCGCAGGTAGAATGGACGGTCCATCATGGAAGCGATCAAAAGAAAAGCGCGCCCAACGTATTACTGTATAGGAGACTTTACCGAAGTTGTCGGCTCTTGCCCTTGTGTGGTGTCGTCTCCCCCATCGGAAAGTCTCCTTTGCCTTAAAAGGCATCTCCGCTCCACCCATTTCTTTCCTGTCCAATCTGTTGTTTTGACTTACCCCTTCATTTTATGTCCGTTGTCTCCTTGGAGAAGCAAATTGGCGGGGAGAATAGCTGGGTTCTTGAACTCTGTCTTTCTGCTTCTGTGCTTGTCGGATGAGACAACCAATAGGTCTGCGAGAAGGCAGAGGCAGGAGTCTCTTTGGTAGCGACGGACGGTCACTTTAGTAAAAGCGCGTTACGTTTAGAGCCAGATGGACGGTCTGGAACCCTCTGCGTGCAATAAACCCCAGAGATTTAAAACTACTGACGCCCTATTCGGTGACGGACGATCGCCCATCGAACCACAAATAAACATTGTAAAAGAAATATAATTGTAAGGACTGGATCCCCATTTGCGTTCCCCGCACTACCGAAATTTTAGACAAAAGGATTCACCGGGATGTCGTTGGTTAGTTTACATTTGGTAGAACTCCTTTCAATAGCCTCGTCATATGAGTAATTCCTTGTTTCGCATTTTCAGCATCGGTATTAAACGTTGTATAAATGGACGTATGTGTGAGACCTACGGTCCGAGACAATATCGATGGGATAAGGTGTTGAATTTAGAAAAAAAAATAAGCGAGGAGAACAGGAGGAACTACCAGGACTTTGAGCGACATGAACATAGGAAGAGTCCTACCGGACAAAAAAAAGAAGATAAGTAGAATTAGTTAATAGGCTTAGTGTTGTTCCCGCGTTACCCTGAGAAAGAAATTGAAACCAGAAAAAAAACCTCGCGCTGTTGGTGAAGGGGCCCTCAAGAAGCGATCCATGCAACACATTTAGTGGTACCCTCAGTACCCAGTCTCAAAAATAACACGTTTTGCTGGTCGCCACCTATATTGTTTCTGCCACTTTTTTACAAATAAACCCTGTTATAAGGTACTGTAAAAAAACAAATCTGTTTCTCTGCATAACCTTTCTTACAGCATACGGTTTTGCACTTCCGATCTCAAAAGTGCATGGCGCCTACGATTTAATTATTCCGGTCTTTTTCCCATCACTTTGAAATTTTCGCGAATCTTTTCCTGAACCCAGCCCAGCTGAGCAGCCATCAGGTTCAGCAAACAATTTGCTGCCATTGCAAATTTCCCAAGGCCATTTTATTTTTCCCCCTAAATATCAAGTGACAGATCACCACTTGGAGCTTTAACCACCAACTGCGTGGTTCGGTTTTTTGTAGATTTCGTCAGGTCAGTTTTTTGAATAGTTTTTGTGTTTTGCCAGCAACCCGGCCATAACTATTAATAACTAGAATTGTTACGGGGGAAAAATTTCGCAACATGTTTATCTTTCTGTAAGTGAAATTGACGTGTGTTGACTTAATCTCGTTTAGCATGATTCGCCAGCTCTGTGTCCACTCAAATATTTTGTTCAGAGCTCGTTGAAGTTTTGCAATCGCGGATTCAACTGTTTGTCCTGTGGTGAGGATCGCCGTGTCATCTGCGCACGTCTCTAGTGTACAGTAAGAATAGGTATGGCCCCAGAACGTTTCCTTGTGGAACGCCAGCTTGAATTTCCTTGAATTCAGAGTATTCAATCCCATATCTAACCAGAAACAGTATATTTTCAAGATAAGATTCGAGTATTCTATTCATTTCTCCCGTTAAAATTTGTTGTAGCTTATACTTCAAGCCCTCGTACCATACCTTGTCGAAGGCTTGCGATACATAGAGAAAAACGCTTGAACATATCGTTTTTCCCTCTAGCGCGTTTTCAATTACATTTGTTATCCGATAGGCCTGATCGATTGTGGAATGTTAGCCCCATAAGCCGGACTGGTGATCCGGGATCAATCGTCTTTCTTCTGTTATGGGTTTTAAACGTTTAAGGAGGAGAATTTCGATGACTTTTGTTTGTTTCCTCGGAGGGAAATAACAAGATCCTTTATTATAGTCTATATGAGTTATGTTTACGGAAACTGAACTTATTTGCATAGATTCAAGTTTTATTGTCACGTTCTCGGCATGCTTAATGCAATCTTTAGATATTTAGATATTTTCCGAGCAACGAACTCGAGCTTGCCTAGCTTTTCAAACAAGAGCTTATTTATTTTTATTTGTTCATCTCCTTTTACTAAGATGACTGCGAGTATTTGAGGCAGCGGATCTGTAGTGCCCGAATCTATTTTAGTGGCTTGTGACGCGACCTCGGCGTATGAACTTGAGCGGACCGGTACAGGTTTTTTCATTGCACTTGATTCGGCAGCGTTTTTTTGAGCAGACCTATTCTTTTGCTCTACCGGTTGCTTCATTGTGACTCTCTTAGCTGTCTTGGACTCATCGGTTTTAGGATCTTGCACCTTTAGGTCCGGATGAATGAATTTCGTGGGACTTATTCTCTCTTGATTGTCGCCGGGTGCGCTTCATCTAAGAACTTATTCTTTAAATAATTAATTATATAATACATATTCAATATGAATTGTTCGGTGTGTATACAAAAAATTGATAGAAACTATTTATCTAAAATTATTTGCAATGATTGCAAGCACTTCTTCCATTTTACGTGCGTTAACATAACTGAAGAAGATGCCGAGTATTTTAAATCGAGTGGTAATTCTTTTCGCTGTGACAAATGTGCAGTTCTTAGACGCCATTCACTTCATATCCCAGTGTCGGCCTCTACCAAAACAGCTAACTGCAATAAACTAAACCAGCAGCAACAGCAACAACAACAGCAGCAGCAACAGCAAAAGCAACAACAACAGCAACAGCAGCAGCAGCAAAAAAAACAAATCGCAAATAGCTGCTGTCGAGCCCACCCAAAACAGTGGAGATTGTGAAGGCCAGTACACAGTTCAGATGGTTTATGTAAAGCTATCGCAATTAGAGGAAATAAACAATCTATTTCTGCAAGAAGTGAATGAACTATGTGCAGAAAACGCTGACCTCAAACTGAGAGTAAATTTTCTGGAGAGCAAAGTTAACTGGCAACAACAACAAACGCTAAACGAAACCATCGAAATTGTGGGTGTGTCAAATGTCACTCACTCGAATGCTATCAATGTGGCAAAGCAAATATTCACCAACGCATTGTCCATTGAAGTTGCCGACGACGAAATAAAGAAGTACTTTGTTAAAAATACAAAACCAAAATCTTCATCTGTTGTTAAACCGGTCATATGTTTAAGTTTTGCAAGCCTAACAATCAAACAACGAATTATGTGCGCAAAGAGGACAAACAAAAACAAACTAAACGGTTTGTCGTATAGCGCCGATGGACCGGTGGATTCGAGTGGTAGCAGCAGGAAAAAAGAGAAAGAGTCCAGAATTTTCATCAATGATGCTCTTACAAAATATACTGCGGCACTCTTATCAAAAGCAGAAGAAGCCATGAAGCTGAAAGGAGGAAAATATGTGTGGTTTGGTAACAATCAAATTCTCGCCAGAAAGAAAGAGGGGGGAAAAGTCATCTCTATTAAATCTTTTGACGACCTTGCACTAATTTAGTGCGTAGTGCGTATTTTAAATGAATTACGAATTTAACTTATTAGGTGATTTTTCTTCCCCTAATTCTTGTGATTCTTTCTGTGAAAATGTTTTTACCAATAGTTCTCTTTGTAACGACAAATTATTTATTGTACACCAAAACGTAAGAAGTTTGAGAGAAAATTTCTCGTCCCTTGTTTCTCATTTGGGTTCCTTTGCTTGTTTACCTGATATTGTTTTCGTGTCTGAAATTTGTATTTACGAGTTGGAAAAAAATGATTATTATATACCTGGCTATGAATTTTTTCCCAAGACAAATGAAAATTACGCTGCAGGTGGGGTTGGATGCTTCCTAAAGAATGACTTTAAACATCATCAGAATGACTTAACATCACTCACATGGATTTTCTGAGTGCGGATATTTTAAAAGTACGAGTATCTATTGAAATAAATTGTGATAAATTTGTGTTCCTCTGTGTTTACAGATTGCATGTGTTCAATGTATTGTATTTTATAAGCGAGTTTTCTAGTCTTTGAAGTAATGAAAAATCATCTAATTTAATTATTACTGGAGATTTCAACATCAACAGCCTTGACTCAAACGATACAATCTTCAGCTATTTTTCGTTACTTTCGACACACGGTATAGTTTCCTATATAAATGAACCGACCAGGGCTGCTTCTGGCAGGTGTCTTGATCACATTTATGGACGATTTAGAAATGTTATGACTAAATGCGAAAAGTGTGTGCTTGACTTATATATTACTGACCATGCTATGACAGGACTCCTAGTGACATTGAATAAAGACAAAAATTGTAGACTCTCTAACTCTGTAAAAAGTAGTGATAGAATCGACTTTCTTAGACTTAAATAATATACGAGGTATGATCAAAAAATAAGGTGACTTTTCATTTTTAAAAAAATATATTTATTTAATCATCCAAATTTATTTTATCCCCTTCAAAATAATCCCCCTCTGATACAATGCACTTGTGCCAGCGCTTTTTCCAGTCGTCAAAGCACTTCTGAAACGCACTTTTTGGTATTGCCTTGAGCTCGTATATACTTCGAATAATGCATCTAGTGCTTATTCATTGCTTATTGGCTCTCTAAAAAGGCACATCCTTTGTTGTTCTTACTCCTTGCCTCTCAAAAAATTATTTAAAAACTGAAGCCATGGATATCGACCAACTTAATGTTTAAAATTAGGAATAAAAATAAACTAAGGATCTTGTGTAAAAAGTATCCCTATAATTCCGATCTAAAATGTAAATATAAGCAATTGTGCAACAAAGTGAAAAAAAAAATTCCGTTGTGTCGTGATAAATATTACCGTGATTTATTTAGATCAGCAAAGGGAAATTTGAAATACGAATGGCAAGCTGTAAATAGCCTATTAAACAAATCAACTACGTCTCAAAAACTCAATTTTTTATTACTTGACAACTCTGAAGTGCATGACAAACTGGTTATGGCTAATGCTTTTAATTGTTATTTTTTCAATATTGCCTCCAGTCTACAAACGAGTCCTGTCAAATCGGTTTGCCCTATTTGTCGTCCCTTTATTGAGAATATAGAAAGAAATACTTTTGTTTTTCAACCCATTACTCCTCTGGAGATTTTGAATGTTATTGGGTCCTTACCTAATTCAAATACATGTAGTGGTGATGGTATCTCAAATTTAACGCTTAAAAAAATTTCATGTCTTTTGGTTAATGTCTTGTCTTATATTTATAACCGTTTTTGAAGGGATCTTCCCCGAGGATCTTAAAGTTGCCGATGTCATTCCTCTTCTTAAAAAAGGTTCTGGATCTGAAATTGGTAACTATAGACCGATCTCGTTACTTCCAGTTTTCAGTAAAATATTTGAAAAACTGATGGAAAATAGAATAGTGAATTTCTTTACTAAGCCTAATTTCTTCAATTCAAATCAATTTGGGTTTCAGAAAGGGAAATCAACGGAAGATGTACTTTTACAATTCTGTTCCCAAATTATGTCAAATCTTGATGCTAAAAAATTTACCGCAGCACTATTTATTGACATCACCAAAGCTTTTGACATGGTCGAGCACAACCTTTTGTTAAAAAAGTTAGAGAATGCTGGTTTTCGTGGATTTATCCTGGATTGGTTTGGGTTCTATCTTAAAAATAGGTCTCAAAGGGTAAGGATCGACGGTATTAGAAGTGAAAAGATTTTTTTTAATATCGGTGTTCGTCAAGGTTCTGTCTTAGGTCCCATTCTGTTCTTAGTCTTTATAAACTCATTACTTTCGCTTAATTTCAAAGGTTCGCTCACTGCATTTGCAGATGACATTGGCTTTTCATATGGCTCGAAAAGTGCTTTAGACTTTGTCTCTGACATAAACTGCGATCTTGATTTATTAAGGTATTGGTTTTCTGCTCATAATTTAGTTTTGAGCTCCAAGACTAAATTAATGTATTTCAGTCTCTCCTCGAACTACGATTACGAAACTAATATTTACTTTCACTCACAGGAGTGTAGAAGATACTGTCCGCAATCATGCTCGTGTTCGTCTGATTCCTCCGGTTACTCGTATAATATTAATATAAAATGTAGTGAAAGTTGTTTCCAATTGTTGAGTTCAACAAATGACTTACACTTGATTCTAGGATGAGCTTTGTTAACCATATAAATATTTAAAAAAATTACTTCCGATACATCCTTCGTCATTTTTACTATATGCGAAACGTTTTTTCAGTCAGTCTTTTAAAGACTATATATTTTGGCATCTTCTAATCTAGACTTCAATATGAACTTGCCTGTTGGGGTGGTGTGTATCTAAGTAATATTCAATCATTGCTGATATTACAAAAACATGTTATAAGAACAATTTGTCGTAAACCTGCCAGAAATTCTAGTTTTCCGTTATTCTGTTACCTGGAAATCCTTCCTATTCATTTGTTCTGTTTTACGATGTTGAAAATGTTCTATATGAAGTCCGGTAACCGTAATTTTCGTTTAATTTCTAGTCACAATCTCCGTGGAAACCTGTCTTGCACTCATTCCATTCCTTATTTTCGAACCTCTGCATTTCGTAATTTTTATATTATTTTATCTACTCGCTTGTTTAATAAACTTCCAGCTTCCACTAGAACAATATCATTTATGTCTACCTTTCTAAAGAGAGTAAAATGCTGGCTTTTTACATTTGATCTTAATCAAATTGAATCTCTTGGTTTTGACATTTTGGTTTAAATATATTTTTTGTTCCACCAGTTTTTGTTTTTTGATTGTAAGCTTTTCAATTTTGAATTATTATTAGTTTTTATAAAAAAAGGTCACCCTACCCATAAATAATTTATCCTATTTAATTAATGTAGTGCATGCCAATCAATTCTATTTTATTTAAAATACTGAATGTTAATCAATTTCTTATTATTTAAAAGTTACTTGAATTGTAAAAAATTATATGAAATATTAATTATAAGAAATAAGAAATAAATAAAATAAATAAAAAATAAATAAAACTTTTTCGCCTCTTTTGTATTTCTTTGGCGGCTTCGCAACCTCGGTAATTAGCTGGGTGATTTCCTCTGCAATTGGCACAAACTGCTGGGATTTGTTTATTTGCTTTGCACTCTTCCGAGGAGTGTGTGCTTGCGCATTTTACGCATCGTGGATCTCTTTGACAATACATCCGCGTGTGGTTAAAATCTTGACAACGTTTGCATTGGATTAAAGTTTAACCTTACTCTGATATTTAAGATAGACTTAATTTTGTAAACATCATTGACTTTGTCGTTTCAATCAAAAGTAAGCATGAAAATAGAAAGTCCGCGCTTGACTACGTTAGCTCGCTATCCGTTTGTTGCTTTGCCGTCTTGATTATGTTGAAGGCGTCAGCAATCTTAAAACCTTGTGCTTGCACGTCTTCTATTGCATCTTCTTTTTTGCTCGACGGGTGAAGTCCCCTAGCGAACACTCGAAACGGTTTTTCAAACTAATTTTCATAAGTGTACCATTGAGTTATATCGGTGTACGTTTCAGCGAAAATGCTCGGTAAGAATCGGAGTCATCGATATTAATTTTCCACACGTTGTTATGGAGTGAAAATCAAAATGAACTTTCCTTTTAGTGTTCTTTGGAGAAGGTCCCGTAACTTTCCGTAGTCTGCGATTCCGACGCCATTCATTGCGAGTAGAGGGCGAGGTTTTGTTTGGGGTTGTTTCTTGGTTGGTACCGTGGGCTTATTTTCATCTCATGGTTGTAAGACTTCGGGAGATGAGCCTGTCTTACAGTTTTTGCTAGGCCTTTTCACGAGTACCGGATTGGTTTCGCGAGCAAGTTCTTCCTTGTTCGTCAGGTATTCCACTGAACGACTCGGCGTTGACTTGCAATCTAGAGATAAACGAGAGATTTTTAGAGCCTCGTTTTCTTTTCGAAGAGATTCTACTTCATTTTTTAAAACTAAGAAAACATTTTGTTTTAATTTTAAAACTTAGTAAATCTACATTTTGTTTTTTATAATATAAAACAGCTACCTTATCTTAATCTTATTGCAAACTATCTTTTTTCCATTGGTTACTACTCTTTTAAGAGAAGATTCCCCATCTCTGTTGTTTCTTTTTTTATTTTTTTTTTAAATATTATTATTATACTTTTTTGGTTTCATAATTTTTTTGTTCTTAAAAGCTACCTTAACCCTACCTAAATCTATGTAAGTCGACCACGGTTAAAAAATTAGGCTGACCAACTCTGCTCTCTAATGGAGTAACCCTGCATTAGAGGGATTCGACGACGGCACTTCCCGACGGCAAGCAAATTATTGGTGCTGTTGAGCAGCATCCCTCAATTTTCGAGCTGATTTGTACGCAATTAAGTCGTCTGCTTACGCTTTGGCATGGTGAAGTGAACCTTTCAGATCACTTGTGCAAATGTTAAAATGGATCGTCGAAGTGACCGCACCTTGATGCAGACCTTTTTTAATGTGACTGTTCCTGTTCGAATTTAAATGAAACGAGTTCAACTTTTATTGTGGGGGAAAATTATTTTAAAAAACCCCACATTTATTAAATCTCCCATTCGTTCCGTTTTCTTGTTCCACAGACGGAACAAAACTGAGCTCTTTCAATATAATTTACAATAATAACTCAAATTGCAGTGTTGCCATTTGTAACAGTCCCGGCTAAAAACAATGTTTTTATCTAAGTGCGTTATAATATGATAATAATTAAATTGTCCACTGGTAGAAAGCATAGCTTCTGCACGAGCCTCTTTTACTTGCTGTTAGCAGTTTGCACGATGACGTTTCGGACCAAACCGTCCCGGCCTGGTAATAGTTCGCTCCAGAGGACCACCAATTGCCCAACCTTAAGATTCTCCTTCTCTTTTCGCCATTTCTTGCGTTCCTGCAAGGTGTTTAAGTACTCCGACTGGCATCATTCCCAGAAATGTTTTACCATCCGTTACCTTTCTTTCCAGAGCTTAGTACCCACTGTATTTCCTTTGTTTTCATTTTCAATTCAAAAGGGTCGGCATAATCCACTACTGTGGTTAAGTTTCCTAATTACATGGTAATTCCGCCATCAACTTTCCCTCCATTTGTGCATTTAAGCGCACACATACAGCACACTTATGTATGTGATCTCTCAGTCCACTCCTTAATTTAAGTATCCATTATTCTTGGCCTTATGTATTGCATCATTACTTCCGAACCTCCATGATTCATTTCACCAGGAGCATAATCCATTAACAAATTCGCCAATCTTGATCCATTAGCGATAAGTATTATTATTTATTTATTATTAAATTATGATATTTCATCTCATAATCAATCTCTGCCGTACCCAGTCCTTCACCAACACGAAGCAAACCTTTTGCATCCAAAACTGGTTTTAATCCAACTTTTCCTTATTGTAATACTCCTGTTGATTTTTCCTAATAAAATACTCCATTGCTCCTGCCTTTCCCTCCAGAGTAGGAAGTGAAACTTCATGTTGTACCTCTCCCTTTCCAAATTGCATTTTTAGATTTTTCCTCCTGTTTATTAAATTTTTTATAAAATGATTTACTTAACTGAGAATGTTGATCGCTTGTTCCAGTTTTTTAACAATTCCAAACTTTTCCAAATATATAATTGAATTCCAAAACTCCAACCATCGATTTTCCAATTCAATCGGTGATCTTTCATCCCAATCAATCCTTAACCCCCATAACTCCTATATTAATATTTTTTCTATACAAAAGTAAATTTGTCCTCATCAATCAACCATTTCAGTTCTAAAATGGCTATACCTTCCTCCTCAGGAAATTACAGTGTTTCTTTCTGGTTCTGAATTCATAGCTTCCACAAGTCCTTTGCTATTTGATCTCCATTTGTGTAGTTTATTTAAGCTCCTTTCAGAATAGTATCAATTTCTTTTGCTAATTTAATTGGCGAATTTTCCGAGTAACATCCTGTTACACTATTATCCATATAGAAGTTCTCTTCTATTACCAACAATTTTAACATTCCAATTAGTTTTGGAAACTCCGCTGATCGTTGCAGCTCCCCCTGCTTCCTAGTCTCCTGATCAAGGTGATCATGTAATCCGTGTATGAACACCATATCTCTATGTTATACTGGTAATCAGAGCGCCTTCAGCTGGCAGATCGTCTCGTGAGTTACATTAGGCATCCTCTGTAGCTCATCTGCTGATGCCCTCTCTCCCAATACCGATGACCTCTCAAACTCATGCCTGTACTCCCTACTAATCTGGTATGGCTTGTCGTACAAATGGTTTAACCTTTTCCGTGCCTCCTGGTAGCTATATTTAGTCAAATGATTTTCTCCTAAAGCCTTGGCCGCCCTACCTGTCAGCGACTTCTTTAGATACGAATATTTATATGACATGGATATATCCGCATTGTCACGGATCTCCGCCCCATCGAATTTCCCCCAATTATTTTTGACGTCATGTTGTTGCATTGGCAATGCCAAGCTTATGTTTATCTGCCGATACTCCGCCTGAAGTTCTTCTTCATGCGACGAACGTGCCTCATTCGATTCCTTCTCCTTATTTATAGCTCCATAGCTCGTTCCAATCCCGTCACCTTGTTTGGTTCTAGCTCCAACAGCGATTCGTTAGCCTTGTCCCATAGCTGGACCAACTTATCTGCTCTAAACAGCAATTCCTCCTGGGAGACACTTGACAATCTCCCCGATTTTATAATTCCTGCGGCACGTGCTATTGTCCTCTGTAAGATTTGGAACTGCTTCTCTCCTGGAAGCATTCCGTCGTACTCCTGTGCCTCTCCTTGTGGCATATTTTTTGTTCGTTTGGTCACTCTGGTGGCTATAAATAAAAATTACCAAATTGTTTATCCTGCACATTTATATTTTAAATTTAACTTTCACATTATGGCTTCCTCCTTTCCTACTGCAAAATAATTTTATCCTTTTATACAGTCTTCCTATTCCTCCCCTTTCCTCTTGGAAAATAATTTTATTCTTTTGTACAATATTCCTATTTTGTACAACATTCCTATTTTGTACAATATTCCTATTTTTCCCCTTTCCTCTTGGAAATTAATCTTATCCGTTTGTACAATATTCCTGTTTTGTACAATATTCCTATTCCTCCCTCCCTGTTTGAAAGAAATTATTTATTTTTATGTTCGTTTACGACAAAATCCTTTATCCAATCCCCACTGTCTTTCGTATTGTATATACGAACAATAGCAACGTCGAAGCAATATATTCCTATGCAAAACATATGCCTACCTAACAAGAGAAACAAAAAATAAAAATAAAAGAAAACCATATCCCCATGTACCAACATATACGCAATTAACATCATGAGCAAATTGCCATGTTGATTGAATAATCCTCCGTGATATATGTGCCGTATGTATGCAAAATAAAGTTGACAAAACATCCCCTTAATAAACTGGTTGCGTTGTACACATATACGTAACAAAATAACAAGTATTCCCCTACACCAAAACCGGTTGAGCGGTATGCATGAGTAACAACAAACAATATTCCTTTGCGACCACCAAACTGGTTGTGCAGGATGGATAAACGACGACAACAACAACAACAAAAAAATTGATTGCGCGCACCAAACCGGTTGCGCAATATGCATATGCAAAACGAAATAAAACTCCTGTTTTCTCCTCCAGCTGTCGCTCGTATTCTAAGTACGAATGAAACACATGAAAAAACTTCCTGTCGCTCATATGAAAACAACAAATTTTGTAAAAAATATTCCTTTATTTACACTGCTCCCACTATGTACCCTGTGTTAGCCTACACACAACAAAACACTAACTTATTCCAGTTTTAGAATCCTGTTTCGTTTGTCACACTTCCATTTCTTATATACCCGTTAACTTTACTTTCCTTTCTTGGTATTACTTATTTTCCTTTTATTTTTTCTCCTTATTTGCTGATTATTACTTATTTTTTTTCCTTGTCATTCCCTTTTTTTCTTTATTTCTCAAAAAAAAATTACTCTATTTTCTATTTTTGCCGCTACTAGCCACCACTTATGTTCACTTATAAAAATGAACTAACTCCGAGTCAGAGTACCAGCTGCAAAATATGCTCCATCCCTACCCAGAGCGCATTCTATTGAGTTGTGACTCCTACCGCACTTGACGCATCGAGGCTGCATTTTGTAGTTCGACGCGGCGTGCCTTTTTACTTTTTTCCAGTGTACAATCTGGTAGTCTAGGACTTTGATACTCCTTAGACCATCCAGTTTGCTATCGGGAGTTAGCTGAACCGGGAAGAACGGTAGTTTGCGTTTCTCTCTTTAGGATCATGCTGTGATAAACGGGTTGACCCCTACGAACTTGAGCTTTTCGCAGTCTTTCTCTTTTAGCAGTGCGAGAAGCTCCTCCGGATCAGTTGACGATTCTACCCGCCTCCGCAGCACTCCGAAGGGGTGAAAAGAACTCTGTCGTCTAATCCCTAAGTAAATTTTTTATTTTATGGTAGCGCTCCACTGTATTGCAGTGCCTTGCACTTGCAAAAATTGTGCGTGATTATCTATATTATCTATATTATCTACTCGTATATTATCTCTACAGGGAATTTGCATAAACCTACCGATTCGCTGAGCTACACTGCTACTTGTTAACTACTCGTTTATTTTATTATTTATTTGTCATTCACTTTTCTGAAGATTGCTAAGAAGCCGACTATTTTCAATGCGAGATGGGAAACGACTGGTTGAAACCAGACTTAAATTGATTTAATGCACAAAATTTACTCTTTCTAGTAAAGGTATTTAATAGTTTAAATGAAAAAAGTTTTTTTTCTTATAAAACAAATACGTGCCATCTTTTAATTATTTGTCAAGAAGTTTTCCACTTCATTTCGGACTTCCATGCATTCCTAATACTGATATATATTTTCTTTTTTTTAAGAACTTAACACTTAAGAGGCTATGAATACTTTTAAAAAAATTGGGTAGAGAGAGAGAGAGAGAAAGATCTTTGGGCTCAGTGATTATTTGTCCCAATGGGTGGCATCCAACATTTAATGGGAAGACTAATTTTCATTGTAAATTGACTCGTTATTGTTGGAATTTTAGACAACCATTCATCTCACATGATTTTGGTTGCTACTCGAATATCTCATAATGCTCTAACTCATATTTCCCTGACTTAGTTTTCCATATACGAGTATGTAGGTTTTAAAACGTTTACTTGTCTCTAAGATCCTGAATGATGTTATCTTTGTATCAGGCCATAAATATGCTTCATTCAGCTGGTCCCCTAGATCAGTCTGCAGACAGTAGACAGTCTCTTACAGTACCTGGCCATATTATTTCACCCAAGCAAAAAATTTCAATATGAGAATTGTTAGTATTATGATCTTTGTCTCTTCCAAGAACAATATATTAAGGGGAACGAAAAACAATTTCGAACAAAGCAGCAAAGTTTTTTTTTATTAATGTTAATAACTTTTTTGAATGCAGAATATACATTTTTTTCAATATTTGGTGTGTGCACCTTTAGCTGCGATTAGTGTCTTCATTCTTCTGAGCATGCTGTCTATACATTTTTTTTTTTAATTAGCGCGCGCTCAATGGGTTGTAGCCTTAAAATGATTGCACACAGCGCGGGCGATGGAAAATAAGGGGGATAGAAAGAGAGGTGCCTGAATGGTGTCCTGGAGGTGCGTGTTGTGATTCACTCAAATATGATTTCTTCGGTGAGGTACCTTTTGGTGGTAACAGCACATTTAGCCACGGCCACGTGTTCATGTCGGGAAAGTTACCTGGCCAATCCAAAATCTCGATTTGCCTTTGCTCTAAAAAGTTCGTTATAATTTTGGCTTCATGACATGGGGCTCCGTCATGCATAGAAATTTGCTTTTCTGTCTGAGAAGCAAATCTGAAAACCAAGATTAAAAAGTTTTTGTTCGCGTTCGAAAAAAGCATTTTCTTTATAATTATTATTATTATTTCAAGCTTTTATTAACCCTTAAAAATTTATTACAATTCAATATTTTTTATTAAAACTATTTTAAATACATATCAATGTTCTGAAAATTTTCATTTTTATTGTTGAAAAGATTGTCATAAATGGGCATAAGCCTCCCCCAGAATTCGCCATTGCTGTTTATTTTGCGTCTCCAGTAATTTATGAAATTTTAAATGTAGTCTCACCATCTTATTTGGGGTCTGTCCACTTTCCTGTGGCCTTCGTATGGTGTCCAATGCGTTCCTCTTATTGTTCATCTGTTATCGCTCATTCTTGCTACATGTCCTGCCCAGCTCCATTTAAGTTCCTTGGTTCTTTTTACAACATCTGTCCACTTTGTTCGATTCCTAACGTTGACCGTTCCATTGCTCTTTGCAATATTTTCAATTTATTAGCTACTTTTGTGGATAGGTTCCAGGTTTGTGCACCGTATATCATGACCGGAAGTATCGCTGCATCGAACAAGTATTTTTTTGATTCTTGCATAAAATCGAAAATCGGACTTGGATTCGAATATTGTCTCCAGCTATGTGTAATTCGTCTGTGGATTTCTCTTTCGGCTCTAAATATATATATTCATCCACTTATTCAGTGTTTTCTGTTTCAATTTGTATTGGTAATGGTTCAGCGTTTGTTATCAGTTTATTCTATTCATGATAGTTAATGCAGCTTTGGAGCATTCTTGGCTAAGATTTTTAAGCATTGCCTTTAATTCATTGCTTGATGTTCCTATTAGTTTAACGTTGTCTGCAAATTTAAAGTTGTTTAGGCTCTCTCCAGCACTATTGACCCCTATGTTGTCCCAGTTTCAAGTTTTAATGTAGCAGTGTTTGTTTGGTAAAGCTTTTTTATTAGACTTATGTATTTTTGCTGTATATCTTGTTAATTAAACGACTGAAAGGTCATGGTGTATTCTATAGTATCGAAAGCTTTGGTGAAGTGATTAAGGACTTGAAGATGATCAGTTGTTGAGAAACCGGATCTGAAGTCAGCTTGTTCACATGGTTAGTTTTCTTCCATAGTTAAGGACATCCTCAATAGACATTTTGCGAAAATTTTATATATTGTCGATATTATGCTTATCGGTCTATAGTTGTTAATGTTGTTTCTGTCTCCTTTTTTGTGAGTTATTGTAGTATAATCATGGATTTTGTCCATTGGCGTGGGATTTCTTCGGTTGTGAGTACTTCATTAAAAATTTCTGTAAGTTGTGGTGTTATAACCGATTTTCCAAGTTTAAGCATTTATTCTTAAATTCCATCATTTCCAGCGGACTTTTCGTTTTTAAGTTCATCAATAGATTTTTCGACTTCTTCTGTTAGAAATTTTGGTAAATTATCGTTGTCGTTTGCAACAGTTGTTTCGGGTTCAAATGGTCGTATAGGTAATGGGGTTTTATATATGTCTTCAAAGAAGTTCGTTGTTGTTTCGATAATTGTTTTCTTATTTCGAATATCACTTCTGTCTTTCTTAATGGCTGTCATCCAGTCTTTACCATCAACTAAGCTTTGTTTGGCTTTTTCAATGGATTAAGTATCTTCTATAATTTGTTTGACCAGGTCGGCATTAGATTTTATAAGGTCATTGCGAATAGTGTGTTCTGCGATAATTCTTAGCTCTTTAAATTTTTGTTTTTCTCTTTCATTTAAATTGTCCTGGATAATATGTTTTGTTTCTTCAGAGAGTTTATCAGTCTTTCTTTTTACGTTTTATATGTATCCGAAGTTCTTATTATAGATTTTTCTAGAATATTATATCTATCTTGTAACGTGCTCATACAGCTTAGTATTTCAATTTGGCAGTTGTTGTTGATTTCCTTTATGTATGAGTTTACAGCTTCTTCAGTATGTATTTTTGGGATAATATTGCAATGAGGGTTGTTTCTCTCTAGAGTTTTATATTCAAGCCTGACTTTAGTTCTAACCATCCAATGGTCACTATTGAAGGCAAATTTATTTAGGACAGATATATCCTTTATTGGTTTCTTTTATTTGATAGGATGAAGTCCATTTCGTTTTGACAATACCATTTGGCGCGAGCTAGGTCCATTTTTTGTTTACTGGCTTTTTGAACAGAGTATTTCGAACAGCTAGTCTTTGTTGCCATAGCTGCTGGACTAGACTTTCACCTCTTGCATTTCTACATCCCATGATTGGTTTTTCCCCTGCTCTAGATATACCAAGTTTTGCATTAAAGTCCCATTTGATGAACATGGCTTCAGATTTGACGTCTTCCAAGTCAAGAAAGAATTTCTCTATTTCATCATCTTCGCCTGTTTCTGTAGGCGCATATACCTGGATTATGGATAATTTGGACGTCTTTGTTGCTAATTTTATTGCAATAATCTTTTCGTTAAATGGTTTGATCTTTATAAAATTTTTTTTCCATTTTCTGTGGATCAAAATACATACCCCAAGTTTTTCTTTTGTTTCTCTTTTATAGCAGGAAAGTTTTCCATAGTTTAATTCAATTATTCTCTTGTCCATTATTCGTGACTCTGCCTATCCTATTATATCCCATTTTATATATTTTTAAGCGTTGTTGAGCTTTATTTTGCGTTCTGCACTTGATAGTGTTTTGACATTTAAGGTACAAATAGAAATATGGTTTTCTGCTGTATTTTAATCGTTTTTGCTTTCCGTTTTATTGTTCTTGTTTTCTTCGTTTTTTTTTTCTTGGTGTCGGGGGGTTTCGGGATCAGGTCCTCACGGTGGCCAACTGCGTTAAGGAATTTTCTTTGCTGAGGTGTACTGTTTTCGTTACTCTTGTCGTTTGATACGGGGTTGTAGTATAGTTGTTATCAAAAGAGTCTTTTAGTGTAATTGTTGTTCGTTGCTATATAAATTCATTTTGGCTGACCTTCGGGCCTGGTTTTATTCCCGGTGTATTTTTGAAAATAGTAGAAATTGGTGAGAAAAATTTAGACATGGGCGTGGGTGTTTCTATCTTATGGTTGTCTTTGTTCAAATTTCTTCTTTTGGTGTTTGATTTTTCATGTGTAAACATTTTGACTTTCTTATTTACCTGTTCTGCAGGTTGGCGTATATTTCTTCCATCATCTGGGGATCTATTTATTTTTTGGATCTCACTCTCTAATATTATACAACTGACCTGTTCGTCTTTATAGTAATCAGTAATTACCGAAAATTTGTAATATTACCTTTCTCCAGTCCTGAACGTTAAAATTTTTATATTTTTTGGCCTTCTCCAAACGCTTCTGGATCTTGTGTGGAGTTAATTTAGGCTTGCGGGCCGGCCTCCTTGCAACCAACCCCATTTCCTTCAATCTGCGCAGCAACGTTCCTTGCGAAACTGGTGCTGATTCCTCCGATATTTGCTGGGTCATCAAATGTAGTGGCAGCTTTCTATTTTGAACACAAATATCCCTTATTTTACGGTCAGCCCGTGGAGTTGTCTTGCCTACCGCAGTTACCTTGTCTTCTTGGATCCAGTGTCATCCCGAGTCCATTTTCTTCTTGAAGTATTTAACTTCCTGAAACTCAAACCAGCTCAGCTATTTTTCTGAATCAGATTGGAGCTCTTTCAGAGACCACACATTTCACCTAATTTCTTCGGCGAAAGGTCCGACTTCTTGCCCATTTCTCAAATGCTAAAGTACGTAATTTTTTAATTTTTATAACAAGTGAGTAAGTCAGCTGATGTAACTAGCCATATGCTAAATCATGACATTAATACATACCGTTTTGTTCAAAATTTTACTGATGTTAACAGCTTTTAAACTTTCAAAATTCAAAAAAATTCGTATTGGAATATCACATCGCAATCACTTCCGAACGAATATAAACAGCAAATGACTCATAACAAACGGTTAAGCACACGAAAATAACTACAAAGAGGTTCCCGCATAACGAAACAGTAAATTCAAATAACACATAAGAATTTTTAATTTTTTCAAAAATAATTTGAATTTGTTTTTTGGGTCTTATAATACGGCCAGATATTGTATAATTATTGTTCATTGGATTGGAAGTGTTTTTATCCCTTTTGGGGAGGGGATGTACCACGGCTGTTTTCCAATGGGAGATGTCGAGGCACAATGTTCGGTATTTCATCGATTTCTTACTTCTAAGTGGTTCAAAGATCGTTTGGAGCTCTTCCATCAAAATGGACAGGGGTTGCTTCCTTTCATTGGCGATGACCTTACTTGCCATATTCACATAACTGAACTGGGTGAAACCCGAGTTCTCGATTATATTCATAATTTCATTTCGAAGGTAAAAATTGTGCACATGGAATCGATTTTCTAGGTCGTGGTTCGGGCCAATGATGTCATTGGTCTTGTACACTTCCTGGAAAATCGCTCCTATAGCCTCGACCTTCTCCTGCGGATCTTCGATCACAAAGAAGTTGTCATCATCAACAGCCTCATTTGGATCTATGCCTGCTGTTGAAAGTATGCGTTCATTGTCTGTCGTTTGGGTGATTTTTAGACATGAAAGGTCGTTTTGATCTTTCCTCCGAAATATTTTATTTATTTGCTGGAACATTTTCGGGTTGCTGTTGTTTACAGCCCGAACTTTATTGTTCCAATACAAGCTGTAATTTTGTTTTATTAATGCTTGTAGGCTATCTCGGGGTTATATCTGTCAGCTAACTGTCTGTACAATATTTTTTGACAGCAGTCTTTTTTTATGCCGGTGCAGTGCGTCTATAGTTAAATTGCGGAATATTCTTCGTTGTCGATGCGATGATACTAAGGTATCGTTTTGTCAATCAATCTCCTCGTAATAGTAAATAGTTTTCCTCCAATTCCAGTCTCAGAAATCGAAGAAGTGTATCGAGCTCTGAAATCAATATGGTGGATCGAGTAACCTTAGGTGCGTAAACAGATACCATGTACAACCGCTTTCCACTACGGAGAGGGATATAAACGATGCATGCTTCTATCACCTGAAATCTACGCACTACACGACTGTATATTCTTTTGAAACGTATACCTTTTCTTACGAAGACTACAACGCCTCCTCCTTGCATGGAGTTGAGTCGCATAAGTTTATACCTTCCGTGCCTCATTTTGTGTCTTTTGGTTAGCTTAATTTCGCTAAGCTTTAGTGTTTGTATTTGAACCAGTGCACGTTTAATTTCCACCTTTTTCTGCCGAGCCAGATTTACTCTATTTATGTACTGGAATTTTTGACAATCGCGATATTATGCGGTGTGTCCCGTATTCTTACATAAAACGCAAGAGAGTTGGGTTTTTTTCTGACGCTCCATCCCTACTCAGAGCACATTCTTCTGATTTGTGGTTCTTTCCGCACTTGACGCATCGAGGCTGCATTTCGCAGTCAAATGCAGCATGCCCGAGCCTCCGTTTTCCTTGTTCCCAGTGTACAATCTGGTAGTCTATGGTTGTTATAATCCTTAGACCATCCAGTTTGCTATCGAGACTAAGCTGAACCAAGAAGAACGGTAGTTTTCGTCTCTCCCTTTTGGCTCTGGTTGTGGTGAACGGTTTATCCCTACGAATTCAAGCTGTTTGCACTCTTTCTCTTTGAGCAGTGCGAGGAGCTTCTTCAGATCGGTAGACGGTTCTAACCCCCTCAGTAGCATAGTTTGCAGCTTTCCCGCCTTCGGGGCTATCTATGCTTAGCCTTTTAACAAAAAAAATTGCAGCCTATGGCCGACTTACGCAGTTTAATAGTCTCCTTCAGTTCCGTCCTTAATGTGTTGATAGGTGGAACCCTTTTTTTCTACTTCTGCTGTTTTTTGTTGCTGCTGCTGCTGTTGTTGTTTTTGCTGCTTTTGTTTCTGATGTTGCTGAAGTTGTTGTTTCTGCGGCTGCGGTCTCTGGTGTTGTTATTGCTTGTGTTTTGTTTTTGTTGTGTAGTCCCTGTCTTATGCTGTGGCGTGTGTATGGGGAGAGCTTTGTTCTTATTGTCTGTGTTTTGACTGTTCGGCCACTTTTTGTTGGTGCTGCTGAGCGCTTTTTGTTTCCTTCGCTCTTCTTGCTGGTTGTTTTTCTTTGATGGCCATTATTTTGAGCTGTAGCTCTTTTATGCTGCTGTTGAGCGAATCGTCTTCATCCTCGTCATCATCTGACCAAGGCCGCCAGTGATACAAAAGTGTTGTCACCTCCCATGTAGTGACCCTCTCCGCCCTCAAACACATACGGAAAATCATGGTTGTGTGAACCTTGCCTCTTATGGCTTTACGGTGCTACCTTGCTGATGTTGTTGGCAACTCTTCCCTTGGTCTACCGGCAGCTTTTCAGTAGACGTTGAAAGGGAAGGGCGCTTTACAGGGCTACGAATTGGCTTAAGCTTTCTCCTCCATTTGCTTATTACCTCTGGATTTTGAGCTCGATCGTCTGATGACATCACGTCATCCGCTAGTCCCGCTATTGGAATAGCGGACAGCTCCTTATCGCTTATCGTCCGATCTCAATTTTTTTGTATTTTAACTATATTTTTAACAATAAAAAAAACAGTTTTAGTTTTTCGGAAATCGAACCTTCGATCTCCGCTTTATCGGCCGACGCCACATTTTCATTTCATATTAAATGCATTTTTATTCATTTAAATTCATTAATTCTTATATCCTATACCAGAAGATGCTTAAAAATTATCTTAAATAACTTAGAAAACTATCTTATTCTGACTTACTGGCCCCAAGCGAACTCTATAAATTAAACGTAACAATTAAATTTTGTTTTTCGACGTGCCGTACGGATATTTTTTTTTTGTTCTTACATTAAGTATAATTAACACTAAGAAAAAACTTAATTTTTTTAAAATTTAAAACCCTAGTAAAATTAAGTTATGTATTATAATATAAAACGTAAGACTGAAAACTTCAAACTAAAGATAAATTTTAATCTACTTAACCTGCTTAAACTATCTTATTGTATAAGTACTCGTACTATTTCTTCTTCAGAGAGAGTTTCCCACCTCTGTTGTTCTTTTTTTTTTTAATGTTCTTAATTTTTTTTATACATATTTCTTTTTATTTATTTTTTATTTTTTTGTTTTTCTATAAGTTTTGTTCTACCTAAACTTAAGCTGGGCTTGACTAAAAATAAGGCAGACCCTCTCTGCTCCATAACGAAGATAGCTAGTACTGGAGGAATTCGACTATGGAGCTTCCCGTTCTTCCACAAGCCACCAAAATTGTTAGTGCTGCCGAGCAACATCCGTAATGTCACGAATCCCTACCGCCCTACTAAAGTGGAGACGCTTCCCACTGCCATGAGCGACGTGAAGATCTTTAACTACTCGTCGTCGCAATATTGTTTAATTTTATCGACGTCACGTTGCAAAAGAATGTTTATAGCCTCAATCCTTGGACATGATCTGTACGCGATTAAGTCTTCTGCGTACGCCATGCATGGTGAAGTGATCCTATCAGATCAGTTGTATAAATGTTGAAAAGGATTGGCGAATTGACCGCACCTTTAATGTGAAATATACCAGTAGAAGTCACATCGCCACTTTTCATGATGAACTGTCTATCTGTGAGCATATTGAAAATAATATACAGCAGTGGTTTACCAATGCCCAGTCTGTTCAACTTGTAGAACCATACCATACCGTAACCGTAACCATACGCTATCGAAGGCCTTTTTCAAGTCGATCAGGCAGGTACCAGTGCACTGGTTCTTGACTTTGTTCCATCGGATATCAGAAACCAGTTTAGACGCGACATGAATAATATCACACCCCGCCTTCAAACCGAAAATTTTATTCGGAACAATAATTGTATGCTCAACTCACATAGTCAGGACTCTATTGAATACTTTTCGAAGACCTTACTGATGTTTGGAAGGAGACTAATCGACCGGAGATTCGCCGGAATGGAGGTGTCTTTATCCCTTTTGGGGATGATATATACCACCGCAGTTTTCCAATGCGCTGGATAATGTGCATTATTGATTGCACTGTTAAACATAAATGCATAAAAACATAAATGTCCATCGGTTCCCACTGATTTCTTACTTCTAATTGCGTCGAAGATCGTTTGAAACTCTCCTTCGAAATGAACGGTGGTTGTTCCCTTTCATTGGCGATGACATTATTAGCCATAGTCTCGTCACTGAACTGGGTGAAATCCAAGTTCTCGATTCGCTAGTTCACTATTTCATTTCGAAAGTAGAAATTATGCACAACGACTAGATTTTCCAGGTCGTGGTTCGGGCCAATAATGTCATTCGTCTTGTACACTTCCTGGAAAGTCGCTCCTATAGACTCGACCTTCTCCTGCGGATCTTCAATTTCAAAGAAGTTGTCAACATTCATTTGGATATGCCCGCTGTTGAAAATATGCGTTTATTGTCCGTCGTTCTGGCGATTTTAAGACATGAAAGGTCGTTTTGAACTTTCTTCCGAAATATTTTATTTATTTGAGAGAACATATTCGGGTTGCTGGTGTCTACAGATTGAATTTTGTTGTTCCAATATAAACTTACAGAAGATTTGTAGTTTTCTTTTATTAATGTTTGGAGGTTTATGATCGCCGACTTTAGTGCCAAGATCTCCGGGTTATTTATGTCAGTAAACTATCCGTACAAGGTTTTTAGTCTTGACAGCAGTCTACCTTTATGTCGATGCTATGCGTCGATAGTTGAATTGCGGAACAAGTCCTCGTTGTCAGTGCATTGATGGAGAAGTATCGCTTTGTCCATTGTTCGTTTAATTGTCTTGTCCACTAGGTTTAGGTGTCTGACAATCTCCTCGTTTGACAGATTTCTGTGGGACGGTGTGTGAAGCGAATTCGAGGAGAGTGCTCTAGTCAGTGTCCTGGTGAAGTGTGTCAAACGCACCTTACTATAGTTGTAAGAATGCCTTTGAACAAACTCATCCAATTCCGCTTTTTCGTTCGGAACGGTTATTTCGGTACTAAGACCGCAATGGTCAGGGTCATACACAAATGCGCGAAAGTAGTTTGGAGTTTGTTGGTTCGAACCTGTCAGATGTATTCGTGTGTCAAACAACAGGAGATCCAAATAGGAGCCGTGTCTTCGAAACGACGGACTATCCGTCGCTTTTAGGACGAGTCGGTATATCACACTGTTCTGGCCCCACTAATCGAAAAGAAGGTTCCCTCTAGTGTTTGGTGTATTACTTCGCCAATATCTATGTTTGGCGTTGAAATTTCCGCCGATAATGAAATTGTTTTCCTCCAATTCCAGTCTCAGATATCGAAAAAGTGTCTCGAGCTCTGAGATGAATAGGGTGGATTGAGTAGCCTTAGATGCATAAACAGACACCATGGAGAGGGATATAGATGATGCATGCTTCTACCACCTGAAACGTACGCACTATACGACTGTATATTCTTTTAGAACGTATATCTTTTCTTATAAAGATTGCAAGGCCTCCTCCTTGTATGGAGTTGGGTTGAATTCTTCGCATAATTTTATAACTTCTGTGCCTCATTTTGTGTCTTTTTGTTAGCTTTGTTTCGTTAACCGAAAGCACACCAGGGCTTGGTCTTTAAGCAACTTGAATAGTGCAGCTCTTCACTCAATCCTATTCAGTGAATAAACATTCACTGCAAGCACCTTCAGGGTTTGCTCCGCCATGTACGAACCCATTAAGGCTTTAGGTGCGTTAGGACCGGCAGCAACGAACGAACGAACGACTTGATCCCTATGAATTTGAGCTCTTCGCACTCTGTTTCTTTGAGCAGTGCTATGAGCTCCTCCGGATCAATATATCAATAGGTTCTAACCCCCTCAGCAGCATTGTTTTTAGCTTTTCACCATTCGGGGTGAAACTTAGTCTCGCTTATCTTCGGCAGTTGCTCGGAGCATTCGAACTGTTGTTGTTGCTCCTTCTCCGAGGGATTTATTTGACCTTACTGGACTATATTTTTTGTTGTAGCTCTTTTATACTATTGTTAAGAGCTTCAACCTCCTCCTCTTCGTCCTCCGACTTTTAAGCCGCCAGAGATGCGAAGGTATCTTCACTACCCATACCGTGGCTTTCACCACCATCCTAAACGTATGGGTATTAGTCCTGGTCTGTTTGTGCTGCCGCCCTTATTAACGTCGTTTGCGCCTCTTTCCTTACTCTTACCTGCAGCTTTTGAGTAGGAGTTGATAGAGAAGGGTGATTTACAAGATACAAGAAAGCTTCAACTTTCCCCTCCTCTTTGTGGTTATATCTGTCGTAGCTGCTATTGTTGATATTAGTGCTGTTTTTTTTTTCAATCCGATTTAGCGACCTGATCATCAGCTGACATCGTGCTACCTGATGATACCGCTATTAGGATAGCCTATGGCCGACTTACACAGATCAATCGTCTCCTTGAGTTCCATCTTGTATGCGTTGGTAGGTGGAACCCTTTGTTTCTGCTTCTGTTGTTGTTGTTGTTGTTGTTGTTGCTGCTGCTGCTGCTGTTGTTGTCTTTGCTGCTTTTGTTTCTGCTGCTGCTGCCATATGCTGTTGGTCGGTTCAGTGCCACTAACACCAGGCTACCGAATAACTCGAAAAATTGTCTGTAATTTTTACACTAAGTGTTCGATTCACTATTCCGCAAAAGCCGAGACACGTCTGTTCTCCGTGGAGATCAATGAATGACTGTCGAAACAGGCAGTGAGTCAAGTCAAGTGGTGTAACGGAGTGTCGTGTCAGGCGTTTAATAGTAGTGCAGTGTATGGAGCAGCAGAAAAAAAAGGTACAGTCTATACTAAAAACTTTGTAATTGAAAACCAGTTCGAGCAAACAAAAGGACCTTGAGGACAAAATCTGGTTGGAGGTTCTTATTGTTGGTTGAGTAAAAACCTGGACTAGCTTGGTGCTGTTGGGCGATTCATTCTTCCCGAGTCAAACCCTAGTTGGAATTGGAGCGAGACGACCGAAGCAGAGGCCAGAGCCAGCCAAGTGCTTTGAAGTTTTGTTTTGATTTATTACAAAATTTACACCATATGTAAGAATAAGCAATCCTTATTTAGTTCCAATAATAAAGGGTATTACCAAAAAAAAGGAGAGTGATAAAACGTGCTCGGTGCCAATTGTTATACGCCGTGTATAGTTAGTTATACCGTTTTAATCAAAAGAAAATATATACGGTCGGTGGTCGTGATAGCCAAAGCCCTTGGCTCAGTCGTTCATTGATCGCCGCGGAGAATAGACGTGATTCGGCTTCTCTTTTTAAGTGGATAAGTGAACTGAACATTTATAAAGATAACAATAAGAAACGACTTTCGTAAGTTATTCGGTAGCCTGACGGCATTGGTGGTGATCAGAGAAAGTGTGGGTCGATTCCCGAAAAAATCGCAGTGTGTTTTTATTTTTAAAAAATCGTAAAAGACAGCTCAACGAATATAGAAAAGTGCGATCGAACGATGAGTGTGAATGAGCGGTCCGCGAGCCCAATAGCGGGATCATCAGGTGACATGATGTCATCTGACGATAAGGCCGTTAAATCATTGCATCAAAAAGAAACAAGAACAACAACAACAACAACTACAGAACCATCTGAAATTTCTACCAAGAGCAGGAGGAAGCTTAGGCCAACTCCAAATCTAGTAAAGCGCCCTTCCCTATCAACTTCTACTGAAAAGCTGCCGGGTAGAGTAAGGGAAGAGGCGCCAACTACGTCAACGATGGCGGCAGCAGAAACAGATTAGGACGAATACCCATACGTTTCTGGTGGTGGGGAAGGCCACTATATGGGCAGTGAAAATACCTTCGCATCTCTGGCGGATTCCGAGTCGGAGGACGAAGGGGACGAAGTTGAAGCTCTTAACAATAGTATAAAAAAACTTCAACAAAAAGTTTTATGTATCAAGGCCAAACAAATGGCTCGGAGAGAGAAGGAGCAACAACAACAGCTCGAAAGCTCAGAGCAACAGCCGAATGCAAGGGAAACTAAGCCTCCTGCACAACAACAAAAAGTACAAAAACAAGAAAAGAATTTAACGAATAAACGAGCACAACCCAAGAAAAAAATTACACCTGAACAAAATAAAAAACAGCAACAGCAGCAGAAGAAGCAACAACGGCAATAGCAGAAACAACAACAACAGACACAGAAGCAGCAGCAACAACAACAGCAGCAGCAGACAACAAGCAGACAAAAAGTGATTCCAATCAACACGTACAAAGTAAGTCGGCCATAGGCTGTAATTCTTATTTTAAAGCCAACAAACAGTGCACGGGTGCCTGCCTGATTGACTTGGAGAAGGCTTTCGATACCGTATGGTTAGAGGGACTCTTCTACAAGTTGGACATTAGTAAACCACTGCTGTATATTCTTTTCAATATGCTCACAGATAGACAGTTCATCGTGAAAAATCGCGATCTGACTTCTACTGGTACAATCAACATTAAAAACGGTCTGCAACAAGGTGCGGTTAATTCGCCAATCCTTTTCAACATTTAAACAAGTGATCTGATAGGTTCACTTCACCAGGCCATAGCGTACGCAGACGACTTAATCGCGTACAAATCAGGTCCAAAAATTGAGTTTATAAATATTCTTTTGCAATGCGACTTTGATAAAATTAAACAATATTGCGACGACTGGAAGTTGAAGATGAACTTTCAGAAGTCGGAAACCATTCTGTTTAGGGCGCCTTTGTCTGGGGCCTCTGCGGATACCAGAAAGAATTGGCGTAAGTTTCAGATCGTTGGACAACGCGGGCAGCCACTTGTTTGTCGAAATGTAGGCAGATACCTTGGGATCTGGCTATATCAATATCTGTATTTTAACAAACATATAGATGTTGCTCTGGCCAGAGCCAAAGGTGCTTTTGCCCTTACAAAGAGACTGTTTTATAGCAGGCAACTCGATGCGAGGGTAATGGTGATCTGCTACATGGCCCTTATTCGGCCTATGCTTACATTTGGTTGTCCCGTGTGGTTCAACGTGAGAGCAAGTCTTTTGGAAAAGATTCGGGTGTTTGAGAGGGCTTTTCTTCGCTTATACAGAGCACCAGTGTCTGAGTACATAAAATTCTATCCTAATGATGTCTTGTACAATAAGGCGAACCTAATACGAGTGGACAATTTTGTTATTAAGTTGATTTGAAGGCACATTGCAAGAGCAATGACCTCGTCGAACAACCTGATCTCTGACTCTTACTACCCCAATTATATGTATCACGAGAGAGTTCGCTTTGACGGCTTTATTCCTCCAGAAGCGTTCCTCTATCTCGACATGAAAGATCTGATCCAGGACAGATAAGCGGTGCCGTTAATCTTCCACGTCGCTCGAACAGCTGCGGACGACAGAGATGTCGCACACGGCAGTGCGAAGCGTCTCCGGTTTAGTAGGGCGGTAGGGAGTCGCGACATGAGGGATGTTGCTCGGCAGCACCAACAATTTTGGTGGCTTGCAGAAGAAGGGGAAACTCCATTGTCGAATTCCTCTAGTGCAGGGTAGCTCCATTAGGGAGCAGAGTTGGTCAGCCTTAGTTTTTTTAACCGTGGCCGGCTTACTAAGGGTAGGTAGGGTTAAGGTAGTTTTAAGAGTAAAAATTATAAAAACAAAAAAATATATATAAAAAAACAAAAAATTAAAAAAAAATTATAAAAACTGAAAAAAAGTAAAAAAAAAAACAAAAAAAAAATTAAAAAACAACAGAGATGGGTAACATCTTCTAATAAAAGTGGTCATCCACACCAAAAAAAGAAATAATGCTTAAACAATGCAATAAGTTAGCTTAAGTAGGTTAATTAGGTTTAAGATTTATTTTTTAAGTGGTCTGTAAGTTTTAGTTTATAAGTTTTATAAAAAGAGAAAAAAAGAAAAAAATGTCCATTCACTAAGTTTTTTACTTAATAAAATTTATTTTCTTAGTTTTAGTTTTAAATTAATGAAATAAAAGAAAGTACTGTAAGGAACGTCGAAAGACATTTAGACTAAGAATTATGTTTAACCTAGAGTGTCCGCATGGGGCCAGTAAATTACAATAAGATGGATTTAAGTTACTTAAGCTAATTTTTAAGCGTTTTTTGTCTAGCATGTAAGAATCAATGAATTAATGAAATAAAAATGCATTTAAAATGAAATGAATGATATGTCAAAGCGCTTGGCTGGGTCGCGCGGAGGTTCCGGGTTCAAGTCACGGAGTTCTTTATTGTTGTTTTTCTTCTTTTTTTTCCTTCCTCTTTCTTTTTTTTGTTGCTACTCATTGACCGTCAGTCAGTGTGGAAGCTTGCTGTTATTTTTTTTGTTGAGATAATACAACTTATAACTAGAATTAATATAGAGTTAAGATACCAACATTTAAAGTTAAGATACTCGTAGAATTAAGTTTGTACTTTTGGAATTGAACCGCACTGAATAAATTGTAAGAATTGTAAGTTAAATCGTTTGTGCTACATAATTGAGATAGGACGGGATTTGTTCACGATCGTCACAACCAATTCGCGATTAAAGTTGTGTTGAAGTTGTACGGAAGGATAATCGCGTGGTGCCTATTCGTTAAACATCATTACCCACGGCCAGTCTCCGCAGTCCGCCGAGCAACCTTCCGTAGGTAGGTAAAAGGACGGTAATAATGTACTTCCGGAGATTGTTCTAAATGCTCTTTTTAAGAAAACTGATTTATTTTTATTTTTTCACTTTGAAAGCCGAAACACGTTTATTCCTCACGGAGGTCTATAAACGACTGTCCACCAACGCTAGCGCTGGGCTACCGAACCACTTGCAAAAATTGTATCTGATTATCCATGCAGGGAATTTGTATAAACCTACCGATTCGCTGAGCAACACTGCTACTTGTTAACTTCTCGTTTATTTTATTATTCAGTTGTGTTTCACTTTTCTGAAGACTGCTGAATAGCCGACCATTCTCAATGCGAGATGGGAAATAACTAGTTGAAACCAGAATTAAATTGTTTTGGAGTAAAGCACAAGATTTACTCTTACCGTTCTATCTTTTAATTGTTTGTCAATAAGTTTTCCACTTCGCGTCGTATTTCAATGCAGAAAGGATATCCCAATACTGATATACATATATATATATTTTTTTTTAAAGAACCTATCACTCAAGAGGGTAGGCATACTTATAAAAAATTAGGTAGAGAGAAAGAGAAAGATCATTGGACTCGGTGATTATTTCTCACAATGGGTGACATCCAACATTTAATGGGAAGACTAATCTTCAGTGTAAATTGACTTGTTGTTGGTATACGGATGGATACGGACGGATCTACTGTTGCAAGCAGACGTACTAAGGACAGCGAACTTCGGATAGGTGCGTGGAATGTAAACTCCCTCAACAGGACACTAGCAGCCGAACAACTAGCGGAGGTTCCAGACTGATGTAAAACAGACCTAACCGCCATCCCAGAAATGCGATGGAACGGGCCGAGCAATGCCCTAACTATGACACTGACATTGTCGTCGAATCTCTCTTAATCTCTTAAGAGGTCCCTTGCCGCCGGCATCAGGCATTCAAGAACAATGGAAATACTGCCAGAAGGCAACCAGAGATGCGGCAGGCGATGACTTGAAAAGAGCATAATAAGCATACACCAACTCATCTCTAAAATATGGTCGGACGAAAACATGCCCGATATATGGAACCTCAGCATTGTTTGTCCGATATTCAAAAAAGAAGCCCACTGCGCCAACTGCAGACGTATCAGTCGTCTTAACATCGCATACAACATCTTATCTGAAGTATTGTGTGAACGACTGAAGCCGTTCGTCAATAATTTGATAGGTCCATGAGCTTCAGATCGATACACGCCATCTGTTTATCGATTTTAAGGCCGCGTAACACATCATCTATAGAGACGAGCTATACAAGAGCAATGACTAGTTTTGACATCCCTGCCAAACTCATCCGTCTGTGCAGGATGACGATGGAGAATGCCCACTGTCCCATCCAGATGAGTAAACACCTCAACGGGGCGTTTGATGTCAAAAAAGGATTTAGACAAGACGATGCGCTGTCATGCTATTTCTTTAACATCATACTTGAAAGAATAGTGCGATACTCACGCGCAAAGACAGGAGGCACAGTCTTACACAAGTCCGTCCAAGTAATCACATACGCCGACGATATTGACATAATTGGAAGAAAGCAGCGCAATATTAGTGGCGCCTCTGCAAGTATTGAGACAGAAGCGCGAAAATGGGTTTAGCGGTCAATGAGGGCAAGACTAAGTATAACCTGTCAAGAAAAAGGACACTGAACACCGACGTCTCGGACAGAACGTCACCCTTGACCGGTATAACTTTGAGGTAGTTAACGTCTTTGTCTACCTCGGCTCCGCTATGAATTCAGACAACGACACCACCGCTGAAATCAAACGAAGAATAACTCTTGGCAATCGCTGCTTCCTTGGGCTAAGAAGACAATTGACTAGTAAAGCCCTCTCCCGAAAAACAAAAGTTACCCTATATAATACCTTCATAATCCCAGTCCTGTTCTATGGCGCAGAAGCAGGGCCATTACCAAAAATGGATGAGGGTGCTCTTGGCTGCATCGAGAGGAAAATTCTTTCATGTGATTTTCAGTCTCGTCTGCATTGAGGGTGAGTGGAGGAGGAGATACAACAACGAACTGTATGGACTGTACAGCGACATCGACCTAGCCGAAAGAGTGAAGATCCAACGACTAAGATGGCTGGGTCATGTAGAGCGGATAAACACCAATGCTCCTGTCCGTAAGGTGTTCGAATCCACCCTTGAGGCACAGCGCAGAAGATAAAGACCGGGACTCAGGTGGCGCACGCAAGTGGAAGGGGATCTCAGCCAACTTAGTGTGCGAGACTGGAGGTAGCTAGCACAAGATCGAGTTAGCTGGAGACGATTGTTGATTGAGGCCCAGGTCGACTGTAGCGCCACTTAAAGTAAAGTAAGTAGAGTTTTGTATAACCTAAATATACAGTGATAAGGGCCAACAACTGTCACTGTCATTGTACGTCATTTCCGCGGGGAGTTCTTCTTCATTACTTTAATATGAAGAAAACTGCTGCCGAAAGTCATCGTATTTTGGTGGAAGTTTATGGTGAACATGCGCTAGCTAAGCGAACGTGCCAAAAGTTGTTTGCACGATTTAAAAGTGGTGATTTTGGCTTGGAAGACGATGAACGTCCGGGGCAGCCAAAAAAGTTTGAAGATGAAGAACTGGAAGCATTACTCTTTGAAGATTGTTGCCAAACACAAGAAGAGCTCGCAGAATCTTTGGGTGTCTCTCAAGCAGCCATTTCAAAACTTTTAAAAGCAGCTGCATATATTCAAAAGCAAGGAAATCGGGTTCCACATGAACTCAAGCCGAGAGACGTCGAAAGGCGGTTTTGCATGTCCGAAATGCTGCTGGAACGCCACAAAAGGAAGTCATTTTTGCATCGGATTGTTACTGGTGATGAAAAATGAATCCATTACGACAACCCCAAGCACAAAAAATCATATGTGAAACGAGGCCAACCAGCCAAATCAACGGCAAGGCCGAATATCCATGGCACGAAGGTAATGCTCTGTATTTGGTGGGATCAGATGGGTGTGCTGTATTATGAGCTGCTAAAACCGGGTGAAACCATCAATGGATAACGATACAGAACACAATTAATCCGTTTGAAGAGAGCAGTAGCCTAAAAACGCCCGGAATATGCGACCAGACACGAGGCAATAATTTTCCATCATGACAACGCCCGGCCCCACGTTGCTATTCCGGTTAAGAACTATTTGGAAAACTGTGGATGGGAAGTCTTACCCCACCCGCCTTATAGCCCAGACCTTGGCCCTTCTGACTACCATTTGTTCCGGTCGATGCAGAACGCCCTCACTGAAATACGGTTCACATCAGAGCAGAATATCAAAAATTGGCTTGATTCATTCTTAGCTGCCAAGCCAGCGCAGTTCTTTTGGGATCGGATCCACAAATTGCCTGTAAGATGAGAAAAAGTCATAGCTTCAGATGGGCAATACTTTTGTACCTGGTTTTCTTAAATAAACGTTCAAATTTTCAAGAAAAACCGCACAGGAACCAGTTTAATGAAGCATATAGTACTTATGACCTGATACAAAGATAACATCTTTCGAGACCTTAAAGCAAAATCTGAGCTCCGATAGTCTTATTAACAAGAGCAATTAATGCGCTATTACTTTCAGCTCTTGGCTGAAACGGCGGACAATGAACACATACTTTCAACAGCAGGCAGAGATCCAAATGAGGCTGTCGATCATGACAACTTCTTTGTGATCGAAGATCCGCAGGAGAAGGTCGAGTCTTTAGAAGCGACTTTCCAGGAAGACACACGACATCATTGGTCCGAACCACGATCTGGAAAATCGAGTTCATGTGCACGATTTCTACCTTCGAAATGAAGTGATGATCTGGGTAATCGAGAACTTGGGTTTCACTCAGCCATCGCCAATGAAAGGGAACAACCCCCGTTCATTTCGAAGGAAGAGCTTCAAACGATCTTCGACACAATTAGAAGTAAGAAATCAGTGGGAACCGATGGAATACCGAACATTGTGCTTCGACATCTCCCACTAGAAGCTATATCTATACCACCATGTTTAACAATGCAGTGAAAAATGCACGTTATTCAGCACATTGGAAAACTGCGGTGGTACATCCGCCAATCCGGCGAATCTCCGGTCGATCAGTCTCCTTCCAAACATCAGTAAGGTTTTCGAAAAAGTCATTAATAGAGTCCTGACTAAGTGGGTTGAGGACGAAAATACGAGTATAGTTCCGTATAATCAATTTGGTTTCAAGGTGGGACATGATGTTATTCATGCCGCGTCTAAGTTGGTTTCTGATATCCAATAGAACAAAGCCAGGAAGCAGTGCACAGGTGCCTGCCTGATTGACTTGGAGAAGGCCTTCGATACCATATGGTAAGAGGGACTATTCTACAAGCTGAACAGGCTGGCTACTAGTAAACCACTGCTGTATATTCTTTTTAATATGCTCACAGATAGACAGCTCATCGTGAAGAATGGAAGGATGTGACTTCGTCTGGTACATTTTGTTAGAAAATAAACGCGGTTTTTCACAGTTCGATTCAGAATAACAAAAAGGTTAGGATTTATTATATGTATATGTACAATACAATATGTCATAGAGATTAATGTAATAGAATAATTAATTTAAGGTAAGAATGTATTCAGTGCAATGTAAAATGTTAAGTTTTAAATTCAGTATTTTTATCATAAGTAGGTATGTAATTATTTCTTCTTCTTCTTCTTATCCTTTTATTGAGCCTTTCCTCGTTATACGAACTTATGCGTAACGAGTTTCCCATTTTTACTGCATCGCTGCTGCTCCGCTTATGGGGTTGGCTAATGTCGCAGACCGCAGAACGCGTCTACATAATGCTCGGTCCTGGATCGCTTCAGTGGTTACCCCAGGCGTTGTTGCGCATTTGCCATCTGAGAAATCCAGGAATTCTTTTTCCGACCTCGTTTTCTTACAGTTGGAGTGACCGTAGTTGATAGTGCCTTTTTAACCGGATTTTCCGCAGTTCTTCTTTGAACGTGGCAATACCAGCTTATTCTATTCGCCTCAAGCTGTTCGGTTACCGAATTCTTTATATGTAGACTTCCTCTTATACGCGTAGATCTAATGCAATCGCGTTTAGTGACTCCACTAGACATCCTTAACATTTTCATTTCCGCTGCCGTAATTTTCTTTTTAAACGCTTCGTACATTGTCTAGCACTGTGAACCGTATATAAGAGCTGGTCTTACAACCGTGGTGTAGAGTTTTCCCTTTAATTTAAGTGGAAATTTTCGGTCGCAAAAGATTCCCGAATTTTCCCGCCATTTCATCCATCACACACTCACTCTGTGGTTTACGTCGTTGTCACATTTCGCTTACATGTTAACTTAAAGATAGTGCTTTTCGGAAGAACTATTCCGTCTAACATTATATCCGGAACAGGTCGCAACGGATGCGCAAATGGGCATGTCAAATGCTCCGTCTTTGAACGACTTATTTTAAACCCGTTTCTCTCTAGCGCAATTCTCCATGAATCTAAGGCGTTCTGTAAATCTTCGACGTTATCGCTAAGTATAACTGCGTCGTCAGCGAAGAGAATTGCCGTTACATTTGCTTCGCGCATCCAGTCTTTTAAAAGATAGTCGAATACAGCGTTAAAGAGGAAAGGGCTAAGTACGCTTCCTTGATGCACTCCAACATTAACTGGAAATTCTCTCGTTGGTCCAGCAGAGCTTTTAACCGCAGTTTTCACGTTTCCGGTACGTTTTGAGATCTCAGCGCGGCCCATATGAGATCCCTAGGCACTCGATCGAATGCTTTCTCGAGGTCGATAAATACCATGTGTAAATCCTTAGACGAATCTCGGTGCTTTTCCATTCGTAGGCTTTGGATAGCGTCCACCGTCGATCTTCCTTCAACAAATCCACACTGGCTATTATCGAGTTTTATTATTTGCCGAAGACGTTCGTTTAAGACTCTTTCGACGATTTTCATTGTGTGTGACATAAGCTTGATTGAACGGTAGTTGTTGCATTCTCGAGTGTCGCCTTTTCCTTTGTATAATGGAACCAAGAAGCTACTTCTCCATTGATTCGGCATAGGTTGTCCACATTTTAATTTATTTAAAAGTTTCGATAGCCAAACGCTGCCGATCCCCTCCATCTTCGACCAAAACTCTGATAGAATGCTGTCTGGTCCCGCCGCTTTCTCCCGTTTCATTTTTCCAATTGCTATACTTATTTCTTCGATTGAAAAGTCCGAAACTTCCTCCTCGAATAGACCAACTGTCGGCACGATATCACGTGGAAACTGTTTGTTAAGCAACTCCTTGCAGTATTCAAGCCACCGGTCACAAATTTCCTTTTCATTTGTTAGTAAGCGACCGTCTGCGTTTTTGATGTATTTCGGCGAGGTTATTTCCATCGAATTTGTTCGCCTCTGTGCAGCGAGCTAAAAAATATTTGGCATTTTAATATTGTACGACGTTTGAACTTCTTGGATAGCTTGTCTTCTATCTGCCGATCGTGAGGTATGTAATTATTTATATTTGAAATAAGAAATAAAGCATATGTATTTAATCAAAATTGCAGTTTTAACACTACCCTTCAATTACAAATTGTTAAACCAATTTCCTGTAAATGTTTATAATGTTTCGTTGCGACGAGTCCTTTGTTGAGTACTACCGCAGTCATGTGCTGAGTATCATTATATTGTAGAACTACGTCTCTTCTGTGTACAGATTTGCAAACAAAATGATGTGTGATGTCTATATATTTAGTGCGTGAATGTTGAACTGGATTCTTGGCAATTGATTGAGCGCTTTTGCTATCGTTGTAAATGGTAATTCCCTTTTGGTTTATGAAAATAATTTCACGTAAAAACTTGCGAAGATACATTGCTTCTTTAACTGAGTCTGCAATCACCATACACTCTGCTTCGGTACTCGATAACGCGACTGTCGTCTGTTTCCTTGATTCCCATGAAATAGCTGCTCTAGCAAGTTAAAAAACATATCCGGTATACGATCTTCTATCATCCGAGTTCGCGCCCCAATCTGCATCCCTGTAACCGATAACGTCTTTACCAGTATTTCGATATAATAGCCCATAGTCCTTTGTTCCCTTTAATTATCTAAGCACTCTTTTTGCTGCCACCCAATGCGGCTTTCCGTAATCCTGGTTAAACTGGTTTAGAAAGCTGACAGCGTACGAGATATCGGGCCTGGTCGTTACTGCCAAATAAAGTAGAGCACCAATTAGGTGTTGCCAAAAAATCTTCTCTTATGTAAGATTCACCACACATTTGTTTCGAAAATTTGGTGTTAGTATCTAAAGGTGTATTAACTGGATTTGAATCTTCCATAATGAACCGTTTTAAAGGTTCGTCGATGTATTTGCGTTGAATCATACTAATTTCTCCGTTTGAATTTTGATTAAACTCAATCCCTAAAAAATATTTCAATTGTCCCATGTCTCTCATTTGAAATTTCATCGCTTGTGTAAATAAATCTACGAGTATCTTCTCTTGACTCTTTGATCCCACAATTATGTCGTCGACATAGATTGCAACAATAATTATGTCGTTACCCTTTCATGACATATAAATGCAAGGGTCTGATACTAAAGGTTGCATTTCCAATTATAAAAGTTGCTCATTTAGTTTAATGTACCACTGCCTACCCGATTGCTTTAGTCCATAGATAGCTTTTTGAATCTTACAGACCGCATTGCCCCCTACGTATTCACCAGTTAGTGTGGAATACATTTCTGGTAACTCCATATTAATGGTCTCATCGATCTTCCCATTTAGGTATGCGGTGACAACATATAATTGATGTAATATAAGTCCCCATTCTGCTGCAAGGGTTATAAGTAATCGAATTGAACATTGTCTAGCAACTGGCGCAAACGTTTCTTTATAATCAACACCTGAACGTTGAGAGCATCCCTTTGCCACTAGCCTCGCCTTTCTCCTGCATACATTTCCCTTGGAATCTGTTTTTGTTTGGAAAACCCATCTACATCCAATAACATGTTTCTCATTTGGCCTATCTATAATTTCCCAAGTCTTGTTCCCTTTATGTGCTAATAGTTCATCCTTCATTGCTGTTTTCCATTCAACTACATTCGCATTACCAACATTTTGAGGATTCGCACTTAGCATGCGGCATCAAAATATGATTCTGACTCCTCCGAGTCATTTTGTTGGTCCCTTTTGTTCTCATATTCTTGGCTTGTCTTTGACCGCGTTCTCATATCTACCTATTCCCTCTTTTAGCAAGCTATTCCCCTCTTCATTTTTTCTTTGTTCATTTTCATTCCTTTTACCAAAACTGTTTTCATTTCTGTGACCTCTGTCATCTTTAAGTACCTCATCCTCACCAGTATTCTCATTTTTTACTTTAAAAGAATCAATAAATATTTTAGTTTTATATTCGTTAAGTGGCTCCTTCGGAAAAATAATACACTCGTTATGTTTTTGTATATACAATATCTCTACTCTTAACTATCTTTCTAGTTTCTGGTCACCATAGCTTATATGCTTTGGCATTTTCACAATATCCAACAAATATATAAGACTTCGGCTTGACACCAAATCTACACATTCGTTTATTATTATTAATTAGGCAATAAGCTTTAATACCGAATACCTTGAAGTGGTTCACAGTAAGCGGCTTGTCTGTCCATAACTTGTAGGGTACTTCTCCATTTATGCTAGTTGAAGCACTTCGATTTCGGGTATATCGTGTGTACATGCCACGGCTTCTGCCCAAAAGGATTATGGTAGATTTGCTTGAAGTAGCATGCAACGGCTCATCTCTACTAGCGTGCTGTTCATCCTTTCTGCTACACCATTTTGTTGTGGATTATATGGCACGGTTAGTTGATGTTTTATTCCATGTTGAGACAAAAAATTTTTGAACTCATTGTTGCAGTACTCTCACCCGTTATCTGTTCTGACGGCTTAAATATTCCTTCCTATAAAATTTTCGGAATGTGATTTAAAATCTTTGAAAGCATTGAAAACTTCATTTTTGTTTTTAAGAAAATAAACCTCACACCACCTGGTTGCATCGTCGATGAAAGTAACAAAATAACTGCATCCTCCATTTGACTTATTTTGAATCGGACCACATACATCGCTATGGATCAGTTGTAATGGATGACTGCTTCGTGGAGTGCTCATCGTTGGGAATGGTTTCTTCGTTTGTTTCCCATGGATGCAAATTTCACACCGAAATTCAGGAATTCTACCATCAATGTGTTGACTACCTGTGGGTAAACCCAAAACTGATTTAGTTTTTATCATTGGACATAATGTTTTAAAATTTAAATGCCCAAATTTCTCATGCCACGTTCGTAAACAGATATCATTTGCAGGCTTGCCTAGGTGAGCGGCATCGACGCTCTCAGCAATATAATACAGTCCGTCTTTTTATAGCAACCACAACTACTTTGCCTATAGAATTTTTAATTAACGCACGATCCGCATGAAATGCTACCTTAAAACCTTTTTTCGTCACTCTAGGTATAGAGATTAAATTTGTTCTTAGATCAGGCACGTAGAGTGTGTTCTCAAGTAACATATTATTCCCATATAGCGTTGAAATTCTAACTAAATCGCGACCCTTAATGTCAGTTGTTTATTTATTTACCAATAACAGTTGACGTGGTTGCGTATCGTTAAAATTGGTGAACTTTTCTTTGTCACTACACATGTGGGAGGTTGCCCCCACTTCTGCTATCGAGAATGATTCTTCAGTCACTGCAGACCTTTCTGTTACATTTTATCCAGTTCTACATGCTGTTGCTTTATGCCCAATGCGACCGCACCTAAAGCATTTAAAATGAGTAGAGAAATTTTTCTTAACTTCGTTCTATCTAGATTTATTTCTTTCTTGGTGGCAGTATCTTTCATTGTGTTTCGCTGGGAAATTTCCTTTTGATTTATGTTTGTGATATTTAGTTCTGGCAAATAAAGCGCCGTTTTGATCGCTGTCTTCTTTAAAATTTTAGGTTTCGGTAATTCATCTCTAGACTCAATGGCGATTAGAAAATTTTCGTATGATTCTGGTAGGCTGTACAATAATAAAATTTAAATCAAATCTTAATATCTAATTGCATGTCTGCAAACTTGTCCACTGTGGAGCAAAACTAAGTGAGCATGAATATCCTAAGCCCCACACATTTTATTTAAGACGAGCTGTTTTAACAGAGTTGCCTTTCTTAATGGCCCTTGCGATTGATACACATTTTGCAATCTCGTCCATATATCGTACGAAGTAACACAACCTCTTATCTCCTTTAACGCTGATGAACTTATTGACAATATTAAGTCAGATCTCGCCTTTCGGTCTTCTCTGTCCTAGGCTGCTGCATCTTCCAATTACTTTGCACTGGTTCCAGTGGGCCTAGCCTTTAGCCAACACACATAATCCCATGTATCGCTCCTTACTAATAATGCTTCCACGTGCAGCTTCCAAGTATCAAAATTATCTTTACACAATGGTTCAATTTTTATTAATTGGTGATTCGCCATGACGAGTAAATTTTAAAATTTTTCGAAATCACAGAATTTAATTTATAAAAAAGGTTTACTCTCCTTTCTGCGGATTTTTCTTCTGGGCATATAACCCTCAAAATAGACTCAGTCATTCCTTCACATAATAACAAAAAGGTTAGGATTTATTATATGTATATGTACAATATGTCATAGAGATAGTTGTAATATAATTATTAATGTAAGGTAAGTATGCATTCAGTGCAATGTAAAATGTTAAGTTTTAAATTCAGTATTTCTATCATAAGTAGGTATGTAATTATTTACACTGGAGAGCAAAAGTGTAACAATAATCCCTAAACTAAACAAAACTTAAACTTTACTTACTTACTTTAGGTGGCGCTACAGTCTGGGGTGGACCTGGGCCTCAGTCAACAAGCTTCTACAGCTAGCTCGATCCCTGGCTAGCTGTCTCCAGTTTCGCACGCTAAGTTGGCTGAGGTCCTCTTCCACTTGCGTGCGCCACCTGAGTCTTGGCCTTCCTCTGCTGCGCTGTCCCTCGGGGGCGGATTCGAAGACTTTTCGGACCGGAGCATTGGTGTCCATGCGCTCTACATGACCCAGCCATCTCAGTCTTTGGATCTTCACTCTTATGGCTAGGTCCATGTCGCTGTACAGTCCATACAGTTCGTCGTTGTATCTCCTCCTCCACTCACCGTCAATGCAGACGGGACCGAAGATCGCCCGAAGAATTTTTCTATCGAAGCAACCAAGAACACCCTCATCCATTTTTAATAATGTCCATGCCTCTGCGCCATAGAGCAGGACCGGGATTATTAAAGTCTTCTAAAGGGTGACTTTTGTTGTCCGAGAGAGGGCTTTGCTACTCAATTGCCTTCTTAACCTAAAGAAACAGCGGTTGGCAAGAGTTATTCTTCACTTGATCTCAGCGCTGGTGTCGTTGTCTGTATTTATAGCGGAGCCTAGGTAGACAAAGTCCTTAACTACCTCAAAGTTATATATGTCGAGGGTGACGTTCTGTCCGAGACGTCGGTGTTGGTTGTCCTTTTTGCTTGACAGCATATACTTGGTCTTGCCCTCATTGACCGCTAAACCCATTTTCGCCGCTTCCGTCCCAATACTCGCGAAAGCGCCACTGACATCACGCTGCTTTCTCCCGATTATGTCAATATCGTCGGCGTATGCGAGTAGTTGGACGGAATTTGAAAGATAGTGCCTCTTGTGTTTGCTCGTGAGTTTTGCACTATTCTTTCAAGTACGATGTTGAAAAATCGCACGACAGCGCATCGCCTTGTCTAAATCCTTTTCGGACATCAAAGGTCTCGGTGAGATCTTTACCGACCTTGATGGAGCAGCGTGCATTCTCCATTGTCATCCTGCACAGGCGGACGAGTTTGGCAGGGATGCCAAAACTAGACATTGCTCTGTATAGCTCGTCTCTATAGATGCTGTCATACGCGGTCTCAAAATCGATGAATAGGTGGTGGGTATCGATCTGAAGCTCATGGGTCTTCTCCAAGATCTGCCGTAGTGTGAATATCTGGTCGATGGTGGACCAGAACGGCTTGAGGTGTTCACACAATATGGCAGATAAGATCTTATATGCGATGTTAAGGAGACTGATGCCTCTGTAGTTGGCGCAGTTCAGAGGGTCTCCTTTCTTGAGAATCGGACAAACAATGCTGAGGTTCCATTCATCGGGCATACTTTCGTCCGACCATATTTTACAGATGAGTTGGTGTATGCTCCTTACCAAGTCATCGCCTGCCGCTTTGAAGAGCTCGGCAGTCAGGCCATCCGCTCCATCAGCTTTGTTGGACTTAAGCTTCAATATGGCTATCTTTATTTCATCCAGGTCGGGTGGACGGAATTGTTGGTCATCATTGTCCAGGTTGAAAGGTTGATTCTGCCTGACAGAGGTATTTGGTCCGTCATCGCCGTTATACAGTCTGCAGAAATGATCTTTCCAAATCCTCAGCATCGACTGCGATTCTACTACGATGTTCCCTTGTTCATCTCTACAGGGTTCGGTTCGGGGTTTGTTTCCCCGGCATGTTATTTTTACCTTTTGGTAAAACTTCCGAACCTCATTCCTGGAGTAGCATCTCTCAATTTCCTCGATCGCGCGCTTCTCATGCTCTTTCTTCTTCCTCCTGTGAAGCTGGTGCTCGTCTCTCCTCTTCCGCTCATAGAGCTCATGAGCAGCTCTGGTCTTTCTAAGCAGCGCCGCGTTATATGCATCTTGCTTAGCTGCATGTGCTGGCTGGCATTCATCATCGAACCAGGGGTTTCGCTGTGGTGGACGAGTGAAACCCAGCACATCAGAAGCGGCATCTCTGATGGCGTTTTGGCAGTGTTTCCAATGGTCTTCGATGCTTGATGCTGGCGGCATTGGACCTCTTAAGAGATTAAGAGACACTCGATCGGAAAAGGATTTGGCGATCTCTTGCGATTGTAGCCGTCTGACGTCGAATTTTCTCACAGCATTAGTTTGTCTTGGCGTAGTTTGGGATATCCGCAACCGTACCTTGGTTACAACAAGGTAATGGTCCGAGTCGATATTGGCTTCTCGGAACGTACGGACATCCATAATACTGGAGGAGTGCCTTTCGTCGATCGCAATGTGATCAATCTGGTTGACTGTTGATTGATCAGGAGTTCTACAAGTCCCCTTGTGTATGTCGAGGTGTGGGAACCGCGTGCTAGCCACGACAATGTTTCGCCCCTCCGCAAAGTCGATTAGCCTGAATCCGTGATCGGAGGTGGTGTTGCGCAGGCTATATTTTCCTATTGTTCCATCAAAGATACCCTCTCTTCCTAGCTTTGCATTAAAATCACCGAGGACAATTTTAATGTCATAGCTAGGGCATTGCTCGTAGGTCTTTTTAACCAGCTCGTAGAATTCATCCTTTTTGTCGTCATCTTTCTCCTCTGTGGGGGCATGCGTTCATATAAGGCTAATGTTGGCGAATTTAGCCTTGATGCGGATTGTTACGAGGCGCTCGCTCACATGCCGAAAGCTGAGGACTTCTTGTCTTAGTCTGCCTCCGACAACAAATCCGCATCCAAATAAGCGCTGCTTTTGCCGTAGATAGCAATTGCTGTAGTAGATGTCGCAGTTTTTCATATTCTTATTGCCCGGCCCATCCCATCGCGTTTCTTGGATGGCGGTTATGTCTGCTTTGCAGCAGTCTAGGGCCTCCGCTAGTTGCTCGGCTGCACGTGGTCTTTTAAGGAATCTAACATTCCACGTGCATATCCGAAGCTCATTGTCCTTAAATTGTTTGCGTGGGTTGTCAACAGTAGATCCGTCCATATCCGAGGCTTGTTGATGCTTCGTAACTTAATTTTTTTTAAATGGCCGGGCAGTTACCCCGGCGGCACAACCCCCAACCTGGAGGACCAGTTCCATTTTGAGTGCCCCTAGAACAAGGGAAATTTTACTTAATAAATTTTAGTTTGCAAATAAAAACTAATTCTATTCTTTTTACATTTATTGATAAACAAAATAATATAACAAGTTTATAATTTCAACGAAGAACAAGAGTAGAAAAATAAACAACAAAATTAGTCCATTCTTACAGTTTTGCACCGTATAGAAAACAGAGAAAAAAAATAGTTTTAGTACTCTGTCCACAGTATTTTTGACTTTTTTAAAAAATCAAGCTGCCGCGGCATACTTTCATAAAGTTTAAGTACTATTGCTGCGAAATTGCGTACCATTCCTGCTGTACCCGGTCCCATAATTCGGTCATTCCTTTTGGCACGTCTTGGTAACTTGCCAGTTGTCTTTTTAAATAAGCCTATCAATTTTCGATGGAATTGATATTAGGACGTAGGGCAGGCCATTACATCAGTTAAAATTTTTGACAATTTAGGCAATTTTTTACCAGTTTTGAGGAATGTTTTGGATCATTGTCCTGTTGAAAAATGATCCGACTTTCCTCCATTCGCAACATATCCACAGGAACTGGCAAATTTTCCTCCAAAATACTGAGGTCCTGTCCCTTTCTTATTATGCCATCAATTTTAACCACGGGACCGACACCGTTAGGCGTAGTACTTCCCAAATTCATTAAACAACCTCCTCCATGTTTAATGGTTTGTTTGACATGTTGAGGTTTTAGTGGTGAGTTTGTCCAGTACCAAGAACATCTATCTGACTGAAATCGGTTAATTTTGGTCTCATTAAACCAAATTACCTAAAAAAGAAAATTGGATTGCAACAAAAATTACATAATAAACAAAAATTGAGTATTACTCGTCTCCAATCATCAAAAGTCCAGCTTTCGTATTTCTTCAAAAAGGTTTTTCGCGACAGAATACAACGCTGGCTTCTTTTTGTTTTTCTCGCCGAAGAGTCCAAATACTTGCTTTTTGCGCTAGTAACGGGAGGCCATCCCTTGGCACAGACAGTTTACTTCCTCACTAGTTAACATCATCTCCTTCAAAATTGCTGGATTTTTTTATCCTTGAGACGAACATGGGGCTTGTATTTAATATTTTTCCGATCACTCTACTAGATTTTCCTTCTTTCAACAAATTTAGAGTCGTTTTTTTTCTTTTTTCGCTTACACTTCTCATTTTTCGCAAATTTTTTACTCACACTACCGATAACTTCTAAATGACGCCACCAAACGATCAATACGCGACAAGTTACAAAACTGCAACAAAGCAGCTGTCGCACTTTTATGTGCGTCATTTTTGTACCGCTGGTTGCAAACATAAAAAAACAGTCGGAAGATGTAGAGAATTCCTCAAACTTTGTTCTCAGAAAAAAAAAAAATTTATATCTGCAAAGAATTACGCGTATTATGAGTTCTTTTTTTCAATGCTATAACATTGTTACACTTTTACACTTCAGTGTATATTTGAAATTGCTGTTTTAAAACATTTCACATTAAAAAGGGTCTGCAACAAGGTGTGCTCAGTTCGCCAATCCATTTCAACATTTACACAAGTGATCTGATAGGTTCACTTCACCATGCCATAGAGCACGCAGACGACTTAATCGGGTACAGGTAAGGTCCAAAGATTGAGGTTATAAACATTCTTTTGCAGCGTGACTTCGATAAAATTAAACATTATTGCGACGACTGGAATTTGAAGATCAACTTTCGGAAGTCGGAAACCATTCTGTTTAGGACGCCTTTGTCTGGGGCCTCTACGAATATCAGAAAGAATTGGCGAAAGTTTCAGTTCGTGGGACAACACGGGCAGCCATCTGTTTGTCGAAATGTAGTCAGATACCTTGGGATCTGGCTAGATCAATATCTGTATTTTAACAAACATATAAATGTTGCTCTGGCCAGCATTTGTGCGTTTGCCCTTACAAAGAGACCGTTTTATAGCAGGCAACTCGATGCGAGGGTAAAGGTAATCTGCTACATGCCCCTTATTCGGCCTATGCTTACATTTGGTTGTCCCGTGTGGTTCAACGTGAGAGCAAGTCTTTTGGAAAAGATTCGGGTGTTTGTGAGGGCTTGCCTCAGGGCTTGTCTTCGCCTATACAGAACACCAGAGTCTTAGTACATATAATTCTATCCTAATAAGGTCTTGTATAATAAGGCGAATCTAATAAGAGTGTACTATTTTGTTATTTAGATGACCCAAAGGCACATTGCAGGAGCTTACCACCCCAATTATTTGTATCATGAGAGAGTTCGGTTTGACGGCTTTATTGTGATTATTATTTGTGATTCTCTCAAAAAAAAAAATTAGTATAAGTATATTAAATAGTAGTTTGTAAATTAGTTTTTAAGCTTAGGCTTAAGTTTTATACACAAAAAAAAGAAATCCATTTACTAAAATTTTGTCTGAAATAAAAAAATCGTTTTCTTAGTTTTCATTATGTTTAAAATTGAATGATATAATAAAATTATGTTCTAGTCTTCGAAAGACGTATTTAATTGTTAGGTTTAACTTAGAGTGTCCGGATGGTGCCACTGAGTTAGAATAAGATAGTTTCTTAAGTCGTTTAAGCTAATTTTGAAGCGCTTTTTTTGTCTAGCGTGTAAAAATTCCTGAATTTAATTTAATAAAAATGCATTGAAAATGAATGAAAATGAGCGTGCCCAGTTATAAAGCCAGAGACTACGGGTTCGACTCCATGTCGAGCAGACGTTAATTTTTTTTTTTCATTATTTGATTTCAAATTAATATAATATATAATAATAATCAAAAGTGCATAAAAACAATATTATTATTGGCCCAGGTCTACCCCCAGGCAACTTTATTTAGTTAATTAACAAGCAAAAACTTAAACCTAGCCTTAAAAACTAACAAAAACATTCTTTACCTAATGGCCTAATGGGGCGGAGGAAAATATTAGTCGGGGGAGATGTTATGGGCGTGACATATTCACCAGGGATTTTTTATTTTCATGTTTGCTGCTATTTAGGTCGAAGAATTCGGTGTAGTTAATTGTTATACGCAACATTCTTGATAACGGTTCGAAGTGACCGTAATTGGTGCGGTGAGTTTGGATCAGGAGAAGAGGGACAGATCTTAGGTTACGGGGATTGGGAGAGAATAAAATATTTTGTGTTATCCCCGGGCAGTTTATGTTTCCAGTCAATAACTGGTGTATGAAAAGTACATCAACGTCTTCACGACGTTTTTCTAGGGTATGCATGCCAATTAGTTTTAACCTATTTTCATAGGGAGGTAGTCCATATGGATCGGCCCAAGGTAGACAACGAAGTGCAAGTCGGATAAACCTGCGTTGGACTGCTTCGGTTCTTTGAATGTGGATTTGTTTATATGGTGACCAAACTTGACTGCAATATTCCAGAAGAGGCCTTACAAAAGTAATGTACAGAGACCTTGTAACGTAGGGGTTGGAAAACTCTTTTGACCAGCGTTTGGTAAAGCCAAGTGCAGAGTTAGCTTTATTTATAATGCTGTAAATATGTGAGTAGAAATTCAATTCTCTGTCACATATTATTCCTAGATCCCCTACTTCGGTAGTGGAGGGAATAGGCTCATCGCAAATAAAGTAGTGTCTTGGAGGGGGAGGAAGACGTTGCGAGTATAGGTTATCGCTTGGCATTTATTGACATTAAGCTCCAAAAAATTTTGCTTGCACCATACCGGACGACGTTCTCTGGACAGTTTCTCATATAGCTAAAGTAACTAGGATCGGGTTCAGGTATTTGCTTACAAAAGGATTTGTTAAAATAACAGGCAAATAAATTAGCAATGGCTTTTGGGTCGGCAGAAGAATCACTAAGAAATTTGAGAGTAGATGGGTAGCCGTCTGACTTTCTATTGGTATTACCAAACTGCTAGAAGCTTTTGGAATCCAAGACTAAGCTGAATTGCATGTGGTAGAGGTACTCAAAGTAAAGAGACTCACAAAGTCCAGAAAAACGATTGTTTGCAAATTGATAGTTAGTGTAATCGGAATCAAATCGAGTTCTTAAGAATTTGTGCCACAGCTTGTATCAGTTATTGCAGAGAGAGCGCAACAGCAAGAAAGAGCTGACATGCAGTCTTTTCGGAAGGAATATGGAACCGATTGGGCAAAGCAGGAAAAAATTAACGAGTAGAAAGTTTATATGGCAAGATCTATGTTAGTTGTTCCAGCAATAAAATCAAAGTTAATGTTTCTGATAAGGCTTTCAAGTTTTTTAAAGGCGGTTCTTCTAAAATTAAATGGAAATGAATTTTCCGAAACGACACATGTGTTGCCGTTTTCATAAGAATATGGAATTGACAAGAGCAGATGAAGGTGATATAAAGTGGAAAGAAGATGATGACTCCTATAAACGACACAATTATCCGAATCGGAAGTGATGACTAGGTCGAGTTGTTCATTATATTGGGTAATCCATTAATCTGAAATAGACTTGAGTTTGTTAGGCAGTCCACCATCAATATATCTATTTCAGATGACGAATTAAAAGAGACGAAATGAGACGAGTTGTCGGAAGGCGCCCACTTAAGTTGAGGAAGGTTGAAATTCCCTACTATAATAATACTATCTTCAGGTTATGCATCATCGGTCAAAAAATCAACTGCGTGAACTACAGGTCGATAAAACTCAATTGGTGGAGATGGGTGAATGTAACAACAAAGTACATAAAGGCAGCGTTAATATGCTGACACATATTAACTCAAAATTGTCGGTATGAGAAATAAATATGAGTTGTGTGAAAAGAGTTTCGAATTGCTTATAAAACCTCACGGCCATAGGGATTATATGCTCTTTCCAATCTGTCTTTTCGAAAAACTTGAAGGAGGCAACAGCGCTTATTTTTAATATCAGAAATTAAATTTACCATTAGGTCATAGGGAAGCTTTTGAGAATAAAGATATTCAATGGAGATGTTAGAGCGCAAAACTCTTACGTTTTGGTAGTAAATGGGCAGGCATTTTGGACTGGAGAATACAGAATTCAGTTTTTTAGGTACTGTAATAATTTTTAAAATTTGAATTTGAATAAATGGGAAAGATGTTTAGAATTGACATACGAAGACAGCGTGGAAAGATCTTTTTGAACTTCGTCGAAAAAAATGCTGAAGCTCTCATGGTAACGAATAAAAATTTGCATTAATTCCTCTGGCTTTATTGGCAGGCCTCCTTGTTGAATAGAAACCATAATATTGGTTTCCATGCCATCAATGGAATCAGAGTTGGGTTTGTCGTGCAAATGGGCAAGGTAGAGACGAATATATACATAACGACTGTTATCATTCGTTCGGGGGAGGGCGAGTTAACAGAACGAGGGAGTGGAGAAGGGGCAGGTTGATGAAGCACCTCAGATATAGTAAGGGGAGTTTGGTTTGGGCGATTGGTTGATGAAGATGAGCCAGATGTGGCTGGGCTTAGTATATGGGAGCTAAACAAATTAGGATATTTTTCCAATGGCGCAGCGTCAGTTGAAACTTGGTTAGTAGGCGCTGGACCGCAGCGAAACCAGCTGAAAAATCGGGTGGTACCACGGCAAGCCTAACAAGCTGCCAGCCTGTTCCAAGCCAAAGAGAAGGAGGAAGCTAAGGCCAATACCTACCTTGGTAAAGCGCCCCTCTCTTTTCATTTCCACTGAAAAGCTGCACGAGTTATGGTCCATCAACGTCAACAGCAGTAGTACATAAACTTCCTGGGCTAGATAGTAACAACAACACATACGCGTCAGACGGTGGTGAAGGTCATTATTTAAGTGAAAATAGCTTCCATTCTTTGGCCCTTTCAGAATCGGATGATGAAGAAGAAGTTAATTCTTTAAGTAGCAGTATTAAAATGCTGCAGCAACTAGTACTAGCCATCAAACAAAAGCACTCCCAACAACAAACACAACATAAGCTGCAAGCCCAAAAGCAGCCCGAATCAAAACTGAGCAAACCACAGCAACAGATCAAACACACAACAAACAAAAAAAAACACAGCAACAGCCACAGAATTAATTAATTGAAATAAATAAAATAACATTGAAAATTAAAAAATTAACATGAGTGTATTGACTTCCCAATCGCAGGGTTCGGCTTTCAATCCCAACCGCGACCGAAAATCATATAAGATGAATGGTTGTCTACAATACCAACAACAAGTCAATTAACACTAATAATTATAGTCCAAGCGGCGACCGTCGAATCACTTATGTCATAGGGTACCTAAAAAAGTAGCATATTTTATAAAGTGTGTGGGAAGTAGACACCAAATCGCTCGGTCTGCCAAACTTTGGCCTGCCGCAAAGCGCTTTTCTTACGCCACTTCCGGTCGAATTTGTGGACGAGTACCTACGTCATAAGATACCTATAAATGAAAATGTCTTTTAGATATAAGTCAATAAGAACTTCAAGAATAACTTGGTCTGCCTTGCCGTACCCTGCCCCAACATTCCGGCAGACCATCCGGAAGTAACTGTTTTTTGACCGAGTACTTACGTCATCAAGTACTTAAAAAATTGCAACGCCAGATTCTTCCTCACCTTTTGCTCCTCTAAAAAAAACACAGGTCTGCGTTAGCTTACTTTGCCGCAAATATATGACAGATCATAAATTGTTCTATACATACATAAGTTTAATAGCATTGAACATGTTTTTTTTTTAAATTTTTTTGATTTTTTTCGTTTGCTTACAACACTTTATTTATGAATAAGAATAAAGTTATTAAACCCAATGAAAATAATATAAGCTTTCTACTTTAAACATTAATCAAAAATTTAACTAATCTGCAAATCCTAAAGCTACGAGTATTTAGAATCGTCATCAGACTCGTCAAAAAACTCATTTTATTCTTCATAACTTAAATTGTTTTCTTTATATATTATGTCATCAACATTAAGGGGTGTTGGATCTCCTTCATACCAAAGCGGTTCAAGCTTTTCGTCCTTGAGAATCCAACCACAGTTCTCGAAACTATATTTTGAACAATCGACTTCTGTTGCATTTTGCCACATTGAATTTATATAAACGGTTCTTAAAATCTTTTGTTTTAATGAATTCCAGCACGGTGGAATAAGGCTGGAATCAAAGTTCTAAATTTTTTTTTTGTAAGCTCTTAGAATTGGAGGAAGTAACGTACAATTTGTGAAAAATATCAAATCTTGCTGAACATACGTTTTTGCAGTTTTTTATACCATACAATTTGCATGTAAATTCCTGCAAAACCTGCATTTTCAGTTCATTCTCTGTATCATTTGGATTATTTAGAGATTTAAAGATTTCTTGAAAATGTTTGTTTTTATATAGCAGTTCAAGGGGTTTTAGTTTGCCTTTCCTATAGAAACAAGCTGTGTAATCTGATCCTGTAAAAGCATAGAAGCCGGACAAAGCAAGACATAAATCTTGGCCAAGATTTTGAGATAAAGAGGTGCAGTTTATACAACTGACATCTTTTAAATTCGATGTGACGCTCGTAAGCCAAATTTCCAAATGTTTGAAAATGTGTATACCCAACAAAATTATGAAAACATCTGTCTCGGATGTCTTAACAACTATTTTTGAGTTCATTCTCAGCTTGCTCATGTGAAATATTAGACTTTTATCGGCTTCTTCGTGATTGCATTCGAACTCTGTTTCTTCAATTTTAAGAACTCTATCACTCACAGAGGTAAATGAGAAATATCGCTCTTCGACGGTCAGAAAGACTTTTTTATTACGCAATTCTTTTGCCATAGAATCTCTTGTCCAATCCTCACCCAAAAACTTCACTAAAGCTTCTTTGAATTTAATGTTTTCAAGCTTTTTAAGAAGTCATTAGGACGGATTTGTGATGGGCCCAAGATGTTGTATGGAACGTCGTGCTCCTGGCGATTACGTCGTTCGATGTCTTTCAATGATGGTTTAAAATACGAGTACCTATCAAAAACTATAATTTTTCCAAAGTTCGGGGCAAGCTTAAGCCCAAATGAAGCAAAAAATGAAATCCACCTATAAGATCAAAATCAATGCTGTTGGGCTCACCTGGCTTGGTATAAGATGCAATTTTTTTTTGCCAGAGCGGACTTATTACTTTTACATTTCACCAAAAGGATTACAGAGTGCTGGTGGAGCAGGTGACAACGGATATAACAAACATATTTCCATATCAATTTTCTTTTCTAGAGATATTGCCAGTAACCTACCAAATATATCACGCTCCATTTTAATTAATGCTTGCTTTCCGTCCCTACTTTTTTGTATTTTTTTTAATATTTTCTGAAGCAAAGTTGTTTATGCCATTGCGTTTGATTGGCTTTCCGAAACGGAAACAATCATTGTATTTTAGAGCTTCACTGCTTTTTTCCATATTTGAAAGAAAGTAAATTGTGTTTTCCGACACTGCTCTGCCAGTTGTAACATTGAATAGGTGGGTCTTTTCAAGTTTAGGGTCGAATGGATTTGTGTACTGATTAAAAGTACAAATTATATTGCTCAGTGCTTTTTTATCTTTATCTATTTTGCTCAGTTGTAATTCCTGTGAGATGTCATCCTTGCGGGAAATATTTAACTCTTGCAGAAGTTTTGAAATTATTCTTGTCCGAATACTATGACTTAAAGCCCATCGCTTTCGGGCTGTTGGTAAAATGACTAACACCTGTTAACGAGTTAGCTGCTTCTGCATTAATGGTTTGACACCAAAAGCACCACATTGGAATTCTTTAAGCAGTTGCGAATCATTTTTTTTTAGTTTGACCAAGTTGTTGTAGTACAACAAAATCCATCTTGCATAGTTGGGTAGATTGAAGTAAAAGAATAAATCTGCCATTTCAAAGATCGACTCAACATATAAGTCAAAATCACTCGTTCTAATGCTTCTAGAGAATCGAAAATATGTATTGATTAATTCTATATATTGTATATAGAACTTAGCAGTTTTTCCGTGGTTTCCAGATAGTGTTAAATGAATATACTTTTTTTTATACTGTTCTAAGATACCTTTTAAAGTGTCATTAATTTTCATGGATTGATGAGATTCAACCTGACTTATTTCCGTAACATCAAGGAGGTCATTTAAAACTCCTGAAGAGATTTCTTCTTCTTGTTCGAAATGCAAACTTTTTAGTGCACCTGATAAAAGAGGGTGAATTCTTTTGCACCTGTTAAAGTGTTTGCCATCGACGAAACCATTGACAGAACCTTCTGCTTAGACTTCTGACTGTATCAGTATATTAGCAATTCCAGAACCATCAATGTACTTCCCAATTGCCTTAAAAAATGCTAGCTGTATATGAAATGCACCCAAATTTATAAAAATATTGTCAAATGTTTAGCTTTTGCAATCATAGGTTAATATAATTTCCTGCTGACCACATTGTTCAGCTATTTTCTGAGCATAAATCATTGTTTCATGTACAACAGTGTATGACGTGGGTGATGAATTAATTTAGGTAAATAATCAACTACTTGGGTTTCACTCACATCTATAACAGTTCTGCTATTAAATCCAATCCACATTGGCGTCTTATGAAGCCTAGAAAAGAAAAGTGTCCATATTAGGTCTTTCATAACAGCATGCTGTTTTGCTCCCAGACATTGTTTTTGAAATTCTGTAATATAATCTTAATGTATAAACACTGGCTTAGCTGAAGGTTTTTTTTAAATAAGATCGTATATCCCGGGAAATTTTCTCAAGTCTTCGTCTTTTTCTAGGCATGGAAATTGTTGCTATTGTTTCATCGAGTGCGGTAGAAGGCGGTCTTTTTCTACACGAAGATTCAATACGTAATGTATTCTCAGTAGGAATAAACTGATAGATTATTCCTACGGTATCGTGGAGAGTATCTTTACCACTAAATGTATCCACAAAACGGTCCTAATTGTCGAATGCAACATGAGTACTCAAAGAGCTATCCAAAGTTATGCCAGAAGGTATTAGCCTATTTTCATCGCAAGCTGTATACGTCATTTCTGTTTCTAATTCTTCAGCAACATTATAACTAACCGTATAGCTCAATTTATTTAAAATTGTGAGCACTTTCCTGCTACTTGTCAATGATTTTATTGCTAGTCCTAGCATCAGGTGTTTCGATGGCTTAATTCTAACTTTCGTTACAGTATAGATAATATCCTGACATATCGATTTTATTCTCGAGCAATCATAACCTGTATTTTTTCTTCTAATATCTGGCCCTGAACAAGACTACTGACAAAATCGAACAATTTTTCAGGAATATTACACTCACTTTCAAAAATATTTTCTACTTCCAAATTTGCAGAAATTTTTCTGCTTTTTACTCCTTTGATTGTATTTCTAAGATCATACGCTACACCCTCGAGTTTTGTTTCCTCCACAGTTTTTTGAAAAATGGTTTCGTTAATCAATTTTTTGACGTCAATCCCCTTCTTATAAACTATTTTCTTTTGATTATATGAATTCGAAATGTTTATAATTACAGCATCGATGTGAACTTGTAAAATTTTTTCTTGTAAATACTGAGCAGTATAACCACGAAAATCCTCTATTGAAAACTTGGTCTCACTTAAATCTAACAAAAGAGTCCTATATCGTAAAAATATGTCATTAAGGTAGAATATTTTTTCTATTATTTCATAAAGCATAAAAGCAGAATGAGCGTCAAACGCTTGCTTATGAATTTTTCTCAATTCGTGCCACTTTCCTTCAGAATTTTCCTGGCTCACATTGCGATCAAAATTTTTGCAGTAATATGTCCTACAAATTACTTTCAGTTTGTAACCTCCTTAAAAATACATAATCTTTTAAAGATTCAGCATATTGTTTAATTTTGTTGTAGGAGCGAATTGATTGAGAAGTGCATCTGTATTGCCTACACTTCCCTACTCTCTTTTCTATTTTCCAGCAAAATATGCACGGAATCTTTGATGAGCCTGAAGTCAGCAATGTAGATTGTGGTTGGTCTGACATTGAATAGATGCTGAAGCAATTGACGTATCTGGTTGAACCTGTTGAGCAAACCAATAGGTAGAGATTCAATATATGTATGTATAATTGATGAGCTAGAAAACAACATTGAGAAGTTTTAAAAGAATGGAGCACTTACATTTTGTTCTTCTTCTAGACTATTTTTAAATTCCTCTTTATATTTCACACTCAAAACCATAACACGACGATAACATTTGATATGATATCCCGTATCATTAATTGAGTCCCACAAAAGTTCAATTTCACCGTACTTAAATTTTTTACTTTTCCGCTATGCAATCATTGCGCAACACTTTTTAAATGTTTCACTTGTAAATTCAATTAAATTGCAATTTCCATAACAAACAAAGCACTTCTTCATGATAGCGAATTATGAATTTTAATATAAACATCAGACACTGCTCACAAAAGTATAACAACAAGTCAACGATTAAACCTTGCACACCGTTATTTCTGATTTTGCGATCAGATAAGATGCAAGCTAGGTGCATTACACTGTGCTATGCTGCGCGCTTTTTATTAAATGCAATATGGTAAAAATAACTAATTCTCACGTAAATTTTTATTTTTTCACTGGGGACAATACCTTAAATAGCTGCCAATCGGAAGAAAAAATGTATGATTTTGGATTGGGGAAAACAAGGAATCAGAATTAAGGAACTTGTATATCAGATATAAACAATCTCAGCAAAACAGTTAAAACGCATTTCGTTATTTAAATCTGAGAAAATTGGGTCAAAGATAACATGTTCATGTAACAATTTATGGTCTGTCATATATTTGCGGCAAGGGAAGCTAAGGCAGACCTGGTTTTTTTTAGAAGAGCAAAAGGTGAGGAAGAATCTGGCGTTAATTTTTTTTAAGTACTTGATGACGTAAGTACTCAGTCAAAAAACAGTTACTTCCGGATGGTCTGCCGGAATGTTGGGGCAGGGTAGGGTAAGGCAGACCAAGTTATTCTTGAAATTCTTATAGTTCTTATTGACTTATATCTAAAAGACATTTTAATTTATAGGTATCTTATGACGTAAGTACTCGTCCACAAATTCGTAGTAGCGTAAGTGACGTAATAAAAGCGCTTTGCGGCAGGACAAAGTTAGGCAGACCGAGCGATTTGGTATCTATTCACCACACACTTTATAAAATATGCCCCTTTTTTTAGGTACCCGATGACGTAAGTGATGTGACAGTCGGCTCTCCGTCTATTAGTCTTCCCATTATTAGTCTTCCCACTGAACCCAAAGATCTGTCTCTCTCTCTCTCCCCCCCCCCTCTCTCTCTCTCTCACTATCCCATTTTCCGAAAAACTTTACACGTGCTCCGGCATTTTAATAGTATTCATACCCTCTTGCGTGTTAAGTTCTTAAACAAAAAAAACATCACTATTGGGACATCCTTTAGGCATGGAAATGCGACCCGAAGTGGAAAACTTCGTGACAAATAATTAAAAGATTGCACATATTTTCTTTGTAAAAAAAAACTATTTCATTTAAAGTATTTAGTATTGGAAAGAGTAAATTTTGTGTTTTAGTTCACTTTAAGTTTGGTTTCAACTGACTTGACTGGTTTTACATTTATCCTACAAAAAAATAAGCTAATGTTACACGATACAAAAGTAAAAAATATAATAAATGAATTGTCTCACGGTACGTTGTCATTTAGAATTACTTGATTTGTTTTACAATGTGTTAACAATTACTTTAAATTATTTGACACAAGTAGACTGCCGAAACAATATACTTTAGCTGATTTTATCATGGCTGACGTTAAACCAGTTTTACATTAGATGGGTCTTCTGCGTTTTACTTCATTTTGGATGCAGTTCGCTATTTCAAAACCGAGGGTCGATTCGAAGCCCAAAAGTATTGGCTTAATGTAAACAAATGCTAATAATTAAAATAGGAAAAAGAAAATATTAAATTCGATTAGATTAGGTCCATTATTTAAATTCATGACTGTACAAATTATAAGAACACTCTATCTCTCAGGTATATAGTATATGAGAACTCTTTCAACGAAATTTTGATATCTGTTATCTATGTCATTTTTCTCTTTTCCCTTCTCCTTCCTTGTTTTTGATGCATTCATTTGCTTTGACTTGCTTCTTGTTATTTTATTATAATTTTGTACTCTTATACCTATATTATATTACATTGACTCCTTTAAATAAAAATATACGTAGAATGAATCAACGTAAAATGTTGATGCCTCCTGTCCCGGAAGGAATGGACAAGCCTGAAACACCTCATAGGTGGGCGCTCAAAATAAAATATTGTACAAACAAAAAAATCGATCCCAATTAGTACATAAGATAGGTAATTTTTTTAAAAAAAAGTCTATTTTTTTGCATGACTTTACGTTTATTGACACTACGACATCAAAAAAATTAAATCTATCTGTTTTTTTTCATTAAAATGTTCTTCATAGACTATTTCATTTGATATGCAGCAAATATTGTGAGTAGCTGTTGCTCCATTTTTGAAAAGAACATTTTAACTCTAAATTTTTGCATGAAATTTGCAAAATGTTTTTTTTTGTAAAGTTTAAGCAGTTCAGATGTAAAAAAGATGTATGGAAACCTAAGTGGTCAACTGTAAAAAAAAAAACGTGTTCAATACAGATTTCAAAATGGTATAATATAGTCTTTTATTTAATGCAAATACATAGTTGCTGCTGTTAGTGTTCAGAAAGAGCAAATTCAAATACATATCAAAAGTTTTAGAAATTGATACTTTCTTATCTTAAATGCAAATTCAGCTGCAGCCACCTATGAGCTGCAGCCACCTGTGAGGTGTTTTAGGCTTATCCATTCTCCCCTACAATCAGTATCCAGGAGTCAAAGCGAGCTTGTTGCATTTTAATGTATTTGTCAATAGAAGAGAGAACACATTTTATAACTGACGTTCCACTTACGGCCGAATAACAATATACAAAAAATAATATACTCGTAGTTATGATTTCCCACCATTAATTAAGTTTTTTATTTTATTAAAGAAATAATGTAGTTGCACATTAAGATTACAAAAATCTTATAAATATGTACAATGTCTAGAAAAGATTGAGTATTTTAAAACTAAAAAGAAATTAAAACATAATAAAAATAATAGATATAAATATATAAAAAGATAAATTAGCTGTGATCAATGGCCAAATTATGAGGAGTTGTTTTTTGAAGTGCTTTGTGTTTCGTATCCCTCTCAGTTGCATCGGAAGGGAGTTCTATAAGCGAGTGGCGTGAACTAAGAACTAGCGTTCTGATGTTAAACAGAAGTGCGTTGGCTGGATTAGTACAAGTGTTCGATGCGATACAGGGAACCTCAGCTTACTGTCAATGAGAAGAATTGCAGTACATTTTCAAAGGAACATCCGAAGATTGTTTTGGCATACGACGAAACATGTTCGTATTTACGCAGGTTATATATGCATTATGCAATATTGTTGTAAACTATAATTAATTTCCAAATAATTCACAACAGTTAAGTAAAATTGGCTGTAGTAGAGTTTTTGCTAGCAGGAGTTTCGTTATTATTGATGAATAGGCGCGTGAAACCCAGAGACGACGGAGAGAGCCATAAACGTTTCCAATTGTTGCAGTGATATGAACGTCCTACGATAATGTACGATTAAAGGTAATACCTAGATTTTGAACAGACTCATGATATTCGATCTTTGAGTCCCCTAGCTCCAGCAATGGAAAAGAGGTCAGATCTTTGTTATTCGATAAAAGGCGATGGTTTTTGATTTTCTCGGGCTTAGGCAAAAGTTTTTAGCCAGCACCCAGTTCAGGATATTACTGAGATCTTCATTCATTGTTAATGCCGTAGTTTCTACCAAACTAGTAGGACTTTGTTTAAATAGTTACATATCATCTGCGTACAAATGGACGCTGCAGTGTTATACATTGGAAAAAGAATCGGCCCGAATATAGACCCTTGCGGTACACCAGTTGTCATCGATAACATTTCAGATGCTCTATCTCCAAAGACTACGGATTGTTGTCTACCAGTTAGGTATACATATACTTTTTTTGATGATGGGGAAATAAAACTAAAATGGCTTATAAGTTTAGAGCACAAGAGTGCATGGATAACGGTATGGAAGGCTTTTGAGAAATCAAGAAAGGTTAAAATGGTAGTTCATTTCGAATCTCGTCAGTGATAAATAAGAGAGCGGCTTTGCCCGATTGACACGAGCTTAGCTGATGTTCTGCGAGGTGTTGGATTAATTTTGCAAGTAGAGCTTTCTCAAATATCTTTGAAAGGTAAGGCAGAATTGGTTTGAATTTAGATACTTTCTGCATTCGTTGGGATACACAGAGGTAGTTAAAATGGTGTTTTAAATATGTATTATATATGGAAGAATAACTGGCAACTACAGGTTAATAAATTTAGGGTGTATCCCATCTAACCCAGTTGTATTTGAATTCACTCACTGTTTCGCCTACACGACATTGAGATCTGAGACACTGACAAAAGAAAAACTTTCTGAGTTTCTGCTGCCTATAATAGATTCCTCAAACGCCAAACTTACATCATGAGAGTTGGACGATTGGCATAAGGTAAATATTCGGTTGAGAGCATTGCAATCCAAGTCATCTGGAAGCATATGCTCTTCTTTTCTAAGATTTTTGACGCAGATTTTCCCAAAGATTTTTCTCTACTGCAGATGGAACTTGTTTATAAAACCGTACTTTTGCCTTTCGTACCTCACAGACCACCTTAATTCGAAGGTTGTCGATATATATCGTGTAGTCTCACCAATTTGTATCGCTTCCAACGATAATAGGCGAAATCTCTATCCTCCATTAGCTTTGAAATAGTGTAGGTCATTCAAGATGGGGAATAAAATTGTATCTTTTTGGTTCTAACTTTGACATGTATGGCAAAGAGCCTATTTTAAACTCCTTGAAACGTCGTTCACAGAGGACGTGTAGAATATTTCGTTCAAGTAAGAACTCCCCAAATCTTGCAGGAGACGAACGCAATCAATATTTATTTAGTCTCTATACTGGTAGGTATCAGTATGAGAGTGTTTATTGAAATCTAGAGTTAGATACAGTAGTTTATGCTTTGAAAAACCTGGAGCAGGAAGTTGGTTATAGAGGAGTGTTTTGTCTAAGTCGCTAGCGAAGAAGAGATCAAGCAGTGTACAGGGATTGCTTGAATGATGAGTGGGTAAAGTATTATTTACCGTGAAGAGATTAAGCCACATCATGAAGTCAGATAGGTCAGCAGATTTGGAAGCATCAAGTAAGTGACAGTTAAGATCACCACAGATAACAATATGGGGTGTTTAACATGACAACCGTTCCAGTGTGCCGTACAGATGGTTAAAGTTTATATTTCTGTTTGGGCTGTACACAGCACCTTTTAGAAGATTTTCAGTGTCGCACACAACATTAATAAATAAATAATCAATCAGGCAATCAGATTTAGACTTACATATAAATTTACATTTTATACCAAAACGAACAAATGTAAATTGCAACGCCACCACCCACACGAAATGATCTATCGTAACCATCTAACCCGTAAACTTTGTCACAAATTTTAGGAAAAAACCAAGTTATAGTCACACAAAAGCAGAAACACAGGCAATCTTATAAAAAAAATGGACTGCACTTAGAAAAAATTGTTTGGCTATTATCACTCACAAAAAAAAAATAAATAGAAAAAAGAAAGAAAGAAAAATAAATAAACAGAGAGAATTCAAAAATTATTCTATTCTGAACTATTATTGTTAAGTGGCAACACTTTAATTGGCTGGTATGGGTGTCATCGTGGCAGCAGCAGCACTCAAACAATCGGAGCTTTCAACGAGAATACTCTTGTCTTCAGCGGGGACCTTAACGAACACAGATCCGTACTTGGTCGATAATTTTATAACCGGCTTTTGCACCAAATATTGGTCAAATAAATTAATAAAATAATTTCGAAAGCAAGTAATAACCAACATTTTTCGCACCATCTGGTCGAAACTAAACTAATTAACTGATTTTTTGTACAACTTTTTAGTCAAAACATAAAAATAAAATAGTTACTGCACCCGAATAGGTAAAATAATCGAACATCCTGGGCAAAACCACTCTTCGTAAGAACCTTAGAATTCAAAACGCAAATATAAGCGAATTGCAAATTACTGACGAACAGCTGAAGCAGCTGCTAAATGGGCTGTCGTCGAATACCTTCGCACCGGCACAAACCAGCGGCAGTTTTGCAAATTGCACATTTCGCTTCAATGGCGTCCGCTCAACGGTGAAAGTCGGCGAGGTGTAAGACCTCAGGGAACTACCTGGAAGGATGCAATGACAATGCTAAAAAAACTCATTTGCTACTCCAAGGCCAGCGTATCAAGTCTACATCGATATATTTAATACAAGGCAAGGCGACAAACAATCAACCGATATTTTCATTTGTGAAATACGTGCACTTCAGTCTGTGCTAGACGAGGGGTCCCACGATGAAAAGCAGCAAATCGATATGACTTTTGGCTTGCTCGATAGAAAGAAACGCAGTCGAATTGATAGGAATAATATTCAAACCTTTGAGGACCTTCTAAATCTTGGGTGCAAACGCGAAAGGAATTTAGAAGTGTTAAAAGATGAATCAATTGAAAAGAGAAATGAGGAAAAGAAGGTAGAACACGATGCTTGAAAAGAGATGAAGTGTAGCTATTGCTCTTGCTTAAGACATAGCAATACTGAATGTAAAAGGAAAGAAAAAGATTCGAAAAATACTAATGCACATAGGAGCAGTAATCAAAATAGCTCTAGGCCACCACTTACTTGCTGCGGTTGCGGTAAGCCAGGGTACGTACGAAGCCAATGTCCAAACTGTAATCAAAACAAGGAGCCAATGAATTTAAGTATTTGGTCAGTAGATACCTTCAAGAAGAAAGTTCTTCCTCCGCTAAGACCACATCCGTCTGTAAAAATCACAATTGGTGGAGAAAAAAGCACTGAATTTATTGACACCGGCGCTAGAATGAGTTAAGCTTGCTAGCTCCACCGACAACTCCTAAAAGTAGGGTATCGGTTCACTGTATACCAGACACAGATTGTTTTAGCAGATGGAGTAGAACAACTTCAAAATGTCTTATTAACAAAAGCCAACATAAAGTTAGAAGGAGGATTTATTTTAACGAACGGACAACAGAACGCTCCTTGGCATTGACTTTATTGAAGACGAAACAATGATCACGAACTTGCCGCAACGAATTTAGAATTTTGCAGAAAAAATATAATTTTTATCAGACAGATTAAATGCCATCAATGGCAGCTTACAAGCACCAGATAAAGACAAGAAAAGTCTTGGTTGCGACATAGTCAGCACATTACCAGGATTCAAAGGGTTTCGAACTCCACTGCCAAGAGCAATCATTCCACTTAGCAACACACCACTGCATGACATCAGAAACCAATTGTCACCAAATAAACTTGGATCTAGTCTTGGAAGCTATTCCCCAACAGCAATACACAAAATCTTTGAGGATATTATCTGTTATGTTATCAACTGAAACGACTATTTGAATGAAGTGTAGGCTTAGAGATCACGATTGAAACTTGCTTTTATTGCTTTCACTCATGACATATACTCGTATATTTAGGTACATAATTCACTTGAGCTAACTGTATAAACTTAAGAACCATTAGACTAATACTATAACTTTCTTTACTTTTGTTCTGTTTAACTATAGTATGTGAACAGTACATGTGCATAACAAGTCAAATTCATGGATCATCTAAAAGTTCATAATTGTAATAATAATAATTTTAAACCAAAATACATATATATTGCTCATTAAATTCAGAGAGTAAATGGCAAATAAAGATTTTCCAAAAAATTCATAAATCAAAGAATTAACAACCAAATGTATTTAAAAAGAAGGAGAAAGAGAGAACAGCCTCTATGACTAATTTGAGGTTTGGCCCAATTTTTCCTGGAGAAACTTGGACCGCCGAGGAAGATTAGATTAGATAAGATTAGAATTATCTGCCCCAGTTCGATTATGCACAACGTTTTCTTCAGTTCTTGACGCAGTGGACTGGCGTATGTGCTGGCGATTATGGGTATAATCAACATCGTTAACCCTAACCCCTGCTTGACGATCCGAAGGCAATGCTGAAATGGTGCCCATCGTTCGCACTTTATTATTCTGTTTTTACGAACCCAAACATCTTGCTAAACCAAAACATCTTCTCCGAATTTTAACTCGGGTAATTGGCGACTTCTTCTATCATAATAATATTTCGTCATCTGTCGTCTTCTTCTGAAATTCTGCCTGACGTTTGGCTGCAATACAGTTGATATCCCCTTAATGCTAACTGGAAGGCCACATCTTGTTCGACGAGACATAAGACGTTGCACTGGACTATAACCAATTTCGTTAATGGTATTTCTGAATTCTAGAAGAGCCTTCCAAAAGCAGCGGCTACTGCTATGTACTTTTCTGAAAAAAGGTTTCATTATTTTTACACATGCTTAACCTCCCACTGTCTTGCAAATTCACTAAAGTATTGACTTACTAAAGGTGTTCCTCCATCAGTGACAACAACTTCCGGAATACCGTGTCGGCTGAAGTTCTTCTTACTTACTTACTTTAAGTGGCGCTTCAGTCCGGGGTGGACCTGGGCCTCAGTCAACAACAAGACGAAAGGCTTCAGGCATTCACACAATACGGCAGATAAGATCTTATATGCGATGTTAAGGAGACTGATGCCTTTATAGTTGGCGCAGTTCAGAGGGTCTCCTTTCTTGAGAATCGGACAAACAATGCTGAGGTTTCATTCATCGGGTATACTTTCGTCCGACCATATTTTACAGATGAGTTGGTGAATACTACTTACCAAGTCATCGCCAGCCGCTTTGAAGAGCTCGGCAGTCAGGCCATCTGCTCCAGCAGCTTTTTTGGATTTAAGCTTCAATACAGCTATCTTTACTTCATCCAGGTCGGGTGGACGGAATTGTTGGTCATCATCGTCCAGGTTGAAAAGTTGATTCTGCTTGACAGCGGTATTGGTCAGTCATCGCTGTTATACAGTCTGCAGAAATGGTCTTTCCATCGACTGCGATTCTACTACGATGTTCCCTTGTTCATCTCTACAGGCTTCGGTTCGGGGTTTGTTTCCACGGCATGTTATTTTTACCTTTTGGTACAACTTCCGAACCTCATTCCTGGAGTAGCATCTATCAATTTCCTCGATCGCGCGCTTCTCGTGCTCTTTCTTCTTCCTCCTGAGAAGCCAGTGTTCGTCACTCCTCTTCCGCTCGTAGAGCTCATGAGCAGCTCTGGTCCTTCTAAGCAGCGCCATTCTACAGCGGCTTTTGTTAAATTTTAAATTATGTTTTCTGACCCTTGTAAGCAACATCCGCAGCTTCTCGTTGTGATGCTTCATCGCTTGTTCCTCCGTTTCCCGCTTTCCATAAACTAGTATATCACCAGCAGTTACCTTTACACCTTCTAATCCCTTTAGCAACTCATGTTGTCTCATTTGCCATATTTCTGGAGCTGGTAAAATTCCAAATGGGATTCTATTCTAGCAAAACCTGCCGAAAGGTGTCCAAACGGTAGTAAACAATCTGCTTTCAGCATCTAGTTCGATTTGCCAGAAGCCATTCATTGCATCTTATGTCGAGAAAACTTGGGCATCTCTAAGTTTCAGTAGGAACTGTGGGTATCTGGTAGTTACATCTTTGGAGAGCTATGTTGAGTTCGGTTGGATTGAAGACAAATCCTTTACTTGTTGTTTCTTTGCACAAGTACTATATTGCTTATGCACGGAGTGTGCTTGTTTACCCGACTTACAATATTTTTCCGTACTAGGTCCTCTAGAGCTTCTTTGAGCTGTTCTCGGAAGGCAATTGGAATACGACGTAGACAGGCTTGGACCGGAGCTACTGACTTGTCAACCTGTAAATTAAGCTGATTATCTAACATACCATCACCATCAATCAAACTAAGCATAATACTTTCCAGGTCCTATTGCTTGATTGTATCATCAATTTTCATACTTTTACTTAATCTCATCAAGTTATTCAGCTGACTCGTTTTAGGTACGACAAATTTACTCTGATTAACTGTTACCAATTTTCATTCGTGAGATGATGTATTCGAAATTATTGGAATTCATTTGTACCTTGCCAAATAAAATTTAAATTGAATTGTAGATTCCTCTGTTTCCTCCCCATTAGTGTTCTGGTCCAAACAGTTTATCGCCTTTTCTTGTGAATTTCCCGTTATACACACTGCCGCGAAATGATTTAGTTTATGACATTTTGAACATCTCTTTCCATACGCTGCGCATCTCTCTCTTACATGATTTCTTCCACAGTACCAACAATTCATCGCTAACTCTGCATCTGGACGTGGGGGCTTCCTTTCGCGAGTTCGTGTGTTCGCTCTGTTTCTTTGTATTCTATTGCCTTTACTTCGTTTTTCTTTCAATGGTTTACCTCTTCCGTTGTGAACTTGTCCATATCAGATTTCTCATTTATATTCCTAACTTACTCTCTTGTTTGTTCTGCTAATTTGCAAATTTGAAGAGCTTTATTTTAACTTTAAATTTTCATCGAGCAAAAGACTTCTTCCCATATCATTGCAAGCAATTCCAGGAATGAACCTATCACATATGAAATCATCTTATTGGTCTTCTGGATACTCACAGATTTTTGCTAAATTACGAAGACGACAAGCCAATGCATTTACCGATTCGATTTCACCTTGCTTTGCTGTTTTAAAAATAAACCTTTCATAGCGCTTGTTGACTGACGGTTTAATATAATTCTGAAGCGAATCTAGAATACCTTTCGTAGTTGTTGGGTCTTGTTCCTATGTATCGAGTTTCGTCAAAATACTAAAACATTCGTCACCCAAACACGTCTTTAATATTGCTGCTTGCCTATTTTCCGGTTTTGCTAATAAATCTGCTGCAACTTGAAAGTTCTTCCACTGTTGTCTGAAAAGAGTCCAATTTGCGGCCACATCACCTCTTACCACCGTACTATTTGGCGGTGGTATATTTATCGCTAACAATTCCACTGCCTTTTAACCTTTTTCGATTTTAATATCGTTGACATTATTGGAACAAAAAAAGGACGTCCTACAGGATGAGCTATGTTTTATGATGGAAGAAAAATCATCGAAGAATGCGAGTTTCTTTGTGTTTCGCCAGTGGTAATGGTTCTAAAAAAAGATGGTGGAACACGCATTTGCATAGATTATCAGAAAATTAGTGCTATTACACCATAACTTAAGAACAAATCGCAAAAAGAATTTCTTTTTTCGAACAAAAGTTAGATTCTTGGGCAATATATTAACTAAAGAATAATATATAATATAATATAATATATATAATTTGGAAGATTCACTACGGATTTTGCGATGGCCTGATGGCTTTCAAATCTCCAACCGGATGTTTATCGAGATGCTGTTTACAATTACAATCCTATAATCTTAAAATTCAGTAAACATATTGCAAAGCAAGGCTGAAAACACAGATACTGAAAACTGTGTCGTATCTGTTGATTTTCCACATCACAGCATAAAAGAGACTCGTAATGATCAACTGGAAGCCCTAAGAGAACTTAAGAAGATTCCTGTTGATTTCGAATCGTTCCGCTACAATTAGAATGATAACAATGAAGAAGCACTGCTTGTACCTCCTAAAGATAAACGTCAACAGATTATGTGCTCCTACCATAATGAACCAAGTGCAGTACATTACGGACAGAACCAACCATCCAAAGAAGAGATATAACACTGTATATCACCCAGAGTCAACGTAAGAAAATTTCAAATTTTAAGCCAGCTGGCCTCCAGTGCAGAACCAAGGATTTGAAGTTTTGGCAATTGATCTCCACGGTCCACTACATCCTTCTGACAATGAATTAAGTAAATGTAGCAACCCGCATGACACAGGAACTATTTTGATACCAATCAGGCGCAGGGGAAGACCATGAAAACTAGTAAGACTCACTCTCTTGTATCATCACCTCTTTTAAAATACTCGTATTTTCAGATACAAAAGTACTGTCCTCTTGGAAACACTAGCATCATTGATTAAACCTACAATCAGTCCCCGAGCAGACATTACACATACTTTCTAACTAATGGGAGCCGTTGCTGGATCCAGATGATGCCAGACGATAATAATTTCAACATTTAAACAGAGTATAAATACCGGACCCCAAATGAAGTAAATTCACTTTTTATCCAGCAGTCAAAGCGCGCTAGTCGCATCTTAATGTATTTACTCTAAGTCAATAAAGAATTGTTATTTTGGAAAGAACACAATTTATATTCTGTATTATAACGTGGAATCAAGGGAATTTTTTTTTAAAATACTCGTAATGTATTGTTTTTATTACGGAGGAAATATAGCGCAATCTTTACGTTTCAATCAGATTTCGCTGTGCTAACCTTTTTGCTTAAATCATAAAGATAGCATCATTTGATCGTAATGAGCCGGATTTTATTAAAAACATTAAAGACTATACTTAGTGTGCAAGTTGACAATTTAACCCTTATGTGAGTGACGAGGTACCTGCCATTTCAACCATCAATAAAATATTTTATTCCTATGTTAGGAGGCTGTGAGTTTCTGAAAATTTCTAACTATTCTTGAAATAAATATTTTTAAATGTTTAAATTTGTCAGATTACTAAAATAAGCCAAACTATTTTTTACACCTATAACCGATTGACAAGAAAATTGGTTACATTATATAGGCATTAGATAAAAACATTAGTTTTGACATAGAATTCAAAAAACAAAATCAAAATAGTTAACATATATCTAATTCAATATGTATTTGAAACAAAAAAAAAACAAAACTTAAACGTAATTTGGAGGACATTGGTAGCATGAGTTACATATAGATTGCGTTACTAAATGTTCATCACAAATTCGCACAAGTAATATTAAGCATTTCGCGTTTTTCTTTGCTATTTTTTGATTTCTGCAGAACTTCCTAAAATAGCAAGGCGGCCAGGCCACTAAAGTCTCGTTTTGGTAAGTTTGACTGCCCTTGAGATGCAGTAGGTTGCGTATAGTTCATGTCTTAGTACGTCTTGTAATAATGTTCCCATGTGTTAATTCGATATTACAATATAATTAGCAAGGTAGATGTTGTTGGGGTCACACGTCTGTGGAATTCTATGAAGTTTATTTCAATTTTTATAAGTTTTCTTATAAATTATAAATCTTAAAGTTTATCTTAAATTTGAACTCTTTCGTCTTAATCACTTGAGTGAATTAAAAATACAATGAAGTGTGTTCTGTGTAATTTAAAAGTCAATCGACTAAAGGAACTTAATATTAAAATGTAAGAGTTGCAATAATTATATGCAAAGTGTGCAAAGTTAGAGAAAAGAGGTATCGAATATTACAAGAATGGTGAACTGGCCTACAAGTGTGAAGTCTGTTGCGGTCAAAGACGTAGGTCTCTTTTGGCGAATGTGCTAACCATACAAACTCTTTCCTCCATTCTTTCTACACCACCTAATCTTACCAATCAACAGAATAGCTGCTCCGTTCCTATTTCATCAACTGCTTCCTGTTCTGCTGCTGTCAACCAATATTTGACCGCTGCTTCTCTCAAAGAATCTGCTGCTGAGAAAAAAAACATATCAAACCAAGCTTGAGCTATCAAATGGGAAAGACGTAAAATGTCGAGTTGTTTAGTGTGCAAGTGGAAAATTTTTACAGACTCTAATAAAATAAAATGCAATGAATGCATTAACTTCTTTCATGCGGAGTACGCGGAATTAAGTCCGGTAGATATTGATTTTATGTTAAAAAAAAAAATATGGATTTGTTCGTTCTGTTTATCAAAAAGGCGAAATGATGGAAATGCTGACAACATTTCTCTGAGCGAAGTGTACAACGAAATTGTTGAAATGAAAAAAATGATCTCTACTGCAGAGATTACGCTTAACGCGTCTCACTGCATTGGAGGAATCTGCTACAATTACGAATAAGATAAAAAAAGAATGCAAAATTAAAATTATAACTAAATGAGTGCAAAGAACGTCTCAGCAAAACAGACTAGTCAATTCACACCAACTATTTGTAATTTCGCAATTTCCCGGTTGTTGTCAATGAATGTTTCATTGACACTGCCGTTGATATTGTAAACTCTGGGCTAGGTCATGAAATTGGCAAAGAGGACATTGACCTTTGCTACAGAGAGAAATTGAAAGTGAACGGAAAATCGACTGATTCTGATGTATTGGTACTGAAGACAATGCGAACACGTACAAAGGAAACATACTTCTTTTCATTCACAAATCTGTTAATGGAAATAAAAAACCAATTAAAGCTACTCGTAATTCCATAATACGAGTACCCACTACTAAAAGGAATATATTTATAAATGACTGGCTATCTGGTGACTGAAAACATATACTTAAGGAAGCTAAAACAGCAAAACAACAATTTAATTATGATTTTCTCTAGGTTCGACGTGGAAAAAAAGAAGAGACGATCAACTGGAACTGATGTCAAACATATCAAGAGTCTTGAAGATCTTAGACAATTATAAATACGTATTTTAAATCCCTTAATAAAAATTGTTATGTAACGTAAAAAATGACCTTTGTGATCTTAGTGGTGCTCACGATTAGAATGAAACTTCTGTTAGTACCAGTTTACTCGTATATAATTAAATCATTGACTTAACAATTGTACATCAAAATACAGGAAGCATGAGAATGAATTTTAATAACTTTTGTGCTCACTGACATAATTGCTTTTCGACCTTGCCTCAAATAATTGTTTTAACCGGAATCTGGGTATTTGATAAAGAAGTTTCTAACTTTTCTATTCCGGGTTACTGTGCCTATCCAAATTGTAACGAAAATTATTCATCGGGCGGCTCGGTGGAATTTGTGAAAAGTGAACTCGTACAAGTACAAGTACAAGAGGTTCTCACTCCAGTCATTGAAAGTACAGATTGTGTAACTATAAAATGAAACCAAGGTAAAAACTAGCTTATGACTTTCGTTTGTGTATATCTTTTTCTTTTTTTTTTTTGTGAGTAGCTGTGAAAATCTTCATAGACACTATGAACCCGTTTCTCATAGTAGTGTGAGATTCTTACTCACTAAAAACCCGCCTACCTACTTAACGACTACAGGTAGGTAGCTTTCCAGCAAAAGCACCTGCTAGTACCGCCATTATATGCGGATAATCCTAATCGCGCCAGATCGAATGGTCTCGTTCTTTGTAATCGACGCACTAAATTTGTCTCGTCCACAATTCGGAGTATTTTATTATTACAATGTCCATGAAGACGAGTACGGAGTTTGCGAGCGAAGTTCATTATTTCGTCCTCGACGGCAACTATTCTTAAGTCTCTGTGGATATCACTATTTCTGATATCCCATGGGGCGTTCGCGATTTGTCTTAAAACTTTGTTTTGATATGTTTGGAGAATATTTCGGTTGTTTGGGTTAGTACAATCCCAAAGTTGTATACTGTACATCGAAACAGGTTTAAGCACTTGCTTATAGATGAGCAGTTTGCTATGTATGCTTAACTTGGAATGTCTTCCTAGTAGCCAATACATTTGTCTGAATTTATTTTCAAGTTCATCACATTTCTTCTTAACATGCGGCTTCCATTTCAGTTTTACATATAATATCATTCCTAGATACTTTGCTTCATTTGCATATGGTATTTGTACCGAGCTTATGAAAATGGGAAGGTTGTTTATTTTCTGGTAGGTAAAATTAACATGGGTAGATTTCGTCCCTTTGAGAACAATTCACCATATCTTTGTCTACTCGCAGATATTTTATCCGAAGCCGTTTGTAGCTTCCAGTAGCTAACTCGACTGAAATATCTGTAGTTATTATCGCCGTGTTGTCCAAGAACGAAGATAGTATGGTACCTGATTCTTCCGGTATGTCTCGAGTATAGAGTAAAAACAATACCGGTCCAAGTACGCATGCCATATCTTATCGAAGGCAAGAAACACGCTAGAACTTATCTTTTTCCCCTCTCAATTTCATTCCTAATTCTAAAAACCTGGTCAAATGTGGAGTGCTTAGTTCTGAAACCGAATTGATGTTTCGGAACTAGACGTCTCTCTTCAATAATCGGTAGCAAGCGCTTCAATAGGAGTTTTTCAAATATTTTAGATATTATCGCCAGAAGCGATATTGGTCCGTAGGAATTTTTTCATTTAGAAATTTGTCTTGTTTCGAGACCATTATAACTTCGGCAACTTTCCATTGGCTTGGAACGTTTAATAGTCTTAGCGCGGCATTTATAAGGTGGAGCAGTTTGATCTGGGCTTTCCTTGGCAGCTCCTTGGGAGTTTGACCAGTTACGAGTATTAAATCATAACCAGGGGCTTTGTTATTTTTCAATTTTTAAATTGCTTGGTTAAGGTCTCGTAGCGATACTGTTTTTATTCTAAAATTGTCCGGTGCCGTAATTATATAATTAGAACCTCCTGTTAACGCCTGTCCATCAAAAGGCCTTTCTTCTAGGTGCTCGGCAAATAGATACGCCCTTTTGATTCCTTTCATGGCTTTCCAGAGGGAGTAATTTGAACTCCTTTCGGCAGTCAGACCTTCGAGATATGTAGAGATATTCCGATTTTTGTAATCTCGTATTGCTTCTTTCAATTTGTTGCATAAGTGGTTTAAGTATGTTTTATGCTGGGGAGCACGGGATTGTTGCAATTTTTTTGCGCGATCTCCTCTTTTATCTCACCAGTTCTTTTATTTCCGACGGATATTTTATTTCACTACTTGCTTTCTCTTTTTTCCTAGTTGGAGTTTTGTTCCAGGCAGCATTCTGCAGGACTTTGATGAATCTGTCGACTTCGTCTTCCATTTCGTTTTGTGTTTTTAGCGACATGTTTAGAACAATATGTTCATTGCAGTAGTTTCTTAAGCCGCCCTAGTTAGTTTTCTTGTTAGTTAATCTAGGCACCACTTCTTTCTTAATTAAGAGTATGCTCAGTGTCAAAATGGCTGGTGAATAGATCTGAGGAGAGATCATAACTTTCCTTGATGTTTGTAGAAATTTTGGCTGCTCCCTTTGTGACAAAGAGGTCTACAAGATTGGGGGTCTTTGTTATATTCGAAGGCCAATATGTTGGGTTTTCTATCGAGAAAAAGTCAACTTCAGATTGCATCCTGAGCTCCAGAAAGTAAATATGTTTCGAATTAAAGTCACCACCAATTATAAAATTCGGTCCGAATGAATCAAAGATACCCTTAAAGTCATTCTTTCCTAGCTTGCATCGCGGAGGACAATAAATGGATGCAATGTTGTAGTGCAGGTGGTTATGTTTTACGCGAACTGAACTTAACTGCATTGCATCGCTTTCAATCTTCATATTTATAGAGTGCTCAATGCAATCTTTGATGAAAAATGAGAATCCGTCTCTAGCATTTTTTGATGGATGGTATGCATGATAAGCACAGTATCCCTTTAGTTCCACACGAGGTCCTTTCCTGAAGTGAGTTTCAGAAATCAAGAAAATGTCAATGTTGGCTTTTTGTAAGAACACTTCTAGTTCGTCGAGTTTTTTAATGAGGGCATTTTCCACGTCAATATTTTAAGCACTTGTTTCATATTCATGCTTGGAATCGGGTTTTACGTATTTCTTTCTCGAGATTGCTCAATTTTTCAACAAAAATTTATTTGTTCTGCTTTGCTCCTCAAGAGTCGTGCGAATAAGGGAGAAAGCGTGTGCCACTGGATCTGGCGTAACACCGCTTTTTTTTATTTTCTTGCGACGCTGCTTGTGCATACGTTTGTGCGTCACTCGGTGAAGGCTTTCCTTTACGATAATTTTTTGTATATCCTTTGACTTTACCGCGACGAATTTTCTTTCTTTCGCTGCCTGTTCTTTAGCAATATTTGGATTATTTGTACTTGCTTTTGGGTTTGGGCGTAAGTTTTTTTTTTTAAGCATTTGTGTATATCGACTACAGTCTGTCCCACTTCAAATATTTCTTCAAGATTTAGAACGTATATTGTGCTCTGTCAACTGTAGGGTTTTTTTCCTTGTATGTGACACAAATATTAATATATTTCAACTATCTAAGGAATGTGACGAATATATGCTGCTCTTATCTTCACTAGGTTTTCAAGCGCTTATAAACTTACCAACTAGGGTAGATCAAAAGTCATATATTTTGGAACTCAATATTACTGACCACTACTCAATTGGCGCTGTACTTAAAAATGTCTCTCAAAAAATGTGTCAAAAAATTTTTTTTTTAAATGAATCCATTGTCTGCAATTAGCAAGTTGGGATTTTGTCTATTGATCGGAAAATCCGTCTGTCGCATTTTCATTTTTTGCCGAAAAACTTAAACAATACATTAATGAATATACAATTAAAACAAGAAGAACATATTTAAAAAAAATCAAACCCTGGATTAACGATATGATCTGCTAAAGATTGAAATAAAGAATAAGTTCTATGCAAGAAATAAGAGCAAAAAAAATCAACCTTTAATTAAACAGGTATACAGAGATATGCAAGTTAATGTGGGTAATCTCATATAAAAGCAAAAAGTTGAATATTATACTAATAAATTTGCAATTATTCGGCATGTTAACGACATATTAGGCAAGAACAAAAAAGAGCCAGAGTTAAAGTACCTTATATTTGGCGATGAAATAGTCAACGACAATATAAATATGGCAAACGATTTCTTCAAAAATATTGCTGAAAATTTTAAACCACGTGCATCCGTCGAACTCTATGGCAGTAATATAAATTTCTTGACTGACAAATCGAATCAACTCTCCTTCTATTGTAGGCCTATAAACGATCTCGAGCTTCTCAATATTATCAATAGCTTGAAAACTAAGAACTATAGAAGAGTAGATGGCATTAGTAATGTGATAATTAAGAAGGTAGGGAAATAAATATAAATCCTTTAAGGTAATTTATTAATGAATGCTTCCAGCGCTTAGAAACGCTTTAGATATACCCATCTTCAAAAAAGGCGATAACAGTAACTCTCATAATTACAGGCCAATAAGCCTACTCTCAGTGTTTTCTAAGACCTTCGGAAAAGTCATAGTAACTATAATACTTAGCTTTCTTGAAAAGACTAGGTTTTTTAATAAGCTACAATTTGGTTGTATGAGTGGCAAGTGTACTGAAGATGCAATTGTTGTGTTCTTGAAGCGAATTTATAATGCCTTAGACAAGGACCAGAAAGCAGCAGGACCTTTTCCTGACCTCTCAAAAACATTTGATCTTGTAGATCATAATTTATTAATTCAGAAACTTAGCAATGCCGGTTTTAAACAGAGTGTTGTGGTAAATGCATTTATAAGCAAGGAAGAAACATGTCCGAATACTGAGGTCCTACAGGGGTCAGTACTCAGACCAATTCTTTTCCTTGTTTACACTAACTCTATATTTAGCTTGCAGGTTAACGGCCATTCAATTGGCTATGCATTTCTTGCGACAAGGTAAATTGCACTAACAGCTGATTTATGCTTGATTTTGTGAAGGAGTATAAGTATCTAGGAATTAAATTGATGATAGATTAAACTGGAAGCCACACATCATGTCGCTTAAAATATTGCTATACATGAGGCCATCAGCGCAAAAGTGGTGTAACCCACAATTTTTGTTGGTTGCTGTTCTGATGTTACATACATTCCTTACATTACCAACTATCAATACAAAAGTGGTGTGAGCCACCTCTTGGTATTCAAAAGGGGATGGATGGAGCGCTGATAGCCTCATATATCCTTGAACAAAATCTTTCACCTGCGCAAGCTTATATCGCATAGTGTGCTCTTGTCTATTTATTATGCATTGGTTCAATCTCGACTTGAGTACGGTATCGCATGCTAGGGCTGTGTTTATATAAGTAATCTAAATCCTATTATTACAGCACAAAAAAAAAATAGAAATAGTATTGCTTTGCAAAAACTAGAATGAATCCTTCCTGCCACTTTTTCAAGAAACAAAAATACTTCCTCTGCGTTATCTTTTTATCTACAAAGCGCTTAAAGTATTCATTATAAGAAGTGGTAACACTCTCATTAGAAGATATAGAATATATTCGTTACAAAATGAAAAAAACAGTTGACGTTCCTATAGTTCATAAAGAGCACAATCGACGTTTTTTAACTACTGTAGCACCATATATTTTTAATAAACTGCCGTACTTAATCTTTTATCACATGGATAGGAATTCCTAAAAGTTAAAAGTATGGTTGCTTTCAAAGACTGAAGTAAAGTCTCTTCTTCACGTAGTTTCTTAGCACATTCTTTATTTACTATACATTCAATTGCTCCTATATTTTCCGTTTTCAGTCTTACTTTCATCTTTCTTTTACTTTTTCGGTCTCGACTCCTTTGTCCTTTATTTAATGCACTCTTGTTGTGGGGGATGGGGATGGCCCCATTTTCGTCTTAGATATTTATGCTTTTAATATTTTGTTTTAATAGTCACACACTTGCAACTGGTTGTATTACACCACAAAGTATGTTATTATTTCATGCTGTCTCACGTATTTTATCAACACCTAGAATTCGTTTAAGCTGTATTTTATAGAAATTGCACTTACTTATTGACTAATTAGATTCATTATTACTTATTGTAATATTATTTTATTTATTTTCCCCATGAAATAAATTGAAATTGATTTGTCCATTAAGCTTGCCTTATTGACATGCATTATTATTACTATAACTATAACTGCGATGGCGATGGCGCGATAGTTAGCTCATTGGACTATCACGCAGAGAGTCTGGGTTCGATTCCTGGCTGGGTCACCAACAATTTTTCAAATCGCCATCTCCCTTTCGGCGGGCAATGGCAAACTCCTGAAAGTAAAATTGCCTACGAAAAAGCTTCTAAGGAGTGCCGCTCGGACTCGGCGATAAACCGTAGGCCTCGCTCAGATGTGACTAAAATGACAACATGAGCAACACAAATGAGTGTCAAGAAGCTAGGCCCATGGACCATACCGGGCTGTCAGCGCCACAGTGTTTTTTATTTTTTGTTAAAACTGCGACATCTACTACGGCAATTGCTATCGACGGCAAAAGCAGCACTTATTTGGATGTGGATTTGTTGTCGGAGGCAGACTAAGACAAGAAGTCCTGCCCTTCCGGCATGTGAGCGAGCGCCTCGTAGCAATCTGTATCAAGGCTAAATTCGCCAACATTAGCCTTATATGCACGCATGCCCCCACAGAGGAGAAAGATGACGACACCAAGGAGCTTATAGAAGAGCTCCTTAACAAGACTTACGAGTAATGCCCTAGCTATGACATTCAAATTGTCATCGGTGATTTTAATGCAAAGCTACGAAGAGGGGGTATCTTTGGTGGAGCAATCGGAAAATATAGCCTGCACAACACCACCTCCGATAGCGGATTCAGGCTAATCGACTTGGCGGGCGAAACATAGTCGTAGCTAGCACGCGGTTCCCACATCTCGACATACACAAGGGGACTTGGAGAACTCCTGATCAATCAACAGTCAACCAGATTCGACGTCAGACTGCTACAATCGCAAGAGATCGCCAAGTCCTTTTTCGGTCGAGTGTCTCTTAATCTCTTAAGAGGTCCAATGCCGCCATCGAAGACCATTGGAAACACTGCCAAAACGCCATCAGAGATGCCGCTTCTGATGGGATGGGTTTCACTTGTCCACCACAACGAAACCCCTGGTTCGATGATGAATGCCGGCAAGCACTACCAGCTAAGCAAGACGCATATAACGCGGCACTGCTTAGAACGACCAGAGCTGCCCATGAGCTCTATGAGCGGAGAGGAGAGACAAACACTGGCTTCTCAGGAGGAAGAAGAAAAAGCATGAGAAGTGCGTGATCGAGGAAATTGAGAGATGCTACTCCAGGAATGAGGTGCGGAAGTTCCACCAAAAGATAAAGATAACATGCCACGGAAACAAATCTCGAACCGAAGCCTGTAGAGATGAACAAGGGAACATCGTAGTAGAATCGCAGTCGATGCTGAGGATTTGGAAAGATCATTTCTGCAGACTGTATAACGGCGATGACGGATCAAATACCGCTGTCAGGCAGAATCAACCCTTCAACCTGGACGATGATGACCAACAATTCCGTCCACCCGAACTGGATGAAGTGAAGATAGCTATATCTAAGCTTAAATCTAACAAAGCTGCTGGAGCGGATGGCCTGACTGCTGAGCTTTTCAAAGCGACAGGCGATGACTTGGTAAGGAGCATACACCAACTCATCTGTAAAATATGGCATTGTTTGTCCGATTCTCAAGAAAGGAGACCCTATGAACTGCGCCAACTACAGAGGCATCAGTCTCCTTTACATCGCATATAAGATCTTATCTGCCGTATTGTGTGAACACCTGCAGCTGAGTGTGGCTTAAGGCCAGGGAGGTCCACCATCGACCAAATATTCACACTACGGCAGATCTTGGAGAAGACCCATGAGCTTCAGATCGATACACACCACCTATTTATCGATTTTAAGGCCGCGTATGACAGCATCTATAGAGACGAGCTATACAGAGCAATGTCTAGTTTCGGGATCCCTGACAAACTCGTCCGTCAATGCAGGGTGACGATGGAGAATGCACGCTGCTCCATCAAGGTCGGTTAAGATCTCACCCAGACCTTTGACGTCCAGAAAGGATTTAGACAAGGCGATGCGGTGTCATGCGATTTTTTCAACCGATTTGGACAACCAAAGTCACCCTTTATAAGACCTTAATAATCCCGGTCCTGCTCTTTGGCGTAGAGGCATGAACATTATCAAAAATGGATGAGGGTGTTCTTGGTTGCTTCGAGAGAAAAATTCTTCGGGTGATCTTCGGTCCGTCCCATCTGCATTGACGGTGAGTGGAGGAGGAGATACAACGACGAACTGTAAGGCCTGTACAGCGACATGGACCTAGCCAGAAGAGTGAAGATCCAATGACTGAGATGGCTGGGTCATGTAGAGCGCATGGACACCAATGCTCCGATCCGAAAAGTCTTCGAATCCGCTCCCGAGGAACAGCGCAGTAGAGGAAGGCCAGGACTCAGGTGGCGCACGCAAGTGGAAGAGGACCTCAGCCAACTTAGCGTGCGAAACTGGAGGCAGCTAGCCAGGGATCGAGCTGGCTGGAAAAGCTTGTTGACTGAGACCCAGGTCCACCCCGGACTGTAGCGCCAAGTAAGTAAGTATTATTACTATTATTATTATATGAAGCTTTATTCCTTTCTAACCATCTAATTTATATGAAAATAAAATTCTTATTATAAAGTGAAAAAAAATATATGCTGTTTCAAGAGATTCTGAAAATGCAGCAAATAAATTCAAAGTTCTTAAATTCTAAAAATTCTTTCACGCTAATGTAAAATAGAAGGTCTTTCAACTTTTAACTGACAAAATAGGAGTGCCAGTAGAACCAAATGACATTGAGACTTGTGTTGTAAAGAATATGAGTAAGAGCGAGGGCCTATAATGTCGCTGGCCATTCATCCGTAGTGGCTGTAAAGTTTACTTCCCCCTTGCGTAAGAAACAGTTAATAAATACTTTGAGAGAAAAAAAACTCAAAATTTTTGCAGACAAGAACAATTCTCTCATATTCATTAACGACTGCATCACTGCATACACAAGATCTCTTTGGAAGAAAGCCAAGCAACTTAAAGCACAAAACAAATGTACTCGTAAATATGCATGAATAAGGGATTCATCTGTATTCATCAGAAGAAGAGAAGGAGACAGTGCAATTAAACTACGTATTTTTGGGGATTTTTCAAAATATGGTTTTATTATTTCTTAATCATTGTTTGTCATGAATAATATTTATAATACTAGTTCTTTACAAAACTCTCTCAATTATGTGAAACTTCGGACTTTAATACTCCTAAATTTGCATTCGCGGCTTCTTGCAATGACTCTTATTCTGCTGGTGGAGTGGCAAATTATTATCTTTATTCCGTACTTCACAAAATTGATATTTTATCTAATACTTCCGACGCTGATAATTTCTTGGCGGTTCTATCGTCTCTTGGCTTTAGCTCTTTGAATAAAATAAGTAAAACAAATTTTTTAAGTTAAACGGTTTTATTGAAAATAAAGATAATAAAATAATGTACTTAAAACTAAAAAGTAGTTAAGTAGGTCCTAGGTACCAGTCATCACACCACTTCCCTCACCAATCTAGGGTATTAATCAGACAAAAAAATAAAATCGTGGGGCGGGTGAAATTTCTATCATCAGTCAACAGCTCATATCATTATAAATGCTATTGACATTTTTACTCAAATTACGCTACGAAGCACGATTTTATTTGTTTTTCTGATTGATGCCTTAAATTGGTGAGGGGAGTGGTGTGATGACTGGTACCTAGGACCTACTGAATTATTTTTTAGTTTTAAGTACATTATCGACATCATTATTATCTTTATTTTCAATAAAATCGTTTAACTAAAAATTTTTGTCAACACATAATCATTCCAAAGACTTTACTCGACTCAGGGCCAAGTATGCTTGTTTTTCTACAAGCAATTTCGAGCTTAAAAGTTAAATTGGAGATTCATGAGAATGTCATATAAATATGATATTATCATTTTTCTTTTCTCTTCTCCGTTGTGAACCAATCCACCTCAAAACAATAGAAATGCAAATAGTGCATTTAAATATTCCCACACACAAGAGACACCTGATATTGCAATAGTCGGAGATCACTGCACTATTCCAGAACGTGCAGGAGACACAAACAATATGTCAGCAATTTATCAAGGTATAAATACAGGTGAATCGGATCACAACGGACGGTTCATATTTTGGTTGTTCGGTCGGTTAGTCTATAGCTCCGCGAGTATAAATAAGTTCTACAATAGTAATAAAGTTGTATTAAAGTTTTGAAAGAAATAAAATTGTGTTTTTTTTCGATTCCCACAATCTCCATTCCATTTCTGGCGCAGTCGGTAGGATAGCTGGCGGTATATAAAAGAAAATCAGATTTTTTTTTTATTTAATTCGTTTTAACGATTAACCGCTTAGAACAAAACATAGGATCGCGAACAAGAGGATTGTCGCGCAGTGAGATTAAAGGGAAAACAAAACAAATATAAACTTACAGAGAATAAAAGTTACATTTAAATCTTTAAATCAAAAAGTGCATAAAACGAGAAAATCAATTAAACCATCACATCGCAAGCAAGAGAATTGTTGCATAGTGAAAAACAGAAATCAAAGTTGCCAAAACACAAAGTTTTTTTTCTCTCTCATATTTTACCGTGAACGAGTGGATCGAAAAAAAAAAACCACGCAATCCCCATAAATTCCCAAAAGAAGAAATAAAACTGAAAAGTGCGTGCTACTACATAAAAAATCCGTGCAGCATCAAGAAACCAGTCATCAAACACCACCAAGGAAATAACCAGAATCCAGTATCATCAATAAACTACATCAACGGCAGTCAGTCAATTGTTACTAAGTAGTCTATTCGGTAAGGAATTTTACAATATTGATAGTTAACATTTTTTTTTATCTCTCTCTCTATTATATATTTTAAATCTTATATTATAAATCTTAATTAATCCTCCTGTAAATTCTTATGTCCACCTTTGAAGACCAGATAGGAAACCTGAGAGAACAATCACGACAACTTTCAGATTTAGTCTCCAATTTCCTTCCAACAAATAACGATATGGCACAACCAACCGTGCTCTCCCTACCAATTGACCCTTTGAAATATTTGTCCAAACTACCCGAATTCAGCGGTGATTTTCGAGACCTACAAAACTTCGTGGATCTCATCGATAAAATATACCCGCTTTTACTAAAATATGATGAATTGTCTGAGAGTATTTTCTCTGATACAATCAAATCGAGGTTAAGAGGAAGGGCGCGTGAAGTTATTGAAATAAATAATCACACGACAAAATGGTCGGAAATGAAAGATATACTTATTAATAATTTCGGAGATCGCTTAACTTTAGAAGAGTTATTTGATGAACTTAGGGCTATAAAATTCAGATCACACTCTGTCGAGTTCTATAACGATATTAAATCGATCCTTAGGCGACTCAACGTCAAAACGAAACAAATTATGAATGATGAGAGCGCTAAAGCGAACATTTTGCAAAACAAATTGTCAGCTTTAGCAATATTTAAAAACAAAATCCCTGAACCAATGCGTTCGCTTCTCTATTGCCGAAACCCGGATAGCCTTGAAGCGGCTATAAACATTCTACATGAATCCGGGTACGCATATTATAACCCATACGGAAATCCCGAAAAAAATTCTCAAAATAGTTCTAGAAACAACAACAACCGCCAAAATAGCAACAACAACAACAACAGTAATACCAGTAATAATAGAATATATAATAACAACAAAAGGAACTATAAATCGAATAAATATGACAAAACCAGACAAAACTATCCCAACCAACAAACAAATAACCAATATCAACAACCATATCATTCAAACGACAATTGCTCACAACCCGCTCAGACACATAGACAGGTAGCCACCGATAATGTATACCCCTCAACTTCTCAGGGACTCGTGAATAACCAATCACATAATTACCCACCTCCAGAACCAATGGATATAAACACAGCTCAGCTTACTACCAAAACACAAGAAGCCGAGCCACAAAATTTTCAATCCGAAGCCTCTCGCAGCGGTTACCATATATAATTATCAATGGTAACATAAGGCCCTTAAAGTTTATTGTAGATACAGGCGCCACCCATTCCATAGTCAACCCTAACCTTTGCTCACCCAATCTCATCACAAAATTAAAAAAAAGTGTACCTCTTAAAACAATTGGCCAAGTAGTTTATATCAACCAGAAAGCAGTTATACCTTTATTCAAGGAACTAGGTGATAGTAAATTTAAAATAGAAATGTTTGTTCATCACTTTCACGATGACTTTGATGGACTAATTGGGAATGATGTCCTCATTCCATTAGGGTGCAAATTGATTTTGCAACCCACGTCCTCAGTATCGGGACGAAAAACATAGGTCTAAATTATGATTCCAAAGGAACTACTAGAAGCTACAAGATCAATAGAAATGAAACCATAGAACTTCCGATTCCAGTCTTGCAACGAGAAGGACTTGCTTACCTGCATGAGCAGAAGTCTGCAGAAGGTAAGGTAGTTGTAAAGGAAGGAATTTACGAAGTGGAAGACTACAAAATAAGAACAAAAGTACAAAAATGCGAAGATGCATTTGCTGGACCCGAAACCATTAAATTTGAACCCCTAGAAACGGAAAAGATTACGTTTGAAAATTTCAATATAATTGAAGTAAAAGAAACAAAACCACTAGTCGAACAACTTCGAACTAACCATTTAAGCCCTCTGGAAAGGGAGGGATTGCTTAGAATTATAAAACAATTTTCTGACATATTCTATAATGAAAACTCCGATCTAGCTTTTACAAACATTATAAAACACAAAATACGAACAACTAACGATCTTCCTATATACTCGAAATCTTACCGATACCCCTTCATCCACAAGAAGGAGGTAGAAAACCAAATCCAAGACATGTTGGATAAAAACATCATCAGACATAGCAGTTCACCTTATTCGGCACCAGTATGGATTGTTCCGAAAAAAAGGGACGCGAGCGGAGAAACAAAGTGGAGGTTAGTCATCGATTATCGGAATCTAAATCTGGTAACCATCGATGACAAGTTTCCAATCCCAAATATCGAGGAGATACTGGGAAAACTGGGAACAAGCCAATACTTCACAACGTTAGACTTAGCCAAAGGCTTTCATCAAATTGAAATTGATGAAAAGGACATTCATAAAACTGCATTCAGTGTCGAAGATGGACACTATGAGTTTTTGCGAATGCCTTTTGGTTTAAAAACGGCTCCCGCAACGTTTCAACGACTTATGAACTACGTACTAAAGGACTATATTAATAAGATTTGCTTGGTATATATGGATGACATCATTATTTTCTCTTCCTCCCTAGAAGAACACTTAGATTCTTTGAAAAAGATTTTTCAAAGACTCAAAGACGTAAATCTGATGATTCAAAACGGACAATCACTGGAAATTCACGACTTCGACCACAATAACGGTTTTATGACCATAAAAAAAGACGAAATCGACATCATCAAAAGTTTTAAGAAAGTCCTCCATATTATAAATATTACAGAAATTGAAAATGCTAAAGACCATATCTTAGAAAACATACAGATAGTCGAAAGAAATATACGTACCACTAACCCAATGTTAAACACAGCGTTACACAACTTTAGGCTTTTAGAATAAAAAATATCAAACCTTAAACCCCATTCAAAAGAAAAACGAGCTTTAATTAACCTTTTAGGCACAGGGCTAAAATATTTAGCAGGCACAATGGATGCCAATGACGAGTTAGAGATCAAGACAAAACTAAACGCTCTTATTTCAAATGACAAGGCGTTATCGACAGAGAATAATAAACAAATATATCTTAATAACCAACTATCAGAACGAATAAAAAACATAACTAATCACATCCGATCGCAACAAAACGATATCACCCAATTTCTTAATGAATTAAATAAACAAACCGGTGGAGATTTTCATAAATTACAAAACGAGATAGATTACATTCAAGAAATCTATCAAATTAATTTTGACATTAACTTATTCAGGAACCATCTCGACGACATAGAACAAGTCATATTGACTAGCAAACTAGGTATACTGACTAGAAATATTTTGACAGAACAAGAAATAACACTGACAAACGGTCTGAAAAGTTTAAAGGACATAAGAATAGTAGTATTATTCGAGCATGACCTTATAGTAATTGTTTTGTTAATACCAGAGTATTCTGATATGACATATTCAACCATTGTTGTAGAACCAATGCCAAACAGAGATAATAAGTCAATTATGTTAAAAGAAAACACATTTATAATAGATGAAATAAACAATATATACAATCTAAATGTAAAAGATAATTTAAAGAAAAATTTAGAGAAAGTGGATGACAACTGTATTTCAAACATAATCAATTTTACTAAAGCTTACTGCCCCTTGCAAAGTTCCACAACACCTCTTGTTAAAGAAATTATTTCAGGAATCATTGTAACGAAAAATCTTCCTAAAACAAACATTAAACATAACTGTAATAAATTAAAAATCGATGTTATGGGAAATAAACTTATTAAATTTGAAAATTGTAATCTGTATATTAACGATAAAATATATCAAAACTCTTTCTTTAAAATAAAAGATAGTATTATACTTCCGTACTTTATAACTCAAGTGAGAGAAAATAAGACAATAAACATTATAAAATTAGAAGAACTACACATTCAAAACATACAGAACAACAGAAAACATATTGAAGAAATGATTATAGAAAATAAGAAATCAAATGTTATTAATTTTGTAAAATACCCAATAATTGTAATTATCATTGTATTAGTTTTCATAAAAAAGAACATATGCCCTAGAAGAAATAAGAAAATTAATTTTGTAACTTCGTCGGAGCCTCAGACTAACGGTGGGGGAGTTAAATTGGAGATTCATGAGAATGTCATATAAATATGATATTATCATTTTTCTTTTCTCTTCTCCGTTGTGAACCAATCCACCTCAAAACAATAGAAATGCAAATAGTGCATTTAAATATTCCCACACACAAGAGACACCTGATATTGCAATAGTCGGAGATCACTGCACTATTCCAGAACGTGCAGGAGACACAAACAATATGTCAGCAATTTATCAAGGTATAAATACAGGTGAATCGGATCACAACGGACGGTTCATATTTTGGTTGTTCGGTCGGTTAGTCTATAGCTCCGCGAGTATAAATAAGTTCTACAATAGTAATAAAGTTGTATTAAAGTTTTGAAAGAAATAAAATTGTGTTTTTTTTCGATTCCCACAATCTCCATTCCATTTCTCTTAAACACACAACTGTGTGGTCTACAGTGCTGTCTTGCATTTTGTGGATAGTGGAAGCCCATGACAAAATTGAGGGCAACATCCTTCCTTTAGCTGTCCGATAACTGAACTTTGCGCCACGCACTGTGTTCTACTTTTAAAGCCCTTTCATTTGATACCCATATTGAGGTGGTTGTGAGAAAATATGTAATCCGCCAGGCGGTAGAGGCGGCCATCTTGGATTAGAAATTTGTCATAGTGTAAATTTTTCTATTTGTAAAGCCTTTTCATTTCATACACATGTTGCGGGGATTGTGAGAAAATATGTAAACCGCCATTTTGTAGAGCCGGTCATCTTCGATTTACAATGATACTGATTACATTAAATTGCATTGTTATCAGAACTTAAGGTGTATACCAAAGTTTAGATCATTCTGTCCGCAGAAAGGGACCCAAACAAAGAAACAACCAGGGCAAGCTAAATGAAACCCTTTAAAAACAAACCCACTATAGAATCATCGTGCCTTGATCATATATTTATGTGCACTACAGACAACTGTTCACGATTAGGCGGCTAAACAGCAGATATGCCACTAGCTGGGAAAATAATAAAGTCACATAGGCAGTAAAACATACAAAGACTTATGTGTACAAACGAACGAGGACCAACCACATACGAACAAAAGAATACACACAGAGAGTCAGTCATCAAACTGCATCCATTCGAGAAACTTAGCCATTAAGCTACATATAAGTTATTTCAATAAACGAAATGGATTATATCGTATAAAGATCAACGTGTTTCAATAATAAGTTATCAAATCCTACACTTGGGGACGCAAGCGGGATTGAATCCCAGCAGTGAAAAGAAAACCCTAAATAGTGAAGAACAAAAAAAAAGGAAGAAGAAAAAACCCTAAGTTGTGAAAACAACACTAAATAGTGAAAAAAAAAAAACAATCAACAAACAACAAGCTAGCGAGTTCGAGTGCAAAGATTTATCCTCCGCAGTTAATATACAAAACAAAGAAAAATACTTTGTGTCCTACAGACGGAATCATTAAATCCGCAAACAAAAGTGTGTTATGGCAACGGGGAAAGAAAATTAACTGTATAGCTGTTGAGTGCTCGAACGAACAAAAGTAGCGGTGAATGGTAAGTCCCGAAGAATAAGAACAAGATAAAGAAGACAGCGGAAGACGAATTGTTTTGCAGACGAATCCCAGATAAGCTTAAAAATATATACTCGTATGTTGCCAATTTCCCTTTTGAAAATTAAATTCAAATTTAATTAAAAATCTTTAAAAATTATATAGTCAGCAACCCTGTGAGTCGTGGGACAAAATTTCGTTGACTCTTGACGTTTCTTCTTTCCTCGTCCGTTATTTTCTATATCGCTTTGTATCTATTCCTTCTTCATGAAGGGTGATTCGCAAAAAACACGGAAGAAATTTTTTGGTCAAAGGAACCATGAGAAAATCCTAAACTTTTGTTAAGAGAGCGAATGGTTTGTGTTAAAAGCGAAAAATTAAATAGAAGAGAGCTGTCAAAAAGTCACCGTGTAATGGCGGACATATTAAAGTTGTGCAGTTATATCTACGAGTATATAATCATTTTAATAACAAATAATTTTTGTCTATCGTTGAATTGAAGCTATTAGTAGATTATTATTAAGTTGAGGTCATGGACATGGTCAATAACTGTTGACGGACTTAAGACATTACTTAACTTACCGACGACAGGACCTTAGGAAATATACCGCGCCGATGATCATGGTCCCGATCAGCAAGAAAGAGAAGAAGACAATGAGTCATGTGCAACGGTTGGTATGGCTGCAGTAAGGGCACAATTTTCTCTACGCGATGTCGAAGACGGACTTTTGACGTTTGATAGAACCGGGCATCCGGGTATAAAACGTTGGGTCCAAGAGTATGAGGAGAACGCAGTTGCGGTAAATTGGAACACTTCCCAAAATTTCGTTTAAGCAAAGCAGCTGTTGAAGGGTGCCGCGAGGTTGTTCACCCGAGGATGAAGGAATCAAGGACAGGAAATCATTTAAATTGGCATCAAACAAAGAGTTTGGTGAAAGACAGTCAACAGCAGAGGTACACCGGCAGGAAGGTAGTCGAAAAAATAAGCAATCTACATAACTCAGAGTATACCTGTAAGTTGGAGATAGCCAGACCCATCGCGTTAGGCTACGTAAAATAAGTCTGTGTTATACCAGGCCACCACTATAGATAAATTTAAAAAACAGTTAAAGACAGTGCAAAGCAGTAAAGACAACTTACTTTCCACGTAGTACGAGAAAAGGATATGCAATAGATAGAGCGATTGGCAAGAGTTATTCTTCGTTTGATCTCAGCGGTAGTGTCGTTGTCTGAATTCATAGCGGAGTCCAGGTAGACAAAGTCCTGAACTTCGTCAAAGTTATACCTGCCAGGGGTTACGTTCTGTCCGAGCCATCGGTGTTCAGTGTCCTTTTTGATTGACAGCATAAGCTTAGTCTTGCCTTCATTGACCGTTAAACCCATTTTCGCATCCGTCTCAATACTTGCAAAGGCGCCACTGACATTGCGTAGCTTTCTTCGAATTATGTCAATATCGTCGGCGTATGTGAGTAATTGGACGGACTTGTGAAAGACTGTGCCTCCTATCTTTGCGCGTGAGTATCGCACTATTCTTTCAAGTATGATGTTAAAGAAATAGCATGACAGCGCATCGCCTGGTCTAAATCGTTTTTTGACATAAAACGCCCCGGTGAGGTGTTTACCGACCTGGATGGGGCAGCGCGCATTCTCCTTCGTCATCCTGCACAGACGGACGAGTTTGGCAGGGATGCCAAAACTAGAAATTGCTCTATATAGCTCGTGTCTATAGATGCTTTCTTGGACTTTTCTGAACTGAAGCCACACTGATATGGACCTATCAGGTTGTTGACGAACAGCTTCAGGCGGTCACACAATACGACAGATCTTGTACGCGATGTTAAGAATACTGATGCCTCTGTAGTTGGCGCAGTTCAGAGAGTCTTCTTCCGCAAGGATCAGACAAACAATATTGAGGTTCCATTCATCGGGCATACTTTCATCCGACCATATTTTAGAAATGAGTTGGCGTATGCTCTTTACCAAGTCAATGCCTCCTGCTTTAAAAAGCTCGGCGGTCAGGCCGTCCGCTCAAACAGTTTTATTGGACTTCAGTTTAGATATTGCTCTCTTCACTTCATCCAGGTCTGGTGGACGGAATTGTTGGTCTTCATCACCTGGTTGAAAGGTTCACTCTGCCTGACAGCTTTATTTGTTTCGTCGTCACCGTTATACAGTCTACAGAAGTAATCTTTCCAGATTCTCAGCATCGAATGCGACTCTACCACGATGTTACCTTGCTTGTCCCCCACAGGGTTCGGTTCGGGGTTTGTGTCCGTGGTATGTTTTTCATACCATATGGTGAAACTTCCGAATCTCATGCCTGTAGAAGCATCTCTCAATTTCCTCGACCGCGCGCTTCTCATGCTCTTTCTTTTACCTCCTGAGAAGCTGGTGTTCGTCTCTCCTCTTCTGCTCATAGAGCTCGTGCGCAGTTCGAGTTTGTTTTGCAGGTCCGCATTGCGTGTTTAGCTGTATGTGCTAGCCGGCATTGGTCATCAAACCAGGGGTGTCGTTGTGGTGGACGAGTGAAACCCAGCACATTAGTAGCGGCATCTCTGATGGCCTTCTGACATTATTGCCATTGGTCTTCCATGATTGATGTTGGTAGCAAGGGATCTCTTAAGAGATTAAGGGAGACTCGATCGGAAGAGGATTTGGCGATGTCTTGCGAATGAAGCCGTCTGACGTCGAAATTCTTCACAATATTAGCTTGTCTTGGCGTCATTCGGGATATCCGCAACCGTGCCTTGCCTGCAACAAGGTAGTGAACCGAGTCGATGCTGGCTTCTCGGAACGTTCGTATATCCATAATACTGGAGGAGTGTCTTGCGCCGATCGCGCAATGTAATCAATCTGGGTGATGGTTGATTGATCAGGAGTTCTCCAAGTCCCTGTGAATATCGAAATGTGCGAACCGCATGCTAACTATTACAAATGTTTGTCGCCGCAAAGACGATAAGCCTACGTCTTCCGACCGTGCCACCAAGATGCACACAGAGAGCAATTTAAATGTCATAACTAGGGCTCGTAGGTTCTGTTTAGGAGCTCATAAAAAGCATCTTTGGTGTCGCCATCTTTCTCCTCCGTGGGGGCGTGTACGCATATTAGGATAATGTTGATAAATTTTGCCTTGATGCGGATTGCTACTAGGCGCTTGTTCACATGGCGGAAACTCGAGACTTCTTGCCTATGTCTACTCCAACAACAAATGAGTATCCAAATAGTCGCTGCTTTTGCCGTCGACAACAATCCCCGTAGTGGATGTTGCAGTTTTTCATACTCTTTTTGTCCAGCCCATTCCATCGCTGATAGAGTTGCTCGTGGCCTGTTAAGGGACCTGACATTCAACAAGCATATCCGAAGTTCATTGTCCTTAGTTCGTTTGCATAGGTTGTCAGCAGTAGATCCGTCCGTATCCGAGGTTTATTGTTGCTCCGTAACTTTTTTTTAATATTTCAAAAAAAACCCCAACCTGGATGGCCAGTTCCATTTTTTGATAGCTTTTGGACGAGGGGTGGATTGGACCGAAAACCGGTAACCCGTTCTGGTGCCGTTGGTCCATTAAGGGCGCATCCGCCACCGTCTCTTTTCCAAGATCCCGACTTAGTTGGGCCTGAGTTTCAAATATGTCGGGATTATATCCAACGGATAGAACTGAGAAGTCACCCATGGAGATGAAGCTCATATTAATCGACTGGACTCCAGTATTGCAGAGCCCGATACCTATACCATACGTAGACCGTTGGCTAGATGAAGGGATCATTCAACCAAGCACATTCGAATATGCGTCACCAATAGTGCAAGAAGCAAAGAAGAATTGAATAAAGAGGCTGCGCTGCAACTACCGCAGACTTAATGAAAAAATTGTAAGGGACAGTTTCCCTATGGTCTTAATAGATGATGTTTTATAGCGGTTCCAAGGAGCGAAGATATTCACTACATTCGTCCTCTTGCACCTAAAATTTCGAAAATATACGTCGTTTGTGACCTTGAAGGAAAGTACGAATATTTTTGTGCCTTTTGGAATCTCCAATTCGCCGGCGGTATTCGGGAAGTACATTCATGCTGTTTTCCGAGAAGTAACACAAACAGATATTACCGTCGTCTGTGTGGACGATATTATCATTCCTTCGAGGGACAAAGAGGAGGACGAAGTGGTGGACAACTTCCCAATACCAGTCGACAAGAAGAAGCTCAAACGTTTCTTGGGATGAGCATCATATCTTACGATGTTCATCAAGGGATTTGCCATCGTCGCCAAACCATTGACGACTAAATACGAATTTGGAGATGGACAACTACTGGATTTTCAACAACTGAAAACAGCATTAGTCAACCTGTCCTTAGACTGTTCAACCCCAATGCACACGCCAACAGGATCAGGATCAGGAGTTCCATCCAGTGCTGTATTTGAACCGGAAGAAATCCGCAGTTGAAGAAAAATATCACCCATATGAGTGAGAGGTGTTGGCGATCATAGAAGAAGATATGATATTAGATAGTTTCTCGGAATTTGTGTGGCTTAATCCGACGAAGAGTATGGGAACAGGGGAGGTGTTGGATCGACTAAAGAAACAAGCTATGATTTTCGGGAACCCCAGACGGCTGATATCGGACAGAGGAATTGCTTTCACTTCGACGGCATTTGACGAATGCTGCAAAAGGAGAACATTCAACATTTGCTGATCGCGACGAGTTCCACGAAGTAATGGTCAAATGGAGAGAATTCACAGGAATATTGTACCTATGCTAGGAAAGCGTGAATGGAAAGCGGGTAGGACTCGTAGACACACGTCGACAGGGCACAACAAATGCTTAATAACTCACCTTCCAGAAGCACAAAATTCACCCCATTCGAAATACTCACTGGTTTGGAAATGCGAGTTCTGACTGCCCTGTCGCCTACTTCATATATTCGTAAGTTATTTTTGATGTTTGTACGTTGTAAGAACTTGGAAATAAAGAGCTCAAGAAGGTACATTACATTAGACATCTTTAATATGCCAAGTGTTAACAATATGAATGCATTACAAACGGCTTTTAAAGTTGTTCGCGAAGGTGTTGGTGTACAAATAGAGGATAAAGATATAGACTCCTGCTACGTTAAGACCAACAAAAAAAAAAAAACACTAGTGAGGGCGCTTCATCATCTGATCTCTTTGGAAATATTGTTGTTGTCAATTTGAGTCGCCGATGTACGAAATAAAAGATCATGAAGATGAAGCACAAAAAGAAACCGAAAATTACTACGAAGCTTTTTGGCGAACATGATGGTACAAACATCTACGTCAACGACACCCTGACTGCTCAAACACGCCAACTTTACAGTTTAGCAAGGAACATGAAGGGGACAAAGCAGTACAAATATATTCAGCTTAGGAATTATATTGTTCAATATTAGTAATTTTAGGAGATCTTAACTTTGATATCTTAAGCACTAATTGCGATTCTGTCAAACATTTATTTTTAATGTCGTCTTACGGATTAGACTCGCTTGTAAATGAACCAACTCGCATAACTAAACAATCACAAACATGCGTTGACTATATATTTGTGGGGCTGCACAAAAATTGTCAATTTAGTGTTACTTGAAAAGTACTAGACCATAAAATTATTGATCACTGTGTGGTCAATTTGTGTATACAGAAAAAGAGTTCGTGTAATGTAGATAAATATATACTGGATCCTTTTACATCTTTTGAAATATATAAAAGAATAATGTCACAAGACAATAAATACTCGTATTCCAGTACTTCTGATGGTATAGCCAATTGCCTTCTTAAAAAAATTGCTTTCTATGTTTTTGATGCTCTTACGAGAGCTCATATGAGTATCAGTTGTGGAATTTTACCTACATCTTTGAAGGCTGCTGAAGTTGTCCCATTATTCAAAAAAGGAAACAGAAATTTAATGAACCAATATAAACCTATTTCGCTACTTCCTACATTAGCAAAACATTTTGAAAAAGTAATGAAAGGTCATGTAGTATCCTTCTTAAAAGAAATAAGCTTTTCAGTGACTTCCGATATGGGTTCCGTGAGGACAAGTGTACTGAAGATGCCATTTTAAAGCTATGCGAAATTTGTAACCAGTTAATTGCTTTCTTCATTGACATGACAAAGGCAATCGACATGGTCAATCATAAAATTCTTCTTGATAAGCTCTACAAGGCTGGGTTCAAAGGACAATCTTATAATTGGTTTGCATCATATTTAACAGGAAGGTCTCAGATAGTGAAGATCGAAGAAGTTTTTAGTGATGACTAATTTTTAGATATTGGTGTACCTCTAGATTCAGTTTTGGTTCGTATTCTTTTCCTTGTCTTCATTAATTCACTTTTAAAGCAAGGCTTTACAAGCAATATAACAGCTTTTGAGGACGACATGGCACTTACATATGCCAATAGCACCCTATTACAATCGATGGTAAAGTTACAAAAAGACTTATAATTTCTGAGACAGTGGTTTGCAAGACACAAAATCGTTATAAGTAGCAAAACGATGAGATTAGATCCAACATATTTTCTCACTCCACAGCATATAAGAAACTTTTTCTATCTACCCACTCCAGTGGTAGAGTTAGTTGTTATTAAAACGGTTGTTCTACTAATAGTTGCTTTAAACTTGAATTCGTTAAGAATTTTAAAAATCTACACGTGTTAATTGATGAAAATATGAACTGGAATATGGATATATGTTATATATGTTATATATCTATGTTATATATGTTATCCGTTACTCAGAAAATGTATATGCTTAAGCCATATAGTTGGGATTTATTCTGTTATATGCGTGTGCTACTGTTAAAACATATCTATGTCTATAAAGTTCTCAAAGTGTTCTTTATGTGAAGCTCTAATGTTTATATCCCTCGTTCTAATAAAACCCACTTCTCTAACTTTTTTACTGTAACAGCACCCAAATTGTTAAACCTATTGCCATACGAAACTCGAATTTTAAACGCAAACACATTGTTTTTAAGGAGAATCAAAAAATGGCTTTTTACATTGGATAATTGTTCGGTCAAAAATTTACTAATAAATAGAACTTAGAAGTCTTGTTTTGAAATATTTCTCAATTTTCTTGTTCTTAAATTTTTATTTATTTCTTAATTTTTTAATTTTTCGAGTAACATTTGTAAATAACTAATAACATTTGTAATTATTATTGACTTTGCTGATGGGTCATTCGCCTCTAGTTCTCTTGAGACTAATAAAAATACTTGGCCATTTGCATGAATGATTGATTATGAATCCTGTACCTTCATCACTTTTTGAACAGTCGGTGTAAAATGTGCAAAATACTCGTACTTAGCTTGACTTTGGTAATAATGCATTATTTACTAGGTGGGGTGAAAAAATTTATTTTTTAAATGTTTATTTTATTTTATTTAATATAGTCCCCTCTTAGCTTGATACACTTATTCCAGCGATTTTCCAACTTCTTGATTGAATTTTCCGGAAGGCCTGCAAAATACTTCTCCGTGGCGTCGATGATATCCTCGCGTGAGCTGAATTTTTTTATTGATGAGCCATCTATTGAGGTTTGGGAAGAGATAATAGTCCTAGGGAGCCAAATCGGGCAAACACAAAATTTTTCGCTTCATGTGAGGCCGTTTTGCAGTTATTTCGGCCATCACTTGCTCCAATAATGCACAGTAATACTCGCTGTTGATGGTTTTTCCTCTTTCGAGGTAGTCCACGAAGAGTATGCCATGACAATCCCAGAAAACCGACTCCATAACCTTTCCGACCCATTGAGCACGCGTGGCGGCTTCAGTCCATTGCCGGGCACTCATTCTGTTCTCTGGTATGTAATAGTGGATCCGGGTTTCATCAACAGTTACCAATCGACGCCAAAAGTCCGACCGATTCCACATCACCAAGTCCAAACACTCTTTCCAAGTGCTCCCGCGTTCGTGTTTTTGGCCAGGAGTGAGCATGCACCGAGCGGCAGGATAACTTTTTCATGTGCAGAATATTGCCCAAAATATGGCGTGTGCGCTCAGTATTAATCTTTGTGGTATCTGCTAGCTCGCGCACCTTCACTTTCCGGTCAGCCAACACCATTTCATATATTTTTTTGACAGTGCTCTCTGTAACCACATCGGAGGGCCTGCCGCTGCGGACTTGATCGGTAGTGGAGTTGCGGACACCACGAAACTTTCGAAACCAATATTTGATGGTGTAATCTCACGGAGCATTAGCCCCATAATATTTATCCAACTTTTGTTTCCTTCGCCGTTTTTCCTCTCAAAAAATAATGTTTTATGAGAAAACGAAAATCGTTTTTGTCCATACTCAACATGATGTCAAACACGTCAACAGCAATCAGCTGTCAAAACAAAAGTAAAGAGAGTATCGTACTGAAATTTGGCATGACTACCTAAATATGAACGGACTTTAAGGCACCATAACCTTTTTTGCAGTAGCAGCGCATTCTGGCGGTCAAGGAGGTTACTTTTCACCCCACCTAGTATCTCTATGTCCAGTTTTTGGATATGCTCAGTAGTGGCAGTTTTCCAAGTTTGAAGTATTATGCCTTGACTGATTATGTTGTTGTTGCTTCACATAGACTGGTGCATTAAGATCATCGGAAGGGAGATCAGATCATATTCCGGTGTTATTACCTTATCAGACCATAGTCAACTTTTGAAATGGTAAGCAGTACAAAGAATTTTATGAAATTTTTTCAAGCAGCCACTGAGATTTCATTTGGGTTTAACGTCTCCATTCCATATTCGTAAGCGTTTTACTGTAAGCATTACCCAACGCAATCGATCACCTAATTCCAAGAACAATCGACTGTCCTCGGGCAAAAAGATTCATGTCAGTGTCAACCGGACGATGATAATTTAGATAATGACAATATGGACGAAATTGTTTCGCCAGTGTGAAAAAACGTGTATGTTCCACCCTTAAAGTTGATACAAAAGAGTGAATACGAGCACCAATTAATGCAATCACTCAAAATAAGTGATTATTTTATCAAAATAAACTCAATCCGAATAAAGACAGTCTGTGAGTCAATCGAATCACGAAGCACGAGTGTGCTCAGTAAGCAAAAAAAACAATAATAGCCAATTTTCCACATGACCTTCAAAGTACAAATGTATTTAAAGTTGTTCTCTACGGCATGAATGACGTTGATGTTGCTGTAAAAAAAAGTAAACTAATTTAAATCGGGGATGGCAACGATTAGTATTAGGCCGAAGCATCAACAAGCCTCCGATATAGATGGATCTACTGTTGACAACCCACGCAAGCGAAGACAAAGATGATGACACCAAGGATGCCTCTTATGATCTCCTTAACAAGACCAACGAGCAAGGCCCTAGCTATGACATTAAAATTGTCCTCTGTGATTTTAATGCAAAGCTAGGAAGAGAGGGTGTCTTTGGTGAAACAAACCGAAAATATAGCCTGCACGACACCACCTCCGACAACGGATTCGAGCTTATCGACTTTGCTGCGGGGCGAAACATTGTCGTAGCTAGCACGCGGTTCCCACATCTCGATACACACAAGGGGACTTGGACAACTCCTCAAAGTGGAATTTTTAAGCGCTGATTTAATCAAAATTTCTTTTAATTTTCGTAATAAAAGATTTAGATGTATTTGCATATATAGACTACACTTTCATGGTATACAAGTGTATATAAATGAATTCTCAATGTTTCTTCTTAATGAAAAGACAGCTAATCTTGTTCTTTTACCTGTGACCTATACTGGGTAACTGGTCTCGGGACTATCGCGATAAAGAAATTGTCGTATGATTTAGGTTGACTGCAGAGCATGATAATGGCAAGCAACTCATCTTGCAGTTTTATATCGAGCTCAGCTAATTTTTCAAAGAGATCGAAAAATCATCCGTATTGGATGACTGCCTGAAACCTTTCATCAACAACCTAGTAGTTCCATATCAGTGTGGCTTCAGGCTAGAGAAGTCCACCATCGACCAAATATTCACACTACGGCAGATCTTGGAGAAGACCCATGAGCCTCGACACATATAACTTTGAGGTACGTAAGGACTTTGTCTACCTACGCTCCACAACGACAACAACGTACAGACAACGACACCAGCGCTGAGATCAAACGAAGAATAACTCTTGCCAACCGCTGTTTCTTTGGGCTCAGAAGACACTTGAGTAGCAAAGCCCTCTCTCGGACAACAAAAGTCACCCCATATAAGGCCTTAATAATCCCGGCCCTGCTCTATGGCGCCTACGCATGGACATTATCAAAAATGGATGAGGGTGCTCTTGGTTGTTTCGAGAGAAAAATTCTTCGGTCCCGTCTGCATTGACAATGAGTGGAGGAGGAGATACAACAAGGAACTGTACGCACTGTACAGCGACATCTACCTAACCAGAAGTATAAAGATCATAAGACTTTGTAATAATATATTAAGTAATTTAATTATCATGGTAATTGTGCTAGGCTAAATGAAGCAGACATGGAATATATGAACACACATAATGTTTCATATCGGTGCGACAAGCGTTCGCTACTCGTCGAAAATCTATTCAACTGCAGGTTTTGACGCAAATCAATCGATCACAAAAAAAAAAAAAGTGCAACTGAACCAACCAACGCCTCTTTGCCAACTACTGGCAACTGGGCAAGCAGCAAAAGCCGCAACTGATTTACTTTCAGTGTCCACGGTAGAAAAAGTTACTCTTCAAGTTCTTTATAAAGAAATAGTTGCTCTCAAAACAATAAATTGCAAATTTCTCAACACGATAAGTCAGCTCAAAAAAGAAAATGGCAAACTTAAATCAAGAGTAAATGTGTTAGAGAGTAAACTAAATTGGAGAGAACAGAAGAGCTTAGAAAATGCCGTTGATATTTGGTAATTGGTGTACCTGCAATTGAGGCGAAAAACGTTGGCGAATGTGCGAAGACAATTTTCAACAACGCATTAGGTGTCTCCTTATCCTCCGATGATATAGTGAAATGTTTCTTGAAGCATACATCAAATAAAAATACAACAACAAACAAAACATCATTTGTTGTGAATTCTCTTCCCCCGATGTCAAAAATAAAATCATGAAAGCCAAAAAATATGCAATGAAAGCAAAAAGAATTAAAGTTGAACAAAATTATAAGTATTTGTGGTTCAAAAATTCACGCATCTTTATGAGAAAAATTGAAAATGGTAAGGTTGTTGCTATTAGCTCTTCTGAAGATCTTTCTGTATTTAAAAACTAGAAACACAACCAATGAATGATTTTTTTCAACAATTATGATCCTAATAGCAACAACCGTACCACTGATACAATATGTAATGTGAATGATGATTTCTTTAAATTCCAAAAGTGTAAACTATTCTTTTATTGTGCTTCAAAACATACGGAGTTTGCTGCAAAATTTTGATCTTCTAGTGTGTAACAATTAATTTTTATGTGGGGTAACGATAAAAAATTTTTGCAAAAGAAAATTTTACACACAATAGAGCAAGAGAACTTCAATTTGTTTATGATCATATCCAAGAAGCCAAGCTATTAGTTTTTTTTAAAAAGTTCGACTGGGTTCTTATGAGTCTAATTTTTACCGGAAGGTTATTATAAAGTTTGCAGGAAACAACTGAGTAGAAGTTTCTGTAATGAGTTGTACGGAAAGAAGGGATTTTAATGAACGAACTGCTGTTACTGCGCAAGTTAAGTGAATCGGATATAGGACTCTGTAAGTATCCACTTTTCATAAAAAAAAACTCTTGAAACTTTAAAATAATATGTGTGTCTAGGCGGAAGAATTTTCAACCTTCTGAACAATGGCACGGAATTCGTCACACGATTTTTACCACATATTTACCTTATGGCAAAATTTTGTAATATAACAAGTGGTTGTAGCTTAGACTGCCTCCCCAGGAGCTGATTCTATATTCTAATCTAGAGTGAAAAAGGGCAAAGTAAACAGTCTTTAATGTTTTAGTATTCAATAACTTTTTTAGGTGGTAAAAACAAGCTTTTCCTTAAAAAAATCGTGTGCCGCATCCAGCTCATATTATGATCGAAGAAAACCCCTAGGTATTTAAATTCCTTTACTATTTTAATTTTGAAACAGCCTGTACAACATTTTGAGTCCTTATTAAAAGTAAACTCTGTATTGATTTTAATGCAGTTGCATACATTAAGACAAAAACAGGGACAATCAAAGGAGTGAAAGAATACACTCACATTGGGATACTCCATTGAGTTTAAGTTAAAAAACATTAATTTAGTTTTGTTACTAACAGCAAATTTGTGTAAGTAGAACCAATCTCTAAGTAAGTTGATGTCATTGTTTATGTCAGCAACAAAAGGTTAGATGAAGATTTTTCATGTGAATGGTAGGGAAAACATGGAGTTAATGTAAATAAGAAATAGTAGGGGGCCAAGGACTGATCCTTGAGAAACTCCAAGATTCACTTCTTTCGTGTCACTTAAGTATTGTCCGACTTTTATTGCCATTGTTCTATTTTTGAGATAAGAAGTCAGCCAGCTAGACATAAAACTACGAAAGCCTGCAGTATGCAATTTTTCCTGAAGAAAGGAGTGGTTAATCATATTCATTTTTATTTATTAATTTATTTATTCATTTAATAAACAATTACAGCGGTTTGTACAAATAAGGGCCATGCTCTTTTACAAGTACATGAATAAAGGAAAAAATAAATCATTTAAGAAAAGGGGAAAAGAAAAAAAGTCGTTATTATAATAACAATAAAAAAATAAAAATAATTTCATTCCAATCAGGAGAAAACAATAATAATAATAATTTTTCAAGAATATTAATGAAGTGTAAATAATGAAGAAAAAAAAAACCGTATTCTGTCAAAGAAAATTTACAACATATACCAAATATCTATTGATTAATGCTAGTGCCATGTATGCCCCAAAGATTCGTAAAAAACCGAATAGATACACACTGAAATTTCTTGTTCCGACCAAACGCCGGATTTCCCATGGAAGTAAGAAATTAGGAGTATTAATAGTAAAAGTCCTAGATGATCTGGGAAACTGTATTTTGCAATACAAGTAATGTGGCTTCTTATAATTTATAAGTCGTGCAATGAATAGGCAGTTCCGATTGTTCAAATACTGTAATAATGAACACCCTTATACTCGTATTGACGTTCGAAACCTAGAAACGTGGTCGAATTTACGCAAGTGAAACACAAATCTTATCATGGAGTTAAAAGCGAGTTCCAATTTTCTGAATGCTGCCGAGTCCAGTGAGCTGTAAACCAAACTAGAGTAAGTTCTGTGGGGTACAAGTAAGGATCTAACTAATTTTAGCCGGATTTCAATTGGAGTATAACGGACAGATTTCCACATCAACCGCAATCCAATGTAAATTTTTCTAACTAATGCGTTAATATGATCATTGGCATTAAGAGAGTTATTAATGATGACACCAAGGTTTTTGACATTATTAGAATAACTAATCTTATCTCCAGACAGGTAAACATATGGGTACTCTTCAACATGCCCTAAGTTCTTTCCAATAGGCAAACATAAGGTTTTTTTTGGCATTAAGTTGAAGCCCATTACAAGAAGCCCAAAGTCGAACTGCCTCTAAGTCCTCGTTCAATTGACTAACACAACTATCAATTTTAGCTCGCGGGCAGGAAACTTATAGTTGAGCATCGTCAGCCTAAAGATGTACATTGGCATGTTTACAAACAAGGGGTAGGTCATTAATGAATCGGACAAAAAGCAATGGACCTAAGATTGACCTCTGAGGAACACCATGATATAGTCTTACCTTACTTGACATTTTTCCGTTTAATGAAACCTCCTGATACCTACCGCTAAGATAGTTTAGAATAAGCTCAGCAGCTCTATTACCCAAACGAAAACTATTAATGAGTTTCCAATACAATTTTTCATGATTTACTGAATCAAATGCCTTTGAGAAATGTAAAAGACATAGTAGGGTTTTATAAGATTTGTCAAAGTTTAGACGAATATCATGAACTATTTTCAAAAGTGCAGTAGTACAACTATAACTTGCACGATAGGCAGATTGATGCAGGCTTATCAAATTGAACGAGTCAACGTGAGTTTTAAGTTGATTCTTAATGATAAATTCCAGAACTTTTGATAAACTCGGGAGAATGCTTATTGGGCGAAAGTCGGCGTATCCAGACGGATTGCAATTCTTCGGGATAGGGATTGCTTTTGCAAGTTTCCAGGCGGAGGGAAAGCAGGATTTAACAAAGCAGCAGTTATAAATATGAGTAAGCATATCAACCACATGTAAAAGAATTATTTTAATAAATCTTTGAGATATTCCATCTAGACCTATAGCATTTGACTTTATAGATTTAATGGCAAAAATGACATCGACACTATTTATAGTTTGGAAAGAAAATTTTAGGCCTAAGGGGTCTGAGGAACTACGGTATAAATTAGCTTCAGTGGAAGGAAAAGAACTGTCTGAAACAGATGTTGTCGCAAAAAAGTTGTTAAAAAGATCCGGATTGTTGTCCGCATAGTTGGAGAAACTATTTTTAATGGGAATAACGCTCAACTGGCGCAAATTTTTCCAAAGATCTCGAGTCTTAGAGTTGCTATTAAGATTGGATTTGTAATAAAACTGCTTTTGTTTGCGAGTCTCAGCGGTTGTTAAGTTAAGATATTTCTTCCATCTGCGGTAGGCTTTGTATCGAAGTCTCATGAGCTTTTTTATACTTAAGGTAAACCAAGGGCGCCCCGGATCCTTAACTTACATTTGTTTTATTGGTACATATTTGTTGAAGAGTTCCAACTTCTCAACTTCTGAGAGATTCCAACACAAATCCCAAGGGTATAATGAGGATTCAATATGTAGAGCTACTAAATTGATATTATTGAAGTCTCTAAAAAGCATTTTATTGAGGGAAGGTTGCACATTCATTTGAAGATCGTAAGTTAAAAATATAGGATCATGAGAAGAGTTAAAACCCGGCACAGATATCTGATCATGAAATAACACTAACTTCATGTCCGATATTAAAAATATATCTAAAAGCGAACGTCGGCAACCAACTCGGAAATGTGAGGGAACGGAGTTATGAATAATGTTAAGGCCACAATTGCCAGCGAAATTCTTAATGGAATTAGATTTGTGATCGTTTCTGAACATATCTTTATTGAAGTCCCCGCACATAATTATATTTAGATACTGTAAGACATAGGTGGATAATTCAGTTTCAACCTCTGTGAGAGCAAAGTTTCTATTTGGCACGTAAATGCAACTAATAAGACACTTTTGATAACTGTCGGATATTTCGACAAACAAAAAATCAATACCAGTCGAATTTTTATTTCTTTTAACAACTTCGCATTTTAACACAGATCTATAATAAATTGCAACCCCACCTCCTCTTGTCAATCTGTCGCCACGATGTATTTTATAGCCGGAAAGGGCAACGCAATTATCATCATCACCATCTGCACTGAAAGGGATTAACCAAGTTTCAGAAACACATATAACATCTACTCGTTGCGACGAAAACAGTTCCCTAAATTCATCAATACTTGATTTTAGACTTTGCACATTAACATGGCAAACTTTTAATCCAGTGCATCGATTAGCAAAAATGTTGAGCATGACGTGGCCGCTGTTAAAATTGTTCACGTCATCAACTATGGTATTATCACCCATAAGATTCCGACGACACGGCGACTACCAGTTCAAGAATCTCAGTGTATTTACCAACAAAGCAATTAACAATCTTTGGAGAAGACAAGACACTAACAAACAAATAACCAAGAACAATATCAGAATTTAATGAAAAGCAAATACATAACACGCACTCACTATATAGATAGATATACATTCCCTTTTTAATTTTAATTTTATGTTGTTCTTGAATTAGCTCCAGCAGAAATTCGGATAAAGTTGATTGCACATAGTTAAATCATCTAGGGAAGATTTGTTGGCACAAGAATTTTCAGCTCACTGTCGTCCTTGCTCTTTCTTACTTGCACGGGTTCTAGCAGAAAAGAGAATACCCTCTTTACGTAACCGAAGAACGTGACGTAATATAGAACTATTCTCTGGCGTCAAACTCTCGTTGATGAAGACACGATCATTGTTTTTGTTATTGCCATCCGAATCATAAGAGAGGCCGTCAAGATGTGACAGTGTTAATCCCTTATTGGCACGGAAAGCAGCTAGCAATGCAAGTTGCTCGGTGTGCGAAGAGAGGCGGAGAAGTACCGGGCTATGATCATCATCATCGGCGGTTTTGGACTTCAATCGAAAAGCATCAAAATGTGGTGAAAAATGGTGTCATAGTTTGGTGGCAATGGTTTCTACCACGTCTGTGGGGCTTTCCCCGGGTTTTCGTGGAACAATGACGTCCTTGAGTCGTTCTCTTAAGATTGGCTAATTCTTCTCTTATTGATTTCATTTCCTTGTGAAGTTCACACAAGTCATTCTCAAATTGCTGAACTTTGATCTCAAGAGAGGAAATGGCAGCACTAAGTTTATCATTAAAATTGCATTCAAATTCTAGGAGCATCGATTTAAATTTAAGCAGTAGATTTGTCTCTACTTCGTGAAGATGCCCAGATAGAGGTTTTTTTTTCTGAGGTTTTTGGATATGCATGATTTTGCTTCGAAATGCTGGTGGCTGCTGGAGATTTGTCAAGGACCGCTGGAGAAAGTAGTGCTGATTTTTCTTTGAGTGTTTGTTAGTGTGTTGTCATGGTTCTTAATTTTCACGGAAAATTCACACGGAAAACTTAAAAATAAAGTTCACTTTTAATTTGGAAACAAAAGTGTGGTTTCAAATTCGGATGACTTAAGTGTTTTCAAGGGAAAAAAGAAAAAAAACTGATGAAAAACTAATAAAAAGTGGATAGAAGTGGAGCGAGTACACGTCCACTCACTAAACATTTCACTCTACCTGTATATCGAACGCTTTAGTAATATCGACAAAAAGACCAGCGCAATATTTGGTTGTTATGGTTTTAATACAATGGCCTTGGTAAGGTTTTCGCATGACCGACGAGAAGTCTCCCCATTGAGTGCAGTAGCCCCAAAAGCCCAGAGTAGCGTAATTGTTAGGAGCACTGGCTAAAAACCCGCCGAGAGGTTCTGAGTTCGAGCCCAAGGACTCACGAGTTCTTGTTCACTTATTCTTTTTTTTTAGATCTCCCCGTCAAGCTTAGGGAATTAGATTGAGCGTAGAGTTAGCGGTAGATAGTTTAGCTAGCCGGGGTCAGTTGTTTCGATCATGGATGGGGTGATGAGATAACTGATCAGAGAACGGGAAAAATAGGAGGCGTGCTAACAAGTGAGAGAAATGGGGGGGTCTTTCGTGAGCTAAGGAACAGGTCGGTAGCGAAACCTAAGGTCGGGACGAAAAAAAGGAACCGAAAACGACGAGTCTGGAGTATCGCGTGATTTCTCGTTTTTGCCTTTTTGTAAACTTTCCCAGAGATTCGTCAGGGCGGACTTTTTCCTGAACCAACAAAAAAAAAAAGAACAAGTTTTCTTGTTTTTGCACTTTTGTTTTGGGAACTTTCCCAGGGATTTGTCGGGTCGTATTTTTTGAAACAAGAAAAAAAAAACGGAAGAGAAAAAAAATCGTTAAAGAAAAGACAAGTGTTCGCGCAAGATGAACAGTGCGTGCAAAAGAAAAAAAACAAAAAAAAAAACGGTTAAACCGTGAGGGTTATGTTGGAAAACCCTAAGGGAATTCGTTCGCGAGTGACAACGACCACCTCCTAACCATACCACCTGGACTTCCCATCCACCAACACGTCACGAGGTCGTCGGAGGAGCTTTCAGCGAGGAGTTGCAGGACGGAGCCTTAACCCTAACTTAAGTATTTATATTATACTAACATCTTCCCTTTTGAAATTTACTTTTTATTTTTTTTGATTGATTTTTTTTGGTTTGATTTTGATTGAATTTGTAAGGTAATGATTTATATAAATATACATATTTAAAGTTGTGAATCTTAAATGGGATTTTGAGAAGAAAAAAAAGAATTATACTAATTAGTGGAGTTGGTAAAAAAAAACAAAAAAAAAAGCGGTAATCCAAGCCACACCAAAAAAAAAGAAATAATACCTGTACAATAGGTTAGCTTAAGTAGGCTTAAGATTTATTTTCTAAGTAGTCTGTAAGTTTTAGTTTATAAGTTTTATAATAATAAAAAAAACTGTCCATCTACTAAGTTTTTGAAAGCAAAATGTATTTTCTTAGTTCTAGTTTAAGCGAATTAAAATAAATATTCATACACTTCTGTAAGGAAAGTCGAAAGACACTAGTTTAAGGATTATGTTTAACTTAGAGTGTCCGCAGTAAGTTAGATTAAGATAATTTTAAGTCTATTAAGCGAATTTTTAAGCGTTTTTTTGTATAGCATGTAAGATTTATTGAATTTTCCAAATAAAAATGCATTTAAAATGAAAAAATCGGGTTGGTTAAAGGGCCGCATTGTTAACGAAAGGGATCGGATCCGAGCTTTGTCGTCTAGGTTCAAATCTGGGTGGCGGTCTTAGGCTTACTTTTTTTTTGAATTTGTTTTTTTTTATTTCTATTCCTTATTTTTTCTGAATACCTTTTTAACATACATATTTTTATGTATACATATATACATATATACAATTTTTCTGTTGTTTTTTTTTTGTAATAAAAAGGGATTGTGTTTAAGTTGAGGTAAATAGTTTTTTTATTTCTTCTTCTTGTGCCTCTAAGCTGGAAGGAGGAGTCAAAAATTTGGAATTTTTAAGCACTGATTTAATTGAAATTTCTTTTAATTTTCGTAATGAAAGATTTAGACTTATATTTATTTAATATATAGACTACACTTTCATGGTATACAAAAAATGTATATATTTTTTAAAAAAAAAAGGAAACAATAATAATTAACCAAAAGAAAAAAAATCATTAACTAAGAGAAAGGAGATTAGGAGGAAAACAAATAAAGGAGAAAGCGCGAGGTAAAACCAAAAAAAAAGAGCAAGACAGCAAGCTTCAAACAGAGCAGGAAGTGAGGAGGAAACAAGGACGAATTGAAGACTGACAGAGGAGGTAGTTTTACGAATGAAAGATAAATACCCATTGTTTAGACGCAGGTTTTTCTATAATATATAGTTTCGTGTTACCTTTTGGGCATCCCGTAAAAATTCGCAATACAAGTGTCGCGCTCCGCAATTAGCGGTTCATTCTGTTCTGTCTTCAAAAGTAACGTTGTATTGTTGCCGCTTCCCGGCCTAATATTGTTCCTACTTTTTTTGGAAATAAATCCCTTTTGTAACGTACTTCTTGGTTTTTTTCTTGTGTGATTTTTCCTAGCGATTTTCATTACGGCATACGGTTTTGCACTTCCGATCGGAAAAAGTGCATGGCGCCTAACTATAGCAAAGAAATTCTTTTATAGCGAACGATTTTTTTTTTCATAATTATTTTCCTGAACCCGGCCCAGCTGAGCAGCCGATAGGTTCACAAACAATTTGCTGCCAGTGCAAATTTCCCCAGGGCATTTTTCTTTTTCTTTTTCATCCCTGATCCCAAGTGACAGATCGTCACACGAATTTTAACCAGCATCTGCGTGGTTCGGTTTTTTTGGTTCGAACGTTTTTTTAGAAGTTTTGTTCTTCCGGCAGCCCGGCAATTGACAATATTTAATTTGTTTAAATCGGGGAAAATTGTACAACATTTTGACGGCCAACGTGGGGCCAAATCTCCAAACGAACGGAGACAAACAAGGAAAAAAAGTTGAAAAAAAAACATTGTCTAGTCCCATTTCGTCGTGCAACGTGTGTCTTAGGGAAGTGTTGTTGTTTTATTGTGAATTAGTTACTTTGGTTTAATTTCTATTTTAGGTAAAATTTTAATCTTATCATCGGATTCATCATCAGAGGTTTTTATCTGTAACATCAACGGGAATTCATTTTTTTATATTTTGATCTGGGTTTTTTTTTACATTTGTGGGTTTCAATACATTTGTTTATTTCGCTTAAATCTATTAAACATAGAGTGATTTTTAATCGTGGGTATTATTGGGATTGTTGCAACAAGTGTTTCCAGAAAGATTTGTTTGGAAATTATTTCTTAGGTCGTGTATGTTTTTTTTATTGGTTAAATTCTTGCGTTGTGTGATTGTTGCTGAGTGCGTGTGTTTTTAACTATGGAGATTAATCGGCTATCACAGGAGGAACTGGCCTATGAGATGGAGTCTGTCTCGCAGTCTGTCGGTTGGAACCGTGGACGCGATGAGGAAGTCCTTAAGGTCAGTTCAGCTTCTGGAGCGTAGAGTGTCGATTGGTACTACCCAAAGCGATTACCCATTTACCTTCGAACAAGATAGCATGCCGGTTAGTTCGAAATTGTATGAGATTAAAAATCTTTTTGAGGATCCACCAGTAGGTCCGAAGTCTTCGGAGTACTTGAAGATCCTCACGAAGAGAGAGTGGGCCATGGGTAGGATTGATAGGGCGAGTGTGCATGGTAAAGAGGATATTGCTAAAAGGGGCAATATTAAGAACGAGTTGCTTTTGTGCTTAGGGCGTTTGACATCGGACGAGGACGAGGAAGATGAACGAGAAGAAAAAGAAGACCAAGAGGGTAACTCGGCGACGTCCTTTAGGACTCCAATCGCATCACCTCGAACTATTTTTCGACCTCCACCCGCCCCCCAACCTCGACAGTTACCCCCTGCTACGGAATACCAGGTTATCGAGCGCTGCACGGAACGAATCGAGAAGTGGGGCGTGAAGTTAACTGGAGAAAGGTGTGGTTCTTCAGTGAATTCATTTCTTGAACGAGTCCAAGAGCTTCGTGAAGCGCGCGGTGTATCGGAGACTCATTTATTTAGGGCAGCAGTAGATCTTTTTACTGGGAACGCACTTCTGTGGTTTAGGGCGATTAGGGCGAATGTCGGTAATTGGCAGGAATTGGTTAGGGAACTTAAGTTAGAATTCCTTCCACCGAATTACGACGATCTTCTCTTAGACGAAATCAGACGACGAACCCAGGGAAAGGAAGAAACTATCGGCGTATACGCCGCAACGATTGAAAACATGTTTCGTAGATTATCCGATCCCCTATCCGAAAGAAGGAAATTAGCGATCCTTCAACGGAATCTCGCGCCGTTCTACCAAACGCAATTGGGCCTGGCGGATCCCAAGTCGGTAAGTGACTTGTTGGCGTTAGGAAGGAGGCTGGAGACAGTGAGGGCCAACGTCGAAACGTTCGCCCCACCTCCAAGTGCCCGCGGTCGTCATTTACTGGAACCTGATTTAGCTTACGCGTCGGTGGAACAACCAGCCCGGGTTGCGGTTGTTAGTAGGAACAACCCAGCCCCTAGTAGTAGTAGCATTCGTTGTTTCAATTATGGGGAAGGCGGTCATTTTGCCAATAGGTGTTCGGTTCCTAAGCGTTGCTATGGTTGCGGAAGACAGGGAGTCAGTCGTAGGGACTGTAGCTACTGTTCGGGAAATGCGAGACGGACTCCCTGGTCAGCAGGACAGGAGCCCCGTCGAAAGTAGGAGGTAGGTCGCCTGCTGGTGACCAGTTGGCGGAAGAAGTTCGGGTAGGCTTCACCTTTGAGGCGAGCGGGGGGGTTAATTGACCATACTTAGGGATTAGCATTTACGGAATTAAATTGATAGGTTTATTAGATTCAGGAGCATCGCGCACAATAGTATGTAGGGATGGTTGGGATATGTTGAAAAGCGTAGGCATAGTGTTAGGGAAAAGCAAAGTAAGCTCAGTTAGGTTAGCAGATGGGGAAAGTATAGAAGTTTTAGGGGTCGTATCTCTACCAATTGTAGTGCAAGAGAAATCGGTGCTGGTAGAATGTCTTGTCATCCCTACACTGCCACACGTTATGATATTGGGTGCAGATTTTTCCGCACTGTCGGGAATAGTCCCGGGTCTAAGATCTAACATGTGGAGCTTTTCGAGCCAAGAGTTTGTGGCTTCGATATCGGCCCTTCGGGAAAAGTCAGATCTGGATCAGACCGAACTGGGAAGATTAGAAGCAGTATTAGACAAGATATTCGAAGCAATGCCGGAGGGTTTAGGTTGAACGAACTTAGTACAGCATAGGATAAGGACGTCCGCAGAACCGATTAAAAAAAGTTATTATCCTGTCTCACCAGCAATGCAGGTATACATAGATAAGGAACTTAAGGAGATGCTGGAAGCAGGAGTTATTGAGAAATCAAGCAGTCCCTGGGCATCTCCAATAGTCCTTATTAAAAAGAAAGACGGTTCGTTTCGGTTCTGCGTAGACTATAGGAAACTAAATAGGGTAACAGATATGGATGCTTATCCACTGCCATACATATCAACAACTTTATACAAACTTAGAGACGCGAAATACTTGTCCTCTTTGGATATCAAGTAGGCCTACTGGCAGATCCCGGTTGAAGAGGGATCTCGCCCGCTCACAGCCTTCACGGTGCCAAATAGAGGCCTTTTTCAATTCAAGCGAATGCCATTCGGCTTACAAACGCACCTGCGACGTGGCAAAGATTCATCGATAGCGTTCTCGGTGCCGATCTCGAGCCACACGTCTTTGTGTACTTAGACGATATCGTCATTGTCACAAATTCTTTCGCGAAACATCTTGAAATATTGGAAGAGGTTTTTAAACGGCTGTGTGGAGCAGGGTTAAAAGTTGGACGGGAAAATGCAACTTTTGTAGGCCGTCATTAAAATTCTTGTGGTATGTCCGGCTACAACAATTCGACTTTGACATCGTCCACCCAAAGGGTAAAGAACATGTGGTACCCGACATGTTATCGCGTGGAGTCCCGGCAGTGGCCGAGATCTCGGAAGCGGAATCGGACCCTTGGGTGGTAAAAATGATGGCTAAAGTTGAGGCAAATCCGCTAGTCTTTCCAGCGTGGAGAGTGGAGAATGGTCACCTCTTTAAGTTTGTGAAGTCAAACCACGTGGTAGTACACAAAGATAGTAAGGAATGGAAGCTAGTAGTAGGGAAGACAGCTAGATTAGGAATTTTGAAGGAATGTCGTGATGGTCCGCTATCAGGACATATGGGGGTTAGGAAGACTTATGCTAGGGTACTAGGAAAGTATTATTGGCCTAAAATGAGATGCGATATCACAAAATATGCTAAAAATTGTAAAGTTTGCCAACAGGTGAAGCCAGTGAACGACAAGCCGGCTGGTCCTATGACGGAGAGGATAGGTATTTCAAAACCTTGGCAGATGATTTCGATTGACTTGGTAGGCCCACTCACAAAATCGAATAGGGGTCATATGTATATATTGACGGTCGTTGACTATTTCACAAAATTCCCTTTACTTTTCGCCTTGAGGTCTGCAACAGCAAAAGCGGTGTGTAGGGAGTTAGAGGATAATGTGTTCCTTCGTTTTGGTGTTCCTTCAGTTTGTGTCTGTGACAACGGTCCCCAGTTTAGGAGTAAGGAACTGGCGGCGCTATGCCAAGTCTACGGGTCCCAACTTAGGTTTACCGCTCACTATCACCCACAAGCGAATCCTGCAGAGCGCATTAATCAAATAATAAAAAACAACTTTAAGAGCATTCGTCTCCGAGAATCATCGAGTCTGGGACACCCAACTGCCAAAAGTTTCATGCGCAATACGAACCGCGCAACATGAGGTTTTAGGCGTTACCCCTTATTACGCGAACTTTGGGAGGGATATGATCACTCACGGTAGGGAGGGTCCAACCATTAGTCCAACCAGCATCTGCGTGGTTCGGTTTTTTTGGTTCGAACGTTTTTTTAGAAGTTTTGTTCTGCCGGCTGTCGGGCTGACAATATTTAATTTGTTTAGATCGGGGAAAATTGTACAACAACTTGTGATGAGAATTGTTTCAAGATTGAACCAGTGAATCAGTTTAAATACCTGGGTTTAAATTTCAATTTTAAAATGAGCTGGTCTAACCATATTTCATCCTTAAAAAAATATTTACGTTCTGCTATCCATATTCTATTTCACCTTAGAAAATACTGTAGTAATTAAACCTTGAGTTCAGTGTACTTTGGATTGGTTGATTCAAAACTAAAATATGGTATAAGTTGCTGGGGAGGTGCCTACCATACAAAGCTGTTGCCTCCAATAGTTTTACAAAAATATACTATTAGAAAGATTTGTGGGGCAAATTGTTTGGTACTTGTTCAGAACATAGAATATTCTACCACTTAAACATTTGTATTACTTTAAAGTATCCAATTTTTTTTTTTTTAAAAGAAGTGGTTACATGCAAATTCCAATTTCAAATGTACATGACTAACGAAGCGGATCTAACAATTCTATTCCAGTGCCGTTGTTCGGATCAATTTTATACAAAAACTTCTTCACTGTTGTGTCTTGCAACCTATTTAATAGACTTCCAGAAAATATTCATATTCATAATTCTCCTAACCAGCTTTTTAAAAATATTAAGAACTGGCTTCTTACTTTTGACCACGAAGAAATCAAAAATTTGTTACCGTATGTAATTTACTTTTGAATACTTTAAATAATTTACAAATTAATACTGAATACCCCACTTTTTGGTAACTTTTCATAACATTTTTTTTTAACTTTTTGTTAGTTTTAATTTTTGCTATGAAGGGACATTGCTACTATTTTATTTCAGAGTTCAATATGAATGTCACTACTTATTCTTATTTTTTTATTTTTTTTTATAATGTTATTTTAAAATGTAAAATGTAATAATGTTCAATAAGGAAGTAAGAATAAAGAATTAATTAAAAAAAAAAATCTATTTCCTGCCCCCACTGCTGAAAAACGAGTTTTGTTTGCTTCTATGACGCATTTTCCCCCGCTTCCAAAACGTAATCACCTAAACAATGCAAACTGGAAACGATACCGTGCAATTATAAGAAGAATAGTTCAAGAAAACTATGCGAACATTGAAAATATATCTCCTAAAGAAAAAGTAGATGCCGTTGTAATTGACTTCAATGATTTAATCCTTGAAGCTATAGCTGACTCTATGCCAAGAGTTAAAATAAATAAATTTTGGAAAAAGCTTTCCGCTCATTACGCAAAATTAATTAAACTGAGAAATATGCAAAGAAGAAATTGGCAAAGACATCGGCAGTTGGTATATTGAGATATTGTGCAGCACCTAAACCAATTGATCTCGAAACATTTAGCTCAATAGCACCATGAGGAATTGAATAAAAAATTTGATTCTCTAGATAAGAACGCTAAATCGTTTTGGAATGTCGTTACAATAATTAAAATTAAAAACAAAAAACCTGGACCTCAAAATGGATCTAATTTCTATTACACAGATGATGAAAAAGTAGACGTCCTGGCGATTACTTTTTCAAAAAATCACTGTGTATGAGCAAGCCTAGGCGATCCAGTAACAAATGCATTGGTTAGCGCAACAATGCAGGATTTCAACAACCTAATTCCTGTCACCCCATTAAACGCACTTGTTACTGAAGATGGTTTGGTATTGTAGAAAGAGGGTAGGCACTGAGAGATATCAACTTGGCGATATCCAGTGTTACAACTATCTTCTGCACATCAATTGTGCTTATAATTCCTGGACGTGGTAACCGCTGGGTACTGGTCAATGTCTATCCGGACTGGACCTGCTAAACATATAAGTGCGAGTGCTGACCAGCAGACAAAAACAGAAGATCTGTAAATGGGACAGCGGATAAAGGAATGAACGGTGGATACAATCCCGAAACAAATGAGACCTTATCCGGGCTATTCCGATATACTCGGAGCTTAAGACCGAGGCTATGTCAGGGTCTTTGAAAAGAGATTGTGGTGGAAGATTCCTTAATGGACCAACGGTAGCACTCACATCGCAGACCAGGTTACTGGCTTTTAGTCTAACAAACCCCTCCTCCTAGAGGTATCAAAAAATGAAACTGGCCCTCCAAGTTGGGGGTTGTGGAAAAAATACATGAGTTACGAAGCAACAACAAGTCTCGGATACGGACGGATATACTGTTGCCAACCCATGCAAAGCAATTGAGGACAACGAACTTCGGATATGCACGTGGAATGTTAGGTTCCTTAATAGGCAATGCAAAGCAGACATGACCCCCATCCAAGAAATGCGATGGAATGGGCTGGACAAAAAGAGTATGAAACAGTTTTTCATGCATCCACTACGGGGATTGTTGTCGACGGCAAAAGCAGCTACTATTTGGATCCGCATTTGTTGTTGGAGCAGACTTAGGCAAGTAGCCTTGAGTTTCCGGTATGTAAACGAGCGCCTCGTAGCAATCCGCATCAAGGCTAAATTTTGTCAACACTAGCCTGATATGCGCCCACGCCCCACAGAGGAGAAAGATGACGAAGCCAAAGATGCCTTAAATGAAGACCTACGAGCAATGCCCTAGTTATGAGACTAAAATTGTCATCGGCGATTTTATTGCAATGCTAGGAAGAGAAGGCATCTTTGGTAGCACTGTCGGAAGATATAGCCTGCACGACACCAACTCAACGAGCTCCGTGATAAGAGAAGAGACGAACTCCGGCTTTCAGGAGGAAAAAGAAAAAGCATGGGAGGCGCGCGGTGGAGGAAATTTAGGGATACTACTCCTGGAATGACATTCGGAACTCCCGAAGCCTGTATGGACGAACAAGGGAACATCGTCCTAGAGTCGCAGTCGATGCTGAGAATTGGGAACGAATATTTCTGTAGACTGTATACCGCTTTCAGGCAGAATGAACCTTTCAACCTGGACGATGATAACCAACAATTCCGTCCACCCGACCTGGATGAAGTGAAGATGGCTATATCAAAGCTTAAGTCCAACAAAGCTGCTGGAGCGGAGGGCTTGACAGTCGAGCTCTTTAAAGTGGCAGGCTATGACTTGGTAAGGAGCATACACCAACTCATCTTTAAAACATGGTCGGAAGAAAGTATGCCCGATGAATGGAACCTCAGCATTGTTTGTCCAATCCTCAAGAAAGGAGACCCTATGAACTGCGCTAACTACAGACGCATCAGTCTTCTTATATTATCAAACCTTTCATCAACAGCCTAATAGTTCCATATCAGTGTGGCTTCAGGCTAGGAAAGTCCACCATCGATCAAATATTCACATTAAGTCAGATCTTAGAGAAAACTCATGAGCTTCAGGGCAATACACACCATCCATTTATCGATTTTAAGGCCTTGTATGACAGCATCAATAGAGACGAGCTATACAGAGCAATTTCCTGTTTTGGAACACCTGCCAAACTCGTGCGTCTGTACAGGATGACTATGGCTCACCGTGACCTGTAATGTCAAAAGAGGACTTAGATAAGGCGATGATCTATCACGCGATTTATTTTAACATCATAGTACAAAACTCACAAGCAGACACAAGAGGCCCAATCTTTCAAAATTTCGTCCATTTACTCGCATACGCCGACGATATTGACATAATTGAAAGAAAGCAGCAAGATGCTAGTGGCGTATATGCAAGTATTGAGATGAAAGCGACGAAAATGGGTTTAGCGGTCAATTGGGGCAAGACTAAGTACATGCTGTCAAGCAAAATGGGCACTGAACACCAATGTCTCGAACAGAACGTCTCCCTTTACAGGTTTAACTTTGAGGTAGTTAAGGACCTTGTCTACCTAGGCTCCGCTATGAATACAGACAACGACACCTGCGATGAGATTAAACGCTGCCAATCGCTGCTTCTTTAGGCTAAAAAGGCAACTGACTACTAAAGCCCTCTCTCGAACAACTAAAATTGCCCTATATAAGACCTTAATAATCCTAGTCCTTGACATTATCGTAAATGGATGAGCGTGCTCTTGACTGCTTCGAGAGGAAAGTTCTTCGAGTGATTTTCGGTCCTGTCTGCATTGACTGTGAGTAGAGGAGGAGATACAACTATGAACTGTATGGACTGTAGAGCGACATCGTTCCAGCCAGAAGAGTGAGTGTCCAACGACTAAGATGGCTGGGTCCTGTAGAGCGGGTGAACACAAATGCTCCGGTCCGAAAAGTCCTCGAATCCGGCGCCGAGGGACAGCGCAGTAGTCCCTATCCCCCTTGTTGTCTTTTGGCCTTCATTTTTCTCCTTAGCTTGCTGGTGTTTTCCCTTCTTTTTTCTTCTCCTATCACTCTCTGGTAGTCATGGCACAGGCTGCATTCACTGGATCCTTTGGATTCATTTCCTCCGGTCAGCCTTCCGCTCCAGAGGTGACTCTAGGTACCCCGAGGATAGAGCCAGGTGGACGGCCTGGAGACTCTAGCGGACGGACAGTCTGCCCCCCCTGTGATGCCCCGAGATACTTTATACCCAGCAATGGCCGCGAGCCAAACCTAAACACGAATTTTTTGCAAAGACAAAAAGGAAGATTTGTAAGAACCCCCTATCCCTTAAAAGAAATAACTTAAAACAATTGTAAAGGAAAGCCCACAACTCCTCGCGGTCGCTTTCTGCCCTTTTGTCTGCAAGAACGTTTACGGTCCCCCATTACGTACCCCTAATGGGTTTTTAAAAATAGTTTTCCTACCTATGCGCCGGTCTCAAATTTTATCTCCCAACGTTTTAGCTTTGGTTTCGGGTCAGAGGTTTGTCGCGAACCAAAGCAATCACTTAGACGACAAAACAAACATGACTTACAAACATGACCCACAAATACGACCCACAAACATCGAAAAGTGTGATTAGCTGGGCATTTCAGGAGAGGCTGTTAGAGTTCTGGATGTTATTCCCTTTGCTCTAACAGCTGAATTTGCAGAACCCCATGAGTGTGTGTGTTCATGAATGAGTGTGTGAGTGGTGGTGGTGGCCAAAAAGCGCTGTAAGTTCATTCGATAGCTTGTCATCTTAGCGGCAAGCACCCACAAAATGAGAAAGAGAAAAAACACAGAGAACAAAAGTACAGAGGACAACAGAAAAAAACCAAAGCCAAACGCAAATTACTCGAGAAAAAAAAGGACCCAACATACCAACCAAGAAAACAAACGACACCTAAGACGACGACAGAACGAAGGAAGTGATTATGGCGGAGAAAGCTTACCCTCCTCCACCAACAGAAACCCCAGATCGACCCCGCATATGCAGGAGAACCCGAAAGAGCTAAGCAACCCCTTTGCTTCTGTAAAAAGATATTAACATATCTATTTTTTTGCCGACATAACCGTAACTGTAAGCCTTCTTTCCGTTTTAAATTTAACCGTAGTAAGACGGTTAGTGGTTAAAGTGCGCGACCCGTTCGAATTACAGTTTTCGACAGCGCGGAATTGTGAGCCCAAAAGCTATAGGCCAATAAGTTTGCTTAGCAGTGTAAGTACAATATATGAAAAAAAATTTAAAGAAAAAATATCAAATATATTTACAGAATGTAGCATATATCCTGACGTGCAATTCGGTTTAAGACCTCAACGTAGTACCTCCCACCGAGTTCTTCGAATTTGCAATTTTGTCAAAAAATAAGCCGCGAACAAGGGAAATCAACCGGAATTATGCTTTTGGACATCGAAAAAGCATTCGATTCCGTTTGGCATGATGGTCTTTTATGTAAAATGATTATAGGTTTGTTTTGTCGCACGCATGTTGGCTTACTTCTCGAAAGAATGATCCATCCCCTGTTAAGAGTTCATCATAAAAACTTGGTAGCACAAACATCTCTATGGCATTTAATGGTGGCTCATTTGTCGGTTGATGGACAAACTTATATTGTTGTGAAAAAAATTTTTAGGCGAATGGTTTACATTTTTGCTAATTCTTCGGAAAAATTCATCCAAAACGAAGAAAATATGATTTAGAAGCACTGTTTTTTATCCGCGGGGATAAATTGACTTAACGTTGATCACTATATTATTGTTGTAATTAACATGCAAATTACGTTTTAAGCGGATAGCGGATTCGCAAAAACATACGACTTATGTACAACTTTCCTCCATTTCTCTGTAAGATAATTCAAAGTTTTTTATTAGGTCGTTCTTAAAGATCAAATCCATGATAGCGTTTCAAGACTTACATGTTTTGAGTCAGGTGTGCAACCAGGTTTTGTTCTTAATCCATTTTTGTACAATTTATTTATGTCTGATTTTCCAAATTAAACCAACTGTGAAGTTGCAATGTTTGCAGATGATACTGCATTACATCACATAAATTTGCTCTCACTATTAAGTCTAATCTTCGCAATGTGATGGGAGTAATAGAACACTATTACAATAGGTGAAAAATGCAATCTTTCTTTTTTCCCCGAAAAAGAAAACCTTGTTATCTTCCGAACAGCCAACTGCAATAGCATGGGTCGGCACTAAACTGGTCCAATTATGTAAAATACTTATCTTGACAGCAAAATTATATTCCATGAGCATATTTCGAGAACCCTCCAAAAGCTCAATATAGCAATAAGGATATTACATCCTTTTATAAACAGAAGATCTGCTTTGCTAATGAAAATCAAGGTCTTAAATTTTATCTGATCCTATTCATTTTTGATAAAGGTTTTATGAAGAAATAGAATCTAGGCATCATTTCTTCTCTATATTGTTTAAATTAATCTGCAAATCTTCATCCAAATCATCTTCGTCAAAATCTTCACAATCGAAGACATCAAGGTTCACTAAGAAATCGTATAATTGATCAACTCTCAATCCTATAAATTAACAAATTTTATATATTGAGTACCCAAAGTATCATTTGTGATATCATAAATAAAACATGTAACTAATTAAGAAAACAGCGAAATTTTACTATTATTTTATTTTAAAGTACACAATCAATATCAAATCTATAAAAAAACAATAAAAAAAACACGAACAATTTGTTAAAACATTTTCTTTACCTTATTGGTTTACTGCCATGCTGCTCAAAAAAAAATAATTAGAATGATTTTAATCTGAAATTAAACTGTCAAATCAAAGCACGTTGACATTTAAGTAACAATGACTAGAATCTGGTTACTAACTAAGTGATTAATTCTAACGAATTCTGATAGATGTCGCTGCAAGAAATTTTTTGTGACAGTATCATAGGGGGTCTCAGGAGGTTAAGAAAAACAAAGTGATCACACACAAAGTAATTTTCCAATCGTTACTTCTTTATGAGTCCCCGATGTGGGGAGACTGTGTGCAGTGCCACATTAAAAAACTGCAAGTGGTAAAAAATAAGCTACTCAAGATTTCCATGGCAACATCCTACCTCAAATCTCCATAGAATGTTGAATTGTTATGGATAAGAATTAAAAAACTTACGTGCAACTTTAAAAAGAAATGTGCTAACGCTAAAAATCAGTAACTTAAAGATTTGTTTGTATAATATGTTCAAAATATATCGTATATTCCTATTGTAGTTCATCCATACATTTATTCATTTATATGTAAGTTTATATTTTGTATATACATATGTAGATTTAAATTTATTTTTATACTATTATATATATTTTGTTTGTTTGTTTAATTTATTTATTTATTTACTATTTACTTATTTGTTGAGGTATATATATTATTGTTGACTATATATTTTTGTTTTATTCATTTACTTATCTTTTTTTTCCATATATACATTATATTTACCTACTTATGTACCTGTATACTTATTTATTTATTTATATGCTTATATACTTATATTATAATAATTATTATATATATATATTATATATTATTATAATTATTTTTTTTTTTTATCTACATACTATATATTATTAATAATGAGTCGTATTGTTGTTTCCGTACCGCACTCTTTCCGTGCGGAAACAAAATTTTGCGTTGTTGTTTCCTACACGGAAAACTACCTTACCTTTTAATTTTTCCGCACATATTTCTGTATCGTTTGATTCCGCATTATCGATATTTTTGTAAGCTTTGTTTCCGTAACAATTTCAATGCGGAAATTTTTTCGAAATGTAAGTATTTGTGATTTACTTGGTTTTTAAAAATAAAAATTGAATGTTTTACTGGAATAAAAGGGAAAAATATACCAATAAAGCCCAGTTGAGCTCAATAGTAAGCGATCTAAAAAATAATTCTGACATCGAACAAGGCTTCAGTCAACGGAATCCGTCGGAGGTGCGAGACTTTTGGTGCGAACTGAATCAAAAGTTGAATGGATGTGGTCCTCCTTTGGAAGACGTTGCAGGACGGAAAAAGGTTAAAGCAGGATTGATATAAATGTTTAAAAAATTATTTAACCACTTTAGATGTGGACCGATTTTAAAAGCGGCACAAAAAAAAATTCCAGAAATAAGCAGTACATTAGGGGTACCGGCGGAGGACCATTTAAAGAGATCCCCTTAAGCGATATAGAGGAGATCGTAAGTGAGATGCTCAATTTGAAGCCAGTAGTCGACGGTATCCCAAATGTAGCTTGCTTCTCCGCCGCTACTTCAATGGCACACACCTCCACCGCGTTCGTTTCCGCAGAACGCAGCCCTCCAACCCTTACAACCCTGTGAGGGTGGAGAGGATATATGTATGCCGCCTTTTTCCTCAATGCAGCGGCAAACAAAAAAACAGAAAAATCAAAGGGCAAAGGAAAAACTTCTTTTGGAATACATGGAGGAACTAAGGGAGGTAAAAAAAAGGCATAAGTAAACATCATGAAGAAGAAAAATTTCAAGCTGATATTATGAGGGAACAATTGTAAGAACAAAAGCGACACAACATGGAGATGGTCCAATTGGCGAGAGAAACACTCGAAATAAAAAAAAGGCTGTTAGAACTACAACTGGAAAGCACCTTATAAGACAACTACTGCGAAGGACATTTATGTAAATTTCATTTTTCCGTATATTTTTTTTAAAATAAATATTGATGTTTCTAGTTAAAAGTAGCTTCAGATACTGTTTCTTATGTCTAAAGCGTCGGCATCAGGGATCCCTTCAATTTGAACAATTTCTTGATCATCCTCGAATCCAGGCATTTGACAGTCTTCTTCAGTGACATCATAATGCAATCGAATATTGTAAGACGCATAACATCCGTTTATTATTTTTGCGGCTGTGGTTGGGTCGTAATGTAGGCCTTTCTCATTGTTTAAACATATAAACACTGCTTTCAATATCCCAATCGTTCTTTCAATAAGAGTTCTCCCATTTGAGTGAGCAATGTTAAGCCGTCGATTTCTTTCGCAATTAAGACGTTCTCTGAATGGCGTTAATAGCCATGGCTGTAATGGCTAACCCTTGTCACCTGAAATAGTAATGGATAATTATAACTATTGTACAGGTAATTTTCGAAATGTCATTTCACTCACTTAATATTAATATATTCCTGCCATTCCTAAAGCTTTAGGCAAAAAAAGTTTTGACTCCAATTATTTCCCATACATAAGAGTCATGGCATCTTCCAGGGTACTGTGCCGAAACATACCAGATTCTTTGTTTGTCATCACATACCGAAAATAGAAAGAAGTTTATTGATGGGAACATAACAGCAAAGCAGAGCTACTTACGAGCAGCATATTGATACTGTAGTATCCCTTTCTATTATAGAATTGGTGTTTGTCATCACTAGGCGCTTGTATGCGCACATGACTTCCATCAACCACCATCACTACACCCGGAATATCAAACTTTTGGAAAAAGTTTGCTTTAGCTTTCCTCTCTTCGTCCACATTCATTTTAAAAGATATCCATTTGGTGCAAAGAATGTTTTCTAAAAACCCTAACACCTCGGACAGCACTAGCGAAAATGTGGATTGCGCAATGTAGACGTTAAAGTATTTTCCAACTCCGTGCAGATAGCTGTCCTCCGCGAAAAAGCGTAGGCAGGCAGCCAACTTTACTTTGGTGAACAGTGCGCCTTGTCGGTTTCTTTGGCTGAGCGAATGCTCCAGTTCCATAAGCACGTACATATTGGAATGGAATCTTATTAAGGCGAAAGTTGCGCTGAAAACTTAAACTGAGTTTAGACCAGTGGAAATATAATTTTCGTAGTAAGCTCACTCTTTGCCGTTCATTTGCAAAATATCAGCTCATCTGCATCGCAAAACCCTTCGCTCACGTCTTAAAGCATAGTCACCAGTATCACTACTCGTATCACTAACTGAATCTAAACACCCCATCACCCCTACGGAAGTGAAGGAGGGTGGGCGACATACAATTGTTGGAAAGAAAACAAATGAGGCCAGTACAGCTTTGCACCGATTTTAATTCTTTTAAATCTGGACTTCCTGGTGGCCAATCTGCGTCGTTTTGGCCTTGTGTGCCGGAGCATAGTCTTGTTGGAGGACTCATCTTTCCACGTTGAAAAAGGTATTTGTTAAGCCCTTGACAACAGCTTTGAAAACCATATACTGGTACACTTTCGCCCCTGTTTCCACACCTTTTTCGCAAAAATGCTGTGATGTGACACCTTGATGCGATACCCCCACCAAACCATTACAGAAGCGGAATGGTGTCCGCGCTGAACCCTCGGAATTTATCTCTTTTTGAGAGTTCATTAAAAAAGTTCATAAACAACCATTTTCGATATACCAAGTGGTGTGAAAAATTCGAAAATTTGGTTCGAATTTTTCCCTCACTCATGCAAAGCGATTACCGCGACACGATTTTCTTTGATGTCCCACTTCTTATTAACTGATCGAAAGCTAAAACAAAACTAGCTTCTGTTCTTTACTTATAAGTTCACCTGTTAGGAAAAAAATAGTTAACGGGATTATGCCTATTGAAAATTATGAGCAAGGGGTACCTGAAATCTAGTAACAGAATTGATGACTAGACTAGGTATATAAAACATAAATTATAAATTTAGGGTTTGCGGAATGGTGGAGTAATAATTCACGTGTGCTTACAAACTGCTGTTTGTAGGCGGTGACTCGTTTATTTCTGTTTTCCTAATTTCTTCTTCCCAAGTACCCGAAATTATTGTTGCATAGTATTGTGTTTGTTCATATATCTGTAGTTTGAATGTTTAGAATTTTAATATAACATTTCCCTGATAATTCTAGTACCCTATCTCCCATGCTGACTATAGAGTCGCACTTATATCAACTAGATCCGGTTCGTGATTTCAGCTTGGAACGTTATAGTCATGGGTTGTATGTCTGCATAGAAGTCATTAAATGACTTGGAATGGCACCCCTTTTCATGGTCTCACCTTTATTCTCTAAATTGTTCGATCGTCTTAAGGAAATGTATCTTAGCTGTTTACATGGCATTTGGTTGTTCTGTCCTTGTCGCTGTTAACGTGTTTTAAAGTCCTTATTACCTGTCAATCTGCTCTGTTTAGGTAGCAACATTTCATTGCCCTCTGCACTGCTGGCGTCATAAAAAATGCAAGCTGGTAAAATAGTTTTCCTTTATATTTTTCTGTTTCGTTGTTTTGCAATTACTTACGCTCACTGTAAACATCCGCACGAGCATATGATTATTTGTTGAGTAAGCACTGCATAAGTCTGGTAGACATCCGCTCGAACAATCGAGGTCTCGATTTTCCATTGGTCGTTCGGTATGCTTACCAGGCAAAATCAATTATTGTAATTAGTATTTAAGAGAAACCCAAAAATAAAGCGACACTGTTCCTTTTAGAACCTCACCGAACACATAAGTTATAATTTTTTTCTCACGACACGATCAAGCTAATCTCATCGTTGGCCACCAATTTTTTTTTTAACGTACATTGGTATTCTGGTATTCTGGTTCAAGTACCAGTATTATCAGTAGTTGTCAAGGTTCATGCACCTTAGGCGACATTACAATACGTACATTTTTTGGTGACCCCGTGAGTAGTGGCAACGCATGTAGCTTGATATGTAAAATTTGACAAGGTAGAATTTTTCACAATTCATTATGGATCAAAAGGCAGAGGCCCAACGAGCAACAGGCGAGGAAATCGAACGGATCATCGTGATTTACAAGAAGGACTCCGCAAATCGTAAGACTTAAACTAACGCCTCCAAATACTCGAGGAGCACTGGGAATAGTTCGACGCCACAGACAACGCCATCAGGGCAGCTCATACAACCGAGCCCAGTCATCCGTGCTTCGAAAAGGGCCATTATGATGCTATACCGGCGATCTACGATAGCTACAAGCAGGAGTTTCAGGAGAACATGCAGATACGTCAACGAGCTACAGTGAGTGAATCAACAAAAGCATCCGTGAAACCTCGCTCATACGTTGATCTTCGCACCTTTGGTCCCAAATTGAAGGCATACAGAATAACATATGGGAGTCAATGGATAACCCATCTGCGGCTGGCCACGACATGGCCAGCTACATCAAAATGAAAGCTGAAGTTCAGGAAACCTTATTATGGTGCACGGTGGAATGCGATTGTAGTTCTGTACTGCAACAAACCACACCAATTGACAGAACAAAATTGAATCTTCCCCGGATCATACTTCTAAAATTCGAAGGCGACTTCCTCAAATAGAACCAATTCCACAACCGTTTCACCCAAATGGTGGGTCAGCAAGCAATGTCAGGGTACCAAAGATGTGGTACCTTAAAACCAACTTGTCTGGGGAAGCAGAAAGACTTATTTGACATCCAATCATCTCCGGCGAGAATCATTCTTCAGAATGGAAAATGCCACAAGGTCGATGCAACCTACGGAATCCACCACAGGATTGAAGGCAATGCATGACACCACGCAAGAGTGCCTATATGGACTTTACAATCTCGGAGTAGACACGCAGACAAATCTATGGCACGTTCGTTTATGTCAGTCGCAGCAGAGAATGGAAGTTGTCCACTAAGCTCCGGTACTGGTCACGAACTGTATGCTTGCCAGATGTTCTTACGCCTAACCCCAGCCAACCGCTTGGATATCGTAAAAAGGGCGAATCGTTGCATGAATTGTCTAAAATTCGACCATATCGTACCAAGCTGCCCATCAAGTGGCTGCGCGAAATGCGCAAGGAAACATAACACGCTGTTACATTTGGACAGAGCATCAGCAACTGATACACCGAGTAGGAGCCAAGAACAACTAATTCTTCTAAGGAAATTCTCAATACAGGAAGGTGTGACTGTGTTTTCAACCTTGAAGACAATGAAGGTGCAGTTGTGGAATGCAGAGCACTATTAGATTCTGGGTCGCAACTTAATTTCATCACTCAGAAGCTGGCAAGCAAACTCAATCTCCCGGAGATGGTTCATTTCATTTCATTTTAAATGCATTTTTATTTTATTAATTCATTGATTCTTACATGCTAGACAAAAAACGCTTAAAAATTAGCTTAAATAACTTAGAAAACTATCTTATTCTAACTTACTGGCCCCATGTGGACACTCTAAGTTAAACCTAACAATTAGATTTTGTCTTTCGACTTATCGTTCAGAATTTTATTTTTTATTTTTTACATTGGATATAATTAAAACTAAGAAAACATATTTGTTAATTTAAAAAAACTTAGTGAATTTACATTTTTTTTTGTTATAACATAAAACTTAACACTAAACTCTAAAAACTACCTAAAATAAATCTTAATCTACTTAACCTACTTAAGCTAACTTAATGTATTATTCAAGTACTATTTCTTTTTTTTTTGTGTGGATTACCACTTTATTAGAAGATGTTACCCATCTCTGTTGTTTTTTAATTTTTTTTTTTAATTTTTTGGTTTTTTTATTATTTTTTTCTTTTTCATAATTTTTGCGCTTAAATCTACCTTAATCCTACCTAAATCTATGTAAGCCGGCCATGACTAAATAATAGGCAGATCCGCTCTGCTTCCTAACGAAGCTATCTAGTATTGGAGAGATTCGACAATGGAGCTTCCCCTTCTTCTGCAAGCCACCAAAATTGTTGGTGCTGCCGAGCAACATACCTCATGTCGCGACCCCCTACCGCCCTACTAAACCGGAGACGCTCCGCACTGCCGTGTGCGATGTCTCCTTCGTAGTTGAGTCGCCTGTCCGCAGCTGTTCGAGCGACGTGGAAGATTAACGGCACCGCTAATCTATCCTGGATCAGACCTTGTTTGTCGAGGTAGAGGAACGCTTCTGGAGGAATAAAGCCGTCAAAGCGAACTCTCTCGTGATACATATAATTAGGGTAGTAAGCCCCAGAGATCAGGTTGTTCGACGAGGCCATTGCTCTTGCAATGTGCCTTCGAATTAACTTAACAACAAAATTGTCCACTCGTATTAGGTTCGCCCTATTGTACAAGACCTCATTAGGATAGAATTTTATGTACTCCGACTCTGGTGTTCTGTATAAGCGAAGACAAGCCCTAAGGCAAGCCCTCTCAAACACCCGAATCTTTTCCAAAAGACTTGCTCTCACGCTAAACCACACGGGACAACCAAATGTAAGCATAGGCCGAATAAGGGCCATGTAGCAGATCACCTTTACCCTCGCATCGAGTTGCCTGCTATAAAACAGTCTCTTTGTAAGGGCAAAAGCACCTTTGGCTCTGGCCAGAGCAACATCTATATATTTGTTAAAATACAGATATTGATCTAGCCAGATTCCAAGGTATCTGACTACATTACGACAAACAAGTGGCTGCCCGTGTTGTCCCACGGTCTGAAACTTTCGCCAATTCTTTCTGGTATCCGCAGAGGCCCCAGACAAAGGCGTCCTGAACAGAATGGTTTCCGACTTATGAAAGTTGATCTTCAACTTCCAGTCGTCGCAACATTGTTTAATTTTATCGAAGTCACGTTGCAAAAGAATGTTTATAACCTCAGTCTTTGGACCTGATCTGTACGCGATTAAGTCATCTGCGTACGCTATGGCATGGTGAAGTGAACCTATCAGATCACTTGTGTAAATGTTGAAAAGGATTGGCGAATTGACCGCACCTAATGGCAGACCGTTTTTAATGTTGAATGTACCAGTAGAAGTCACATCGCCATTTTTCACGATGAACTGTCTATCTGTGAGCATATTGAAAAGAATATACAGCAGTGGATTACTAATGCCCAGTCTGTCCAACTTGTAGAAGAGTCCCTCTAACCATACGGTATCGAAAGCCTTCTCCAAATCAATCAGGCAGGCACCCGTGCACTGTTTCTTGGCTTTGTTCCATTGGATATCAGAAACCAGTTTAGACGCGGCATGAATAACGTCATGCCCCGCCTTGAAACCGAATTGGTTATCCGGAACTATATTTCTGTCCTCAACCCACTTAGTCAGGACTCTATTGATGACTTTTTCGAAAACCTTACTGATGTTTGGAAGGAGACTGATCGACCGGAGATTCGCCGGATTGGAGGTGTCTTTATCCCTTTTGGGGATGGGATGTACCACCGCAGTTTCCCAATGCGCTGGATAATGTGCATTATTCATTGCATTGTTAAACAGGGTGGTATATATGTCCACCGCTTCTAGTGGGAGATGTCGAAGCACAATGTTCGGTATTCCATCGGTTCCCACTGATTTCTTACTTCTTATTGTGACGAAGATCGTTTGAAGCTCTTCCTTCGAAATGAACGGGGGTTGTTCCCTTTCATTGGCGATGACATTATTTGCCATGTTCTCGTCACTGAACTGGGTGAAACCCAAGTTCTTGATTCGCCAGTTCACTATTTCATTTCGAAGGTAGAAATTGTGCACAAGGACTCGATTTTCCAGGTCGTGGTTAGGACCAATGATGTCATTTGTCTTGTACACTTCCTGGAAAGTCGCTCCTATAGCCTCAACCTTCTCCTGCAGATCTTCGATCACAAAGAAGTTGTCATCATCAACAGCTTCATTTGGATCTATGCCTGCTGTTGAGAGTATGCGTTCGTTGTCAGTCGTTCGGGCGATTTTTAGACATGAAAGGTCGTTTTGATCTTTCCTCCGAAGTACTCGTATTTTATTTATTTGCGGGAACATATTCGGGTTGCTGGTGTTTACAGCCTGAATTTTGTTGTTCCAATACAAACTTACAGAAGCTCTGTAATTTTCTTTTATTAATGTTTGGAGGTTTTTGATCGACGACTTTAATGTCAAAATCTCCCGGTTGTGTCTGTCAGTAAACTGTCTGTACAAGGTCTTCAGTCTTGAGAGTAGTGTACTTTTATGTCGGTGCAGTGCGTCTATAGTTGAATTGCGGAACAAGTCTTCGTTGTCAGTGTATTGATACCGAGGTATCGATTTGTTCATAGTCCGTTTAATTGTCTCGTCCATTAGTTTTAGATACCTGTCAATCTCCTCGTTTGACAGATTTCTGTTGGACGGTGGGTAGAGCGAATTCAAGGAGAGTGCTCTAGTCAGTGTCCTGGAGAAGTGTGTCCAACGCACTCTACTATAGTTGTAGGAATGCCTTTGAACATACTCATCCAATTCCGCATTTTCGTTCGGAACGGTTATTTCAGTACAAAGACCGCAATGGTCACTGTCATACACAAAAGTGCGAAGACAGTTTACAGTTTGTTGGTTCGTACCTGTCAGTTGTATTCGTGTGTCAAACAGTAGGAGATCCAAATAGGAGCCGTGTCTAGGAAACGACGGACCATCCGTCGCCTTAAGGCCGAGTCGGTACATCACACTGTGCTGACCCCACCAATTGAATAGCAGGTTCCCTCTAGTGTTTGGTGTATTATTTCCCCAATCGTTATGTTTGGCGTTGAAATCTCCGCCGATAATAAAATAGTTTTCCTCCAATTCCAGTCTCAAAAATCGAAAAAGTGTCTCGAGCTCTGAGATGAATAGGGTGGATTGAGTAGCCTTAGATGCATAAACTGACACCATGTATAACCGCTTTCCACTACGGAGAGGGATATACATGATGCATACTTCTAGCACCTGAAACCTACGTACTTCACGACTGTATATTCTTTTAAAACGTATACCTTTTCTTACGAAGATTGCAACGCCTCCTCCTTGTATGGAGTTGGGTCGATTTCTTCGCATGATTTTGTACCTTCTGTGCCTCATTTTGTGTCTTTTGGTTATCTTAGTTTCGCTAACCAAAAGCACATCAGGGGCTTGGTCTTAAAGCAACTTAAAAAGTGTGGCTCTTCGCTCAATCCTAATCAGAGAATTAACATTCACTGCAAGGACCTTCAGGGTTTGCTCCGCCATGTACGTACCCATTACGACTGAAGGTGCGTTAGGCTCGGCAGCAGCGCGTATATTTGATCTACCCGCGTAGCTTGCTCGGTAATTTGACGTTGCAGCTGAGCCATTTGCCCCTGGATAGAGAGCAAGATAGCTAGCATGTGATTTGCCGGTTCCGGTGCTCTAGGCGCTGGGGCCTGAGAAGCAACCTTCGCTTGCTGTGCCGTATTTCCCCTACCTGCCGCCATTTGGGCGTAGGTAACCTGGGGAGTAACGGCTGGTGTTTGTGGTAGAACAGGTGGACGCTTAACTTCCACCTTTTGCTGTCGAGCCAGATTTACTCTTTTTATGTATTGGAACTTAGGACAACCCCGATAGTTTTCGGTGTGTCCCGTGTTCTTACATAAAACACAAGAGAGCTGGCTTTTTTCTGACGCTCCATCCCTACCTAGAGCGCATTCTTCAGACTTGTGGTTCTTACCGCACTTAACGCATCGAGGCTGCATTTCGCAGTTTGACGGTATTACAGTGGATCGCATGCCTATCTACACTAAGCCTCTTAATGAAAAATTGGAGCCTGTGGCCGACTTACACAGTTCAATCGTGTCCTGTAGTTCCAACTTAAAAGTATTTATTGGTGGAACCCTTTGTTTCTGCTTCTGTTGTTGTTGTTGTTGATGCTGTTGCTGCTGCTGCTGCTGCTGTGGTTCCTGTTGTTTTTGCTGCTCTTGTTTCTGCTGTTGTTGTTGTTGTTGTTTCTGTTGCTGTTTTGCTGTTGTTGCTGTTGGTTTGGTTGTTTGTGTTTTGGTTGTTGTATCGTATGTTTCTGTGTTTGTTGTTACGGTGCGGTTTCGCTCGCCGTAAGCTGCCGCTGCGAGCACTGGAGTTGTTTTTGCTGCTCCTTTTCTCGTCTTGGCATTTGCTTTTCTTTTATGGCAAGCACTTTTAGCTGAAGCTGTCGTATGTTGGTATTTAGTGCTTCAACCTCGTCCTCTTCTTCATCTGAATCAGAGGCCGCCAGAGATGCGAAGCTGTTCTCTTCTCCCATATAACGACCTTCGCCACCATCAGACACATATGGGAATACGTCTTTGGATTCTTGTTTCCTTCGCCGTGCTGCTGAACTTGCAGATGTCGTTGGCATCTCTTCCCTTACTCCTCCAGGCAGCATCTCTGATGAAGCTGATAGGGAAGGGCGCTTTACTGGATTGGGAGTTGATTTTAGTTTCCTCCTCCTCTTCGTAGGCGCTTCTGTTGTTGTTGTCCGATGGAGTGGTAGTTCTACCGCCTGATCATCGGATGACATCATGCCAGGTATTGGTTCCCCTATTTGGATAGCGAAACCTTCACTATCACTATCGTTTAAGTTCAGTATTTGTATTTGGCTTGTTTTAAAAAAATAAAAAGTATCATCTACTTTGGGGATTGAACCTGCGCCCCTTGTTTTCTCGGTCGCGACCACTATAACTGGGCCACCGAAGCACTTGACCGAACACTTTCAATTTTCTTTTTTATTTATTAATTGTTTTTATTTATCCACTTGAGAGAAAGCCGAATCACGTATTGAAGCCACGGAGGTCTATGAACGACCATCCCGGAGATGGTGGAAACAATGGGCATTCTGGGAATCGGAGAAGGCACAAGGCGTTCACACAAAAGAATAAATATTCATTTGAAACCTCGATCAACAGGATTTTCGGTGAGACTCGAAGCCTTCGTCCTGGTGAAAATACACCCCCCCCCCCCCCCCCCCTAACTGGTTATTATGTGGAATCTGCAGTGAAGATCAACTGAGGGAAGATGAAGAATGATTTCGGAAGTAAGAAGAAGCCCAAAAAAGACAAGACAACAATCACACATTTGAATAAAGGAGGATTGAAAAACAATAGTGAGCTAATCAACAAGGCCTGCTGGAGAATGTTCCGGCAAGCGACGTTGTACCTCAACTGGATCTGGACATGGATGATACAAACCACGTAAAGACGCTTGGTCAAGCTGTTATAAATTCCGCGAATTTAGATTTTGCGATTATTAATTGCCAGCAGAGCCGGGCTGCCGGCAACCAAATCAAACTCTAAAAAAACCAAACTGATACGAAAAAAAAACCGCAACCACACGGATGGTGGTTGAGATGTGAACGAAGGGAAATATGCAAAACCGAATGGAGAGCCCAAAAGGGAATCGCGAAAATTGCTACAAGCAGCTGTGCACGCCGGCTGCTCAGCAAGGTGGGGGTTTGAAGATCGTTTACAGCAAGAGATAGTAAACACAGATAGGCGCCACCCAATTTTTGTTGCGAAAATTGGGAAAACAGATGACAAAAAAAATGCACAAATTGTTTTTCCCTGATGGGGAGTTAATGCATGTATTTTATCACAGAATGGGATACAGGGTATGCCGAAAAGAAAATGAAGGGTAAAATGTTTTCTCTTTTTTTCTTTAAATGACTCTAAAACTGGTGCTTCGGCGAACGGAAGGCCCACAATTCGGCGTTGTTGCAAACGGTAACTAGAACGGGTCGCGCACTTTATTAACTAACCGTTTCACTACGGTACAATTTCAAATGGTAAGGAGGCTTACGGTTACGGTAATGTCGGTCTAGCCGCTGCAAAACTACGTATATTAATACCGAAAAGCAAAAGGGGTACTTAGCTGTTTCCGGTTTTCCTGTCTATCGCTCTGTATCTGGGGTTTCTGTTGGTGGAGGAGGGTAAACTTTCTCCGCCACCATCACTTCCGTCGTTCTGTCGTCGTCTTGGGTGTCGTTGGTTTTTTTCGGTTTGTTCGTTGGTGTCCTTTTTCCTCAAGTGATCTGCGTTTTATGTTTGGTTGTTCGTGTTCTTGTTCTTGTTCTTGTTCTCGTCCTCGTTTTTATGCTCGGTGTGGTTATCCTTTTTGGTTGCATTTTTGTATTAGTTCGTTTTTGTTTTTTTTCTTTTGTCTACTGTACTTCTGTTCTCTGTATTTTTTTTTTTTTTTGTGTGGGCTCTTACCGCTTAGACGATAAGCTATCGAATGAGCTTACAGCGCTTTTTGGCACCACCACCACTCACACACCCATTCACACATGGACATACACACACATGGGGTTCTGCCAATTCAGCTGTTTGAGCAAAGGGAATCACATCCAGAGCTCTAACAGCCTCTCCTCAAGTCCGCAGCCAATCACCCTTATCGCTGTTTGACCCACAAATTGTGGGTCATGTTTGTAAGCTATGTTTGTTTTGTCGTCTAAGTGATTGCTTTGGTTCGAGCCAAACCTCTGACCCGAAACCAAAGCTAAAATGTTAGGAGCTAAAATTTGAGACCGGCGCATAGGTAGGAAAACTATTTTAAAAACCCATTAGGGGTACGAGCTGAGGGACCGTAAACCTTCTTGCAGACTTAGGGGCAGAAAACGACCGCGGGAAGTAGTGGTCTTTTCTTTACAATTGGTTTACGTTATTTCTTTTTGGGGGTAGGGGATTCTTACAAATCTTCCTTTTTTTTTGCATACAATTCTTATTTAGGTTGGGCTTGCGGCCATTGCTAGGTACAAGGCATCTTGGGGCATCACAGGGGGCAGACCGTCCGTCCGCTAAAGTCTACAGGCCGTCCACCTGGCTCTATCCACGGGGGACCTAGAGTCACCTCTGGAGCGGTAGGCAAAGCAAAGGAACTGAATCCAAAGGATCCATTGAATCCAGCCTGCGCTACGACTACCAGAGAGTGATGGGGGAAGAAAAGGGAAGGGACAAGACCAGAAAGGTAAGGAGAAGAAAGAAGGCCAAAAGACAACAAGGGGGATTGGGACTGGAGGATTTTTGGAGCGTGATTTGCACGCAACAAACCCCACTCTTACCTCCGAGGAAATGTGCCCTCACATTTCTGCTTACGGGCTTACTACTAGACTTAGAGTGGCCCGAAGCCAAAACAAAAGAAAAGGTTAAACAACACAAAGGGGAGACTACGGTCTAACTACGGGTGAACATTCACCTCTACCGTCAGCCCTTGTGATGGCTCGGTTACGTCATCGAGGTAATGCTCTCCGTAACTCTTAGCATAACGGTCCATGTTCGTTCACGACTAAGGTCATCTTCGGGGTCCTCGCGGTATGGCCTCAGATCCTTAACGTGCCATACCCCTCTGTTTTTTCCTCTCTCGTCCGGGAGCACGTGCGTTCAGGGGGAAACCCTCTTCTTTATGGAAAAAGGCCCACCGTACTTTGGTGCCAATTTCGCCGCGTGGTAATTGGCCGCATCGGAAACCATGAAGCTTGTACGCCATACAACCTCGTTGGGGAGATATTGTACATCACTCCGCCGTAAGTTATATGACTTAGAAGCCTTCAAAGTCGCCGACGCCAGCTTTTTACTAAAATCTTCCCTAAGCTGTCTAAACCTACGCTCTAGCTCAAACTTTTCTGTTCCCTGCACTATAACTAGGTCCCTTCATTTCTATCTAATTGCCCTGATTCCCTATCGCTTTCCCTATCTTCCCTAGCTATATTTTTCCTATTTACCCTAACATTTGGAGATTTGTTCGCGGGGGTATCCGTACCCGTATCAGACCGACCGGACGCGTGGGTTATCATGTCTCTTCCAAAGTTCGCGAAATACGGTGGGACTCCTAAGACATCGTGTGGGCTGTCCGGATACAGCATCCAACTTTAGCTAACTGGGTATCCCAAGACCGATGGTTTTCCGAAACGTAAGACCGAAGGGTGGTTTTGATGATTTGGTTAATCCTTTGCGCAGGATTAGCCTGAGGGTGATAATGGGCAGTGAATTTTATTTGTGACCCGTACGCTTTGGCAAGCGCAGCCAGTTCCTTACTGCGGAGCTGAGGACCGTTGTCACAGATGATCCATCGCGGTACGCCGAAAGAAAGAAGACGTTCTCTTCCAGATCCTTGCAAGGGGCCCTAGCAGTCGCCGACCTAAGGCGGAAAAGTAAAGAGAACTTAGTGAAATAATCCACTACAGTCAAGATATAAACGAAGCCGCTACTCGATTTTGGGAGTGGACCAACTAAATCAACGCAGACCATTTTCCACGGAGCGGAAATTCCTTTGTGTTTTTCGCTGAACAATACACAGGCTGTCACCTCTTCCTATTGATATCCAGGATATGGGAGCTTTCGCTGACTCGACGCCAATAGCAATAAACAACGACCTATCATCCAGTGAACAATCAAAACCTGAATCTACCCTCGATGGCCCCAAGACGCATGAAAGGGCATCTCAAGCAGAACCGCCACCAAGGAAGAGAAAGCGATATAGTCCGTTCATTAAATTGACAACCCCTCTATTAATCGTTCTTCTGATACCAGGGTTCCTATGCCAGGAAGTAAGAATATCATGCCTCGAATCAAACTTCGAAAATCTGGGAAAGGCGCACCTCATCTCTGACAAACGGGACTTATTGGTCTATTACGACCTTCAGTCATGCCGAAGTATGTTAAATCTAACAAGTCAGTTAGAAGAGTTTCTGCGCGAACACCACACAATATTTTCCACATCTCTACCGGGAATTGGAAGAGAATGACATACTGCTGCGACACGGACCTTCCTTTGGTGGGAAACGTGGCAAGTTCGCTATTCGGCATTCTTGACTCCGATTATGCCAAGCGCGTGTCACACATAATTGCCGAAATACGGTCTGGGGAAACCTATTGCGGCTCATAAAAAATGAAACGTCAACAATTAATTCAACAGCCAATGTGATACGGACCGATCAAGGCAGAATCGAAAGGCAATTTCGCAGTTTGTATGTTGAAATAAACAAAATAATTGCCCAAGTAAATAACTCATCGAACCAAATCAACCAACAACAATTATCTCAGCTTCAAGTTTTCCTTACCATCATAGAGCTTCAGATAATTCAATCGTCAGTTCTGGACGTGTTGACAGAAATTCATCATGCTAAGATAAGCTCGACACTTATCTCGGTGCGTCAGCTGCAACTGGAACTAACAACAATTAAGGTCCATCTACCAACATCTCTCCATCTTCCACTTTCATACGAACATGAAGCACAACTCTACAAGTTTATGTCCGTAGAAGCCAGGGTCATTGAAGACACTATTATCTTCGTGTTAAAAATGCTATTGCTCTCATCGGATGAATACGAGCTATACGATATCATCAAGATCATTTACGCCAGTAGGAAACAAGTCGGACTTCATTGACATCTGAACCCATGAGCATCTAAATCGGCGTTCAGTAGAGTATTCGAGGCAATCAGACGAACTTTCTAAGATTCAAGAGCTCATAACACAACAACAACTAAATGAGTCTCTGCAGCAAACACATGCCAATGACGTCCGCCAATTTGCCATTGGCTACCTCGCTGTCTTCGCTTGCATCATCATCACTGGCTACAAATTCTGGAGATGTAGGCTTCCGATCTGATCCCAGAAAAAATTTCACGGTTAATATTGAACAGTAGTTCAAGGCGGGGAGAATATTTAGGCAGCAACAATTCATTGCCCTTTGCACTGCTGGTGTCATAAAAAATCAAGCGAGTAAAATAGTTTTCCTGTAAACATCCACATGAGCGTATGATTATTTGTTGAGTAAGCACTACATATGCCTGGTAGACATCCGCTCAAACAATCGAGGTCTCGATTTTCCCTTGCTCGTTCGGTATACTTACCAGGCAAAATTACATTGGTATTCTGGTATTCTGGTTCAAGCACCAATATTATCAGTAGTTGTCAAGGTTCATGCACCGATATTACAATACGTACATGCTCCTTGCTCCTGTACATCTGTCAAAATTTTCAAAATTTCGTTATTGATAATATCGTGGTATATAAGCGCCTTGTCGTTCTACGAGGGCATGTTTCTCTGTGAAAGTTCTTAACAACATCCGTATTGTACTTGCCTTTTTCCGTTGTGTTTGGTTTATATATTTCGGGTTTTCGGTTTCGTCTGTTTAGACTGTAACCGACTCGGAACACATCGCGCATGAAAAAGTGGTTTCAATTCAAGGAACGTGGGTGGTAATATCTCTTATTAGCGTGCTTTTTCAAGATAACCAATAAATAGTGTAATTCCAAATAAGCCAACTTCGATAAATCTACCTAGAATCTTATGCTTTATATAAAATGTTAGTTTATTTTATGATATTATGATAAAAATTATGATATATAGCGAAAGAATCGGTACCTGTACCGATCTATAAGTATAATGCTAAACAATGCCAACAACTTTTTTAATTGTCTTATTTCCTTATATAAATCAGAAATATTTCTATCGGTTCCATATCTCTTTTAAAATGTTTAAGGGTTAGATGTGTCATACGATTGTACAACTATGTTATGCATATTGTACATAAATACGAATATATAACTTATTGCTGGTGCTAACGCAGTATGTTTGATCAAACATATTTTTATTTGTGCGCTTTTCACAACTTTTAATTAGCTTGTGCGGGGCTTTTCATATTTGACTTAAATCTTCCGAAAAAAAACTCGGATCTTGTGTTGAATAGGATCATTTGTAGAAGTGCTAACTATCCATAATAGCTCATAATAGACGATTACGGAGATCATAACTTCTAAGTACTAGAAATGTGGGAAATCTTAGAAGAACCTCCAACAAACGAAAAAAAAGTAATTAGCCCAATGATTGACTTCTGAATTTTTTCTTCTGCATTGGCGGCACCTGGACGATGAAGACCAACAACCAACCAAGCAGATCTTGGAGAAAGCCATTAGCTCCAGATTGATACACGCCACTGATTTATCATTTTTAAGACCGCATATGACAGCATCTAAAGAGACGAGCCACACAGAGCAATGTCTAGTTTTACTATCCCTGCCAAAATCATCCGTCTATGCAGAATAACGTTGGAGAACGCACGCGCTTTTATTTTACCGGTAAAGATCTTATCGAGACCCTGAATGTCGAAAAACGATTTAGACATACTACTTGAAGGAATAGTGCAAAACTCACGTGCACGCACAAGAGGCAAAATCTTTTTAAAGTCCGTCCAATAATTCGCATACGCCGATGATATTTACATAATCGAAAGAAAGCGTGATGTCGGTGGCACTTTCGCAAGAATTGAGACGGAAGCGGCGAAAATTGGTTTAGCGGTCAATGAGGGCAAGACCAAGTATATGCTGTCAAGCGAAAAGGAAAACCAACACCGACGTCTCGGACAGAACGTCACCCTCGACAGATATAACTTTGAGGTAGTTAAGGACTTTGTCTACCTAGGCTCTGCTACAAATACAGACAACGACACCAGCGCTGAGATCAAGCGAAGAATAACTCTTGCCAACCGCTGTTTCTTTGGGTTAAGAAGGTAATTGAGTAGCAAAGCCCTCTCTCGGACAACAAAAGTCACCCTTTATAAGACTTTAATAATCCCGGTCCTGCTCTATGGCGCAGAGGCATGGACATTAACCCTAGAAAGATAATCATATATTTATATACGTAAAAGAAAATCATGCGTCAAATTGACCCATATTTTTTACCTGGCTGTGTGTCGCAATATTCAAAAAAACAAAAACTCTGTGACGCTGGCAGCCCGGTATGGGCCATGGCCTAGCTTCTTGACACTCATTTGTGTTGCTCATGTTGTCATTTTAATCACATCTGAGCGGGGCCTACGGTTTATCGCCGAGTCCGAACGGCACTCTTTAGAAGCTTTTTCGTAGGCAATTTTACTTTCGGGAGTTTGCCATTGCCCGCCGAAAGGGTGATGGCGATTTGAAAAATTGTTGGTGACCCAGCCAGGAATCGAATCTAGACCGTCTGCGTGAGAGTCAAATGAGCTAACTATCGCGCCATCGCCATCGCCAAACAAAAAATTAAACCACTTCTATAAATTAAAAAAAACTTTAAAAAATTCATTTTTTAGTTATAAAAGTTATTTCTTACAAAAATAATCATAATTTTGTATTATGAAGATAATATAAGGACATCTTACATACTTATATTAGAAACGGTTAAAAATTCAGTCATAAACAGCTTTGGCAAATATCAATATTATGCTCTCGACAAATAACTTTATTGCATTTTTTGCATGATGCGTATGCCTTTCGCCTTTTTATAGAGGGGCTATAACTGCAGTAAGTACGTTTATTCGCTATTGGCTCTCCGATATCTTCGGTATTGTTTTGTGATGTAACAGGCACATCTTTTTTGGCAGCATATCAGCAATATTATATAGCAGATATCTTTTCAAAGTAGGAGTTTCTATACCTTGTGCATAAATGCTGATGACAGCAGCCTTGGTAAGGTTCTGCATATATTTCTTGAGATTTGAAGGTTTTTCACCTTTGCAAGAAATATTGTGACAGTAAATAATCTAAGCATTCATGCAAGCGATATTTATCATTCCATACAATAAGGCCATAGGCCATTTGTATGTTTTCCAGCTACAAGACATCAGAGATCACATTTGGTCTAGTGTGTAAACTCCGCCTTTGGTTTGATTATAATATGTAATCATGTCCGGTTTACCGGTAGCTGCGTTGATAGTAGCATCCTCATCACAAGGTGATAGTAAGTATACCATCTTCAATGGCTTTGGTTTATAGAAAACAAGAGTCAAAGGTCCGTCAAAACAAAACATCGATGTCCCCACTGCCCTAGAGCGACTGTTTTTAAGTTCTCTCGGAATCTCGCGTTTGTTTGATCGCATCTTCTTCTTATCCTTTTATTAACCCTTTCCTCGTTATACGAACTTATGCGTAACGAGTTTCCCATTTTTACTGCATCGCTGCTGCTCCGCTTATGGGGTTGGCTAATGTCGCAGACCGCAGAACGCGTCTACATAATGCTCGGTCCTGGATCGCTTCAGTGGTTAACCCCAGACGTAGTTGCGCATTTGCCATCTGAGAAATCCAGGAATTCTTTTTCCGACCTCGTTTTCTTATAGTTGGAGTGACCGTAGTTGATAGTGCCTTTTTAACCGGATTTTCCGCAGATCTTCTTTGAACGTGGCAATACCAACTTATTCTATTCGCCTCAAGCTGTTCGGTTACCGAATTCTTTATATGTAGACTTCCTCTTATACGCGTAGATCTAATGCAATCGCGTTTAGTGACTCCACTAGACATCCTTAACATTTTCATTTCCGCTGCCGTCATTTTGTTTTTAAACGCTTCGTACATTGTCCAGCACTGTGAACCGTATATAAGAGCTGATCTAACAACCGTGGTGTAGAGTTTCCCCTTTAATTTAAGTGGAAATTTTCGGTCGCAAAAGATTCCCGAATTTTCCCGCCATTTCATCCATCCCACACTCACTCTGTGGTTTACGTCGTCGTCACATTTCGCTTCCATGTTAACGATTGATCCTAAGTACTTAAAGATAGTGCTTTTCGGAAGAACTATTCCGTATAACATTATATCCGGAACAGGTCGCAACGGATGCGCAAATAGGCACGTCAAATGCTCCGTCTTTGAACGACTTATTTTAAACCCGTTTCTCTCTAGCGCATTTCTCCATGAATCTAAGGCGTTCTGTAAATCTTCGACGTTATCGCTAAGTATAACTGCGTCGTCAGCGAAGAGAATTGGCGTTACATTTGCTTCGCGCATGCAGTCTTTTAAAAGATAGTCGAATACTACGTTAAAGAGGAAAGGGCTAAGTACGCTTCCTTGATGCACTCCGACATTAACTGCAAATTCTCTCGTTAGTCCAGCAGAGCTTTTAACCGCAGTTTTCACGTTTCCGTACATGTCTTGTATTATTCTAACATACGTTTCCGGTACGTTTTGAGACCTCAGCGCGGCCCATATGAGATCCCTAGGCACTCGATCGAATGCTTTCTCGAGGTCGATAAATACCATGTGTAAATCCTTAGACGAATCTCGGTGCTTTTCCATTATTATTCGTAGGCTTTGGATAGCGTCCACCGTCGATCTTCCTTCAACAAATCCACACTGGCTATTATCGAGCTTTATTATTTGCCGAAGACGTTCGTTTAAGACTCTTTCGACGATTTTCATTGTGTGTGACATAAGCTTGATTGAACGGCAGTTGTTGCATTCTCGAGTGTCGCCTTTTCCTTTGTATAATGGAACCAAGAAGCTACTTCTCCATTGATTCGGCATAGGTTGTCCACATTTTAATTTATTTAAAAGTTTCGATAGCCAAACGCTGCCGATCCCCTCCATCTTCGACCAAAACTCTGATGGAATGCTGTCTGGTCCCGCCGCTTTCCCCGGCTTCATTTTTCCAATTGCTATAGTTATTTCTTCGATTGAAAAGTCCGAAACTTCCTCCTCGAATAGACCAGCTGTCGGCACGATATCACGTGGAAACTGTTTGTTAAGCAACTCCTTGCAGTATTCAAGCCACCGGTCACAAATTTCATTTGTTAATAGGCGACCGTCTGCGTTTTTGATGTATTTCGGCGAGGTTATTTCCATTGAATTTTTTCTCCTCTGTGCAGCGAGCTTAAAATTATTTGGCATTTTAGTACTGTACGACGTTTGAACTTCTTGGATAGCTTGTCTTCTATCCGCCGATCGTGAGGATATTTGTTCCAACTCCTGGTACAGGTTTTCCGCTTCTGCCGCTCGAGTTCGAGCCAGGACTTTCTTTGCGATCTTTTTAAGACGCTCGTATTCAAGAGCCAGTCGAGCTTTTTCGATATCGTCGCTCCGATCGCATTTTGTCCACGCTTGGAATGCACTCTTCTTGTCGGCCACAGCTCGTTTGGTTTCGTCATTCCACCACCATGTTTCTTTGCCGACGTGATGGTATTTCGATATAGTCCCCAGATGGGACTTTGCAAGAGTTATGCATTCCTCGTGCATGCTGTTCCACATTTCTTGCGGGCTAAGTGAGTCTGCTATACCATTTATATTTTGAAGTACTTCTTTAGCCAGTGCGATAAATCTTGCGCTTCGTTCCTTCGATAGATTATACCACCGGATTTTTGGCTTTCCAAACGATGCCCGTGTTTTCGGTGGTTCCGCTGTGAAAAATTCTGTAATGAGCAGACGGTGTTGGCTTACTAGCGATTCTCCAAGTATTACTTTACAATCCTTAACACGGTTTCTCATCGACATTTTGCAGAGGTGATAATCTATTTGCGTTTCGTGGCCTCCGCTGCTATAGGTGATAAGATGTCGTTGATGTTTAATAAACATTGTATTTAAGATGGTTAAGCCGTAAGCCCTACACGCTACAAGGATGTCTTCGCCAGCTGAATTTCTGGTTCCAAAGCCTTTACCGCCGTGGCAGTCCTCATAATCAACATTTGTTTCTCCGACGTGGCCATTTAAATCTCCGCCTACGAAGAGCATCTCATCGATAGGTATATTTCTAAGCAAATTACCGAACTCTGACCAAAATCTATCTTTTTCCGATTGGTCGCATCCATTTTGTGGAGCGTACGCGCTAACAATGTTCCACGTTTCATTGTGTATGACGAGTTTTACACTCATTAAGCGGTCGCTTATTTTTGTTTGATCGCATGTTTCCCACAATGGTTAATTTATACGGCTTTTGCAGCAAGCTTTTGACCAAAGGGACAGAGGCAAACCAATTGTCGCATGTGATATTACGACAACTACCACGCACAAGCTTCGATAACTCCTTCACGTAGTATTCACCGAGAGGTACAGCGTTGGTCTCAGTTCCTCTTTCTAATTAAGGCATTCCATTAACCACATACTTTGTACCATAATCACACAGAATGAGTATTTTTATACCATATTTACTTAGCTTGTTGGGAATATACATTCTGAATGGACACCGCCCTCTAAAGCCAAGTAACTGTTCATCTATGGTCAGATGGGCCCCTGGAATGTAATTATGTATGCATTGGTAGATATAGAGATCCTATTCCCAAAAAACGAGTCTTATAACACGACTACGTCTCATGGGTCTTGTAGTCGACCAACAATCTTTATTCTTGCCTCTAATAGTCCTCTGTGGCAAAACTAATATTTTATTAGAGCCCGATGAAGAAGCTTGCCGTTCGACTGTACTTTCTTCTTCCAACGTTTTATTTCCGCGTGGCGGTTAATAGTCTTCTCGGATTTCATCTAAAAAACCATTTTGTATTTCGATCTGGACGTCATCTTCCATTTCGTGGTGTAATACTTCACTATCGGTATCCATACAAGGAAGTTTATCATCGCTTTTCCTCTCGAAGCAGCCAAGAACAACTTCACCCATCTGTGATAATGTACATGCCTCTCCGCCATAGAGCAGGACTGGGATTATTAAGGTCTTATAAGGGGTAACTTTTGTTATTCAAGAGAGGACTTTGGTAGTCAGTTGCCTTCTTAGTCCAAAGAAGCAGCGATTGGCAAGAGTTATTCTTCATGTGATTTCATGCCGGCAACTCAAGACTCAAGATAACAATTACCGTAGTAGATGTCGCAGTGTTTTATCCTCTTTTTGTTCGGCCCAGCCCATTGCATTTCTCAGATGGCGGTAATGTCTGCTTTGTATTCCACGTGCATATCCGAAGCCGTTTGTCCATAATTCGTATGCAGGGGTTGTCAACAGTAGATCCGTCCGTATCCGAGGATTTTGTTGCTTCGTAACTTTTGAATTTTTGTTTCCATGGCCGGGCAGTTACCACGGCTGCAAAAGCCCCAACCTGGAGGGCTAGTTCCATTTTTGATATCTGTAGGACGAGGGGTTACCCGTTCTGGGATGTGAGTGCTACCGTTGGTCCGTTAAGGGCTCTTCCTCAACCATCACCTTTCGAAGACCCCAACATAGTTTCGGAAATCCTTACCGTCCTGACCTAAGGTCGCATTTGTTTCGGGATTAAGTGGAAATCACCGTCGATTCCTTCTGGGGAATTCATCCATTTATAGAGCTGCTGTCTTTGTCTGCTTGTCAGCACTCGTACTTGTAAGTTTAGCCCGTCCAGCCCGGATGGACATTGACCAGGTCTCGGCGATTACCACGTGGAGGTATTATAATCACAATTGATATGTAGAAAATAGTTGTAACACTGAAACTGTTTCTTCCAGTACCCAAATATACTAGCTTTCGTCAAATTTATTTTCTATCACAGTGAATACTTATTCCTATTTCTTTTATATACGCACCCAAACCGCTTAGAGTAAAGTATTACTGAATATAGAATAACACAATAATTAATTACCTTAACTATATATGAGTATACTGTTGCGTGTAAATCACGCATCCTCCACTTTTATACCCCTTTAATTTCTGTTGGTCTTCTTTTTTCTTTTTCTCTTTTTAGTGGAGTTTCTTCTTTTGTTCCCGCGTCATTCCATGATAGTCATGGTGACGTGAAATAAGGCCCGCGTGTGAAATTGAACTAACACCCGTTTGGCCTTACTTCCATTTTAAAAGTGAAATAAAGCCAAGTTTAGAATGGAAGTAAGACCAAATGCATTTAAAATAGTGACTCGATCTCCTTATCCTTAACACTTTCCTCGTTATACAAAGTTATGCGTAACGAGAGATTTTTACTGCATCGCTGATGATCTACTTATGGGGTTGGCTTATGTCGCAGACCGCAGACCGTAGAACATGTCTACATACTGCTCGGCTCTGGATCCATTCAGTGGTTAGCACCAGGCTTTGTTGCGCATCTGCCATCTGAAAAATCCAGGAATTTTTTTTTCGACCTCGTTTTCTTACAGTTGGGGTGACCGTAGTTGATAGGGCCTTTTAACCTGATTTTCTGCAGATCTTCTTTGAACGTGGCAATACCAGCTTATTCTATTCGCCTCAAGCTGTTCGGTTACCGAATTCTTTATATGTAGACTCCCTCTTATGCTCGTAGATCTTTTGCAATCGCGCTAAGTGACTCCACTAGACATCCTTAAATTTTCATTTCCGCTGCCGTCATTTTGTTTTTTAACGCTTCGTACAATGTCCAGCACTGTGAACCGTACATAAGAGCTGGTCTAACAATCGTAGTGTAGAGTTTCCCCTTTAATTTAAGTGGAAATTTTCGGTCGCAAAATATTCCCGAATTTTCCCGCCATTTCATCCAACCCACACTAACTCAGTGGTTTACGTAGTCGTCGCATTTTGCTTTCATGTTAACGATTGATCCTAAGTACTTAAAGATAGTGCTTTTCGGAAAAACTATTCCGTCTGACATTATATCTGGAACAGGTCGCAACGGATGCGTTCTGCAAATCTTCGACGTTATCACTTAGTGTAACTGCGCCATCAGCGAAGAAAATTGGCATTACATTTGCTTCGCGCATGCAGTCTTTTAAAAGACAGTTACTAGATATTTGCGAAAAACAATGGAAGCCTTTCAATAAATGAAAATTGTAAAAATTTGGTTAGAGAAATCTTATTTATAGGATCCTACCTGACAGTTGTCGACATACCCGAAAGGTTCAGGCGCTCACGCAACTTCGTCGCTCTACTAAGGGTATGTCAACAATTGTCAGGCAGGCGTCTATATCTTTTATTTCTCTGAACCAATTCTTACAATCCCCTATATCTACATGGATTTAAAAATAAAACCTTGTATATACCAAACCTCGCACCTATTCCAAATCCAACTCTAATATATACTTTTGATACTCGTATAAACGAGTATGTTCGTATATTGGGCCCCATAAATAATTTTAGTTCAAATCTTGAAATCATTTGCGGCAGAAAGAATAAGGCCACATTTAATATAGTGACAAATTTAGGAACTTTACCTATTGTCATACGTCTACTTAAATGTTTTACTCCTCAACTGTGTAAAATGAAGCAAGGCGGAATGGTCCATTCTCGTAGGACTTTATTTCCAAAATTTTGTAAAATACTAATATTCGTTTTCTTGGCACAGCCCCAGAGTTGTATACCATAAGTCCACACCGGTTTTAGCACCTGCTTATATAAAAGCAGCTCGTTTTCTACGCTTAGCTTGGAATATTTACCAAGTAGCCAGTACATTTCCCTGTAATTAGTTTCTAGTTCTTTTCGTTTCTTTTCCACGTGCGGCTACCATATGAGCTTTGCATCGAGTGTCAAGCCCAAATATTTAGCCTCATTAGCAAACGGAATACAGACCGAGTTTTTGTGGATGGGCAGGTGACTTATTTTTCTGTAAGTAAAGTTTACTTGTGCGGATGTGGTTCCATTGAAAGCGATTCGCCAGATCTTTATCCAATCATATGCCTTATATAGAGCGCTGTTTCGCTATTGATTGTGCAATTGTTTTTCCGACAGCTAAAATAGCAGTGTCTTCGGTAAAGGTGGCAAGAACAGTCCACTCGACTTGTGGTATATCTCTTGTATATAAGAAATACTGGAGTGGACCGAGAACACCTCTCTGGGGTACACCAACCAATATATCTTTAAACTGTGATACTTCATTTTCGTATCTAACACGATCGTATCTATTTTCAATATACTTAGTCAGTATATTCCAAAGTTTCGATGGTAAAATCTGCAGTAATTTTAAATGTAAACATTCGTGCCAAATCTTGCCAAAGGCTTGTGAGACGTCAAGAAATACGCTTGAGCAAATCTTTTTCTTTTGTTTAAGCTTCATTATAATATTCCTTAATTCAGCAAGAGTTGCATTTGCTATTGTAAAGTTATCAGGCACCCTTTCTGATATGCTAGTATAGTGTACTAGTGTTTGCCCCTCAAAGGGCTTAAAAGTTTCTTCTAGATAATCCGCGAAGAGCTCCGCTTCCTCCATATCCTCCTTCGTCCATTCATTGCTATTCATTTTAATTGATGCCGCTGGGGTTTTGGGCCATTTGAAGCCTATAAAGCTAGTTATTGGCTTCTTTTCCTGCCCTCAACTGTCGGCATACGTATTTACTACGCAATTTTTGTGGTTTTTTAGAGTCTCCTTGAGCAGTTTAAAAAGTTTATTTAGACATCTTCTATCCTGTGAAGCTCGAGTAAATTGCCATTTCTTTCGTCCTTTCCTCTTTTCCCTTACCATTTCTTTTATCTCTGGTGAGTAATTTGTGCTATTTTTCGCCATTTTTTGTCGTTGATGAGGTGTGTTGTTCCACGCAGCACATTGAACAATTTCCACAAGGGAGTCAACTTCGATTTCAAGTTCAAGTCCTGATTTGATGTTTAATTCCACGTTATATTCGATTTCTGTCCTGAATCCTTCCCGATTGGTATTTATTCCAGTTAGTCGAAGCGGTACTTGTCCGTGTCACTCATTGTCAGTATGACTGGAGAATGGTCGGAGAAAACATCAAAGTTTTCATCAACTTTTATATAATTGTTAGAGATTCGTTTAAAAACGAAGAAATCGACAAGATCGGATATTTTCATTATGTCTGTCGGCCAAGAAGTCAGCTTACCCGACGAATGGAAGTCACAGTTGTGTTCCACACCGGCTTCAAAGATCAATTTACCTTTTTGGGAAACACACTCTGAACCCCAAAAAGTGTGTTTAGCATTAAAGTCACCGCCAATTATGAAAGTAGATCTAAGCGAAATAAATATATTATTGACAATATATTTTGTGACCTTGCATCGCGGAAGGCCAAAATGGTAACGGAATTGGGTTCGGTTTTTACGCGTACCGCAACTAGTTGCACAGGCTCGAGCACTATTTTCATATCTTCGTTATGCTCGCTCGTCTCTTTTCCTTTCTTTATTTTTTCGGGTAAGTTCGTTTTTTATTAAACCTGTTTTTGATCTTTGTTAAAATAAGTTCATTTACTTCGTTTTGCTATTCAAGTTTCGCGAGTATAATGGAAAATACTTGAGATGCAGTGTCGCCTGATTCCTCGGCCCTTTTAGAACTTAGTTTTGTGGCTTAAGCATATATTAGATTGCCCGATAGTTTACGTGTAACGCTTGGCTCTCTTTCTTCACACATTTTCGCCTTTATGTTTTGAATGACAGAGACATTTAGTTATTCTTTTGTTTCTGTCATTTTATCGAGTCTTTGCTTTTTCCAGGGCACAGTTTTTGCGCATTGACCAACTTATCTCGTCTGTTTTGCAGCTCTCTGGCAACTTCACATCCTCGGAAATTAGCTACATGTTTCCCTTTACAGTTAACACAGATCAGTCGTTCATAGACCTCCGTGGCTTAAATACGTGATTCGGCTTTCTCTCAAGTGGATAAATAAAAACAATTAATAAATAAAAAAGAAAATTGAAAGTGTTCGGTCAAGTGCTTCGGTGGCCCAGTGATAGTGGTCGCGACCGAGAAAACAAGGGGCGCAGGTTCAATCCCCAAAGTAGATGATACTTTTTATTTTTTAAAAATAAGCCAAATACAAATACTGAACTTAAACGATAGTGATAGTGAAGGTTTCGCTATCCAAATAGCGGAACCAATACCTGGCATGATGTCATCCGATGATCAGGCGGTAGAACTACCACTCCATCGGACAACAACAACAACAACAGAAGCGCCTACGAAGAGGAGGAGGAAACTAAAATCAACTCCCAATCCAGTAAAGCGCCCTTCCCTATCAGCTTCATCAGAGATGCTGCCTGGAGGAGTAAGGGAAGAGGTGCCAACGACATCTGCAAGAGCAGCAGCACGGCGAAGGAAACAAGAATCAGAAGACGTATTTCCATATGTGTCTGATGGTGGTGAAGGTCGTTATATGGGAGAAGAGAACAGCTTCGCATCTCTGGCGGCCTCTTATTCAGATGAAGAAGAGGACGAGGTTGAAGCACTAAATACCAACATACGACAGCTTCAGCTAAAAGTGCTTGCCATAAAAGAAAAGCAAATGGCAAGACGAGAAAAGGAGCAGCAACAACAACTCCAGTGCTCGCAGCGGCAGCTTACGGCGAGCGAAACCGCACCGCAACAACAAACACAGAAACATACGATACAACAACCAAAACACAAACAACCAAACCAACAGCAAAAACAGCAACAGAAACAACAACAACAACAACAGCAGAAACAAGAGCAGCAAAAACAACAGCAACCACAGCAGCAGCAGCAACAGCATCAACAACAACAACAAAAGAAGCAGAAACAAAGGGTTCCACCAATAAATACTTTTAAGTTGGAACTACAGGACACGATTGAACTGTGTAAGTCGGCCATATGCTCCAATTTTTTCATTAAGAGGCTTAGTGTAGATAGGCATGCGATCCACTGTAATACAGTGGAGCGCTATAATAAAATAAAGAATTTGTTAAGGGATTCGACGACGGAGTTCTTCTCCTTCACCCCGAAGGGGGAAAAGCTGCAAACTATGCTGCTGAGGGGGTTAGAACCGTCTACTAATCCGGAGGAGCTCCTTGCACTGCTCAAAGAGAAAGAGTGCGACGGTCTTAAATTCGTGGGGGTCAAGCCCTTCACCACAGCCAGAGCCAAAAGGGAGAAATGGAAGCTACCGTTCTTCCTGGTGCAGCTCAGTCCCGAAAGCCGTCTGGATAGTTTAAGGAGTATCAATGTCCTAGACTACCAGGTGGTTCACTGGGAGAAAGTAAAAAGGCACGAAAACATTTTGCAATGTGTTCGCTGCCAAAGGTTCGGGCACGCCGCGTCGAACTGCGAAATGCAGCCTCGATGCGTTAAGTGCGGTAAGAACCACAAGTCTGAAGAATGCGCTCTAGGTAGGGATGGAGCGTCAGAAAAAAGCCAGCTCTCTTGTGTTTTATGTAAGAACACGGGACACACCGCAAACTATCGGGGTTGTCCTAAGTTCCAATACATAAAAAGAGTAAATCTGGCTCGACAGCAAAAGGTGGAAGTTAAGCGTCCACCTGTTCTACCACAAACACCAGCCGTTACTCCCCAGGTTACCTACGCCCAAATGGCGGCAGGTAGGGGAAATACGGCACAGCAAGCGAAGGTTGCTTCTCAGGCCCCAGCGCCTAGAGCACCGGAACCGGCAAATGACATGCTAGCTATCTTGCTCTCTATCCAGGGGCAGATGGCTCAGCTGCAACGTCAAATTACCGAGCAAGCTACGCGGGTAGATCAAATATACGCGCTGCTGCCGAGCCTAACGCACCTTCAGTCGTAATGGGTACGCACATGGCGGAGCAAACCCTGAAGGTCCTTGCAGTGAATGTTAATTCACTGATTAGGATTGAGCGAAGAGCCACACTTTTTAAGTTGCTTAAAGACCAAGCCCCTGATGTGCTTTTGGTTAGCGAAACTAAGCTAACCAAAAGACACAAAATGAGGCACAGAAGGTACAAAATCATGCGAAGAAATCGACCCAACTCCATACAAGGAGGAGGCGTTGCAATCTTCGTAAGAAAAGGTATACGTTTTAAAAGAATATACAGTCGTGAAGTACGTAGGTTTCAGGTGCTAGAAGCATGCATCATGTATATCCCTCTCCGTAGTGGAAAGCGGTTATACATGGTGTCAGTTTATGCATCTAAGGCTACTCAATCCACCCTATTCATCTCAGAGCTCGAGACACTTTTTCGATTTCTGAGACTGGAATTGGAGGAAAACTATTTTATTATCGGCGGAGATTTCAACGCCAAACATAACGATTGGGGAAATAATACACCAAACACTAGAGGGAACCTGCTATTCAATTGGTGGGGTCAGCACAGTGTGATGTACCGACTCGGCCTTAAGGCGACGGATAGTCCGTCGTTTCCTAGACACGGCTCCTATTTGGATCTCCTGCTGTTTGACACACGAATACAACTGACAGGTACGAACCAACAAACTGTAAACTGTCTTCGCACTTTTGTGTATGACAGTGACCATTGCGGTCTTAGTACCGAAATAACCGTTCCGAATGAAAATGCGGAATTGGATGAGTATATTCAAAGGCATTCCTACAACTATAGTAGAGTGCGTTGGACACACTTCTCCAGGACACTGACTAGAGCACTCTCCTTGAATTCGCTCTACCCACCGTCCAACAGAAATCTGTCAAACGAGGACATTGACAGGTATCTAAAACTAATGGACGAGACAATTAAACGGACTATGGACAAAACGATACCTCGGTATCAATACACTGACAACGAAGACTTGTTCCGCAATTCAACTATAGACGCACTGCACCGACATAAAAGTACACTACTCTCAAGACTGAAGACCTTGTACAGACAGTTTACTGACAGACACAACCGGGAGATTTTGACATTAAAGTCGTCGATCAAAAACCTCCAAACATTAATAAAAGAAAATTACAGAGCTTCTGTAAGTTTGTATTGGAACAACAAAATTCAGGCTGTAAACACCAGCAACCCGAATATGTTCCCGCAAATAAATAAAATATTTCGGAGGAAAGATCAAAACGACCTTTCATGTCTAAAAATCGCCCGAACGACTGACAACGAACGCATACTCTCAACAGCAGGCATAGATCCAAATGAAGCTGTTGATGATGACAACTTCTTTGTGATCGAAGATCTGCAGGAGAAGGTCGAGGCTATAGGAGCGACTTTCCAGGAAGTGTACAAGACAAATGACATCATTGGTCCCAACCACGACCTGGAAAATCGAGTCCTTGTGCACAATTTCTACCTTCGAAATGAAATAGTGAACTGGCGAATCGAGAACTCGGGTCTTACCCAGTTCAGTGACGAGAACATGGCAAATAATGTCATCGCCAATGAAAGGGAACAACCCCCGTTCATTTCGAAGGAAGAGCTTCAAACGATCTTCGACACAATAAGAAGTAAGAAATCAGTGGGAACCGATGGAATACCGAACATTGTGCTTCGACATCTCCCACTAGAAGCGGTGGACATTTATACCACCCTGTTTAACAATGCAATGAATAAAGCACATTATCCAGCGCATTGGAAAACTGCGGTGGTACATCCCATCCCCAAAAGGGATAAAGACACCTCCAATCCGGCGAATCTCCGGTCGATCAGTCTCCTTCCAAACATCAGTAAGGTTTTCGAAAAAGTCATCAATAGAGCCCTGACTAAGTGGGTTGAGGACAGAAATATAGTTCCGGATAACCAATTCGGTTTCAAGGCGGGGCATGACGTTATTCATGCCGCGTCTAAACTGGTTTCTGATATCCAATGGAACAAAGCCAAGAAACAGTGCACGGGTGCCTGCCTGATTGATTTGGAGAAGGCTTTCGATACCGTATGGTTAGAGGGACTTTTCTACAAGTTGACCAGACTGGGCATTAGTAAACCACTGCTGTATATTCTTTTCAATATGCTCACAGATAGACAGTTCATCGTGAAAAATGGCGATGTGACTTCTACTGGTACACTCAACATTAAAAACGGTCTGCAACAAGGTGCGGTCAATTCGCCAATCCTTTTCAACATTTACACAAGTGATCTGATAGGTTCACTTCACCATGCCATAGCGTACGCAGACGATTTAATCGCGTACAGATCAGGTCCAAAGATTGAGGTTATAAACATTCTTTTGCAACGTGACTTCGATAAAATTAAACAATATTGCGACGACTGGAAGTTGAAGATCAACTTTCAGAAGTCGGAAACCATTCTGTTTAGGACGCCTTTGTCTGGGGCCTCTGCGGATACCAGAAAGAATTGGCGAAAGTTTCAGATCGTGGGACAACACGGGCAGCCACTTGTTTGTCGTAATGTAGTCAGATACCTTGGGATCTGGCTAGATCAATATCTGTATTTTAACAAACATATAGATGTTGCTCTGGCCAGAGCCAGAGGTGCTTTTGCCCTTACAAAGAGACTGTTTTATAGCAGGCAGCTCGATGCGAGGGTAAAGGTGATCTGCTACATGGCCCTTATTCGGCCTATGCTTACATTTGGTTGTCCCGTGTGGTTCAACGTGAGAGCAAGTCTTTTGGAAAAGATTCGGGTGTTTGAGAGGGCTTGCCTTAGGGCTTGTCTTCGCTTATACAGAACACCAGAGTCGGAGTACATAAAATTCTATCCTAATGAGGCCTTGTACAATAGGGCGAACCTAATACGAGTGGACAATTTTGTTATTAAGTTAATTCGAAGGCACATTGCAAGAGCAATGACCTCGTCGAACAACCTGATCTCTGGGGCTTACTACCCCAATTATATGTATCACGAGAGAGTTCGCTTTGACGGCTTTATTCCTCCAGAAGCGTTCCTCTACCTCGACAAACAAGGTCTGATCCAGGATAGATTAGCGGTGCCGTTAATCTTCCACGTCGCTCGAACAGCTGCGGACAGGCGACTCAACTACGACAGAGACGTCGCACACGGCAGTGCGGAGCGTCTCCGGTTTAGCAGGGCGGCAGGGAGTCGCGACATGAGGGATGTTGCTCGGCAGCACCAACAATTTTGGTGGCTTGCAGAAGAAGGGGAAGCTCCATTGTCGAATCTCTCCAATACTAGATAGCTTCGTTAGGAAGCAGAGCGGGTCTGCCTATCATTTAGTCATGGCCGTCTTACATAGATTTAAGTAGGATTAAGGTAGATTTAAGAACAAAAATTATAAAAACAAAAAAAAATAAAAAAACAAAAAAATAAAAAAAAAATATTAAAAATTATAAAAACTGAAAAAAAAAAATAAAAAAAAAAACAAAAAAAAAATTAAAAAACAACAGAGATGGGTAACATCTTCTAATAAAAGTGGTAATCCACACAAAAAAAAAAGAAATAGTACTTGAATAATACATTAAGTTAGCTTAAGTAGGTTAAGTAGATTAAGATTTATTTTAGGTAGCTTTTAGAGTTTAGTCTTAAGTTTTATGTTATAACAAAAAAAAATGTAAATTCACTAAGTTTTTTTAAATTAACAAATATGTTTTCTTAGTTTTAATTATATCCAATGTAAAAAATAAAAAATAAAATTCTGAACGATAAGTCGAAAGACAAAATTTAATTGTTAGGTTCAACTTAGAGTGTCCGCATGGGGCCAGTAAGTTAGAATAAGATAGTTTTCTAAGTAATTTAAGCTAATTTTTAAGCGTTTTTTTGTCTAGCGGAAAAAAAAAAAAAAAAAAGTTAACACAGATCGCAGAGGTTTGTCTCTCAATCCTTTGAGAGATGAGTTCTTGCGCATTTGATGCAACGCGGTTCTTTTTGGTAATACGCTTGTGTGTGGTTAAATCCCTGGCAACGTTTGCACTGCGGAATTTATTTTGTATTTTTATGCAAAGGCTCAATTTTAGTGACGATATTGAGGATTGCTTTTATTTCGTATATATTTTGGATATTTTCTGTTGTTTTCAAATGTTAGCATGAAAAGACGAAGGCCATGTTTTACCATTACTTCCTTCCCTTCTAATGTGCTGTTTTTACGCTTTTCAATGTTTACTGCGTCAACGATTTGTTTCTGCGCGATGTTTCTGTGTAGTCAGAACGCGGCAACGTCTTCATAATGTTTTGCAGTTTTTTGAAATCTGCAATCCCAGTTACGTGATTTGGCGGAGGTGGTCGTCGTTTATTTCTCTGGTTTAAAACTGGAACAGTTTAACAAATAAGTCTTTTAGACAAATAGGTCTTTTAGACTTATCTCCGGTCATTTCTCGTTGAGTGATCTTTTTGGGAATTTAACCGAATTTTTGTTTTTTTCCATGACTTTTTTGCGAAATCCAATCGACTATGCGTAATAAGACTGTTACGTAAATTTTTTTGTCCGATTCAACAGACACTTTTTCGTTTTCGGTGGCAACGTCATAGATCTTGTCTTTAGCTTTCAGTTTTTCCAACTCTTTTCTAACCTGCTCGCAGATCGCTTCCATTTTGGTTAGCCTGGATCGAAGTTCAATATTTTCATTCTTAAGGCTATTTTCTATTGCTGTAGTCCATTGTTCATGGGCCGACGCTTTCGGTGTAGTTGGACTTCTTATCAATATTTCCTTTGTACGAGATATAGGTGGAGGAGATCTCGAGACCCGCTAATCCTTTTCGAACGCGTTTATAAGATGCAATAATTTGCTCACCCCAGAATCCAAAGAGCCGACCTCTAAAGAGCGTAGATTTTCCAGCAAAGCTAGTCTACCACTTGAGGTATTATTACCTTTTGTTTTGCTCAATGCGTTTGTTTTTTATACTCCACGCGCTCGGTATACAGAGGGTGGATTTAAGTCGCCTTTTAAGACAGGCATGCCTACCTTAGGTATATTCTAACCGCTACCCGAAAGGGGGAGGGGGAAACTCTGGATGTGATTCGCTTTGTCAGCTGTTAGAGAGCTGAATTGGCAGAACCCCATGTTTGTGTGTGTGTACGAATGAGTGTGTGAGTAGCGATTAGGCGTCGTACTGGCTCTTGCCAAGGAAAAATGAACAAGATACTAGAACGAAAAAAAGAACAAGAACGAAACCACGATAAAGGTGGATCCAGCCGATTGCCACTATTGAATCTGTCCACTCATATACCTTAATATTCTATAGCCCAAGTACCTACCTTACATGAGTCATCAACCGTGCCACTAGCGCATTGGCACACAACTCCAGCAATAAAATTGGCTTAATGGAAGCCACTCTGGTTTTCGCAGTGATAAGTCGAACAGTAATGAGACCACTGGAGCTAACTGTTCTTGCGTAGACAACGGCTGCACATGCGTCTTAGGATGCACTCGCGAAACCGTGAAGATCTAGAACCGCACTTGGTTTGCCAGTGCTCAACCACCTTGGCACCTTGATAGCTGCAAGACTGCAAAGGTTTTCGCGATACTGAAGCCATCTTTGCTTTACAACTTCTGGGACTGCTTCATTCCAGTCGACCTTCGCTTCCCAAAGACGTTGGAATATGATTTTGGCAAACCTAACGGGTCAAACAACTTTGCAGCATCTGGAGGTAGAAGGCGTTTAGGTAGATTTCGTGTATCTAAGTTGTGAACCTGGACGCTGTATGTGAAGGCATCAGAAGATGGTTGCCACTGAAGTCCCAATGCTTTGACGATTAAAGAATCATAATGACCCCAAGTTGGCTTTAATTTACGCTGTTCAGCACGGATGGAGCAAAAGACAAGCGCAGGGTTCGAAGACCATTTTCTAAGGTGAAAACCACCTGGTAGCAGCATGCGATAGGCCAGGGACTGTAAGTGTTGCAGGTCCGATTCATAGTAACAGCCGGTTAAAAGGTCATCCATGTAGAAATCGCGACGAATGATTCTAGCAGCTGTAGGAAAATCGCGTTCTTCATAAAGAGCTGTTTATTGCAAGGCTTTGACAGCCAGGTGAGAAGCTGAAGTGACGACATATGTCATCGTCAGTAGACGAAAATCCTTGATTGGAGCTGCAGTTGTTGGGCGCCAGATGATGCGTTGGAAGTCGATGTGCGATTCGTCGACTCATATCTGACGGTACATTTTTGCTATGTCAGTAGTCATAGCAAAGCGGTGGGTTCTTAAATGAAGCAACGTGGGAAAGAAAAAGAGTAAATCCGGATCTCGTTTTTGATGAAGCGTTGAGTACTACACTGAGCTTAGTTGTACTGCTGGATTCTTATATGACTGCACTGTGAGGCATGTAGAAGTGCTCTCCCTGACTTGTGTCAGCGATTTCTTCCATGTGAACCAAGTTGATGAACTCCTGCATGAACTCGGCGTACTGTAAGTGGAGCCGCGGATCCTTGGAAAACACTTTCTCTATACGATTTAAAGCTTGAAGGGCTGCTCGGTGTGATCTCCAAAGTGGTAGGTCTGCTTTAAAAGGAAGTTTAACTACGTAGCGTCCATCGGATTGTCGAGACTGTGTATAAATAAAAATTTCCTCAGATATGAGCTGTCATCGGTAAGATGCGTTAATTCTGGGAGTTCTTCCATATGCAAAAACCTTGATATAGATTTCGATAAAGATGAATCCCAGTGGGAGGCGATGCTGGTAGAAAACGCCAATACTGTGTGCGGCTTGACCACTTTTCCTAATGGCACCCATCCAAGTACTGATTGCTGTGCAATGGGAGTACCTTGAGGGCCTCGGACCAACCCATCTAGAAGCAATTGTCCAAAGTCATCACAGCCTAGAAGGATGTTAACAGCTGCTGGTATGTTGAAATTTGGATCAGCTAATTTGAGTTCATTGATATGCGGCCACTATATTTTGTGCATGCGATCAAGAGGTAGGCTGCTGGTTATCCTCGGCAATATATTCCCATGAATACCCTCCGTGAAGCTGTTGTCGAGCGAAGACAAAGAAAGCTGTACAGTATCTCTTGAGCGTCCAGCGGCTGTTGCACCTATTCCCTCAATTGGTAGTTTTGAAGGCACGATTCTAAGTTGTAGCCTTTCGACTAATGCTTGCAAACTAAAAGAGACATGAGAAGCATTATCAAAAAGAATTGTTACCGCTTGACACAGTCCAGATATGTCCTTCACTGTAGGGATTGCAGTTCACAAGAGTTCTTACTTGCACGTATACGAACTAGAGTTTAAAAATGTAGCGAGACCAAATGCATTTAGCACTCACGCGCAAGACAGTGGTATGAATTTCGCAACGGCAAAAGAAATGAACTGTTTTTTGTCTTGCAATGCACACAATCCAGACGGTGGGGTGATTTTTACAAGGGCGACAGGGATGAAATATTTTTACTTTTTGCAACGCACACGCGATCCAGATGGTGGTGTGATTTTTACAACAGCGACAGGGATGAAATGTTTTTTGTTTTTGCAATGCACACACTAAGAGTTATGATCGCTGGTCTTACACAGTAGCGGTGATTATGTATTGAGAACATAAGCAGCTGACACTGATATCAGTTGCTCGGTAGCAGATGCAAATACGTACTTTGTATGTATGTAATTATTATGCTCTCATGATATTGTATTTTAAACAATTATTGGGAACGAAAGGACCAAAATGTTCGCTCAACGAACAAATAGCAAGAAACAAAGAAAAGAAATTGAACGCGCTTATTCAAACTGACAAAACAGCGGAAAGGGTGAAGGTAGAATTGAGCCATTTAAACAAAAATACTGTACTCAATGTCAAAATTTATGACTTTGGAAATCTTCGTTTGACTACACTTCCTTAAACCAACGAATATAATAATGAATTTGTTCTGTAAGAGTATATTTAGAATCAACTTATCAATAAAGCACATTTGAAACAATTCAAAGTAAAGGTGTTTGCTTTTAGAATTAATATCCGAAGGCAGTAAAACCAGTAAAACCCAAAGTTATACGAGTACATCACATTGTTACTTCCTGGCATCTACCTATTTAACGACCTAGATGACCAGATGCCAAGAGATTAAATCTGGCAAAGACAGAATTTCAGATACGCAACACTTGGATAACTGCTGACCACATTCGTCACCCACTTGTTGTCAATTGCATATGGTAGCAAAAAAGAACCCGATGACTGAAAAACTTGCTGTGATCATTGTGCAATAAATTTTGTATCTGTTCTGGATCTATATTTTCACAGTTTTTCTGAAAAGTTTTTCCGCAAGGCACTTTCCACAACTGATTTTCAACCCGATTTTCATGCGTGTTACTTACTCATTGCGTACCTGAACACATGTATGCACATATATTAATATGTATTGTAAAATTGAATAATTCAATGTCACTATTTTATGAAGTACCTAACTATGTTCAACACCTATACATTTAATTCGCAAATACAACGGCAGTACTCACATCCCAGAACGGGTTACTAGATTCCGGTCCAACCGAAGGTATAACAAAAAATGGAACTGCCCCTCCGGTTGGGTGTTGTGCCGTCAGGGTAACCGCCCGGCCATGAAAAGAATATAAAAGTTACGAAGCAACAATAAGCCTCCGATGCGGACGGATCTACTGTTGACAACCCATGCAAACGAATTAAAAGAACGCACAAAAAGAATACGAAAAACTGCGCGCCCCTACAGAGGAGAAAGATAACGATACCAAAGTTGCTTTCTATGAGCTCTTGAACAAGACCTACGAGCAATGCAATAGCTATGACATTAAAATTATTGTCCTTTGCGATTTTAATGCAAAGCTCTGAAGAGAGGGCATCTTTAGTAGCACGGATAACGGATTCAGGCTAATCGAATTTGCGGCTGGGAGAGCATTGTCATAGCTAGCACGCGGTTTCTACATGTCGATATTCACAATGTTACTTGGAGAACTCCTGATCAATCAAACGTCAACCAGATTGACCACAATGCGATCGACGCTAGACACTCCTCCAGTATTATGGATGTCCGAATGTTCTGAGGAGCCAACTTCGACTCCGACCATTACATTGTTGTAGCTAAGGTGTGGCTGCAGATATCCCGAACAACGCCTAGATAAGCTAGTACTGTGAAGAATTTCGACGTCAGACGGCTACAATCACAAGAGATCGCCAAATCCTTTTTTGATCGAGTCTCCCTTAATCTCTTAAGAGGCCCCTTGCTTCGAGCAAAAAGACATCAGAGACGCCGCAACTGATGTACTGACTTTCACTCGAGCACCACAACGAAACCCCTGGGTTGATGGCGAATACCGGCTAGCAGATCCAGCTAAGAAAAGGGCACGCAATGTGGCACTGCACAAACGACTGTAGCTGCTCACGAGCTCTATGAGCAGAAGGGGAGAGACGAACACCGGCTTCTCAGGAAGAAAAAGAAAGAGCATGAGAAGCACGCGGTGGAGGAAATGGAGAGATGCTATTCCAGGAATAAGATTCGCAAGTTATACCACAAGGTAAAAAAAAAATGCCCCAAACCGAAGCCTGTAGAGACTAACAAGGAAACGTCGTAGTAGGTTTTTGGAAAGATCATTTCTGTATCATTTCTGCATTCTGTAACGGCAGAATGAACCTTTTAACCTGGACGATGAAAACCAACAATCACGTTAACCCGATCTGGTTGAAGTCACCGGGGCATTTGCAAATATTGAGACGGAAACGGCGAAAATGGGTTTAGCGATCAATGAGGGCAATACTAAGTATATGCTGTCAAGCAAAAAGGACACTGATAACCGTCGTGTCGGACAGGACATACCTTTGGGTCAGTAAGGACTTTGTCTACATAGGCGCCGCTATGAATTTAGACAACGACAACAGCTGAGATCAAATGAAGAATAGCTATATCCAATCGCTGCTTCTTTAGGCTAAGAAGGCAATTGACTAGAAAAGCCCTCTCCTGAACAACTAAAGTTAACCTATATAAGACCTTAATTATCCCAGTTCTGCTCTATGGCGCAAATGCATGGACATTATCAGCGACATAGACCTTGCCAGAAGAGTGAAGATCCAACGACTAAGATGGCTAGGTCATGAAGAGCGGATGAATACCAATGTTCCGGACAGAAATGTCTTCGAATCCACCCCCGAGGGACAGCGCAGTAGGGGGAAGACCGACACTCAGGTGGAGCACGTAAGTTGAAGGGGACCTCAGCCAACTTAGCACGCGGAAGCAACTTACAAAAGCCAATATTATTCGACTTAACGAATAATAAATAGAACAATATTCAAAACTGATCAATCATTTAATTTAATGCTAAGGAATGGTGTTTTTTTTTTTTAATTTTTTGTTTTTTTTAAATTTACGCGTGCACAAGAGATGTTGTGTACCCTTACAGTGTTTGCAATAGCGCTGGCGAAGGAAATTTAGGGAGGGAGAAAGAGGGGTTCCGATGTACATTGATCTTAAATGTCTGAATATTGTAATGGCTAGGAAATAAAGAGCTCGGCAACGCATTCCATATGCTAGTTGTTCGGCTTAGGAAAGAATCACGATAGTTCAGGGTACGTCTGAAAGTGGACTTGAAGGTGTATTGATGAGCATTCATAGCGAGACGGGTATTACGGTTGGAGGTTTGGAGGAGAGGAATGGTACTGGCAGTTTCTGTGGAGCACTGGTGTTGAAAATAGCGATAGAACAAGGCGGGGCGGGAGACCTTACGTCGGTGGTCGAGTGTGTCCATGGCCTATCTTCTTGACACTCGTTTGTGTTGCTCATGTTGTCACTTTTGTCACATCTGAGTGGGGACTACGGTTTATCGCCGAGTCCGAACGGCACTCCTTAGAAGCTTTTTCGTAGGCAATTTTACTTTTGGGAGTTTGCCATTGCCCGCCGGAAGGGAGATGTCGATTTGAAAAATTGTTGGTGACCCAGCCAGGAATCGAACCCAGACTTTCTGCGTGATAGTCCAATGAGCTAACTATCGCACCGTCGCCATCGCCAGATCAGGGGGGGTAAAAAATTTCTTACATCGCTTAAAGGAACCTAGACATTTCGCTTCATCTTTGGCGACTTCGAAAATGTAGATTGTGATGACACACATACCGAGAATGGAAAGTTTTTCGGTTTCGACGATGCAAGCGCCATTCATGGATAACGGCTGGGTATTTGAAGCGACAACAAACTGCATTGTGCTTCGGAAGAATTAAATTCCACTCTGTTGATAATTCCTCAATTGGTTATGCTGTTGATATCAAAATTGAATGAGCTAAATATACTCTGCCGTTCCCGTTCTACAGCCGAAGAGCAGGGACGTGAGTCCGAAAACGAATCCGAAAAGCAGAGAGTACTGTCCGCAGCAAAGGAGTAAAATGGATTTAAGTAGCACACAAGAGATCATTGGTGAAAAGAAGAGTGTCGGAGACAGAACAGAGCCCTTAGATACACCAGCATTTATTTTGTGAATATGAGACTTGAAACCATCCAAGACAACTTGAATTGAACGTTCCGAAAGGTAATTTGTAATCAATTGTAGAAGAGGGTCGTCGATCCCAATTGCACGCATTTTCGACAAAATAGCCTGAAGCCAATCTCTGTGAAATGCCTTAGAAATATCAAGTGCACTTCGGTTCCTCTTTTCAGGGAGACATGCCATCAAATCATGAGTGGACCTATTGGTACGAGAACCGTACTGCCGGTCATTAAGAAATTTTCGTGCTTCGAGATATTTCATGAGCTTGCGATTTATCAGCGTTTCAATGACCTTAGAAAGAAGGAACGTAAGTGCAATGGGTCAGTAAGAGGAGAGAGAAGAAGATTCGCCTTTTTTAGGGACGGGCTGGACAAATGTTGTTTTCCATCTGCTCGGAAAGGGTCCTTAGGAGTAGGATTGATCGAAAATCCTACGCAGGGGCTTTGCCAGTGGTTAAGAACACCTCTTCAGAAGGAGGGGAGATATACCATCTAGACCAGCAGATTTGTGAATGTTAAGACCTTGAAGTACTCTTGCTATTCCCCGAGTGCGAAAGTGAATTCGTGCCATTGAAGATTCGACGCACTCAAGTGTAGACGGAGACAAATTACAATCTGGAAGCGTTAAGCTGGCTGCAACGTGTGCAGCAAGCAGTCTAAAGAGCTGACAGCTGGAATATCATTGTGAATGAGCGTTATTAGATAGGATGAGGCAGAATTTCCAATGTTTATGACGAACGACCAAAAATTGTTACTACCTTTGGGACGTTGTAGTATACCTTGCCTCCGTGTTTGGTGGTATAGAAATTTCACACGCTTAAGAAAGACGTTGCGGTCATTCCTGGCTCGTTTGAATTTTTTCCGGTTTTCCTCCGTCGGGTTGGTCTTATACGACCGAAAAACACTTCTCTCAACCTGACATAATCTTTACAGCTCGAGTCGTACCACGCCTTTACTCTTTATCTGGTGAGAGATATAGGATCTCATTCCAAAGGGTATGATGTCTGTGATCATATGACGCAAAGGTCCGACGAACGTAGAGGTGAGAGCACATCAACAGTGTACTTATCAGTGTGAGAGGTTAAAATTAAGTCCAGGGTATTGGCGGTATCAACTATCAACGTTTGGGATTCGCGTGGGCTCACTTACAAGCTGGGTGAAGTTGTTTTTCGCAGCTAAGATCTCAACACATCGTCCCTCGTGTGTTGTCTGCCCAGAATGTCGAAGCCACCCAGAATTGTGTATATTGAAATTGCCCATAATAACGATTTCAGTGTGAGGATACAGAGATACAGGGATACAGGGATATGGAATCAGACAGCGCTTGCCGAATCATATTGTTGTAGGTGATATGCCCTTATAACATAGTGCACCCACAAAATAGCCACTCACAACCTGCCATCCATTGGTTTTCACATATATTTAGTCACTGTTTAGTCAAAGTCGGTGTTGGTTGTCGTTTTTGCTTGACAGCATATACTTGGCCTTGCTCTCATTGACCGCTAAACTCATTTTCGCCGCTTCCATCTCAATACTTGCAAAAGCTCCACTGACATCACGCTGTAATTGGACGGAATATTGAAAGATTGTGCCTCTTGTATTTGCGCGTGAGTTTTGTACTATTCTTTCAAGAATTATGTTAAAGAAACCACATGACAGCGCATCGCCTTGTCTAAATCCTTCTTTGACATCAAATGTCTTAATGAGGTGTTAACCGACTTTGATGGAGCAGCGTACATACTCCACCATCATCCTGCACAAACGAACGAGATTTGGAGGTATGCCAAAACTAGATATTGCTCTGTATAACCCGTCTTTTTAGATGCTGTCATACGCGGCCTTAAAATCGATAAATAGACGGGGTGTATAGATCTGAGGCTCATGAATTTTCTCCAACATCCGCCTTAGTGTGAATATTTGGTTGATGGTGGACTTTCCTGGCCTGAAGCCACGCTGACATGGATCTATCAGATCGTTGACGAACGACTTCAGGCGTTCACACAATAGATAAGATCCTGTACGCGATTTTAAGAAGACTGATACCTCTGTATTTGGCGCAGCTTACAAGGTCTCCTTTCTAAAGAATTGGACAAACAATGTTGAGATTCCATTCATCGGGCATACTTTCGTCCGACCATATTTAAGAAATGAGTTGGTGTATGCTCCTTACCAAGTCATCGCCTGGCGCTTTAAAGAGCTCGGCGGTTGGGCCGTCTGCTCCAGCAGCTTCATTGGAACCCGACTTAAATATTTCTCTCTTCACTTCATCCAGGTCGGGTGGACGGAATTGTTGGTCATAATAGTCCTGGTTGAAATGTTCATTCTGCCTGACAGCGGTTTCCGTTTCGTCGTCGCCGTTATACAGACTACAGAAGTAATCTTTCCAGATGCTCAGCATCGACTGCGACACTTCTACGATGTTTCCTTGTTTTCCTCTACAGGCTTCGTTTCGGGGTTTGTGTCCGTGTTATGTTTTTTTCACCATTTGTTAAAACATCCGAATCTGATTCCCGTAGTAGCATCTCTCAATTTCCTCGACTGCGCGCTTCTCATGCTCTTTCGTTTTCCTGCTGAGACGCAGGTGTTCATTTCTCCTTTATTTAGACATCTTTAAACTTTTTTTCGGTGCCGTCGTTGAACCAGGGGTTTCGTTGTGGTGAACGAGTGAATATTGAAATGGGGGAACCGCATGCTAGCTACGACAATGTTTCGTCCCGCCGCAAAATCAATAATCCTGAATCCGTTATCGGAGGTGGTATCGTGCACCCTATATCTTCGAACAGTGCTAACAATGATGCCTTCTCTTTAATTTAATCAATCAATTAAATAGACATAATAATTTCTTTTCTTGTTTTAATGGTAAACATTCTCCGCCACCTTGCACAAAGTTCGCAAGAATTGTAGCATTGTTTTAAATTGATTATCGGCACCTTCTAACCTCTCTTGCAGTTCGGATGCATTAAAATAAACAAAAACATTAAAATGTTCCATAACAGACACATAAGTAAAAGTGCTTTGAAAAATGAGATGTTTGTTGTTGACATTATTTATCCAATATGATCAATGGACAGCTGCCATTGTTTATGTTTTGCTGTTGTTGTGTAGTGTGGTGTTAATTCAAGCGGCTGTGTCGAGCAGTAACAGCCGTAAATATTTTTCTAATTCGAGTGTTTGGTTCTAGTTAAATTATTAAATTTGTGTGTTTTTAGGTATTTTATTATTATATTATGTTTCATTTTCATTCATTTCAATTTTTAATTGGTGCGAACATTAAGATTCCACCTTTTTGGTACTTAGGTTAAAAATAATTATTAGATACGAGTATAAAATTAAGATTCAAATTAAAGTACAACATTACTATTGTAAACATAGTAACAAAGTAAATTATTTAGAGGGATTGTGGCCAAAGAAAGGTATAAAGTAAGAGATTGGGAAAAGTGGGAAGAAAAAAGGGAAGTGTGGTTGGAAGAAGAAGAGAAGTATGACATGAATGCGATATTAGATTAAAGGTTAACTCTCTTTCTCATTCTTGTACCTTCCTTGGGTCTTTGTTTTGAGTGGGAAGACCGAGCTCTGGCGTAGGTGGAGGGCAGCCATGGTTTCATCAGCCATTGGCCCACCGACCACGGACCTCGGAAGGAACCCACATAGGTCAAGGGCTAGATTACCCTCAGAGGAGGAACGAGATGGTTCTGTCGGTGAAGCCCTAAGGAAGGGAGACTCACGACCAACCAGTAACCCACCGTTGTCGCAGCCCACAAGTTAGACGGGAGACTCGCAACGGGCAGCATCATACAGGACATCTGAAAGTCGTCGACGGGTGGGGATGGAGGGTCCTTTATAGGACACCCCAACACGATGATGACGAGTGGGGGATGACGATCCCCGGAGCTTATACTCCAAGGAAAGCCTAAGACACAAAGGCTTGAGGAGTTCCACATCCTGCAACCGATGTGGTCACAAATACCAGCATCACATCACGCACTCGATGTTGATGCAGCTAGCAAAGCCAACTCTCAATGGGTGAAGAGATGACGATCTCTTATTACCATATCCCAACGAGGGAGCTACGGAGGAGCAACGGTGGTGTGCAGGCGGGCGGCCAGTACAATAAGGCACATCCCAACGACGAATCAACTTTCAAAGTTTGGTTCGTTGGGTGAAGGGACGACAACCCCTTTGAAGCCAGCACCCCACCGATAGAGCACCAAAGGAGCAGCAGAGTCAAATTAATGTGTGTGTGAGTGGGTGTGAGAATGCGTGTTAGAGTCTGGCGAGAGTTTGTGGAAGAAAAAAAGAACTGGAAGGCACTTTTGTGACGACCAGCACTATTGAGCGTCAGAACAGAGTTATTTGCGATTTTGTTATTATGAATTGCGAGAAGCAATTTTTCCTTTTTGTAAAAGTTGACAAAAAGTAGAGTAGAGTCTTTTTAAACGCGAGTTCTTTGTGAACAAGTAAAAGACAAAAAGAGAAGAGGAAAAGGAGAAAGGACGAGGAAAGATGGCTTAAGGAACAGGAGCAGCAGGACAAAGGGATTAAAAGGACTGTGTCAGAAACAGAAAGGGGCATCGAACCGTCAAAAAGCTAAGTATAGTGAATAAAGTGCAGTGCAGTTTCGAGAATCGTTTTTCTTAAAGCTGAAACATACGACTCCGGTAAGTAAGTATTGTGTAGCGAAAATAGACTGCGTAGCTTTGAAATTCGTTTTTTTTTAAATTGAAAAGTGAGACTCCGGTGGGCCGCGAGTGTGCAAAAAGACGAAACACGCGACACGATAGTTTATTTTTTTCGTGCTTTCGGGACTGTGAAGTAGCGAGTCACTCTACCGACGAGTGTTCCGCTAATTACCAATTTTAATAAATCGTTGGGCTCAAACGGAGCCATTATAACGTTGTTGAAAGCCCTGCTTGTTTTATTTCTTCATATTGTATTGGTTTCTCTTTGGAAGACTTTGCTTCTTTTCTTAATTCAGTCTTTCGGTTTTTTTTCTCTTATAGTTAAAGTTTACGCGAAATTCCTGTATATTCATATAGGTTGTTTAAGTTACCCAGGTCTAGCTGCCATCAAGGCGCTACTTGGCAGGTGAACGAACCCACATTTAGTGGGGATTCCAAAGTTTTGATTCGGGAAAAATTTGACAGTCGTCGGAAATTCAATCATAACAGAGGAGCTTTAAAATAACTGCACGCACTTATCCAGGTTTATAAGAGCGGTGGCGTATTGCTTTCGATTTCTGCGAAACACCAAAACAAAGAGAGAATCAAGAAAGTCAGGTCCGCTCGATCCCAAAGAACTCCAAGTGCCATAAAAACTATACGGAAGGACATGTTTCCAGGAAGTCTACAGACTATTACGCGAAATTACAAAAAGCACTAATACCATACCACACAAAACATCCAATCATTCTCAAACCAAATCACCCATTCACAACTTTAATCAAGAAAAATGCCCACGATTTAGCATGGAGGTCTTCAACAAGCAATGAATTGTATCCGTTCAAGGAACTGGATACTCAATATAAAGAGGAGCGTCAAAAATCATATCCATCGCGGTCATATGTTTCCAGTTTAAGGTCAAGCCGATGCAGGAAATCATGGGAAGCTTACCAGCATCGCGGTTGCCCATTCAGCAACGCCGGCGTCGACAATGCAGGACCAGTTGGAGTGAAGACGTGGAAAGTAAGCGGAGCAAAAATACTCAAGGATTACTTCGCCATCTTCATTTGCCTGACTATTAAGGCCATTCACCTGGAACTCGTCTCTGACATGAAGACACAAGCTTTTCTAGCAGCCTTTCGCCAGTTTACTGCGGTATCTGCTCCCTAATCTTCAGCGATTGCGGGACCAATTTTATAGGAGTGAATGCCGAACTTCAGCGAATGATGAAAATTGCCGCCCACGATTGGAAAATAGCGCTGAAACCTCAGCGAATTCAGGCCCAGAATGGAATTTTAAACAGCGAATGGTACATTAAAACGACCAATAACAAAGATTTACTACCTACCATCGAATAACGCCAGCGAAAACAACACTACATAATCAATCAAGATACTACAACACAACTAACCAAAATCAAAACAAAATAATCAAAAAGTAATTAATCAATTTCCACAAACAGAAAACTTGCAAATGTCGATGGCATTTCAAAATAAAAATCACTCAATTTAAAAAAGCCATAAATCGCACTCACAACAATTCACTAAAACTTTATCACTCAACACACCACATGCAGTCCATTCATCCCACTCACAACAAATTCCACATATACTCCTCAAAGCATTCCAAAAATTTAAGACCTTACTTACAAACACACAGTCCATTCATCCCATTCAAAACACAAATCATACATATCTGTCAAGCATAACAAATAATTGCATTCAAACGAAATGCACTTTAGAAAACAATAACTTACGCATATTCATAATATGTTAAACGAAAGAAAAAACAAAAAAACACTGTGGCGCTGGCAGCCCGGTATGGGCCATGGCCTAACTTCCTGACACTCATTTGTGTTGCTCATGTTGTTATTTTTGTCACATCTGAGCGAGGCCTACGGTTTATCGCCGAGTCCGAACGGCACTCCTTAGAAGCTTTTTCGTTGGCAATTTTACTTTCGGGAGTTTGCCATTGCCTGCCGAAAGGGTGATGGCGATGTGATAAATTGTTGGTGACTCAGGCAGGAATCGAACCCAGACCCTCTGCGTGATAGTCCAATGAGCTAACTATTGCGCCATCGCCATCGCCGCTAAAAGAAAAAATAAAACCAAAATTCCCACGTAAAATTGAATGCACAATTCCAATTCACACTACATCTGCTGCTACATATTTATGCGGTGCCGGCAATATAAAAAAAAAAACATACACACACACGGGTATGGGGAATGAAAACGAAAACCACAAAAAAACACTTAAAACATAAGTCGGAGTATTCTTCGCTTCCTAGAAGTATATCGATTTAAGCAGGATTGAAAAGTGCGGGATCTGGAAATAAAAGGCCTTTGCTGTGATTTAATTCGTCGGCCATCACTCGCTGGGACGAGAGGAGGCAGGTCAGTGACTGAAAAATAAAGGCTTTAGTGGCGCTGTCAATTATCGAATATTTGGATCGAAGCGTTATCCACATAATATTTGCTTTTGCCGCTGCTGACCTTCCCTAGCCCGGAGATCTGGACGGACGTCCTTTGCTTTGATACACTTGGATTAACAAGTGCACGGAGACATGACATGACACCTGCCATCACCTGAGACTACCTTGATTATGACTGTTGCTAACAAAACTTGACTCACTCGATGTTGTGCTGCAAAAAACGTGTTACGCGAATGTGATGTGTGTGGCATGTCGATGGGTCTGCAAACGAACTCTGTGGCGCCTGAATTCAGCTGTGTCTACTGCTTACTTGTTGTGCCCGTTCCGGTAAGTCTTAGCGAACATTCTTGACCTGTTTGATTTGTTTGTAAGTTTCCATTTGAATGCAGCAATGCGTGGTACTGCTGCTGGCAAAAAAGCAGTTCTTCGAGCTTGGACAATCTCGTTCTGGGTGGCTGTAAGCGGGGCAGTTCTCACACATTTTCACTCGTTGCAGTTTGCCACTTGTGTGTTGTATTAAACCGAAGAAATGTGCTGCATTTCCTTGAGGCGTGCCTTCTGCTATGGCACACTTTATATTGGAACTGCTCCTTCACCTGCTGGCCAACTGCCTCAAACGTCCCAAACCTCGCTTCCGAAAATGCTATCAATTCTTTTCTCCTGGAAAGTTCCGTAGAATTACCCAACTTTTCTTCCCATAAATTCTGCGTTGAAGATTGTAGTTTCTCCAACAGGATGTAGACGAGAATAACATCCCAGTGGCTTACTTGCACTCCCAGGTTTTCTAATGCGTGAAAGTACGCTTGAGATGTATCAAGCATAGACCTTAACCCATTGGCTGACTCCTTCGTTAATGATGGTTTCCTGAAAAAAAAACACCCTGCACTGCACTAAGACAAAAGGTTTGCAATTTGGAGAAGCGGTAAGATAGTCCTTGTTGTGACGTCATTCAGTTGGGAATGAGACAAACACAGAGTTTGTATGATTTTTAAAACGTGTAGCAAGGGCTCAAACACAACTTGCCTGCATTGCCGACAGGGAAAATTTTAATTTTTGGGGGGTTGGCGCCTCACATAAAAGCAAAGTCAAGACAACAATGAAGTAAATTTGTTTAGTACGCTGAAGAAGAGTACACTGAAGAAAAGGTATATAGAGTTTTTTTTCTTGATAAATATTTTATTTCACAATGGGTAAAGGAAGGAGAGCAAAGGCGATGAATAGTACTGAATTGTTGGGCAATGTGCAGAATTTCTCCGATCTCATGCGGGAGTTTATGAGCAGGCAATCGGATCTTACGCGCACGGAGACAGAATAAACGGGAAGGAAGGCTTTATTGGAGCGACAATAAGTACACCGTAGAGAGGTGGAACCGCCACGTAACGAACCTCAAGGGGCGCAAGCAGGTACAACCCGAATGAGTAAGGTTGCAGGAAGAAGCGATTACAGTCGTTGTAGAATGGAGGGCGATAAATCAAACGATAACCAAGAGGACGAAGAAAAGAGGAAACTGGAGGAGAACATGGAGCTAACGCTACTTAGAATGGAGGTCGAACAACTAAAAGGTAGAAATTCTACATATTTCGAGGACGTGCTGAATGCAGTCGCAACGTTTGCAGGCAAGGACAACTATCGTTTAAAAACGTAACTCAAGGACTTCGAGGCAGCAGCGAACGTATTCTTCGATATGCAGAGAGATCTTTATGCCAAATGGTTGCTGATGGGAGCAGCAAAATTGGTGGTACGATCGAGACCGGGGTTGGTTAAATGGGAAGAGTTAAGGAGGTTTTTGCCAGAGGAGTTCGGCGACAACATTTCGGCTGCATATATTCATCGGCGGATGATTGACCGCAAGCAGAAAGAGGATGAACTGTTGCAGGATTATTTGCTGGCAATGTGCGAACTGGGAGCAAGGGGTTAACTCAACGACAACACAGTGATCCATAAAGGAGTTCAAGGGAAAGTTGAACGACTTCAGGCGTTTCAGAGAGAAAACACGTTGGGTCGTTTCAGAAACAACAAAGTGCAAACAAAAACAGCATCACGATTGTTCAACTGTGGAAAAATGAACCACAAAAGCAGGGATTGCAAGGAGCAACGCCCAATGTGCTTTGCATGCAACGAGTTTGGTCATAAGTTAAACTGCTGTCCGACCAAGTGCAGTAACTTCAGGGGACGGCCAAAAACGATTTTTTTAGGGACAAAAGAGACAGTGAGGGAATGGAAGGAGGTCACGATGGAAGGTCAACTGATTTTTACCGATATCGACACTGGCAGCTCTCTCACGGCGATACAATACGACAAATACATCGCAATGAACCTGCCGGATCTACAGGAATGCCCATCGAAACTCGACGCCGTAGCAAAGGAACCAGCAGGATCCCCAGGACTACAAGGCCCGCATTTTCGTCTTGCCAAAGAACTACACGAAGCAGCCTTTGATCATAGGGAAGAACATTCTGAAAGGGACGACAATCAGGATTCTAGAAAACGACGTTACTGTGTCTGAGGATGAAATTTCGCTGGGTGTTTTAACCTATCAGTGCGGCAGAAGCAAAATTCGAGGCCGTCAACCCCGACTACGAGGGGGAGATCACACGGTTGGTTCAGAGTTACGATTCTATACTGAAGAAACACACGAACGCGAAGATGAGGATCGTGCTCCAAAATGAAAAACCGATTGTCCAACGTCCTGGAAGACTGGCACCACTAGAAAAGGATGGTGTTATCAGGCCGAATGCCGAACCATTGTACTGTCCGATTGTACTAGCCAACAAGAAGGATGGCACTAAGCGACTCTGTGTGGACTACCGGAGGACTAACCGCCAGATGATAAGGGATCATTACCCAATGCCACTGATCAAGGATCAAAGAGATGCCTTGAGCAAAGCCAAAGTATTTTCGACACTGGACCTAAAAAATGGCTCCCTCCACGTCGTAGTCGCCGAAGAAAGCAAAAAGTCACGTCATTCGTTACACCCTCCGGGCAGTAAGAATTCAATTAAGTCCCGTTCGGATTATGCATAACCCCAACAGTGTTTCAGCGTCACATAAACCAAGTTTTCAGGCCTCTGTTAGAGAAAAAGAAGGCAATGCTCTATATGGACGATTAAGTGGTGTTGGCTAAAGACGAGGAAGAGGCCCTTAGGAACCAAGAGGAGGTACTCAGAACTAGGAGCGCCTACGGCGTCCAGTTCAAGTGGAAGAAGTGTCAGTTTCTCTGACGACGCATTAACTACTTGTGAGGAAGTTTCCTAGACCAAAAACAAAGCAGAAGGTGAAGAGTTTCCTAGGACTATCCGCTAAGTCCTATCAGTTGGGGCATCGAACCGGAACAAAACTTTAGCACGCGGACGCTTTAATTCGAATTCCATGCTATTTCCATATTTCGGCGAAGTTCTTGACGAGATTCTTTTTTTTATTATCATTTTTTATTTTTATTTTACCTGCTGCCAGGGCGCGGGCGGAAAGTTAGAAGGAGGAGAAAGGAAAGCATTGTTGTGATGTAGTGGTTTGAAACCCATGTATATTTAGTTTCGATATTGACTCTCCAGGGATGGGAGTCCGAATAAGACGGAGAGTTTTCTTCAATCGGAAGTATTCAGGTTATAAATTTTAACGGTTGTTTTGAGCTTGAAACTCTACAACAGCCAAATCTACATGCCAGTGTTATGCCTTCACACGCAGATTTTTCTGACTGAGTTCCAATTACACATCCGAAAAACTTGTCATGAGTAGGATTCGAACCTTGTACCTCCGATTGAGAAGCGATGGATAGTACCACTACACCACGGCCACGGATAGAAGACGCTTAAGGGAAGGATGAAACATTTAAGCCGATTAAAAAGTTACTAGCGACAGGAGAGAGCTACGACGATTTCATAATAGAATACAACATTCTTTACAAGGCCGACATACCCAGGCGAATGCTGGATGAATTCATAAAACAGGTACACAACGATGATCACTTTGGTGTTAAGAAGGTGAAGAAGGACATCAGAAGCGACTATGTAATACCGAAGCTGCGGGATAAGCTAGAAATTTGCATAAAGAACAGCATAAGTTGCATACTTTCAGCTCGAAACTCGAAAGTCAGGAAGGATTCCTCAATCCGATGGAGAAGGAAGATGCGCCTTTGAGGACCTATCATATCGACCATTTAGGTCCATTCTCTACGACTGGAAAAGGATACGCCTATGTACTTTGTGTGATAGATGCTATTCAAAGTTTACCTGGATCCACCCCGTAAAAAAACGACAACAACGGCAGAAGTTATTCAAAGGCTAGATATTCAGAAAACGATTTTTGGGAACCCTAAACGAATGATTTCAAACAAAGGCGCAACGTTCAGACAAATACTTTTAAGCACTATTGCGAAATGGAGAAAATAAAGCCACTGACCATAACAACAGGCGTACCAAGAGGCAACGATCAGGAGGAGAGAGTTAATCTTGTTACAATATCAGTGCTCTGCAAACTGAGTACTGATGATCCCGCGAAGTGGTAACGGCACACGTCAAAGCTCCAGCAGCGTTCAAACTCAACATGGCACCGAAGCATCAACAGGACTCCACTTCAGCTCCTAGTAGGCAGAAGGATGAGGATGAACAACGATGTGGAGCTAGCGGAAGCAGTTAAGGAGGAGTTGCTCAGTGCTTTCACATTAGAGCAAGAAGATGCAAGCGAGGAGGCGAGAAAAATCATGAAGAAAGTGCTGGACGACAACAGATCTAGATACGACAAGCGACGAAACCCACCGGAGAAGTATGACGAAGGGGATTTGGTGGCCATAAAACGAACTCAATTTGGCGCCAATATAAAGCTTTATCCTTAGTTCATGGGACCTTACAAGATCACAAAAGTGTCACCTTATGACCGGTATGACGTAAGGAAGGAAGGAAGGAAACCAAGAAAGACCACGCGCTACATCTACAAGTGCAGATTACATGAAACCATGGCGCTCATCATGCATTGAAGAAGAAGATGAAAAAGTTGGTGAAGAAATTGTGCGCTGTGATCAACCAGTCACAAATAGGGAAAACGTTACAGACGCCGAAACAGCCATTAAGAATAAGACGCATATAAACTTGCTTTACCAAAATAAACAAGATACCAGATAAGACAGAAAATTAGATGTAACAATAATCAACTAAGACGAATATTAAAAAAGCGAACAAATCAAACGAAGAACCGATGAGTTGACAGGAGAGGTGAGCCGAGGTCGGCTTATAACGCAGGCTGGCCGAGTGTAGGATGGTAACTATTGGCAAAGCCACACCATCACCAATTGTAAATGGAACATCGAAGACGACTACAATGAGGACAACGACAACGAAGAAGAAGACGGAACGAGAGCTGTTGTTACAGATGAAAGAAGAACGACGTCAAGACGACATCAAAGACGGGCGCGAGATTTGAACATTAAGTTACATATCGTTATTTTAATCTTGAACATTTTTACCTTACTACGAGTATTATACAAAACTTTCATTAGCTTAAAACTAAATAAAACTAAATTAAAACTACATTGTGTTCCAAAAGGGATAATTCCTTTTATTGTTACTTGCCTCTCCGGGATCCCTACATACGAGTATACGAGTATGTATGTATATTAGGTTTATGTATGTTTGTACAAATATACTAAAATGTTTGATAAAGAATTTAGTTGAGCGTTATTAATTTTAATTAGATTTGACACTCAGCTTAAATTTATATGTTCTATATGTATAGTATATATATGTACGTGAATAAATGTTATAGAGTGTAGAGTGATTAAGTGCAGAATGTAGATTGTATGAAAAATTACGACACGCGAAATTCCCGACTTTTAAAATCTTTTTTTATGTAAGCCTTTTGTGTGTAGTATTATTGTCTAATTCCACAACTGCGAAACAGATACAATCTTTGTGCACATATATCTATGTTGCACTTAGTTCGTACACCAAAATTTGCACAATTGCACTTTAAACTGTCTAATGTTTTTTATTTTTACTTATAAATGAACTTAGCCGTATCTGGCTGGACTGAACCAATATTTGCCGTTTGTTTGACTTTTTCGTTTAGCAAAAGAAATGTAGAAACTGTAAAAATTAAACTGTATCGATAAAAAAAACTGTTTAAATAAAAGAACTGTCGGTAAAACGTTATAAAATAGAGGGTTTTTTTTATTTTACAAGTCTTTCTTTTATATGAATGTGTGGAAATTTAAATTTGTATCAGAGATTATCTAACATTTTGTATATCGTTTTATTACGTTTACACTAAATCTTTCGAAATGATTGAATTAACATAATCTAATTTTAATTTAATAAACATAATAATTTATTTTGTTGTTTTAATCGTAAACAGTTTGATTTCCAAATATAAACTGAATTAGTTTAAATTGGTGGGAACTTTATTGTATCGTTACTTTCTACATTCTTGAGATTTCTGTCGAAAATATTCTCTAATTTACTTTTTGTATGTTCAGATTTCGTTCATCTATATATGACTGTAAGGTTTTATTATTACGAGTATTTTTTAATTAATTTTCCATCAATTAAATGACGATATCTTTTAGTTAATTAATTTTTGTTTTTATCAACATACTTTTTTGTTGCTATAACATCGAAATCAGTAGGTTCTTGAATATTTTTCAAAGCCTTATGTTCTCCATCGAAATAATCATAAATGTGAATTTATCAAGGCTCATTTTATTAATAATATACAAAGTGCATTTTCTTAGCAGGATTCAGTGCCAATAAAACAATTTAACACAAAGTTAGATTCGCAAAGTTGTTTTATGTTGCAAATAGAATTCACTTCGTAAACCGTATGCGCGAAATATGTAGTTTGTATAAATATTTTTGTGCTGAAACTTAAGAATAAAGTAACAAAAGCAAGAAATTTGTTTAAATTTCACAATAAACATAAACACGTACAAATTTAAGACGAAAAGTATTTTTCTCTTTATTATTTTTTAGTTCGAGTAATATCAAACACATAATTAACGAACGCATCGTTTGATTGAATATCCACCAGCCTTCATAAAACAAAATCATTTTTTATTTGGGAAAATCACCTTCTGTGTTTTTTCAGTCCCTTAATGTCACTTTGCTGTTACTTCCTTGTTCTAACTTCTTTGTTTTAATTTCCTTGTTTTTACAGTCATTATTTCTTTGGCCGCCAGAGTGTGATTGCACGTTTATTTTTGAGTTTTTTTATATTTTAAATAATAATAAAGTTAAATTCAATAAATTGAGAATTCAAATATTTTTATGTGTGGTACAACCCCACATAATTGGTGACGCCGACGTGATTGCACGTCCCCAGAAAATCATAGTAAGAACCTTATAATAATATTGATTCCCAGAGACGGAGGGCTACCGTTATTGTTTGACCATGGTAGATCGCTTTTCAAGATCGCCAGAAGCGACACCTATGATAGACATTACCGCCAGCACTGTAGAGCAACAATTCTTCACGCACTTCGGGTGTCCTAAAACAATTACAACTAATCAGGCATCCCAGTTTGAGTCAACTTTATTAATGGCAATGACACAATTAATCAGCAGCAAGCGCATACGTACTACAGCTTATCATCCAGCATCCAATGGTCTTGTGGGGAGATGGCTTTGGAAGCCGCAATACGTTGTCTCCAACAAAAAAAACTGGACTGCAATTCTACCAACTGTCCTCCTGGGATTACGTTCGTGTTACACAGAAGATTTAAAGGCATCTGCAGCAGAATATTTGTACGGTACAACGTTAATTCCAGGTGAGTTTTTTACTCATGAAGATCCACCATCAGACACCCGAATATCTTTCTCGAGGAGTTCAGAATTCATATGCGCACCATAAAACCAGCACCAAAAAGTCTTCACTGTAAAACAAAAACATTTTATTACAAAGATATATACAACTGCAGTCATGTATTATTTCGGTAAGATGCACCAAAGCCAGATTCCGGCCCACATAAAGTTATCGCTCGACTTAATGTTAAAGTATTTACCATCGACATCAATGGGAAATCTGCGAACGTAAACATTGAGCGAATGAAAACAACTCACTTAACTACTACAGACATGGAAGATTCGGCAAAACTGCAAAAATGTCAAGCAACAACATCCACTGCAGAAACATCTTCGCAAATAATAAACAAGCAGTAGCTATGTGATTCCCGACAACAAGCACCATTACGACCAAAAAGAAATTCAAAATCATCAATTGAATATATCTCTTCTTTTCAAAATTTTAATTATCTATATACTCATTAACTGAATTTAACATTAATAATTGATTACAAATTAGAATTCTTTTATCCGAGGGGAAGAATTTTGGAAAAATTACCTTCTGTGTTTTTCCAGTCCCTTAATGTCACCTTTTCTGTTACTTCCTTGTTTTGACTTCCTTTTTTTACAATCATTGTTTCTCTGGCCTTTGGATCTTGTTTGGCACTTCATTAACTAATGAGGACCGTCTATCCCCGGGAATGTTTTATTATCAATGATGACATTTTTTTTATCATTTAAATCAAAATACGAACTATAGGTTTTATCGAAATTTAGATCTAATTGGGATGTTTGCTGCAAAGGAGTACTTTGATTAAGATTGTGTATAGGTGTTTTAAATGAATCTTCTGAAGGCGGTGATGGAAGACTTTCAAACTGCAATCTTATTATGGTCTTCATAAGATCCTTAAGCATTCGTCCGATTTCATTGGTTAGGGGTTATTATGCGGTTTTTTCGTGAATATTAGGCTATTAAAAAAGGCTAATTGAACCGCTTAACAGTAAAAAACGGTTTAGAGCAGTTAAAGGCGGCTCAGAAACAATTAAAAAACAGTTAAAAACTGTTGATAAGGTTTCTTATTGACTAAGATCATCCTGTTTAAAAAAAAAAATAATTATCCCGAATCAAATGCTTTGGAATTTGTGTATATGACTGACATAACTCACTCCTTTAAACTACGTCATATCTCAACAATTGTAAACAGTTCAATCGGGCGCTTAATATTTATTTTTAATCCATTTTGTTCTACTTTTAAACTTTAAAATTACTCTCTTGAAAAATCAGGGTGCGTTATGACGTTGTTGAAAGGAGTGAGCGATAAGTAAAAATTATCAATATCGTTATGACGTCTTTTACAGAAATAGTCTCGAATATTATTTTGCTTATCACAAGCTACACCATCAAATTCAATATTAATGTTCAATTTCATTTTGCTTTAGAATTATTCCAAAATTCATTATATCCCATACGTTTGATATATTTTAAAATATAATTTTTTTAAATATATACATAGTATTTTGTTTGATGTAGAGACTTTGAATATATGTAAATGTTTTCAAAGTTTAGTCCACTGGGATCCAGAAGAATACTTAACATCACATTTGTTTTTCCACAATTTGACGGACCCACAATTATTACTCGAATACTATCAGGAAATAGCAATCTATATTTCCCTATCTTTTATTTTCTCATTATCAAAGTTCTTGGCTTTTATAACATCGGACTCATTTAAAAGAAAGACATGTTTCAAAATAAAACATAATGTTTTATAGATTATCTTTCCATATTTACACAACGTGTATAAATGATTGATTACAGTGTAAAATCTAACAGTTTGAAACATCCCTTTGAAGGTTCCGGTTTGGTGAATTCATTATTTAACAAGCTGCCATTTGAATTACATCTTCCATCATATAACTTTTGCGGTCTGGGCACAAAGTTTAAAAAACGTCTTGATAGAGGTGGCAGAGAAATTAATCAATTTTTTTAATTTTTCATAGCAGTCTACCCAATACTAAAAGATATCAGAAGGAGTGCATTGGGAAAACCACGTCTTTTGGACCAACGAAAATTTTTCAATTCGTAATAGTCAAAATAAATATATTCTATTAAGCTATCTTAAAAACCTAATTACTTTTAATAACATGGCACTACAGTCCAGCGTCCGGGGAGTTGAGCTTCAGTCAACAAGCGATTCCAATCAGCTCGATCTTTACCTAGCTGCATTCAGTTTCGCAAACCATATAGGTTCCACTCGAGTCGCTTTCGTATTCCACTGTGCTGTCCCGTGGAAGCGGATTTGAAGACTTTTTGGGCCAAAGCCTTATTTGTGAAACTCACGAAATTCACGCAGCACGCTTGTTGTTTACCTTTTTCTGACAGCGGAGAAAGGTGAGTTCTGTTTGACGACCCGTTCAGTGCACCGACGAGCTTTTCAGCAATAGGATCAAACAGAGGAATGGAGAAAAGAACACCAACAGCTAGAGAAGCTTAACGAAGAAAAATCTGCCGTTTCCTGTGACGTAGAACTTCTCCAAATAAAAGCAGTTTGTTAATTTGCAATAAATTTCAGCTTTACAACGGTAGTAAAATAAAAGAAGTGGATAGTTTAAAAGAAAATAAACAACAAGCGTGGACGACTGGATGGCGCTTAAAATGGAGCAGACAACTTGGAGCAAGGCGACTCTTTCACGAGCAGTCGACGGCAAAAACTCTGATAAATTTATAAAAAACAAAAAAACAGAAAAGGAATTTCAAAATAAAAAAAAGTTTAGCCTCTCGGGAACTAGAGATTTTGTTGTTTTATTCGTTGTCGTATTGCAAGACGTAATGGGGGTCAATAGTTTCATACTGAACACATTTTCATACAAATAGTGAAATAGGATCACTATATATGGCACCTAATGTGTCTTGTTATAAAAAAGTAGGGAACCGTCTTTAAGACTTAAAGCCTCTCTTCACTAAGGAGATTTTAATCTCGACATTCGAAAAGGCAAAAGTAAGCAATTTGTAGATGCGGTCAATTCATTGGGTTTTCATTTTTCTAATGACGCCAACCCCACCGATATTCAACTTGACCAAGTGCCTTTACTGACAGATGCTTTTCATCGGATAAAATTCATTCACCAGGATTCCCACATCATTTTCTTAAATATTGCTCATCCTGGTTCAAATGGTGTCCTTGTTTCGTCAGTCAGTTCCTGTAATGTCCTTATGTTGTTTAATGACTGTGATAAACTTAATTGGTCACCTATATCTTGCACATCTAACGTAAATTTGCATTTTTCCGGATTAAAAAATAACATTGGCTACCTCTTCGATAAACATGTATCCGTTGTAAAAAAACAAAATACAAAAATCTAGCATTCCTTGCCTCACTCAACAGATTCAAGTCCTTATTAAACAGCGTAACGCAGATAACAACGTCCACATACTCGTATACATAACGAATTCTGAAAAGTGCGAAACGCTGTAACATGTCTGATTCGTAAAAACAAAAATAAGTACTATCAGATTAAGTTCGGCCCTAATAAATCAATATCAGCGTTTTGGAAATCTTTTCGGCTAGTCGGCTTTTCCAAAAGTGAACCTGACTGTAGCAATATTGGCCTTAATGAACTTAATAAGAAGTTTATCAATAGAAATGCTCTAGGTTGGGAAAGGATTGTAGCCGTTTGACGTCGAAATTCCCCACGATATTAGCTTGTCTTGGCGCTGCTCGGGATATCGGAAACCGTACTTTGGCTACGATAAAATAATGGCCAAAGTCGATGTTGGCTCCACAGAGCGTTTGGATATCCATAATACTGTAGGTGTGTCTTTCGTCGATCGCAATCTTGTCAATTTGGTTTGGTTGATTGCTCAGGAGTTGTCCCCTTGTGAATATCGACATGTGGGAACCGCGTGCTAGCTACGGAAATGTTTATTCCCGCCGCAAATTCGATTAGCCTGAATTCGTTATCGGAGCTGTTGTCGACAGTCCTACCTAAGATGCCCTCACTTCCTGGGCTTGCATTAAAATCGCCGATGACGATAACAATAGATATCTCAGTTCTACACCCTATTTATGCCCGGGTGATCTATTGTTTCATTTTTCCCTCCTTTCATTTGTTATTCTTTTTTTTTTAAGAACATCGTTTATTTCTCAATAAATAAATGCTTAAGTATAATTGATCGCGGTGTCTAAAACAAAATACGAATGCAACATCCGTGCGGCATCGGATAAAGAATAGTGCCGCAGTGCGTCCCAGCTTGTCGTAAGAGGCGACTAAATGGGACACCAATCATATACAGGCAACTATGATACCAAAAATGAGCCTGTGACACTTTAACACCTTAAAACTTTCCCACAAGTTTGTATGCAATCAGTGGGTTCCCACGTCTGGAGACTACCGGTGGGGTAAAAGAACAGTCAATCAATTCGAAATGAGCATACAAGTGTCAAACCACTCAAACTTTAAACTTTATGGAAATGATCGCAATTAATAGCACTACCCCGCTGGGCACCACGATTGCAACGCACTCGGGTGATCCCAGAGCAAGCAGAAGTGCTTGTGTCAGAGCCCGACGGATTTCGGGGCGGGCAAAATGAAGTTTCCAAAATATTTTCATAGACTTCGGTTTGCAAGTTGGAACGTCGGATCGATGACCTCAAAAAGTTTAGAACTGGAAGCGATTATGCGTCGCAGAACTCTACAAATCCTGTGCGTACAGGAAACGAAGTGGTGTAATACAGGAAATAAAGCGCGTTTTCTAGATTTAAAAACTGAGGCATTTAAGATGTTCTACCATGGAACGGTCAATGGACGAAACGGTGTTGGAATCGTTGTTGCAGCGGATCTTCTAAACAACATCGTTGGTATCTTGAAAATAAGCGACCGCTTGATGAGTGTTAAACTCGTCATACACAATGAAACGTGGAACATTGTTAGCGCGTACGCTCCACAAAATGGATGCGACCAATCGGAAAAAGATACATTTTGGTCAGAGTTCGGTAATTTGCTTAGAAATATACCTATCGATGAGATGCTCTTCGTAGGCGGAGATTTAAATGGCCACGTCGGAGAAACAAATGTTGATTATGAGGACTGCCACGGCGGTAAAGGCTTTGGAACCAGAAATTCAGCTGGCGAAGACATCCTTGTAGCGTGTAGGGCTAACGGCTTAACCATCTTAAATACATTGTTTATTAAACATCAACGACATCTTATCACCTATAGCAGCGGAGGCCACGAAACGCAAATAGATTATCACCTCTGCAAAATGTCGATGAGAAACCGTGTTAAGGATTGTAAAGTAATACTTGGAGAATCGCTAGTAAGCCAACACCGTCTGCTCATTACAGAATTTTTCACAGCGGAACCACCGAAAACACGGGCATCGTTTGGAAAGCCAAAAATCCGGTGGTATAATCTATCGAAGGAACGAAGCGCAAGATTTATCGCACTGGCTAAAGAAGTACTTCAAAATATAAATGGTATAGCAGACTCACTTAGCCCGCAAGAAATGTGGAACAGCATGCACGAGGAATGCATAACTCTTGCAAAGTCCCATCTGGGGACTATATCGAAATACCATCACGTCGGCAAAGAAACATGGTGGTGGAATGACGAAACCAAACGAGCTGTGGCCGACAAGAAGAGTGCATTCCAAGCGTGGACAAAATGCGATCGGAGCGACGATATCGAAAAAGCTCGACTGGCTCTTGAATACGAGCGTCTTAAAAAGATCGCAAAGAAAGTCCTGGCTCGAACTCGAGCGGCAGAAGCGGAAAACCTGTACCAGGAGTTGGAACAAATATCCTCACGATCGGCGGATAGAAGACAAGCTATCCAAGAAGTTCAAACGTCGTACAGTACTAAAATGCCAAATAATTTTAAGCTCGCTGCACAGAGGAGAAAAAATTCAATGGAAATAACCTCGCCGAAATACATCAAAAACGCAGACGGTCGCCTATTAACAAATGAAATTTGTGACCGGTGGCTTGAATACTGCAAGGAGTTGCTTAACAAACAGTTTCCACGTGATATCGTGCCGACAGCTGGTCTATTCGAGGAGGAAGTTTCGGACTTTTCAATCGAAGAAATAACTATAGCAATTGGAAAAATGAAGCCGGGGAAAGCGGCGGGACCAGACAGCATTCCATCAGAGTTTTGGTCGAAGATGGAGGGGATCGGCAGCGTTTGGCTATCGAAACTTTTAAATAAATTAAAATGTGGACAACCTATGCCGAATCAATGGAGAAGTAGCTTCTTGGTTCCATTATACAAAGGAAAAGGCGACACTCGAGAATGCAACAACTACCGTTCAATCAAGCTTATGTCACACAAAGCCTACGAATAATAATGGAAAAGCACCGAGATTCGTCTAAGGATTTACACATGGTATTTATCGACCTCGAGAAAGCATTCGATCGAGGTCCTAGGGATCTCATATGGGCCGCGCTGAGGTCTCAAAACGTACCGGAAACGTATGTTAGAATAATACAAGACATGTACGGAAACGTGAAAACTGCGGTTAAAAGCTCTGCTGGACTAACGAGAGAATTTGCAGTTAATGTCGGAGTGCATCAAGGAAGCGTACTTAGCCCTTTCCTCTTTAACGTAGTATTCGACTATCTTTTAAAAGACTGCATGCGCGAAGCAAATGTAACGCCAATTCTCTTCGCTGACGACGCAGTTATACTTAGCGATAACGTCGAAGATTTACAGAACGCCTTAGATTCATGGAGAAATGCGCTAGAGAGAAACGGGTTTAAAATAAGTCGTTCAAAGACGGAGCATTTGACGTGCCCATTTGCGCATCCGTTGCGACCTGTTCCGGATATAATGTTAGACGGAATAGTTCTTCCGAAAAGCACTATCTTCAAGTACTTAGGATCAATCGTTAACATGGAAGCGAAATGTGACGACGACGTAAACCACAGAGTGAGTGTGGGATGGATGAAATGGCGGGAAAATTCGGGAATCTTTTGCGACCGAAACTTTCCACTTAAATTAAAGGGGAAACTCTACACCACGGTTGTTAGACCAGCTCTTATATACAGTTCACAGTGCTGGACAATGTACGAAGCGTTTAAAAACAAAATGACGGCAGCGGAAATGAAAATGTTAAGGATGTCTAGTGGAGTCACTAAACGCGATTGCATTAGATCTACGCGTATAAGAGGAAGTCTACATATAAAGAATTCGGTAACCGAACAGCTTGAGGCGAATGGAATAAGTTGGTATTGCCACGTTCAAAGAAGATCTGCGGAAAATCCGGTTAAAAAGGCACTATCAACTACGGTCACTCCAACTGTAAGAAAACGAGGTCGGAAAAAGAATTCCTGGATTTCTCAGATGGCAAATGCGCAACAACGTCTGGGGCTTACCACTGAAGCGATCCAGGACCGAGCATTATGTAGACGCGTTCTGCGGTCTGCGGCATTAGCCAACCCCATAAGCGGAGCAGCAGCGATGCAGTAAAAATGGGAAACTCGTTACGCATAAGTTCGTATAACGAGGAAAGGGCTAATAAAAGGATAACAAGAAGAAGCAACAACACCTAACATTGTAGAATCAAAAATACAGATGTTCTTAACATTTCAAGCACCCTGGAATAACCGCTTAAAATTATGGTTTCACCATATAGAAATTTTGATCAAATAACGTCTTTTCATTTGATTACACCTTTTTGTAGCTGAAATGGACATCCCTATTATCGGCGCTGATTGCTTCTACAAGTTTAGTTTATCAGCTTAGAGATAATGTGGCCTCACTCAATGTTGAAAGTATATTACGAAATATCAATTTCAATGGCCTCCCAATTAATCTTTAAATAAAATCGATAGAAAGGCACAACCACATATCACCCACAGTCAAACAGGTTAGTAAAGGCTTTATATATATAAGCAGTTAAAGAAACCTTTGCAGTGTTATGATAGCAAATCCAATTGATTCCTTGATTTCGTGTGGGCAAACGTCTCAAAGTTTGATCAAGTATTTTTTAGTGGTCTTAGCGTTTCCGCTGCCGTATTACTTTACTGCCTTAGAATATAAGGCGAGCTTATTTGTAATAGGTCTTACAAGCCATTAAAATTGGATTCTCCCTTACCTCAAGATATTCGCAACATAAACACGGCTAAAAGCTTCCAAATATGCTTTCATTAAATAAGCAAATGTGAGTATTATAGTTAAAATTGTCCTTATAATGAACCTTTTGAAGACATAAAAAAAAACTGAAAAACTCTGCAGTAAAAAAGCAGAAAGGAATTAAACCATAAGTATTGATCGATTAAAGGCGATGGCGATGGCGTGGTAGTTAGCTCATAGGACTTTCATGCAGAGAGTCTGAGTTCGATTCCTGGTTGGGTCACCAACAACTTTTCAAATCGCCATCACCCTTTCAGCGGGCAATGGCAAACTCCCGAGAGTAAAATTGCCTACGAAAAAGCTTCTAAGAAGTGCCGTTCGGACTCGGATGTGACAAAAATGATAACAAAACGTACCCCCATAGATGGATTGGCTGTCTGGGGCATATTTCATGTGCTCCACGTTCTCCGAACCTAAACCCACTAGATTTTTTTAATTTGGGCTGCTTAAAAGAAGAGGTTTAATCTAAGCCCGTTAGGAGCTTAGAACTGTTGCGTAGCCGTGCCCGGGAAGGCGCTTAAAAAATTACTCAACGCCGTTATGCGCGTCTTCTCAAAAGAGCTTTTGTTCGAAGATGTCGAGCTTGTATCAGAGTCGGTGGGAGACAGTTTGAACAAGAGCAGTGCAGAAACTAACAACAACCACTACACCAAAGAGCGGAACAAGGACAAGTGCAAGTATAACTACAGTGGATCCGACATAAAAATCTAGCGGGAGCAGCAGTTCAATAACCCTTCAGCTGCTTTACGAAGAGATTCTCAATCTAAAAAAACTAAACGTTGACTTTCTCCAGAAGGTACAACAGCTGGAAGATGAAAATGCCACATTGAGATCGAAGGTTACGAGCTTGGAAAATAAACTGAATTGAAGAGAGCAGAAGCAGATGGAGGGCGTAATTGAAATTGTTGGAATTCCTGAGGTAAATAGAAATGGAATGGAGATTGTGGGAATAGAAAAAAAACACAATTTTTTATTTCTTTCAAAACTTTAATACAACTTTATTACTATTGTAGAACTTATTTATACTCGCGGAGCTATAGACTAACCGACCGAACAACCAAAATATGAACCATCCGTTGTGATCCGATTCACCTGTATTTATACCTTGATAAATTGCTGACATATTGTTTGTGTCTCCTGCACGTTCTGGAATAGTGCAGTGATCTCCGACTATTGCAATATCAGGTGTCTCTTGTGTGTGGGAATATTTAAATGCACTATTTGCATTTCTATTGTTTTGAGGTGGATTGGTTCACAACGGAGAAGAGAAAAGAAAAATGATAATATCATATTTATATGACATTCTCATGAATCTCCAATTTAACTCCCCCACCGTTAGTCTGAGGCTCCGACGAAGTTACAAAATTAATTTTCTTATTTCTTCTAGGGCATATGTTCTTTTTTATGAAAACTAATACAATGATAATTACAATTATTGGGTATTTTACAAAATTAATAACATTTGATTTCTTATTTTCTATAATCATTTCTTCAATATGTTTTCTGTTGTTCTGTATGTTTTGAATGTGTAGTTCTTCTAATTTTATAATGTTTATTGTCTTATTTTCTCTCACTTGAGTTATAAAGTACGGAAGTATAATACTATCTTTTATTTTAAAGAAAGAGTTTTGATATATTTTATCGTTAATATACAGATTACAATTTTCAAATTTAATAAGTTTATTTCCCATAACATCGATTTTTAATTTATTACAGTTATGTTTAATGTTTGTTTTAGGAAGATTTTTCGTTACAATGATTCCTGAAATAATTTCTTTAACAAGAGGTGTTGTGGAACTTTGCAAGGGGCAGTAAGCTTTAGTAAAATTGATTATGTTTCAAATACAGTTGTCATCCACTTTCTCTAAATTTTTCTTTAAATTATCTTTTACATTTAGATTGTATATATTGTTTATTTCATCTATTATAAATGTGTTTTCTTTTAACATAATTGACTTATTATCTCTGTTTGGCATTGGTTCTACAACAATGGTTGAATATGTCATATCAGAATACTCTGGTATTAACAAAACAATTACTATAAGGTCATGCTCGAATAATACTACTATTCTTATGTCCTTTAAACTTTTCAGACCGTTTGTCAGTGTTATTTCTTGTTCTGTCAAAATATTTCTAGTCAGTATACCTAGTTTGCTAGTCAATATGACTTGTTCTATGTCGTCGAGATGGTTCCTGAATAAGTTAATGTCAAAATTAATTTGATAGATTTCTTGAATGTAATCTATCTCGTTTTGTAATTTATGAAAATCTCCACCGGTTTGTTTATTTAATTCATTAAGAAATTGGGTGATATCGTTTTGTTGCGATCGGATGTGATTAGTTATGTTTTTTATTCGTTCTGATAGTTGGTTATTAAGATATATTTGTTTATTATTCTCTGTCGATAACGCCTTGTCATTTGAAATAAGAGCGTTTAGTTTTGTCTTGATCTCTAACTCGTCATTGGCATCCATTGTGCCTGCTAAATATTTTAGCCCTGTGCCTAAAAGGTTAATTAAAGCTCGTTTTTCTTTTGAATGGGGTTTAAGGTTTGATATTTTTTGTTCTAAAAGCCTAAAGTTGTGTAACGCTGTGTTTAACATTGGGTTAGTGGTACGTATATTTCTTTCGACTATCTGTATGTTTTCTAAGATATGGTCTTTAGCATTTTCAATTTCTGTAATATTTATAATATGGAGGACTTTCTTAAAACTTTTGATGATGTCGATTTCGTCTTTTTTTATGGTCATAAAACCGTTATTGTGGTCGAAGTCGTGAATTTCCAGTGATTGTCCGTTTGTTATATGTGGTGTTGTCAAGAGGAACAGAGGTAAGATTATGGTTGAAGGGTCCATCTGTAAAATAGGTTATGTTGTTTATTAAGCGGGGATCTAAGTATTAATCGGTGAGGAGTTGTTATTTTGAAATTTCTTTTTTCGTTTGACATGGGATTTGTAATACTTTAGACCTGTTCGTTTATCGGTGACATGGTTTTCATCTAGTTTTTCGGTTTCGAGTTTCCTAAATTTTGAATGGTTTTTTCCCCCGCGTTCGTCCTTAATAAAATTAGTTCCCGGTTCTATTTCTATCTCTTCCCTATCTTTATTGAGTTTATCTATGGCTAGCTGTTTTTTCTTTAGAATTTTTTCTTTAATGGATTCATATTCGTCGTTCGTTATGGTCCCGTTTTTAAAATCGATAGGTTTTCTGTTAGTTGTAGAGTGTATACTATTGTTATAGAAGTTTATTACCTTAAGAATTTTTTCCTCAACCGTATCAATTTCCGAACTCGAATCATGTCTTAAAAGACGAAGGTGTTCGTTGATTGTGTTGTGGAGCCTTTCTATGTCTGCATTGGATGAATGATTGTTGTTTGAAATATAATGAATTTCTATATTTTGGTCCTGTAGAAATTCTTTGAATGGGAGTGCTTTGAATCCTAACTCATTGTCAACGACAATTTTATTTATTGGTCCTACTGCAGAAAGGAATGTCAGAATTGCCATTTTAAGTTCAGTCCACGTACGTGCAATTATTCGGACAGCTTGGGCGAATTTGCTAAATTTATCTATGAAAGTTACGAAAAGTTGTCTTTCTAATGTGTAAAAAACGTCTGCGTGTATCACTTGATTTGGGGCTGAGGGTGTTTCGGTTAGTTGGAATTTCTGTTTCACGGGCTTTCTTTCATATTTCTCGATGTTGCATATGTCGCAGTTATTAATAAATTGGGCTATTCTTTGTTTAAGTTTAGGGTGATAATATTTTAGTTTGAGTTCTTCATACACTTCAATAATTCCTCTATGATTGTTACGGAGGTGTTCCTGTTGTATGGTTTCGACTAGTTCTTCCTCGTTTGTAATATCTATTAGTATGTTTTCCGTTCTAATGACTTTCAAACCTCCTTCTGCAAAGTGTGCTTTAAAGGTGTTCTCTAGTATTTTTAAAAATTCTATGTCGTTTATATATATAGCGTTTAAACATTTTGGATTAAAGTGGGACTTTAAAAGAGTTATTGCTGTCTCAGTGTCTAACATTTTGAGATTAATAATTTTTCTGGATTTATTGAAAATTTTAGTTTGTTTAATTCGCAAGGAACCCGATACTGATTTCAGGATCGATATCTGGGTTTTAAAGACGTTAAGAGGGGATTTGCTAATGGGGAAATTGAATATTTCATTCTCGGGATTCGTATCAGTGAAATTAATTTCGATGCGGGAAAGAGCATCTGCGTTGCCATTCTGTGTCCCCTTTTTGTATTTGATTTCGTAATCAAATTCGGATAATCTTAAGCGCCATCTTACTAATTTTGAGTTTGGCTCTTTTATAGAAAAAAGCCATTGAAGGGGTCTGTGGTCTGTTTCAATTATGAATTTTCTGCCGAAGAGGTATGGGCGGAAATATTTTGTCGCCCAAACTATAGCTAGAAGTTCTTTTTCGATAGTACTATAGTGTTGTTCGTGGTCGTTTAGTGTACGGCTAGCGTAAGATATAGGATGACCTTCCTGGGACAAAACAGCGCCTAGAGCGAATTGACTCGCATCTGTGGTCAGAGTAAATTGTTTTTCAAAATTTGGGTATTTCAAAATTGGTTCGGTTATTAAGAGGCGTTTTAGGGTTTCAAAACTTTGGATGTAATTTGGATCTAGTACATTAACCTTTTGGTCTTTTTTGAGGAACACAGTCATGGGTTTTGCAATTCTAGAGTAGTCTTGTATAAATCTCCTATAGTAGCCCGTTAAGCCTAAAAATTGCTTAATTTCCTTGGGATTTTTAGGAATAGGAAATTTTTTGACGCACTCTATTTTAGATGGATTGGGTTTTATTCCTTCCAATGTCACAATATGACCCAAGAACTCTGTTTCCCTCTTTAGAAATTCGGATTTGTCTAGCTGAATCATCAGATTTACGTCTTTGAGTCTTTGAAAAATCTTTTTCAAAGAATCTAAGTGTTCTTCTAGAGAGGAAGAGAAAATAATGATGTCATCCATATATACCAAGCAAATCTTATTAATATAGTCCTTTAGTACGTAGTTCATAAGTCGTTGAAACGTTGCGGGAGCCGTTTTTAAACCAAAAGGCATTCGCAAAAACTCATAGTGTCCATCTTCGACACTGAATGCAGTTTTATGAATGTCCTTTTCATCAATTTCAATTTGATGAAAGCCTTTGGCTAAGTCTAACGTTGTGAAGTATTGGCTTGTTCCCAGTTTTCCCAGTATCTCCTCGATATTTGGGATTGGAAACTTGTCATCGATGGTTACCAGATTTAGATTCCGATAATCGATGACTAACCTCCACTTTGTTTCTCCGCTCGCGTCCCTTTTTTTCGGAACAATCCATACTGGTGCCGAATAAGGTGAACTGCTATGTCTGATGATGTTTTTATCCAACATGTCTTGGATTTGCTTTTCTACCTCCTTCTTGTGGATGAAGGGGTATCGGTAAGATTTCGAGTATATAGGAAGGTCGTTAGTTGTTCGTATTTTGTGTTTTATAATGTTTGTAAAAGCTAGATCGGAGTTTTCATTATAGAATATGTCAGAAAATTGTTTTATAATTCTAAGCAATCCCTCCCTTTCCAGAGGGCTTAAATGGTTAGTTCGAAGTTGTTCGACTAGTGGTTTTGTTTCTTTTACTTTAATTATATTGAAATTTTCAAACGTAATCTTTTCCGTTTCTAGGGGTTCAAATTTAATGGTTTCGGGTCCAGCAAATGCATCTTCGCATTTTTGTACTTTTGTTCTTATTTTGTAGTCTTCCACTTCGTAAATTCCTTCCTTTACAACTACCTTACCTTCTGCAGACTTCTGCTCATGCAGGTAAGCAAGTCCTTCTCGTTGCAAGACTGGAATCGGAAGTTCTATGGTTTTATTTCTATTGATCTTGTAGCTTCTAGTAGTTCCTTTGGAATCATAATTTAGACCTATGTTTTTCGTCCCGATACTGAGGACGTGGGTTGCAAAATCAATTTTGCACCCTAATGGAATGAGGACATCATTCCCAATTAATCCATCAAAGTCATCGTGAAAGTGATGAACAAACATTTCTATTTTAAATTTACTATCACCTAGTTCCTTGAATAAAGGTATAACTGCTTTCTGGTTGATATAAACTACTTGGCCAATTGTTTTAAGAGGTACACTTTTTTTTAATTTTGTGATGAGATTGGGTGAGCAAAGGTTAGGGTTGACTATGGAATGGGTGGCGCCTGTATCTACAATAAACTTTAAGGGCCTTATGTTACCATTGATAATTATATATGGTAACCGCTGCGAGAGGCTTCGGATTGAAAATTGTGTGGCTCGGCTTCTTGTGTTTTGGTAGTAAGCTGAGCTGTGTTTATATCCATTGGTTCTGGAGGTGGGTAATTATGTGATTGGTTATTCACGAGTCCCTGAGAAGTTGAGGGGTATACATTATCGGTGGCTACCTGTCTATGTGTCTTAGCGGGTTGTGAGCAATTGTCGTTTGAATGATATGGTTGTTGATATTGGTTATTTGTTTGTTGGTTGGGATAGTTTTGTCTGGTTTTGTCATATTTATTCGATTTATAGTTCCTATTGTTGTTATTATATTTTCTATTATTACTGGTATTACTATTGTTGTTGTTGTTGCTATTTTGGCGGTTGTTGTTGTTTCTAGAACTATTTTGAGAATTTTTTTCGGGATTTCCGTATGGGTTATAATATGCGTACCCGGATTCATGTAGAATGTTTATAGCCGCTTCAAGGCTATCCGGGTTTCGGCAATAGAGAAGCGAACGCATTGGTTCAGGGATTTTGTTTTTAAATATTGCTAAAGCTGACAATTTGTTTTGCAAAATGTTCGCTTTAGCGCTCTCATCATTCATAATTTGTTTCGTTTTGACGTTGAGTCGCCTAAGGATCGATTTAATATCGTTATAGAACTCGACAGAGTGTGATCTGAATTTTATAGCCCTAAGTTCATCAAATAACTCTTCTAAAGTTAAGCGATCTCCGAAATTATTAATAAGTATATCTTTCATTTCCGACCATTTTGTCGTGTGATTATTTATTTCAATAACTTCACGCGCCCTTCCTCTTAACCTCGATTTGATTGTATCAGAGAAAATACTCTGAGACAATTCATCATATTTTAGTAAAAGCGGGTATATTTTATCGATGAGATCCACGAAGTTTTGTAGGTCTCGAAAATCACCGCTGAATTCGGGTAGTTTGGACAAATATTTCAAAGGGTCAATTGGTAGGGAGAACACGGTTGGTTGTGCCATATCGTTATTTGTTGGAAGGAAATTGGAGACTAAATCTGAAAGTTGTCGTGATTGTTCTCTCAGGTTTCCTATCTGGTCTTCAAAGGTGGACATAAGAATTTACAGGAGGATTAATTAAGATTTATAATATAAGATTTAAAATATATAATAGAGAGAGAGATAAAAAAAAAAAATGTTAACTATCAATATTGTAAAATTCCTTACCGAATAGACTACTTAGTAACAATTGACTGACTGCCGTTGATGTAGTTTATTGATGATACTGGATTCTGGTTATTTCCTTGGTGGTGTTTGATGACTGGTTTCTTGATGCTGCACGGATTCTAATGTTTTTATGTAGTAGCAAGCACTTTTCAGTTTTATTTCTTCTTTTGGGAATTTATGGGGATTGCGTGTTTTTTTTTTTCGATCCACTCGTTCACGATAAAATATGAGAGAGAAAAAAAAAACTTTGTGTTTTGGCAACTTTGATTTCTGTTTTTCACTATGCAACAATTCTCTTGCTTGCGATGTGATGGTTTAATTGATTTTCTCGTTTTATGCACTTTTTGATTTAAAGATTTAAATGTAACTTTTATTCTCTGTAAGTTTATATTTGTTTTGTTTTCCCTTTAATCTCACTGCGCGACAATCCTCTTGTTCGCGATCCTATGTTTTGTTCTAAGCGGTTAATCGTTAAAACGAATTAAATAAAAAAAAAATCTGATTTTCTTTTATATACCGCCAGCTATCCTACCGACTGCGCCAGAAATGGAATGGAGATTGTGGGAATAGAAAAAAAACACAATTTTTTATTTCTTTCAAAACTTTAATACAACTTTATTACTATTGTAGAACTTATTTATACTCGCGGAGCTATAGACTAACCGACCGAACAACCAAAATATGAACCATCCGTTGTGATCCGATTCACCTGTATTTATACCTTGATAAATTGCTGACATATTGTTTGTGTCTCCTGCACGTTCTGGAATAGTGCAGTGATCTCCGACTATTGCAATATCAGGTGTCTCTTGTGTGTGGGAATATTTAAATGCACTATTTGCATTTCTATTGTTTTGAGGTGGATTGGTTCACAACGGAGAAGAGAAAAGAAAAATGATAATATCATATTTATATGACATTCTCATGAATCTCCAATTTAACTGTAAATAACAACAATGCTCTAGAGAGTGCCCAACATTTATTTTGTGAAGCTTTAAACGTTTCTGTGTCTGTTGTTGAAATCATAAATATTTTATGTATCCATCTATGAAATTAAGCAGAGGATTATGAGAAGCAAAAAAGCCCCGAAGAAAGCCCTTAACACTTCCATACTTGGTGATCGTAGCAGCAAAAGTATATTTATTGTATTAATCATTATTTCACGAAAAATACTAAGGCTTTATTTATGGCAGCAAAAAAGCTAAAATAGAAAATCAATATAAATACTTACGGTTTAGTAAATTTCAAATTTTTATGAGAAATGTTGATAATGGTAAGGTTGTCACTATAAGATCCTTTGACGATTTATCAGCAATTGAAAATTAACATTATAATAATAGAAGTACCAGTTTTCATTGTTCATCAAAACATTAGAAGTATGCGACAAAATTTTGATTTGTTACTCTATAATATTGAAGGCCTTGTGAAATTGCCAAACCTTATTTTTTTGTCCAAGATATGGATTTATTCATGCGAAAAAGAAGAATTCCAAACTACGAGTTTTACGCTAACAATAATGATTCGTATTCTGCAGGAGGGGTAGGTGTATTCGTCAGTAATTCGTATTTGCGTAATGATGAGTTTAAGGTTGACTGTTATAGTTTGAATAGTGCTGATATTATAAAAATCTCCTGCTTCATTTGCAAGGAAAATTTTAACATTATTTGTGTAAATAGGGTTCAGTTTATCTCTGTACAATTGTTTTTCGAAGAGATTATAGCTTTCTTGCGCACTGAAAAGGCGGCGAATCTTATTATTCTTGGCGACTTTTTGAGTTGTAACGCTGCAGTTGACACATGTGCATTCTTAATGGCAGAGCATGGTTTAACATCGTTCATTAATGAACCTTCAAGACCGATTTCTAATTCTTGCCTTGATCATCCATTTGGTCGCTTTAAGAAATTAGAAACAAATCTTTGCACGGGTGTTAACTTTGATCTGAAAATTACTGATCGTTGTTTGACAGGTTTAGTCCTAAGTATCTTTAACAACAAAAGGTCTGTTGTTACCGCTCCTCTTAAGGTAACCAAAATAAACTACAGGCAGCTTAACGATAAGCTGCTGCATGAAAGTTGGGAAGAAGTATACACCATTAGAAATTCTTCACAGGCGTATGAAAAGTTCTTAAAAATTCTAGCTGGTAATATTGATATCTGTAGCTTTTCCATCCAGCACAAACAATCAAAAACCAAACTTAAGCCCTGGATGAACAAATCTCTTCTGAAGAAAATTAAGCTTAATCACAATCTAAGTAATAAATGCTGCAAACACCCACATAATCTTGTTTTGAAAAGACGTTATAATCACATGTGTCAAAAAATTAATAACGAAATTAAAGTCTACCGTGATAGTTACTATCAAAGTAAAATAAGAAATTCGGAAGGGAATCTTAAAAAAGAATGGGAGGTTGTAAATAGCATTATTGATCGCAAAGCTAAGAACCATAGTAAATCAATTGTTCTAAAAAAATAAGAATATTGAAATTACTGATCACACAGCATGAGTTCAATGCCTACTTTGCTTCAGTGGGACAAATATCTTTCCCATCAGACCTTCCAAGCGTCTGCAGCTGCTGCTCTGCATCTGGCCTTGCGGACCATACACTTGTACAGCTTCTTCTTCTAACCCATCACAGGGTTTAAGCCGTTAAAAACAATAAAAAGTCTCAAAAATTCAAACTCTTGTGGTGACGATGCTATTTCTAACATTGTAATGAAACAAACTGCCCTTAATGTTGTTGATATTTTGGCTTATATTTTTAATTTGATTATCTTTTCTGTAAATTTTCCAGATTTGTTATAATGCGCTAATATAATTCCAATTTATAAAAAAGGCAACAGATAAGAGAAAAGCAACTACAGACCCATTTTCTTACTCCCTACAATATCGAAGATATTTGAGAAAACCGTTAAAAGCAGACTTCTGAAATATCTAAATGATATAAAATTCTTCAGCGAAAGGCAGTTTGGGTTTAGAGAAAGGTACTCTCCTAGACTTTTGTGCAGTTGTTTACAAAGGACATGATGTTAAAAAATTTTGCACCAGACTCCTTGTATATATTACAAAAGCCTTCGACATGGTTGACCACACCACTCTCTTGGAAAAATTGCATGCTGCGGGGTTTCGCGGTTTTATCTTAGATTGGTTTGCATCTAATTTAAAAAACAGAACACAAAAGTTAAAAATCGGGAATAATTTTAGTAGCTCAAAGGTAATCTATATAGGTGTACCCCACGGATCGGTATTCTCTATTTTTGCAATGCCATTTATTGGTAATTTAAAGGCTTTCGTCGACGATTTTGCATTTGCATATGGATCAACCAACCTTTTAAATCTTATTGCTGAGATAAACCACGACGTTCACTTGCTAAGACAAACACAAGTTAGTAGTAAGCAATAAGACTAAATTGATGTATTTCAGTTGAATAGTGAAAGATTCTCCAGACTCTGACACTATATGACATGTATCTACCTGTTGAAGACATAGCTTGCTGAACTGTGTTTGTGATGTGCAAAATTCCTATGTTCTATATGACGAAAATATTAGCTGCAACTCGAATTGCTTCAAAATAAAATTAGTTGAGCACTATAAATATCTAGGTGTTATTATTGAAAGAAATTTGAGTAGGAGCGAACACATCTCAAGTTCGAAAAATTATCTGCAATATTCTCAACTCATCTTTTACTACAGTATGGAATAAGTGCATGGGGAGGTACATACTCGTACCTCAATAAACTACAGCAGCTAACAGTCCTACAAAGTCCGCAATAAGAAAAGTGTGCAAATGAGCTCGCCTAAACCACTCCATAGAATTATTTAGAAGTATGAATATCCTGCCTGTAAGACATTTATACTTTTTTAAAGTCCTTAAAATATTCTTCATAAGAGGTGGCTATATACAGAGCCCTATATCTAACACCCACAATCTACGAAGTAACACTAGTAGCGTCATACATATTCCGCCTTTTCACACATCAACCCTTAGGAACTTTTTCTTAATTGTTTCCTGCAAGCTATTAAATAGTCTACCCGAAAATATACGAATTATTAGAACTAAAAACAGTAAAACCGTGGCTTCTTGCGATTAATCGCAATGAAATCGAAATTTTGTAACGCTTCATTATTTGAGTTCTTTCTTTCTTTTTAACTTTTATTTTATGAATTTGTGTTAGCTCTTATTGATATATATAATTCTTTGTAAACAATTGAGTTTTTAAAAAAAGTAATGTACATACAAGCATATGTATGTAGGTAATACATACACGTCCACCCCACTGTGTAAATTGTCATTACACAATGTGACAAAATGTCACTAGCTATTCTCCATATCAGGATAAACATATATGCATAGTAAGCAACTTAAAATAGATTACCGAATTGAGAATAAAGAATTGAGAAAAGAAAAAACATTTACTGTAATTTAAAAAAAAAAAATAGACGTTTTTATAAAAAATTACATATCAAAAATTACATAATTGGAATAGATCTTTTTTATATTTTATTTTGAGCACCCGATAGCCCCCCTATGAGGTGTTTCAGGCTTAAACATTCGTTCCTGGACATATACCCTCTTGAAGTCACTTTTCACTAATAACACGAACCAATCTTAACGACGTCCTGGGTCATTATGTCATATGGACATATTCTCTTTGATTGCACGTGGCTACAATGTAAGATGTAAGTCGATCTATTTAAATAACCAAAGTATGAAAATCGGCGACGAGGAAAAAGAAAAAAATGCAGATAATGACAAAAATTGAATTGTCCAAGCTTCGATGAACAGGTCAACTTTGGCGGAAGGTACCAAGTAGATTCCTTAATTACGAATAATCTAATAACTTCCTAACATAATTGTTTTTAATATACTATTTGATTTTATATTTGTACCATTCCGCGAATTCGACATTTTTAAACATTTTGTTTTTTACCGACTCGAGGTGCTTTAGTGTCATACTGTAACTCTTACCAAATTGTATTTTGTCGCTTTTCCATAAAAGACCTATTTCATATTGATTGTTTATTTTCTCCGTGGTTGTTGTCAATATAAACTCTGCCCTTTTGTCACTTTTAGAAAATACTTCCTTTTCCGGCTGTCGTTCTGAACTTTCTAACGTAAAATTCTCTGCTACTTGTCTATGCAAATCATTTAAATCATTTTTCTCTGGAACAATATAGGTGACAATAATATCTGAATGACTACTTTTATTAGAACCGAACAGAAGCCAACCCAGTTTGGTGTTGTTAACCGCAAACCCTTTACCAATGTTTAAAATTTGTATGCAGTATACCAATTAGAATCTGTGATATAACATCGACATAATCTTCCACAAGAATTTTACCCAACTCAGCATATTCTCTCTAAAATTCCCTAAAACGTAAAGTCTGAGCTGGTAACAGTAAATTTCTTGCAGTGCGAACTTCTTTTATCTGATGCTTAACAGCATTATTATACACACCGGAAATCTCAATGTCAACATGTTGAAATATTTTCGTAGTCATTTTATCCGATATCCACCTCAACGATAGCAAATCTGATACAGCATTAAATCCAATGGAGCTTACTACCTTTTCATTTTTTCCCCCTCATCTATAAATGCTATGACGATACAAGAACTTAGCGGTCCGCTTAACCTCACAGGGAGAAATTTGAAAGGATTTTTTTTCGTTTTCCCTTTACAACCAATTGCTCTAACTACAGTATTTACATATTACTCGTAGTTTGTTTACAAATGCTCATCTGTCAAAGTGATATTATGACGTTGGGGTCATGGAGCAGACGGTTGTGACTTTTACGACTGACAAATATTCCGCATCCCGGCGATACGAGCGTTTAGTTGCTACATGACCACGATGCAAACAACAAAAACATATACGATTCGCTTTGACTAATTTCCACCGATCGTCAACGGAAAATTTTCTGAAAGTGGGACGTTGGTGAAGATAATGATCCTTTTCAAAAACAGCACAATTCGATTTTTTTGTATATTAAGTAAGGGCGCTTACCGTATTTACATTTTTTAATCTTCTTTCTGTAGTAGAATGGTTCCATGTAAGTTCGGTGGCAATGGATACATACGTCGCTACTTACTTCAGACAGCTATTGAAATCGCATTTAAGGTGGTACTGTGGCAAGAGTGGTACAGTATGGTGGGTCAATACTTCTCTTTTGTTCAATGGCAGTTTCATTACCAGCACATCGACTAAGGTGGAATTAGATAAATGAGACGGTGCAGAGAAATTTTCTAAAAACAACAGTCAAGTTGGATACCATTACACTGAAATTAGCGATCTCATTAATTTCAGAATCATTTATTGTTGGGAACGACCTAATCTTGGACAATTGACTCCTTATAAATATTTCCGGGCTACCGTAATGAAATCCGAAGGTGCTTATTATCGCGCGTATACTCTTAGTGTGAATTAAAAGCGCTTCAACCTTAAGTTTGGCATTCCCTTTTAGGGCTCGTTGTTGACGCGAAAGGTTTTCTAAATCGGAGTAGCCGGGAGCGGCTGATGTCTCTTTAAACGCGACAATGAACATGGGCCATTCTTCAGGATTACCAGAGAACACAGGTTATTCTTGGCACTTTTGAATTGGTTGGTAGTGAGTCTGATTGAGTATAATTGACAAGCTAGTAGTGGCAGGCAATTTCGTGGGCGGTGAAGGCGGGAAAGCATACGGTTCGTGTGTGTTGGCGGCTTGTTGCTGCAGGTTTTCCCATTCTTCTTCTAAGGACGGGAAAACCAGCTTTCAGCTCAGTAATTTGTCTGCTGAGCTGCTTCAATAATACCACGTGTTCAGCCTCAATAATTTCACCCTCTGTAGGCGGTGAAGGCAGCGTCGGCAAGATAACTTAGGCGCCAAGAAATGATTACGATTTTTGTAGAACAGCAATAAAAGCATTTTCAGTTTTCTCAAAACTAGAGGACTTAAAATCAAGTTTTCAGTTTTTTATTGAAAATTCATTAGAGCAACGAATTTCAGAAATATAAAATAATATATAATTTTACGGTTTTGAAAACTTACACTTTCAACTTTTTCTTTCAAATTTTCAGTTTAAAACCCCTTTATTCAAAAACTATCAATAGATTTCACTTGATTTAAAAATTTGCTAAGAGAACGAAGTATTGGCTTTAATAAAAGGTACAAACTTAATTTTAAATGTTACCGTTATTTTTTTAATATTTTTTCCCCATATTTAGTACTTTTTTTTTATGAAATTGCCCCTCCCGCTCAAACGGGGGAGATAGACCCCCCTCCAATAGTAGAAAATGCTTGTATTGAACTCTTCTACAGAAATCATTATCATATTCTCCCGGCAGCGGCGATGGAGGCACTGGAGAAGTCGATGACATATTTTTTTTGTCTGTTTACGTGATGCGGCCTTGCATCAAATTTTGTTTAATTTTTATTATATTCCTGGCTGGAGTTCGGTCCAAGTGCTTTGCAAATGGATGACACAAAATGGCCGATATCAGAATTTTTACACTAAAGATGATCGGCATCGAAAATTTATTTAAGTCGACTGATATCGATAATTAATATTAAGGATGTTGATATTAAAAAGCAAAACATTAAAATCTTGTCAGATATTCTGTTGGAAATAAAATTAGAGAATACATGAATACATGAATACAATGAATCTCTTCATTATTCGCAATAAATCACTATCTTCTGTGACGTATACGTAATTTTTGCATTTCTTTTTGGAGATATTAATTGCCTTTTCTGTTATATGTATATAGTGTAAACTATCTTCAACAGCACTTTGTATAGTCTCATCAGTGGATCTGATATTATTATCATTAATATCGATGCATTCGTTGTTATTTAGTTCATAAGTATCGGAATGATTAAGAAGGTTCGCTACTATTTTTAAGTTGGTGTGATTCACTTTTTTATATTCGTCGCTACAAATAAGTCGGCTTAGTCCGTCTGCTACATGGTTGTCCTTCCCTTTTATATATTTAATAGTAAAATTATGTTCGTTAATCTGCATTTTCTAAAGCTGTAATTTCATATTTGGATTTTGTAAGCTACTCAGCCAAATAAGAGACAGAGGCAGGTCGGTTTGAAAGACAAATTTTCTGCCAAAGAAATAGGCATAGAAGTATTTAACTGACAGGACAATCGCTAACAATTCTTTTTTAAATGTATGAATAGTGTATTTCATTGTCGTTTAATGTGCGATATGCAAAACAAACAGGTGGACTATTTCGGCTTAGGACAGCGCCTAATGCATAATTTGTTGCATCTGATGTTTAAGCGAATTCCTTACTAAAATCTGGATTTTGCAGGATCGGTTGGGACATAAGCAATGTTTTAAGTTTGTTAAAAGGTTCCAAATATTCAAGATCATTGGTCTTAATTGCAATATTTTTCTTTAAATATTTAACATTGGAACCTTGGTGTTAACCCTTACAAACTTCCGGTAATATCAGGTTATACCGAGGAAGGACTTTATTATTAAATAGTCTACCCGAAAATATACGAATTATTAGAACCAAAAACAGTAAAACCGTGGCTTCTTGCGATTAATCGCAATGAAATCGAAATTTTGTATCGCTTCATTATTTGAGTTCTTTCTTTCTTTTTAACTTTTATTTTATGAATTTGTGTTAGCTCTTATTGATATATATAATTCTTTGTAAACAATTGAGTTTTTAAAAAAAGTAATGTACATACAAGCATATGTATGTAGGTAATACATACACGTCCACCCCACTGTGTAAATTGTCATTACACAATGTGACAAAATGTCACTAGCTATTCTCCATATCAGGATAAACATATATGCATAGTAAGCAACTTAAAATAGATTACCGAATTGAGAATAAAGAATTGAGAAAAGAAAAAACATTTACTGTAATTTAAAAAAAAAAAATAGACGTTTTTATAAAAAATTACATATCAAAAATTACATAATTGGAATAGATCTTTTTTATATTTTATTTTGAGCACCCGATGAGGTGTTTCAGGCTTAAACATTCGTTCCTGGACATATACCCTCTTGAAGTCACTTTTCACTAATAACACGAACCAATCTTAACGACGTCCTGGGTCATTATGTCATATGGACATATTCTCTTTGATTGCACGTGGCTACAATGTAAGATGTAAGTCGATCTATTTAAATAACCAAAGTATGAAAATCGGCGACGAGGAAAAAGAAAAAATGCAGATAATGACAAAAATTGAATTGTCCAAGCTTCGATGAACAGGTCAACTTTGGCGGAAGGTACCAAGTAGATTCCTTAATTACGAATAATCTAATAACTTCCTAACATAATTGTTTTTAATATACTATTTGATTTTATATTTGTACCATTCCGCGAATTCGACATTTTTAAACATTTTGTTTTTTACCGACTCGAGGTGCTTTAGTGTCATACTGTAACTCTTACCAAATTGTATTTTGTCGCTTTTCCATAAAAGACCTATTTCATATTGATTGTTTATTTTCTCCGTGGTTGTTGTCAATATAAACTCTGCCCTTTTGTCACTTTTAGAAAATACTTCCTTTTCCGGCTGTCGTTCTGAACTTTCTAACGTAAAATTCTCTGCTACTTGTCTATGCAAATCATTTAAATCATTTTTCTCTGGAACAATATAGGTGACAATAATATCTGAATGACTACTTTTATTAGAACCGAACAGAAGCCAACCCAGTTTGGTGTTGTTAACCGCAAACCCTTTACCAATGTTTAAAATTTGTATGCAGTATACCAATTAGAATCTGTGATATAACATCGACATAATCTTCCACAAGAATTTTACCCAACTCAGCATATTCTCTCTAAAATTCCCTAAAACGTAAAGTCTGAGCTGGTAACAGTAAATTTCTTGCAGTGCGAACTTCTTTTATCTGATGCTTAACAGCATTATTATACACACCGGAAATCTCAATGTCAACATGTTGAAATATTTTCGTAGTCATTTTATCCGATATCCACCTCAACGATAGCAAATCTGATACAGCATTAAATCCAATGGAGCTTACTACCTTTTCATTTTTTCCCCCTCATCTATAAATGCTATGACGATACAAGAACTTAGCGGTCCGCTTAACCTCACAGGGAGAAATTTGAAAGGATTTTTTTTCGTTTTCCCTTTACAACCAATTGCTCTAACTACAGTATTTACATATTACTCGTAGTTTGTTTGCAAATGCTCATCTGTCAAAGTGATATTATGACGTTGGGGTCATGGAGCAGACGGTTGTGACTTTTACGACTGACAAATATTCCGCATCCCGGCGATACGAGCGTTTAGTTGCTACATGACCACGATGCAAACAACAAAAACATATACGATTCGCTTTGACTAATTTCCACCGATCGTCAACGAAAAATTTTCTGAAAGTGGGACGTTGGTGAAGATAATGATCCTTTTCAAAAACAGCACAATTCGATTTTCTTGTATATTAAGTAAGGGCGCTTACCGTATTTACATTTTTTAATCTTCTTTCTGTAGTAGAATGGTTCCATGTAAGTTCGGTGGCAATGGATACATACGTCGCTACTTACTTCAGACAGCTATTGAAATCGCATTTAAGGTGGTACTGTGGCAAGAGTGGTACAGTATGGTGGGTCAATACTTCTCTTTTGTTCAATGGCAGTTTCATTACCAGCACATCGAGTAAGGTGGAATTAGATAAATGAGACGATGCAGAGAAATTTTCTAAAAACAACAGTCAAGTTGGATACCATTACACTGAAATTAGCGATCTCATTAATTTCAGAATCATTTATTGTTGGGAGCGACCTAATCTTGAACAATTGACTCCTTATAAATATTTCCGGGCTACCGTAATGAAATCCGAAGGTGCTTATTATCGCGCGTATACTCTTAGTGTGAATTAAAAGCGCTTCAACCTTAAGTTTGGCATTCCCTTTTAGGGCTCGTTGTTGACGCGAAAGGTTTTCTAAATCGGAGTAGCCGGGAGCGGCTGATGTCTCTTTAAACGCGACAATGAACATGGGCCATTCTTCAGGATTACCAGAGAACACAGGTTATTCTTGGCACTTTTGAATTGGTTGGTAGTGAGTCTGATTGAGTATAATTGACAAGCTAGTAGTGGCAGGCAATTTCGTGGGCGGTGAAGGCGGGAAAGCATACGGTTCGTGTGTGTTGGCGGCTTGTTGCTGCAGGTTTTCCCATTCTTCTTCTAAGGACGGGAAAACCAGCTTTCAGCTCAGTAATTTGTCTGCTGAGCTGCTTCAATAATACCACGTGTTCAGCCTCAATAATTTCACCCTCTGTAGGCGGTGAAGGCAGCGTCGGCAAGATAACTTAGGCGCCAAGAAATGATTACGATTTTTGTAGAACAGCAATAAAAGCATTTTCAGTTTTCTCAAAACTAGAGGACTTAAAATCAAGTTTTCAGTTTTTTATTGAAAATTCATTAGAGCAACGAATTTCAGAAATATAAAATAATATATAATTTTACGGTTTTGAAAACTTACACTTTCAACTTTTTTTTTCAAATTTTCAGTTTAAAACCCCTTTATTCAAAAACTATCAATAGATTTCACTTGATTTAAAAATTTGCTAAGAGAACGAAGTATTGGCTTTAATAAAAGGTACAAACTTAATTTTAAATGTTACCGTTATTTTTTAATATTTTTTCCCCATATTTAGTACTTTTTTTTTATGAAATTGCCCCTCCCGCTCAAACGGGGGAGATAGACCCCCCTCCAATAGTAGAAAATGCTTGTATTGAACTCTTCTACAGAAATCATTATCATATTCTCCCGGCAGCGGCGATGGAGGCACTGGAGAAGTCGATGACATATTTTTTTTGTCTGTTTACGTGATGCGGCCTTGCATCAAATTTTGTTTAATTTTTATTATATTCCTGGCTGGAGTTCGGTCCAAGTGCTTTGCAAATGGATGACACAAAATGGCCGATATCAGAATTTTTACACTAAAGATGATCGGCATCGAAAATTTATTTAAGTCGACTGATATCGATAATTAATATTAAGGATGTTGATATTAAAAAGCAAAACATTAAAATCTTGTCAGATATTCTGTTGGAAATAAAATGAGAGAATACATGAATACATGAATACAATGAATCTCTTCATTATTCGCAATAAATCACTATCTTCTGTGACGTATACGTAATTTTTGCCTTTCTTTTTGGAGATATTAATTGCCTTTTCTGTTATATGTATATAGTGTAAACTATCTTCAACAGCACTTTGTATAGTCTCATCAGTGGATCTGATATTATTATCATTAATATCGATGCATTCGTTGTTATTTAGTTCATAAGTATCGGAATGATTAAGAAGGTTCGCTACTATTTTTAAGTTGGTGTGATTCACTTTTTTATATTCGTCGCTACAAATAAGTCGGCTTAGTCCGTCTGCTACATGGTTGTCCTTCCCTTTTATATATTTAATAGTAAAATTATGTTCGTTAATCTGCATTTTCTAAAGCTGTAATTTCATATTTGGATTTTGTAAGCTACTCAGCCAAATAAGAGACAGAGGCAGGTCGGTTTGAAAGACAAATTTTCTGCCAAAGAAATAGGCATAGAAGTATTTAACTGACAGGACAATCGCTAACAATTCTTTTTTAAATGTATGAATAGTGTATTTCATTGTCGTTTAATGTGCGATATGCAAAACAAACAGGTGGACTATTTCGGCTTAGGACAGCGCCTAATGCATAATTTGTTGCATCTGATGTTTAAGCGAATTCCTTACTAAAATCTGGATTTTGCAGGATCGGTTGGGACATAAGCAATGTTTTAAGTTTGTTAAAAGGTTCCAAATATTCAAGATCATTGGTCTTAATTGCAATATTTTTCTTTAAATATTTAACATTGGAACCTTGGTGTTAACCCTTACAAACTTCCGGTAATATCAGGTTATACCGAGGAAGGACTTTATTATTAAATAGTCTACCCGAAAATATACGAATTATTAGAACCAAAAACAGTAAAACCGTGGCTTCTTGCGATTAATCGCAATGAAATCGAAATTTTGTATCGCTTCATTATTTGAGTTCTTTCTTTCTTTTTAACTTTTATTTTATGAATTTGTGTTAGCTCTTATTGATATATATAATTCTTTGTAAACAATTGAGTTTTTAAAAAAAGTAATGTACATACAAGCATATGTATGTAGGTAATACATACACGTCCACCCCACTGTGTAAATTGTCATTACACAATGTGACAAAATGTCACTAGCTATTCTCCATATCAGGATAAACATATATGCATAGTAAGCAACTTAAAATAGATTACCGAATTGAGAATAAAGAATTGAGAAAAGAAAAAACATTTACTGTAATTTAAAAAAAAAAAATAGACGTTTTTATAAAAAATTACATATCAAAAATTACTTTTTTATATTTTATTTTGAGCACCCGATAGCCCCCCTATGAGGTGTTTCAGGCTTAAACATTCGTTCCTGGACATATACCCTCTTGAAGTCACTTTTCACTAATAACACGAACCAATCTTAACGACGTCCTGGGTCATTATGTCATATGGACATATTCTCTTTGATTGCACGTGGCTACAATGTAAGATGTAAGTCGATCTATTTAAATAACCAAAGTATGAAAATCGGCGACGAGGAAAAAGAAAAAATGCAGATAATGACAAAAATTGAATTGTCCAAGCTTCGATGAACAGGTCAACTTTGGCGGAAGGTACCAAGTAGATTCCTTAATTACGAATAATCTAATAACTTCCTAACATAATTGTTTTTAATATACTATTTGATTTTATATTTGTACCATTCCGCGAATTCGACATTTTTAAACATTTTGTTTTTTACCGACTCGAGGTGCTTTAGTGTCATACTGTAACTCTTACCAAATTGTATTTTGTCGCTTTTCCATAAAAGACCTATTTCATATTGATTGTTTATTTTCTCCGTGGTTGTTGTCAATATAAACTCTGCCCTTTTGTCACTTTTAGAAAATACTTCCTTTTCCGGCTGTCGTTCTGAACTTTCTAACGTAAAATTCTCTGCTACTTGTCTATGCAAATCATTTAAATCATTTTTCTCTGGAACAATATAGGTGACAATAATATCTGAATGACTACTTTTATTAGAACCGAACAGAAGCCAACCCAGTTTGGTGTTGTTAACCGCAAACCCTTTACCAATGTTTAAAATTTGTATGCAGTATACCAATTAGAATCTGTGATATAACATCGACATAATCTTCCACAAGAATTTTACCCAACTCAGCATATTCTCTCTAAAATTCCCTAAAACGTAAAGTCTGAGCTGGTAACAGTAAATTTCTTGCAGTGCGAACTTCTTTTATCTGATGCTTAACAGCATTATTATACACACCGGAAATCTCAATGTCAACATGTTGAAATATTTTCGTAGTCATTTTATCCGATATCCACCTCAACGATAGCAAATCTGATACAGCATTAAATCCAATGGAGCTTACTACCTTTTCATTTTTTCCCCCTCATCTATAAATGCTATGACGATACAAGAACTTAGCGGTCCGCTTAACCTCACAGGGAGAAATTTGAAAGGATTTTTTTTCGTTTTCCCTTTACAACCAATTGCTCTAACTACAGTATTTACATATTACTCGTAGTTTGTTTGCAAATGCTCATCTGTCAAAGTGATATTATGACGTTGGGGTCATGGAGCAGACGGTTGTGACTTTTACGACTGACAAATATTCCGCATCCCGGCGATACGAGCGTTTAGTTGCTACATGACCACGATGCAAACAACAAAAACATATACGATTCGCTTTGACTAATTTCCACCGATCGTCAACGGAAAATTTTCTGAAAGTGAGACGTTGGTGAAGATAATGATCCTTTTCAAAAACAGCACAATTCGATTTTCTTGTATATTAAGTAAGGGCGCTTACCGTATTTACATTTTTTAATCTTCTTTCTGTAGTAGAATGGTTCCATGTAAGTTCGGTGGCAATGGATACATACGTCGCTACTTACTTCAGACAGCTATTGAAATCGCATTTAAGGTGGTACTGTGGCAAGAGTGGTACAGTATGGTGGGTCAATACTTCTCTTTTGTTCAATGGCAGTTTCATTACCAGCACATCGAGTAAGGTGGAATTAGATAAATGAGACGATGCAGAGAAATTTTCTAAAAACAACAGTCAAGTTGGATACCATTACACTGAAATTAGCGATCTCATTAATTTCAGAATCATTTATTGTTGGGAACGACCTAATCTTGAACAATTGACTCCTTATAAATATTTCCGGGCTACCGTAATGAAATCCGAAGGTGCTTATTATCGCGCGTATACTCTTAGTGTGAATTAAAAGCGCTTCAACCTTAAGTTTGGCATTCCCTTTTAGGGCTCGTTGTTGACGCGAAAGGTTTTCTAAATCGGAGTAGCCGGGAGCGGCTGATGTCTCTTTAAACGCGACAATGAACATGGGCCATTCTTCAGGATTACCAGAGAACACAGGTTATTCTTGGCACTTTTGAATTGGTTGGTAGTGAGTCTGATTGAGTATAATTGACAAGCTAGTAGTGGCAGGCAATTTCGTGGGCGGTGAAGGCGGGAAAGCATACGGTTCGTGTGTGTTGGCGGCTTGTTGCTGCAGGTTTTCCCATTCTTCTTCTAAGGACGGGAAAACCAGCTTTCAGCTCAGTAATTTGTCTGCTGAGCTGCTTCATTAATACCACGTGTTCAGCCTCAATAATTTCACCCTCTGTAGGCGGTGAAGGCAGCGTCGGCAAGATAACTTAGGCGCCAAGAAATGATTACGATTTTTGTAGAACAGCAATAAAAGCATTTTCAGTTTTCTCAAAACTAGAGGACTTAAAATCAAGTTTTCAGTTTTTTATTGAAAATTCATTAGAGCAACGAATTTCAGAAATATAAAATAATATATAATTTTACGGTTTTGAAAACTTACACTTTCAACTTTTTTTTTCAAATTTTCAGTTTAAAACCCCTTTATTCAAAAACTATCAATAGATTTCACTTGATTTAAAAATTTGCTAAGAGAACGAAGTATTGGCTTTAATAAAAGGTACAAACTTAATTTTAAATGTTACCGTTATTTTTTAATATTTTTTCCCCATATTTAGTACTTTTTTTTTATGAAATTGCCCCTCCCGCTCAAACGGGGGAGATAGACCCCCCTCCAATAGTAGAAAATGCTTGTATTGAACTCTTCTACAGAAATCATTATCATATTCTCCCGGCAGCGGCGATGGAGGCACTGGAGAAGTCGATGACATATTTTTTTTGTCTGTTTACGTGATGCGGCCTTGCATCAAATTTTGTTTAATTTTTATTATATTCCTGGCTGGAGTTCGGTCCAAGTGCTTTGCAAATGGATGACACAAAATGGCCGATATCAGAATTTGTACACTAAAGATGATCGGCATCGAAAATTTATTTAAGTCGACTGATATCGATAATTAATATTAAGGATGTTGATATTAAAAAGCAAAACATTAAAATCTTGTCAGATATTCTGTTGGAAATAAAATTAGAGAATACATGAATACATGAATACAATGAATCTCTTCATTATTCGCAATAAATCACTATCTTCTGTGACGTATACGTAATTTTTGCATTTCTTTTTGGAGATATTAATTGCCTTTTCTGTTATATGTATATAGTGTAAACTATCTTCAACAGCACTTTGTATAGTCTCATCAGTGGATCTGATATTATTATCATTAATATCGATGCATTCGTTGTTATTTAGTTCATAAGTATCGGAATGATTAAAAAGGTTCGCTACTATTTTTAAGTTGGTGTGATTCACTTTTTTATATTCGTCACTACAAATAAGTCGGCTTAGTCCGTCTGCTACATGGTTGTCCTTCCCTTTTATATATTTAATAGTAAAATTATGTTCGTTAATCTGCATTTTCTAAAGCTGTAATTTCATATTTGGATTTTGTAAGCTACTCAGCCAAATAAGAGACAGAGGCAGGTCGGTTTGAAAGACAAATTTTCTGCCAAAGAAATAGGCATAGAAGTATTTAACTGACAGGACAATCGCTAACAATTCTTTTTTAAATGTATGAATAGTGTATTTCATTGTCGTTTAATGTGCGATATGCAAAACAAACAGGTGGACTATTTCGGCTTAGGACAGCGCCTAATGCATAATTTGTTGCATCTGATGTTTAAGCGAATTCCTTACTAAAATCTGGATTTTGCAGGATCGGTTGGGACATAAGCAATGTTTTAAGTTTGTTAAAAGGTTCCAAATATTCAAGATCATTGGTCTTAATTGCAATATTTTTCTTTAAATATTTAACATTGGAACCTTGGCGTTAACCCTTACAAACTTCCGGTAATATCAGGTTATACCGAGGAAGGAATTTATTTCCTTCTGATTGCGGGGGAGTGCTGATTTCTTTATAGCTATTATTTTAAGTGGATCTGGTTTAATGCTACCTTCCGTAATTACGTGACCTACAAATTTTATTGACTTTTCTGTAAAGTTACATTTATATATTTGAACTTTAAGGTTAGCTTCACGTAAGCACTGAACAACTTTTTTTATTGAACATAAATGTTCATCTATTGTAATAAGGTGGGAAATATCAATATATTATTATTCAAATATACAATGCATATCATACGAGGGCGGGTCAATAAGTCCGTGACTTTTTGAATTTCTGGCCTCTTTACTGAAACAGCAACACTGCTCCTGTCAACAGGCATCTGTCAGTTGACTCCTGTCAAAATTTAAACTTGCTGCGTCAGTTAGTTTGTGTTTGACAGCTATTTTTATCAGACTACTCACTAATTTGAGGAGAAAATGGAAAAAAGTGAATTTCGTGTGCTTATTAAGCATTATTTCTTGCGAAAAAAAACCATTACCGAGACCAAGGCTAACCTTGATAAATACTATGGGGACTCTGCACCATCGATTTCAATGGTAAAAAAGTGGTTTACTGAATTTCGTTGTGGCCGTACAAGCACTGAAGATGCCGAACGTCCTGGACGCCCAGTTGAGGTCTCTACACCCGAAACAATCGAAAAAATTCACGATATGGTGTTGGCCGACCGAAGATTGAAAGTGCGAGAGATTGTGGAAGCCGTAGGGATCTCGCATGGCTCAGTGGTTTCAATTTTGAATGATCACTTGGGCATGAGAAAGCTTTCCGCAAGATGGGTGCCGGGTTTGCTCACAGTCGACCACAAACACATGTGCAGTTGCCATGGCAAAAATCCATGAATTGGGCTATGAATTGCTCCCTCATCCACCCTGTTCTCCAGATTTGGCTCCGAGCGACTACTTCTTGTTCCCAAACCTGAAGAAATGGCTTGGTGGAAAAAGATTTGACTCCAATGATGAAGTCATCTCGCAAACAAAGGCCTATTTTGAGGACCTCGACAAATCATTTTTTTTTGGAAGGGATAAAAAAATTGGAGAAGCGTTGGACAAAGTGTATAGAGCTCAAGGGAGACTACGTTGAAAAATGAAATTATTTTTTTATCAAAAAATCTGTGTTTTAATCCAAAAGTCACGGACTTATTGACCCGCCCTCGTATCTTATTGATGAAATCTTTTAGGACACTGTTTATGAGACGCTGAAATTTTGCTGGTGAGGTCTTTAGGCCAAATGGCATACGAGTAAATTTATAACGACCTTGGGAAGTTGAGAAGGCCGTTTTAAATCTGTCATCTGGGTAGACTTCAATCTGATGACATCCTTTCGCCAGATAAATCGTTGTGAAATATTGGCACCTGCTCAATTTTTCAAATAATTCGTCGATGTTTGTAAGTGGAAATTTATCGTCAATAGTATAATCATTTCATTTACGATAATCTATTACTATTTTCGTTTGAATTAACTATTTTGTTGGGTACAACCCATGTTGGTGCGTTATAGGGAGAAATAACGTTGACAATAATGCCCTGATCAAGCATTTCTCTAATTTGTTTTTCAACTTCCTTTCTGTGCACCTCAGGGTATCGATAACTTTTCATGTAACATGTCATGATTTGTTATAATCCTGCGTTTAATTTTGTTAGTAAAAGTTAGATTATCTTTTTCGGCGTAAAAAATATCTTTGAAGGAATAAAAAAAGAGTTTTTATCTTTAGAATATCTCTTTGTTGAAGCTGAGAGGCTAAAGTTATCTTTCAAGGTTATAGTTTTTAATTTTGCTATGGAATACGTTGAGCGATTCATCAACATAACATTTGAAGTAATATTCTTCTTCATATCTGTTAAGAAAAATTGGTATCTGTGCGTTAGCCGTAATCAATAACAGCTCTTTGAAATTGACAATGGAGTTGAGTGGCACTAAGTAGAATATTATTACCAATTATACCACCAAAATAGTAATGGAATTTTTATTCTAAACACTTAACATAATAATCCTGCAAGTTGAATACATCGAATAAAGGAAACCTACACCTTGTACTGCAATTTATATACCTATCAAATACTTTGAGGGTTTGGGATTTAGTAGAAGTTTTCCACTTAGGATGAGATAGATAAGTGTTTATAATACTAATTTCAGCACCTGTATCTACAATAAATTTTAATTTTTTTGTTCTACTTTCGACTGTTATATAGGTCAATTGTTTGACGAATCTTGGTTGAAATTTTGAGGTGTTGGACTATTTTGGTTTATCGAAATTTGCATTGGTTCGTGCCTATTGGTTTGATATTCATAACCTTGTCGTTGACTTTGCCGCGCTTGTTATTGTTAAGTTATTGTTAGAATTGTTGTTATTAATATGAGTAGTTCAAAATTGCTCTATTGTACCATTACAACGACATAGCACAATGTTGTCAAGAAGAGCTTAAACTGGAGTAGATTCACCATCAGCTTTTTTACAATTTCTTTAAGCTCACTCAAACCTTTCACTTATGGTATCATTAGCCTTGTCGACAAGTCTATCCTGTATGTAAACTAAAAAATTTGTTTAAACATCAGTTCTTAATGTTTCCATTAAGGAAACAAGAGCGTATATTTTGTTTGAAATGTTAATTAAATAGTTTTTAGTGCCATCGAATGGCTGAATATTTGCAATTCATTTTACAAGAACTTCAGAGATCTCTATTGTTAAGAAACAGAAGAGAAGAGAGTGAAAAAAATGACAATAATTCTTAAATACTTATGTACTTTTACATTTCATAAATTAATTTATATAAGGCCAAAGGGCTGAACAGAATGTGTATCTGTGTCTGTGTCTTGTAGCGCTGTCAAATCTCTGCCGCGCAGCTTGCAGTTAAAGGAAATCCAATGAAAGCGACTGTCAAATTTGAATCTTGTGCTTTTACTTCTTAATTTTGTAAGTGCTTAAAAAAGTTTGTTATTATTTGTTGCTAATGCATATGGACGAACAAAAAGAAATTGCTTTCATTATGTGTATTGTTCACATTTGCTATTTAGCAATAAAATTAATGAAAAAGAGGAAGCGCAGATGGTGGGTTCGACCTCTTTATAAAGAAAGAAAAGAGAGAGGATTTTTTGAGACAATTTTCAAACACCTCAAGAGCACGACGAGGACCTCTTCTTAAGCAGCAATTGTGTTTGTTTTGTTTTCCGTCCACTTTGTCCATTGTTTATCATGTTTTTTTTTTACCCTACCCGTGCTAAGCAGCCGGTATGTGCAGCTTGATCCAGCTGCTTGTTGCAATTCCGGTTTTTTTTGCGATCCACTTTTGGTATGAAGGTATGAAGGTAGAGTTTCTTTTCTACCACATTAAATATTGAGTATTAAAAAAACAAATATTTTCAACGTTTCAATGGTTTTTTTTATTAAAATAAATAAAATAAAAGGACTATTTTAATTTTGTTTCTCCGTATCTACTTCAGCCTCTACTTGGTTTAAATAAGGCATTATTTGCAATATTGCATTGTTTTTTGTATGAAGTGGGAATTTTTTTAGTTTGCATAACACAGTGCTGCACAAAAGTTCGTCCTCGTCGTCAGCATCTGTAGCTATGCGTGGCCTCATTGTTTAAAATTCCTTAACACACTTAATAGAACTGCGAAATCTGACACCAAATCTATCTGCTTCTTCTGCCCTGTTCGTTGTGACGAAGTTGGATTCCTTGACGTGCTCGGAGTCTCCACAGCGTCATCAAAAAACGTCTTCGAAAGGTGATATTGGCTCTTGCGAAGGTGAATCAAATACATTAATTATTATAAAGAAATGAAAATGGAAAGGCTTTGAATTACTTACGGCCTTGGTTTCAAATGTTCTTTTAAGAACTCAAAGCACCCTAGGTACTTCCTACCGGTTCCACGTCATCTGCGCCGGAAACCTTTCACTTTGGCAATTCCTGTAGTAGCTGTTTCGTAAGCCCTTCCACATTTTTTTGCACTCATCAATGAAATGAAAACAAAACAAATGGAAAAAAAATTTACAAAAACTTTTTTTTTAACTACCTGTTATTCCAAATTCGTCTAATATCTCCTTTCATTTTAACATATTTTTTGTAAATTTTTGTAATGTGGATTTGATAAATTCCAAAGAATTTCATTTATTCGTACAGCTTCAATATATTTATAGACTTCCTTTTCCACAACAACAAAAGCTTTTGTGCCCAAATTCCTAAACGTCAATCTTGTAGCGTAGCTTGTAGTTCAATAAAAGCCAACTTCACGATACACGACACAGACGCAGACACACATTGTGTTGTTACACAGACACAGCTACAGGTATACAGGTACACCTTCTGTTCGGCTTTTAATGCTGGGCTTCCACTTGTCATTGAATTGACAAAGTTTGACAGCTCTTGTTTTTGTCATAGAACAACAACATTGCTAGTTTGGAAATGAACTTCAACTCAATTATTAGCAAAAAATTGTTTGTCGGTTCAATGACAAAGAAATTTTGACAAATTCATTTTGCCAGTTCGCAAAAGCTATTTCCACATATCAATTGGAAATTTCAACGAGTTTTAAAAAAAAAAAACCCGAAATTGTTATTTTTTAATAAAATTTGTTTTCTATTAAAGTGTGAACAGAAACTTTAATATATATTATTCTATTTTATTTGTCAAGAAAAACGAATAAAATTTCCTTGTTTCAGTCAGTTGGTCTGATCTGAGTTGGAGCTGAGAGAAACCGGTTTGGAAAAAAATAAATTTACCTACTTTTGTGTGCAAAACGTGTCTTTTCATTGACAATCAATTGAGCAGAGTCCCAATGAATTTTCACTGTCAATTCAAGGCAAAGTAAGATTGTGGTTGGGGACTCAGCTTTTTTCACTAGTCGATGAAATTCCTTGGCAGTCATTGATAAGCACTCTTTGTCAATTCAGCAGTTTCTCCACTTGCCAACGCAAAAATACGTCATTTGTAAATTTCAAATTGACAAGTGTACCCAGCTTAACTTAAAAATAAATGTAAATATGTTAATAAAAATATCAATTTATATTATCTATTTCATTGTTTTTTTTGTTTTGTGTGAACAAAGTTGAATTTAGTGATCTTTCCGACTGCGCCAGTCTTGTAAATCTTGTAACAATTGATAATAAAAAGAAATAAAAACACACTTTTGACTTCTTTTGTAAAAGATTTTCTTTTATCTGATTTTATTCTTCAATCCAAAACTAAGAACTGGTTGTGTCTCTCATTCATTGTCTTTTCTCAGAAGACAATAATGGAACCGTTACTCTCTTGAGGCATTTCTAAGCACACTGCAGACCGGCAACCTTATACCACCGGTGCTCATAAATGCGTTTTACAAATAAGTGACAATAGGTATGTTTTTTTGCACACATGTTAGTTATCTTCGCAAAAAATCAATCCATCCCCGCTTAAGAGTTCATCATAAAAACTTGGTAGCACAGACATCTCTATGACGTTTAGTCGTGGTTCATTTTTCGGTTGGTGAACAAACTTAAATTGTTTTGAAAAAATTTGTAGGCGATTGTTTAACATTTTTGCTAATTCATCGGAAAAATTCATCCGAAACGAAGAAAATATTATTTGGAAGCACTGTTTTATATCTGCTTAATAGATAGCGGATATAAGTTGGCTTAGCGTTTATCGCTATGTTACGAGTATTGTTGTTCTAAACATACAAATTACTTTTCAAGCGGATAGCGGATTCGCAAAAAAACAAGACGAATATACATAGTCTATTTTTACAAATTCAATAAATTCAAATAGAGCCTCCGCCAGTTGTTCGGCTGTTCGGTGTCCGAAGTTCGTTGTCCTTTAATCGTTTGCATGGCTTGTTTATTGTTCGGAACTTTTAATTTTTTCCATGGCAGTTACCCCGGCGGCACAGCCCCCAACCTGAAGGGCCCGTTTCATTGTTTCATACCCCTAGGACGAGGGGTTAGTTAAACCGAAAGCCAGTAACCCATTCTGGAATATGAGTGCTGCCGTTGGTCCATTAAGGGCTCTTCCGTCACCATCTCTTTTCTAAAACCCTGACTTAGTCTCGGACATCTTTACTGACCTGAGCTCAAAATATGTCGGAGTAGCCTGGATAAGGTCTTATAGTTATTTGGGGACTGTTTGCACCGTTGATTCCATCTGGAGAATTCATCCCCTGTCCCGTTTATAGTGCTGTTACTTTTTTCTGCTGGTCAGCACTCTCGTTTATAAGTTTAGCAGGTCCAGTCCGGATGGACATTGAGCAGTACCCGACGGTTACCACGTGGAGATATTATAAGCACATTTGGTGTGCAGAAGATGGTTGCAACACTGGATATCGCCAGGTTGACATATCACAGTGCCAATCCTATATCTAAAGCACCAAACCGTCGCGCTCTGAAGCCCGACTAAATTGGGAAAAGCAATGTGTAATGATCCACATAAATAATATTTACTTAGCGAGAATATATATATTTTCAATTTTTATGTTTCAATGACATAAAAATAAAAATGACGGAAAAATACCAGTATATATTATGTATGTGTACATATTTTCAAATAAGTATCTAACAATAGTTTGTCTATCTATAAAACAGAATAATTTCGTAATTTATTATATAAGCGGAGCCCTCTTGCTATTTATAATGGGTGATATTTTAAGCGTTTGGTGCTTAATTACCAAAAAATACAGAAAAATTGCAAAAAGTGTATACAGTTTTTTATTAAAGTTGATAAACCAATGCTTTTCATTTACTTTTTTAAGATTATTTCATGTTGGTGTTAACCACGATTACGTTTTAAATGGTTTTGAGTCCCTTTTTACAGCATATTGGCATCTCGCTTATAGCACGTGTACTGTTGTCTTCCAAGGCTGCAATTGTCTTTGGCTTATAAACATAATAAGTCATTTGATGTATTCCCATAAGAAATAGTCTTAAGGTGGCAAGTCGCATCATCTGGCCGGCACATTCACCGGTACAAAACGAGAGATAAATTTCCCACTGAATTCATTTCTTAATTGGTCCAACGATTCGCGTTCTATGTCCCAAACAATGCATTTTTCCGGTGCTCAGGCAGCTCTTGTATTGCATGAGGTTACTCATACGAATAAATTTGACAGTTTCTTTTATTAACGTTCAAGCTTTTATAGAACACACTCTCCGAAATTCGACGCTATGGCAGGTCTTTCGGCTTCAGATATTTCACTTAATCGAGTAACACAATCCCAATTACTTCGAACGGCGACGAATAGACAAATCACGGTGCTCATTAACATTGGCGGATACAGAAGCAGTATTTTCTTCTGTACGCACTATATGTATACAGGTAGGTGGTTTGATGTCCAATAACGTGAAGTTAGTCCAAAATTTGTGGGAGTTCTGATAATAAAACTCAATAATTTGTAGGTGTTATTTGTGTGTGAAATGAAAATGAATGATGAAATGGCAATGTTAATAATGGAGCATAAGGTACTCCGTAACTTTTTCGTCCTTAAAGCAGCTATGAATTTTGAATCAAAACATCTTTTCCTGGCTCATCGAATTTTAAATTTGGGGTAATTACAGTTTTTAAAGGAATGTGTCTATTGAAGAGTTCTAATATCGAAGGTTGTATGTGATTCGCCTTATCATTTATATTAGACACATAATAACAATGTTGCCGAGGGAGTAAGCTTGCATCTAGTTATCTTAATGGCCTTGGTTAAGGATCAGGAAGAATCATAGCGTCAACAATAATATCAAAGGTGTGAATGTCTTCTACGTCAGGGAAAACAAACGACATTATTGACCCCGGTTTCTTTCTTAGGAATGACACTTTCAGCTCTGTTGGAGAATAGTGGCTGATAATTCTTCCGACGTAATATACAATACAAGTTTTGTTTTCAAACTTAAGTAAAATAAAACCATTATCATTGATATTCTCCGGTGTCACATCAACTTTTCTGTTGGTATTGGAATCATAAGCATCTTCATCGGTTTCAAAATCAAATGGAGATGTAGAGCTTTCCCGCTCTGATGAATCCTCATCGTTTTCTACTTTTTACCTTTCTTTTTCTTATGAATTGAGTTTAATATAATATTGTTAGCTTTGGCTTTTCGTTCCTATTCTGCTTTTTTCATTTCTTTCTGTATGAATCTTTCTTCGATTTCATTTTTTTCTGGTGTATCTGTGTATATACGAGATTTATCTGGTTTTCTTCCTTTAGTAGTTTTTCTGTTTCTAGAAACTCGAGGATATGGTCTTATGGCTTCTGGGGTTATGGGAACGTTAGTATTCGGTTCAGGTTGAGTCTGAACAGCTGTTGATGTAGAAGGTTTGCAAGTCGTTGGTTCCGGTTGTGTCTGAGTAGACGGTTCGCAAGTTTCAGGGATAACTATTTCTTGAATCGTTGGAATCAAATAAGTTGGTAAAAGCTCATGAACAGAATTGGAAGACAATAACGTATCCAGATTTGGTGGAATATTTGAAGCACATACCTCATTTGGGCAAATTCCTCATCACTAAATGCCATTTCATGAAAAGGCCAAATACCCGGCTTAGAAAATCCACTCGTTATGTTTATCGCTGAAAAGGATTGTAAGTACGCAAGCTTTACGAGTTTCGGAATATTATAGAATATTATAAATGGTGACCGTTTCTCCTGGATTCGTCATATGCCAAATATTAAACGCTATTCTTAATTTTGACTTAAACGGCCCAAAAACTCCAACATCTAGCGGTTAGAAACGATGGCTTGTGTGTGGGGGAAAAAACACAAAAGTTATTCCATTATCTCGAGCATACGTTATAGCTTGTAAGCTGATGTGGCTTTTATCATTATCACATAATAATAAAATCGGATGATCTTTAGAGCTCAGTGTGTAATTTTGGATTTAGGAGCCAAACTTTAGGAGTGTCTAAAACAGTACATACACCGGACTCATCACAGTTAAATATTCTATCGGCTGTAAAATTATGTCGCTGCAAGACTTCGGCCAAATTATTATAGAACTCTGTAACTGCAGTTTTATTAAAAGCAAATGGTCGTGCAGCGCTGGTGATTTCTGGCTTTCGCAAACTGAGACTTGAATTTCGCTCCCTGTATTTACACATCCACTCAAAGTCAGCCATTTGATTTTCATCCCATTTCGCCGGATACTTTAAATTCAATGCTCTTGCATATTCATAAGCAAGTTTCCGAACTTGTACCGTCGTGAGCTCATAATGCATCTTGCAGCAATGAATAATGTAGTCATTTAAACGCTCCTCTTCTTCCAAGGAAAAGACTTGCAAGCTTGTGAATTTGGAATGAAAAGTACGTACTGGTCTTTCTTTGCTAACGCCATCTCTCAGTTTCTTTACTCTACTTTGCAAAGTTGATGTTTTAATGTTGTATTTCAACGCAGCTTTTCTATAAGACAACCGTCCTTGCATTACTTCTTCAACTGCTAAATTAACGATTTCTTCATCAACTTCTTGGCTTCGTGTACCCTTTTTTTTATATTTCCGCACCATGATTCTTCAATGAAATATTTATATAAACAGTACCTACCTCGATTATAAAATGCTTAAAACAAAATTTAAAGGGTTGTATTTTATTTCATTTAAATCGACAATTGATGTTTTGGATTGTAATTTGTATAAATATGATTTAAAGGGGAGCATTCATACGCGTACAAATGTGCCCCTGTATTACTGTCCGAATGTACCCCAAGCTATACAAAAAATAAAAGAGACAACTTTTTATAAATTCAAATTTAGTATCAAAATATTAGTAATGTAAACACAAATTGTTCACATAAATTTTTTATCACTATTTTGTCAAAAACATTAAAAACTTACTCACAATGCGTTTGCAAACTTCGATAAAAAAAATTACTCACAGTACTCGGAATACGTTACGTCTTGTCAGCTCTCACACTGTGGCGCGACTGGCTCGAAGTTCGTTCAGCAACATGGCGCCTGTTATATCTATGCACAGAAGCAAACACGTGTTTGTGCTCCATTGATTTTTTCTTTAAAACTTACTGTACGAATGTGCCTCATGTACGAAAGGTGATCACTTTCCCCTAAGGCATTGTTGTCTACGGAACCATAACGTGAAAGGATGAAGAGAAAAAAGCACGGGATAGGTCAATTTTGTAAGTGCAAAAAATCAATTCATGGTCAGATATTCATGCAAGTGATATCTGATCCCGAAGTAAGACATTGGAGATATTCGAAACCATAAAAATGTCCAGAAGACTTGGAGGAATTATTGCGAAAAAAAAGAATAGCAAAGGAGTTGACCGTCGACAATCCAGAAAACAACAATAATGGATGTTTATTGGGGTTACATTCAGAAAGACAAGAGAAAGAGAAAACGGAGAGAGAATGAGAAGGAGGTGTTAATATTCAAAACTATGCAAATATGTAAGTATATCAAAAATGTTAGGTACTTAAATCATAATACTTCTCCAACTTAACATTAAAGTAGCCTACACTATCATTTCAGGAAATACATTTTCCCGAAAATTTTCTCAATTGAGTATCTTCTTTGGGTGGGGACGTAAAATGAATGAGAAAGAAATTGTTTCCTAACATTGTACAGACCATCTTGTGGCATTTGGGATGAATTTTGAAATACTTAGAATAAGATGGGTTTTGTTCTGCATATTGGTTTTTTTTTCCAATTAGTAGGGAAATAGCTCAGACGATTTTAACTAAAACTGAAGACTGCCGTCAACCAATAGCAAACTAGTTAAGTTGTTTCCGACTCGAAACTCGAAATTTGATCATTTTTTCACAAAGCTTTTCTTAATTTCGTATATTTACGCATAAACCAAAGGAGAAAAATCAATCTGTTTCCACTTTGTCCGTATCCATTACACAGCGTTTTGCAGTCTGGGGAGGAAGAAAAATTACTCACAAAAATGCTTCAGGATTTATTTGAATTTACATGAGGAAGAAATGACGGGCAGACTATCGTATTCATTCTTACTCAATTAATTGGGATAAGGAATTTAGAACACAGCAATGGATCTGCGCTATTTTATCTAATGAGACGTTGTTGTTCGTTTTTTGTACGACGGGTGGGTTTTTTCAGCCTCAGGGGGAGTGATCCTTCTTGTTATAGATATTCTTTGATCTACAGGGTGAGTTTTTTAATTTGAGACATCTAAATTACTCGAAAAATACGCGATATTGCGAAATATGTTTCAGACAAAAGTAACAAGGTCCTGAAGGGGACATAAGATGGTGACCACGAGTTCGACCTTGAGACCCATTTTCAAGGTCATTTGATTTTTGAAATGATAATTCCTGATTTTCATTGCTCAGTCGTATTCCTCAATGGGGCACACGACTTTGTCTCAAAGATCTTATTCATTCAGTGCTAAATACCACTGCACTGGCACGCCTAAATCATTAATCGGTTTCCAACGTTGTTAGGGTGTTAGATATTTTCGATTCGATTATTATTAGTAACATTTTCCAGATTAATAATGCAGGCTATTTCAATTCAAGAGAAAACTTAAATGATATTGATTTATGGAGAAAGTGGTGTTATTCTCTGATGAGTCGACTTTCACCAATCACGGTACTGTCAATCGACATAATATGCATTACTGGGCTACCGAAAACCCTTTTTGGTTGCGACAAGTTGAACGCCGGCACCCTTGGAATGTTAATGCTTGGGCGGGAATTATTGGGGATAAATTAATAGGTCCATATTTTATTGAAGGCAACTTGAATGGCGAAAAGTTTGTAAACTTCTTGCGGGACCTTCTTCCAGTATTACTAGAAGAACTGCCATTGGAGTTGCGACAAACAATGTGGTTTCAACATGATGGTTGTCCAGCCCATTATTCCCAAGTAGCCCGGGGCGTATTAAACAATGTTAACCATCAACGATGGATCGGACGAGGAGGTCCGAGGCAATGGCCTGCTAGATCACCTGATCTTATGTCACTTGATTTCTTCTTGTGGGGCTACTTAAAAAGTGAGTCTTACAGAAAAAAGCCAACAACACGTGAGGACATGAAATGACGGAAGATTACGACAGAAATACTTCTCAGTACTGTTGGTTGACTTAGAGCGCAGATAGACAAGTGTATTGGAGTGAATGGTCACATTTTCGAGCATTTGTTGAAATAGTCTCGGGAAATAAACGTCGAAATGGGAAGAATTCAATGATTCAACAGTGGGAGGGAAGGACCCACTCTAATTAATCACCCCGAAGGAAACAAAATACTGCTACCGCAGTATGTAAAAACAAATGACAAGCCTACGAGCAATACGGCTGAGCAATGAAAATCAGGAATTATCATTTGAAAAATCATTCGTTGGACCTTGAAAATGGGTCTCAAGGTCTAACTCATGGTCGCCGTCTTATGTCCCTTTAAGAACCATGTGACTTTTGTCTAAAACATTGTTCGCGATATTTCGTACTTCTCGAGTAATTTTGATGTCTTAAGTTTTATGGCGCCCTCTGACGGAAAAAGAAAGCATTTTTGAAAAAAGTGTTTCATATAAAAGAATTGTAATTTTTCTCGCAGATTTCGAATCTGTCAAAAAAAATAGGGGTTCCCGTTATAAAATCAAAAGTGACCTTCGTTTGACCTTGAAAATGGGGCACACTCGTGGGCACCATCTTATGTCCCCTTCAGAACCTTGTGACTTTAGTCTGAAACATTTTGCGCGATATCGCGTATTTTTCGAGTAATTTGGATGTCTCAAGTTAAAAAGGGTTTTTTCAGCCTCAAGTAATTAAATATTTTTTATCCTGTCTGGCAACAACATTCATAAATAAATTCTGATTTCAATAATTCGTACAATTTTACATCAGGGCTACAGGTTTCCTTCCAATTGCTCAAAGGCCTCCATAAATAACCTTGGTGGACTGACTAAATGTGCACTAAAGGGGTTAGAACCTGATTCTACTCTGTCTACTAAGCCGGAGGAGCTCTTAAAGCTCTTCAAAGAGAAAGAGTGCAACGGACTCAAATTCGTAGGAGTCAAGCCATTCTTCCTGGTTCAGCTAACTCCCGATAGCAAATTGAATGGTCTAAGGAATATCGAAGTCCTAGACTACCAGATTGTACACTGGGAAAAAGTAGAAAAGCATGAAAACATACTGCAATATGGTCGCTGTACAAGGTTCGGGCACGCCGAGTCGAACCGCGAAATGCAGCCTGGATGTGTCAAGTGCGGTAAGAACCACAAATCAGAAGAATGCGCTCTGGAAGAGATAGATTGTCGGGAAAAGGTCAACTCTCTTGGGTTTTCTGTAAGAACATGGGACACACCGCAAACTATCGGGGTTGTCCCGAATTCCAGTAAATAAAGAGAGTACATCTGGTTCGGCAACGAAAGGTGGAAGTAAGGCGTTCACCTGTTCTAACGCAAATACCAGCTGCTACTCCCCAAGCTAGCTACTCCCATATGGCGGCAGGTAGGGGAAATGTGGCACAGCAAGCGAAGGTTGCCTCTCAGGCCCCAGCGCCTAGAACACGGGAGCCGGCAAATGGCATGCTAGCTACCGTGCTCTCTATCAAAGGGCAGATGGCTCAGTTTCAACGTCAAATTACCGAGCAAGCTACGCGGGTAGATCAAATATACGCGCTGCTGCCGAGCCTAATGCACCTTCAGTCGTAATGGGTACGTACATGGCGGAGCAAACCCTCATGGTCCTTGCAGTGAATGTCAATTCACTGATTAGGATCGAGCGAAGAGCCGCACTGTTTAAGTTGCTTAAAAACGAAGCCCCTGATGTGCTTTTGGTAAACGAAACTAAGCTAACCAAAAGAAGATACAGTCGTATAGTGCGTAGGCTTTAGGTGCTAGAATCATGCATCATGTATGGCGTCAGTTTATGCATCTAAGGCTACTCAATCCACCCTATTCATCTCAGAGCTCCAGACACTTTTTCGATTTCTGAGACTGGAATTGGAGGAAAACTATTTCATTATCGGCGGAGAATTCAACGCCAAACATAGAGATTGGAGATATAATACACCAAACGCTAGAGGGAACCTACTATTCAATTGGTGGGGTCAGCACAGTGTTAAGTATAGAATCGGCCTAAAGGCGACGGATAGTCAGTCGTTTCCTAGACACGGTTCCTATTTGGATCTCCTGCTTTTCGACACACGAATACAACTGACAGTTACGAACCAACAAACTGTAAACTGTCTTCGCACTTTTGTGTATGACAGTGACCATTGCGGTTTTAGTACCGAAATAACCGTTCCGAACGAAAATGCGGAATTGGATCAATATGTTCAAAGGCATTCCTACAATTATAGTAGAGTGCGTTGGACATACTTCTCCAGGACACTCACTAGACCACTCTCCTCGAATTCGCTCTACCCACCGTCCAACAGAAATCTGTCAAACGAGGAGATTGACAGGTATCTAAAACTAATGGACGAGACAGTTAAACGAACAATGGCCATAACTATTCCTCGGTATCAGTATACTGACAACGAAGACTTGTTCCGCAATTCAACTATATACGCACTGCATCGACATAAAAGTAGACTACTGTCCAGACTGAAGACCTTGTACAGACAGTTTACTGACAGACATAACCCGGAGATTTTGACATTAAAGTCGTCGATCAAAAACCTCCAAACATTAATAAAAGAAAATTACATGTTTTCTGTATGTTTGTATTGGAACAATAAAGTTCAGGCTGTAAACACCAGCAACCCGAATATGTTCCCGCACATAAATAAAATTTTTCGGAGAAAAGATCAAGACGACCTTTCATGTCTTAAAATCACCCGAACGACAGACAATGAATACACACTTTCAACAGTAGGCATAGATCCAAATGAGGCTGTTGATGATGACAACTTTTTTCTGATCGAAGAACCGCAGGAGAAAGTCAAGGCTATAGGAGAGTCTTTTCGGGAAGTGTACAAGACAAATGACATCATTGGAAAAACGAGTCTTTGTGCATGACTTCTACCTTAGAAACGAAATAGTGAACTGGCGAATCGAGAACTCGGGTTTCACCCAGTTCGATGATGACAATACGGCAAATAATGTCATCGCCGATGAAAGGAAACAACCCCCGTTCATTTCGAAAGAAGAACTTCAAGCGATCTTCGACACAATTAAAAGTAAGAAATCAGTTGGAACCGATGGAACACCGAACTGTGTTCCCACATCTCCCACTAGAAGCACATAATAATGCACATCATCCAGCGCGATTATGGATCAGTCACCTTCTAAGCATCAGCAAGGTTTTCGAAAAGTCATCACTAGAGTCCTGACAAAATGGGTTGAGGACAGAAATATAGTTCCGGATAATTAATTCGGTTTCAAGGCGGTGCATGATGTTATTCACGTCGCGTCTAAACTGGTTTCTTATATCCAATGGAACAAAGCCAAGAAACAGTGCACGGGTGCCTGCCTGATTGACTTGGAGAAGGCCTTCGATACCGTATGGTTAGAGGGACTCTTCTATAAGCTGAACAGGCTAAGTATGAGTAAACCGCTGCTGTATATTCTTTTCAATATGCTCACCGATAGACAGTTCATCGTAAAGAATGGCGATGTGATTTCTACTGGTAAATTCAACATTAAAAACGGTCTGCAACAAGGTGCGGTCAATTCGCCAATCCTTTTCAACATTTACACAAGTGATCTGATAGGTTCACTTCACCATGCCATAGCGTACGCAGACGACTTAATCGCGTACAGATCAGGTCCACAGATTGAGGTCATAAACATTCTTTTGCAACTTGACTTCGATAAAATTAAACAAAATTGCGACGACTGGAAGTTGAAGATCAACTGTCAGAAGTCGGAAATCATTCTGTTTAGGACGCCTTTGTCTGGGCCTCTACGGATACCAAAAAGTATTGGCGAAAGTTTCAGATCATGGGATAACACGGGCAGCCACTTGTTTGTCGAAATGTAGTCAGATACATTTGGATCTGACTAGATCAATATCTGTATATTAACAAACATATAGATGTTGCTCTGGCCAGAGCCAAAGGTGCTTTTGCCCTTACAAAGAGACTGTTTTATAGCAGGCAACTCGATGCGAGGGTAATGGCCCTTATTTGGCCTATGCTTACATTTGGTTGTCCCGTGTGGTTCAATGTAAGAGCAAGTCTTTTGGAGAAGATTCAGGTGCTTGAGAGGGCTTGTCTTCGCTTACACAGAACACCAGAGTCTGAGTACATAAAATTCTATCCTAATGAGATCTTGTACAAGAGGGCGAACCTAATAAGAGTGGACGATTTTGTTATTAAGTTGACTCGAAGGCACATTGCAAGAGCAATGACCTCGTCGAACAACCTGATCTCCGGGGCTTACTACCCCAATTGTTTTTATCACGAGAGAGTTCGCTTTATCGGCTTTATTCCTCCAGAAGCGTTCCTCTACCTCGACAAAAAAAGGTCTGATCCAGGACAGATTAGCGGTGCCGTTAATCTTCCACGTCGTTCGAACAGCTGCGGACAGGCGACTCAACTACGACAGAGACGTCGCACACGGCAGTGCGGAGCGTCTCCGGCTTAGTAGGGCGGTAGGGTGTCGCAACATGAGGGATGTTGCTCGGCAGCACCAACAATTTTGGTGGCTTGCAGAAGAAGGGGAAACTCCATTTTTTTCCAATACTTGATAGCTTCCTTACGAAGCAGAGTGGATCTGCCTATTTTTTAGAGTTGGCCGGCTTACATAGGTGTAGGTGGGTTTAAGGTAGTTTTAAGAGAAAAAATCATAGAACCTGAAAAAAAATTAAAAACTTCATGTGCATTATCATATTGAAAGTTAGAGAAGCGCCTTCTTCGTCAGCTTGTTGTAATTCACAGTCATTGTTTAATAGCGTGACAAAAACTGAATTGTCAAAATATATGCTAGTATACTTTTTTTTATATCATGAAATCTAAATGCAATAAAAAATATTTACTCTTAATTTAAAGATTTTTGTAAAACCCCTGTTATTTAAGGCGTAATTCATTTCATAAAACCAAGGAATATCCTTTTATATATTGCTGTCAGAAAATGACCTGTACTTTCTTATAAAAAATATACCTGGCTGACGAAGATCATAAAGGGTTAGATGACATCTTTTATTTTAAAACCCAGAAATTATGCAAGATGTTTTTTTCATCCAAAATTATACCTCAGGTGATCATAATTTTCAAAAGCAAAGCAATTTTAAAAGCAAAATAATAAAATATTATTCCTAGCGGTATGATTAACAAGTATTGATTTTCTTTGATCCCTTACGGGAATTCCCCCCACAAACAAAATAAAATAGCATCATTTTAAACATATATCCTATGTTGTTATTTAAACATTCTTTCTGAGTGATGTCGTTTTATTTGATAAACCGCATTGGTTAATAACCGTTTCCGATAAATAAATGGCTAGCTTAACTTTGAAACATATAAAAAGGTGAATTAAGAATAAATTTATTATACTAAATATTTTTCCAGCATTTTTCTGTTCAAAAAGCTTTTTAAAAAGTAAATTAGTCTTCTCGGAACACACAGCAATCAAATACAATACGATGACAATCATTTAAATGCATTTACTCATAGTAAAAAGCCTTGGGGTAAGCCAATGACGAACGCATTAACAAAAGGAGAAAAACCAGTCTGTTTCCACTTTGTCCGTGTGCTTTACAAAGCGTTTTGCAGTCTGGGAAGGGAGAAAAATTACTCACGAAAAAGTGCGCCGGGCATTTAAATTTATATGAGGAAAAAATGCGAGGGCTTTTGGCTTTAGAGCTTTGAAAATTTTTTTTAATGACGAGTGTTATTGTGGAGATCTTGTTTTGATCTTTTGCATTTCTTTTAATGTGTGAAAAATACGTTAAACAAAATTTTAAACTGTTTTCTTTAAGGAAAAAGTTTATTTGCACAGGTTTTCGTAGCGCGCGGTTAGTTTTTTGATGTCACATGTATTTTTCTAAATGTGGACTGTGACATTGTTCTAAAGTTAAGTGTTTTTCATGTAAATTATATTTTTGAAAGGTGTATCTATTTTATTTTTGAGTTTTGTGCAGTTTGTGTTTTTAAGCCCCACATTTTATCTTACCTCTTGGTGGTGTTGAAAAAGTTAAATTTGTTTTATTTTATAAATAAAACAAGTTAATTAAATGAAAGTTTCAATCTAAAAAACAGGACGATAACTCTACACACTATTTTTTCAGATTTTTGCTAATTTGAAATGCTTACTACGGAAACCCTGTAAGAGCTTTTGTTGGAATAGCACCTTATGGGAAACAAAAGAGTGCGAATGAGAGACAAATATCCCTATCTTCCCTGTACTGTCAATTTATGTTGGACAGAGTATAGATGATTTTGTGTCTTCTAGTTTTTGAGAAAATTGAAAATTCCAGAAGTAAAAAAAATTATATATTGTATAATTTTACAGTTTTGAAAACTTGCACTTTAAACCCGTTTATTCAAAAACTAAGCATAGATTTCGCTTGATTTAAAAATTAGTTAATAGAATAAAGGGTATATACTTAATTGTAAGAATTACGGCTATTTCTTAATGTTTTTATCCATTTTTAATATGAAATTGCCCCTCTCGACCAAACGGTGCTAGATAGGAGATCCGTTATTATTTCTTGGCGCCTAAGTTATCGTACTCTTGCCGTATTTACGTACCTATAGAAACGGTTATTGTATTGCATGAAACGCAAATATTGTAAATAAATAATTAAACTTTCGCATGATAGCCATAGTTGTCGGAAGAGTGAGTTAGTTCAGAAAAATTTTCAATTAAAGGACATTTAAGAAGCTCTAGACAGGTTCAGTGGCGAACATGAAAAGTCTTATGATGCTTGGGAAAAGGATTTTGTAAATATTTCTGATGTTTGCGGGTGAAATGATGTCCAAAAGTACCTTTATAATCGAAGATTACTTGTAGGGGCTGCTCAATCAGCCCTGGAATCAGAGGTAGGCATGTGCAGCTGGAGCAGTTTAAAATCAATGAAAATAGAAAAGAGTTTGGTGAAAGAGAGATAGAAAACGCGCATAAGATTCTTGTAACGACGAGGCGTCCCAACAACAAAAAGCTGTTAGAGTATTTTCATAACTTGAAAAATATTGCGGCTCGTGGAGCTGTGGAAGAGTTTCATTTAATAAATAATATTTGGAATACGAGGCAATGCTCTAAACAAAAGTATATTATACCAGGCAAAGAATATTAGTGAGCTAAAGAAAATCTGAAGTCCTATGAACGAATGAAAGCCGAACAGTTACGTCATCACAAAAAACCGAATCCTACAAAACCAGCTTTAAGTGGTAAGAATATTCCTAATAATTATCAGACAAGATGCAGAAGCTGCGGAGCCTTGTCCCACCAAACTCTGACTTGTCCGAATAAAGCCTTAGGAACTAGATGTTTTCGGTGTAACCAATTCGGACACATGTATGTCGATAAATTTCTCTCAGAAAAAGGAAGATGGAAAAGAAGCCCCGCACGCTGATGCGTCTAGGGTTAACAAGATCAGTCTCCCAGACGTTAGTACAAATGTTTTGTCAAGGAAAAAGGATTTGAGGGTCTGGTCGATACAGGTAGTGACGTAACCATCGCAAGAGACAGTGTTCGAAAAGAGCTTGGTATACAAAATATGGAATATGATGGTATATTTGTTAAAGGTTTTGGTGATCAAAATAAACGCACCCCTGGTGCAATAGTTCTTGAAACTAAGATCGATGAAGAGAACTATGACATTCTATGTCACTTCGTACCAGGCGCCTGGCTTTCACATGAAATTTTACTGGGAATTTTTTTTATTATACTCGTGAGCTTAGTGATTGAAAATGGAATACCAACAATCTATACGTAAATTGAAGAATCAGACAACGTATTAGCTAGAATCAGCCTTATTGAGATGAATTTACAATCTGAATACCTTGAGAACTTGAATACTAGCGTAAGAAACGGGGTAAGAAAAAAGTTTTCAGTTTACAAGCCAAGACGACCAATGCGTCATGTGTCACGATGAACATCATTGAACGACGAAATAGACAATATATCAGAGACCTGGGCGATTGGCTCCCGCTGAGAAAAAAATTGTTGATAGCCAAATCCAGGAGTAGTTGCAACAGGGCGTAGTCCAGCAAAGTGATTCGGATTTCGCCAGTCCGATGGCTTATGTATCGATTATCGTCTGATTAAAGGCATATTATTAAGAATAGGTATCCCCTTCCAAACATTGAAGGAATTCTAGAACAATCATACGACGCTAAGGTCTATACGACACTTTCTCAAGAACGGGTTTTTTCACGTCGGCATAGAAAAGGAAAATAGAAAGTTACCAGTCTTTGTAACGCCTGATGGACACTACGCGTTCACTAAGGTCCCGTTTGGACTGGGCAATTCACCCTCAGTGTTTTGAATAATACCATATTTAGGTAGCTTATAAGAAGAGGAATCGTTTGGGTTTACATGGATTAATTATTGCTTCATCAACTGGTCCAGAAATGTTAAGTAGAAGGAAGTGCTGGATCTCGCCAGCGCCCATGGTCAAAAATGCTGCTTTCTTAAGAGAGAGGTCACATTTCTTGGACATGTCATAAAGGACGGGACTTCCTTCCTTTCCAAGAAAACATCCTTGCTGTCAGGTACTTCCAGTCTAGAAAAATATAAAAGCTGTGAAGAAATTCCTTTTAGAAAATTTATTTCGGGGTATGCAGCTATAGCAAAGCCACTTTCGGATTTGATCAGAAAAGGTCATATTTTTGAATGGGGTCCATCAGAATCTACTGCTTTTAACCGTATCAAAGAAATATTGTGTGCTGATTCAGCCCTGAAGCTCTTCAATCTTAAACTTCCAACACAGTTGCATACAGATGGGAGTAAAGACGGTTAAGGAGCGGTGCTTCTTCAAAAGTATGACGACGGAGCGTACTATCCTGTATTTTACTTAAGCTTTAAAACAACACCAACTGAAATGAGATATCCAAGTTACGATTTAGAGGTTTTATCTATCGGTAAGGCCTTAATGTGTTACGTATTTTACTCTTAGGGTTAAAATTTCAAATCTACACCGACTGCAAGCAATTTAAGTTAACAATGGCGAACAAAGTATTCAACAGTAGGATCGCTCACTGGGCTCTACAGCTAGAAGAATATGATTGTGATGTCCAACACCGACCTGGCTCAGTGACGCGACATGTAGCCACACTTAGCTGTCACCCAGCAGCAGTTCTAGCGATTGAAGATGGTTCACTACAACTCGTGAGGAAAGCCACAGCAAGCGATGAAGCATGTACGGCAACGGCAGCGATTCTCGAAGAAAGAGAGTATGAGAGAGTATTACTTTAAGAAGAATGGACTCTTATATATATTTATTAATGGAGATTATTTGGCTTACGCTCCGAAGTGTTTGCAGAGGGATCTAAATCTTAATGTCCATAAACAAGGTCATTTTGGAAATACCAGTGTTGAAAACATCATCAAGCAGGACTTTTTCATCCCTAATCTACCTAAGCGTGTACTTGAGGTAACTAGAAGTTGTATTGCTTGTATTCTAGCCACAAAGAAAGCTGGGAAGAGCGATTCGTTTCTTAACCCTAAGAAGCCCGAGAGAATGGCCCAGCCCTTATACGCGTAACACGTGGATCACTTAGGACATCTGTCTATAACTGCGAAGAATTACCAATATTTATCCCTTAAGTAGATGTCTTCACAGAATTTACTCCCGTGAAAAAATACTACCACGGAGTTTGTGCTGCAGAGCTCTGAGCCTCACGCGGAGATTTTTAGAAATCCTCATCGTATTGTCTCGGATAGGGGATCTGCGTTTACAGCAAATGCTTGTACGGACTATTGTTCATCGTACGATATTACACATCATCTAATAACAACTGGCATACCTCGTGGGAATGGACAGATGGAAAGAAATCAAATTCAAGTTCTGACCAAGCTCACTTAAGAAGACCCATTGAAATGGTACAAACACGTTTCACGAGTACAGAAGGTTATGAACTCAACTGCTTTTAAAAGCACCAGTAGGATTCCATTCGAGCTGCGTTTTGGGATGAAGATCTTTAACGAAATAGATTTGAAATTGAATGATGCGATCAAATCGGCACTTGTATCTGAAATACAACTTAGGGGACAGGGGGACAGAAGACTCAATTTAGTTCAGGATAAAAATTGTTTCCAAAATATCTAAGGCCTTATGAGGTAATAAAAGTAAATTGACACGATAGGTAAAATGTTAAGAAATGTGGACAACATGCAGGTCTTAATCAAACATCGATAGCTGCTGATTATATGAAGCGTTGGAAAGAATTTGAGCAAGATACTGAAAGTGAAGACGATTACGAAGAAGCTTCAAGAAGCAGCTTCAAGCGTTGAACGTCTGAGGCAGACGTATTTTCAAGATGGCCGATTGTAAAGTTGAAGTAAGCTTACAACTGAAGTTTTGAATCCAAGCTAAAAGCCGTAATATTTTCCTCTCTTCGATATGCCAAATTTATCTCCTTACTTAAATTTACATTCAATGTCTTAAAGTGAATCGGATCTCGAGACGAAATGCAAAGTGCCAAGTAACGATACCTTACTGAATTCCCTTTTTTAAACGTTAATTTTGTATACTTTGAAATTTAATTCATATTATTATATACTCATATTAAACTAAATATATTGAATCGAAAACCTATGTAGTTTTATTTTGTCGGCTTATACAATATCAATATCATTAACTTGTTCTCTTCTTTGAGATTAGTGTATTCGCGTTAACACGGCTTTAAGCGGATATGAAGAGCAGCTACGGCCTCGGTGATAAGGCAAACTTTATTTTTAAATTCGTTTCGAGGCTTTGTACATTATCCGACAGAGATGATTATTTCTTTTATAATTAGATGTGTGTTTGTTTGGTTTTTCAAGAAAGATTTTGTTATCTATATTTAGATTGAGGTCAGATGTGCTTTTGATAGGCTGTTTATCAGTTTATCGCCTTCCTCTCTTTTTACCCTTGATTCCTGGATCTGGTTAACATTACATTTTTAAGGGTGATCAAGTTAATGAGAGATAAACCGCTATATAGAACATCCCTCTTTGGTAGAGTTAATTTCATTTTATACTTTGGTTTGATTACTGGCAAATTTACCCATAATTTAACTAAACAGGGTATAATAAAATGGGCAGCGGAACTACACAATAATTTATAATACAACTTTTATTTGGTAACAAGCAGCCCAGGACGAAAACAATTACTACTGCAGGAGCAGAAACACGTTTAGTCGGTTTAGTAAGCTTATTTTATAAAATAAATTTGGTAAAGCACAATTCAGTTGCCTGCTGACAACGATCGAGAATATTTCAAGTTTTTGTTTAGTCCCTAACTTATTTTCAGGATCGAACAGGGACGACGCAACGCTTTCAGCAATTCTGCCTCGATTTTCTCGTTTCATATCCAAGGTCAATATCAAATAATGCGATCATTTTGAAAGCATGGCATTAGACCAGATAACCATTTGTTTATTTTTTTCCCATTAAGAAGAGTTACTACCTTAGACTGTGTAGCAAACTTGATGAATGTGACTTAAGATTTGATACCATTATTATGTTATCAAACAGCAATGAAGTTAATAGTTTTCAAAACTGTGGAAGAAAATTCAATGCAGGAGACATCGTCTGCAAGGAAAACCTCATATTAAGTGGCTTTGAAGCGAAAATAAGTTAGTAGGTAACTAAGTTAGTAATTTTTCCCGCAACAAGGTTTACCCTCTTCCTTGTTCTTCTCCCTTCGTTCCCTCTTTTCTTTGAGTGGGAAGACCGAGCTCTGGCGGAGGTGGAGGGCAGCCATGGTCCCATCAGCCATTGGCCCACCCACCACAGACCTCGGAAAGGACCCACATAGGTTCACGGGCGGTTTTATCCTCAGAGGAGGACAAGGGGGTCGGTCGGTGAATCCCTAAAGACGGTAGGGAGACTCACGACGAACCAGGAGTTCAGGGTGCGACAGGAGGTCCACCAAGACCACCGTTGTCGGAGCCCGTAGGCTAGACGGGAGACTCGCAACGGGCAGCATCAGACAAGACGTCTGAAAGTCGCCGACGGGTGGGGACGGATGGTCCTTTCTAGCCAGACACCCCAACACGAAGATGACGGGTGGGGGAGGACGATCCCCGGAGCATACACCCCAACGAAAACCATAAAAACAAAGGCTTTAAGATTACGGGCATCACATCTCGAAATCGATGTGGATGCAGAAAATGTTTAAGGGGGAAGAGATGACGGTCTCTTTTGTAGCTACACGCCGATCCACCGGAGTAAGTAGGGACCCGGGGTATATTAGCACAGAGGCACATATACTTAGCTTTGTTTGGGGCGGCGGTTTAGAGAATGGCTAAGCCGGGGTATAATCAGATTAGGATTATACCCACACAACCTTCCTCCTTCGTCCCAACACTCCAGTGACCTTCGATCATACTTTCTTTCTCCTTCGCGTTTGTTGTTGTTTTGGAATTTTGTTTAGTCGATGGGGGAAAATTAACCGGGTATCAGCAATGAAAGAAACATTGCTTCTCGCAATTTTTTTTTATTGATTTCTAATGTCTAGGGCAGTAGCTAGGCATAGCTAGGAGCCACAAGCTCTCATAAACTCGCTCAGTGGTGTTCCTAGTTATCACTGGAAGCGGGAGAGAACTCAGTGTCTGAGGAGTTTAGAATGAGAGTAAACAATTGGAAACAATTGGAATGTGTGAGAGGCCTAGTTGGACACGGGAGCACATACTAGCAAAGTTGCTAGTCGTGTAGCTGGAAACCCCGTTGTTGGGTCCACTAGAGCTAAATGAATGTGTGAGTGAGTGTGGGTGAGAATGAGTGCGTGAATCTGGCGAGAGTTTGTGGAAGAAAAAAAGAACTGGAAGTCACTTTTGTGACGACCAGCAAGACAGAGGGTCCCAGAAAGTTTTTTTGATTGTGCGTTTTTTTTTTGTTGAATTGCGAGAAGCAGTTTTTTTTTCTTCTTAGTAAACTAAAGTAAAGAGTAGAGTATAAATAATAATAATAATAATAATAAATATAATCGCGAGTTTCTGGCAGACAGAAGGAGGGAAAAAGGGATAAGGGGAAAGGAAGCAGGAAGGATTACAAAGGAATAGCAGGAAGAAGGGAAGACTGTGCCAGAAGGGGCACAGAGCCGTCAGAAAAAGGAAAAGCAAAAAAAAAAACAAATAGTGCAGTGTAGAAATCGTTTTTTTATTGTGGAAAAAAAAATAAAGACTCCGGTAGGTCGCGCGTGCGAAAAATCTCGAGAATACACGAGACACGCGACCCGTTAACTTAATTTTTTTTTTTGCATCGTTCGGGACTGTTTAAATAGCGGGTCACTCTATCGACGAGTGTACCGTTAATTTATTTTTTTAATTTATGTTTTTCTTTTAATAAATTATCGAGTTCCAACGGAGTTTTATAACGTTGTTGAAAAAAAATGCTGTCTATTCTGTGCCTAAGGTCATCTCAAAACTTTCTCACTTTCTCTTGTGGTCGGTTGCAATCATTTTTTGCAATACCGGGATTGAATTTCATTGAATTAATCAGTTTCCTGAACTGATCCCGGTAAGTTGTTTTCTTGCTACAATAGAATATATGCATAAGTATTTATATATGTATTTTCAAGAATTATACATTTATGTACTTTCAACATTTTTAAGGAAATCGAACTCATGACTTCAGAAGAAACACCCTGATACGCAATGAATTATCTGCGTTTGAGGAATGTCAAAGTTTGTATGGGAAGTTTTAATTCGATCGTTTTCTACGATGGCCTCAAAACGCATTCACCTTACCGACAAATGAAACATTCACTTCGAACGTATTCAACGATCAAAAGTTGTGAATTTGAGTGAAACGTTCTCGCCGGCGTATTCTACGTTAGGGGTGATAATCTCGTATAAATCAAAATTTTCTTCTCTTATAAAAGGAATGAAGAGTTATACAATAATGTCTTTATTTTTGATGTAAGCTTTAACTTTAATTTCTTTCATAATGTTAGAATATTTTCTATTATGGGTTCAAAAATAAGAGAATCATCAATATTTAAGTTTTTTATTCTTCTAATAATTGTCAAGTTTCAATTAGCCTAAAGTGAAGTACACCCTTTTGTAAAACAATAAACTGTCTAGTACCTGTTTAATTTTAGTTTCCAATAATAAAGTTTTATGCTTAAGTTTATTTGTTATTTTATTATAGTATGAGTGTATAGTATTCAACTATTTTCTTCAATTGTTTTTTCTTCCTTTTTTATTTAATTAAATACGTTAACTATCACTTTGATCTTATTCGCTGTGTTATTTCAAATACTTGCCACATTAATTACTTTGCTTAGTCAGATCATAATTCCAACGTTCTCTTCCACTCCATTTTTGATTCTAGCTTCGTAAGATTTTATTGTGCTAACGGCTTCTTCATAGTATTTGGCATCCTGGTCGTCCATTGTTCCGAAAAGTGTTTTTAGTCCTGAACCTATTATATTCACTTATCCTCTACTAAACCTTGTTTTTCTTTCAATTATATTAAAGATTATATTTATTTTGTGCTGAAATTTTATAAAATTAATTCTCACTGCTTCTCGGTTTCGCCTGCAATCTGCTAAATGACTTCAATATACTTCACTTATGTAGTATTTTTAAGAATTCCTAAACTCTCTTCTAATTCTCCTATATCTACTCTGTAACTTAGGTTAAGGTACTACTTATTTATTTACTTGCCCTTTAAAATTAAAGTACCTATAATCCATTATTTTCACAAAGGCTTATTACTTTGACGTTTCCACAGCTTGCCTTGTTCCGACTCGTAATTCATAAAAGTTAGGTCTAGCTATAACGTTGTCATTATTAACTCCTAAAATCTAAAATGGTTCTTTAAATTTGGTTTCTTATTTTTCTTTACCACGTTTCTAACAAGAATTTTTTGTCCAACCTTATATGAACTTGCTTTCCTACATTTTGATCGTATCTAACTTTGGAATTTTGTTTAGATCATCAAATCCTTTCCTTTGCTTTTGAACTAATTTATGCCAGAGTAGTGCCGAGTTGATCGAAATAAGCTGTGTTTTTTTGCACGCATTTTAGCTATCGGCGCAAATAAATGACCAATCCCCGCTTCGTAGCACAGACATCTCTATGGCATTTAGTGGTGGCTCATCTGTCGGTTGATGAACAAACTTAAATTGTTTTGAAAAAAATGCACATTACTCAGTTGATTTGCATGTTTTTTAAACAAAAGCTCATACGGAATATTCAGTTGTGTCGTGTATGCTTGCAAAAGGCATTCTTTCATTCCAATTGGCCTCAGCACCTATTTCCCTATTGTGGGAAGCCAAAAGTTTAAAATCTATTCATTTTAAAGTGTTTTAAGAAAGACCTGAAATTCTTTTGATTTGAGGGGAATGAATTTAGTAAATTCAAAAGGCCGTCCTGAATGGTGAGCCCGAATTTGTATCATTTTTTCCTTTCTTGAAATGGCCCTCCCAAGTCCATGGAAATTTTCTCACTTGCTCTATCCGAGGTCGAAACCAATGTCATGGGGTCTTGGGTTGGTAATTGCATTCTTTAACTTCTCAAAAGCTAATTGCTGCTCATTACCCCAATTAAAGTCTACACCTTTCTTTAAAAGTTTATTTAACGGGTCTGCTATTTTGCTGAAACTCTGATCAAAGTTCCTATAATGCCCTATCACCGGCTGAGCCCCTTCCACTGTTCGAACCACATGCTCCGTACAAGTCAGTTTTTCATCTTCAATACTGAATATGTCATTGTACTATATTCTTTTATTATGGCTAGTATGCTTTCTTTTTTCCCTAATTCATATGGTCAGTCGTTAAATTCCCGCAGATCTTAACTTCTAGTTTATCCTTTATTTCGTATTCTATTAAATTCTCTCCATCGTTCTAACCTGACTCAAGTCAAAAGTATTATCTGTGGTGGCCACACAACAACCATCCCTGTTTTTTGTCAAGCACTCTGGAATGATTAGAGTGTGAATCGAATTACTTCGGTTCTACCTTTCAACACTTACTCTTGACTTTAATATTTTAATGTAATTCCTTCAGCTTTATTTGTCAGCACTCTCTCCTTATAATTAATAGAATAACCTCTTTCTTTTAAAAATCGAATGCCTTATAGTATTCCGTCATAATTACATAGGAGGTCATTTTCTACAACTTGTAATTCCACTGCGTTTTTCTTTACTTTTCCTTTATTGTTTGGGAATAACTCTAATTTCGTAATCACTTTTCCTTAAGTTTCACGCTGTTTTCCACCCAACCCTTTGAATTTGATTGTATTTCCTGAGTCCACTTCGCGCCGAAAGATGCACTTCGCAGAAATCCAATGAAACTTCGGCTCTTATATCGACAATCAACTTCCTAATATCCTCATTTATTATTGCGTTAACATGAGGGCTTTCTGAGTAACATAAATCACTAAGCACTTTGTTTCCTTTGACGTGTCTTATAGCCTGTTTCGGGTTACGATCCATCCTACTTGGATTAGTATTTGACTTGGAATTTGGATTTTGATCTTGAGATCTTTATGTATTACCTTCCTGTCGTTAGGATTATCGGCAATTTCAGGCGATATGCCCGATTTTCCTAGAATTAAAGCACTTTGTCCCTGCAATTATTATTTTAGCTATTTTTTTATTTGTGAAGTCCTTATTTGTGTTGGTTTTGAAAATATTTAACGGCTGCTCCTCCTCCTTGACACAACGCCTTGCCTCGGCTAAGTCCTTTGGCCCCCGGGTACCGACATAAGATGATATCCTTTCTAAAAATCCGTCAATGAAACAGTAAGGCCTTCATTTTTAATAAATGAATAATCATTTGCCTTTAATGTTGCACATCGTGCAATTTAGCCTGCATTAAATGCCTTTCTATGGTCTCTACTCTCTATGCATACAGCGAAACTGATTCATTCTTACCCTGATGTATGCTTATAAGCTCCCTATGCAATTGCCAACTGCTGGAGGTTCCCTAAATGTAACTTAATTCTGCTTTCAATGTTTCCCAATCCTTTATGTCGTTTTTGAGCTACATTTGCCAACTCTATTGCACCATTGCATGCGTCTTTAAAGCTTAACACAATTTCTACTAATGAACACGCAAATGAAAGATGTCAAAACTGCTACTGGTACTTCAGCTAATACTAGTCGATCTACTCGTAAACTGTTCCTAGTTTCGGGTGTATATTTTGGAATGATTGGTTCACTATTTTCCACGCTTTCGCTATCATTTCCAGTAACTGGCAGTTCTCTTTCAAATGAATTGCTCCAATTGTTCACAAAAGATCGATCGCAATTGTTTGGCAACAATTGATTTCAATGATTGCAAGCACTTCTTTCACTATTCATGTGCTAATATCAACGAGCAAGACGCAGAATACATGAAAGCAAGTGGCAATCCTTTCCGTTGCGATAAGTGTGGAGTGCTAAGACAACGCTCTTTATACCTACCCGTTACTGATTTACCAAAACAAAACTCCAAAAGTGCGTAAGCAAATAAAAATCCATCTGATAAATCCAACGTTAAACCAACAGCCATCGGATCGTCCTTGCTCATTTGTATTTTATATTTGTATTTATTGAATATGAAATTGCTTATAACAGTAAGATAAATCTTATAAAATAGTGAAAGTCTTAAAATTAAGTTTACAAATTGAACATAGTAAAATAAACATAGTTATAACAAACGAAATTGGTTGAACAACAAGAAATATTTAAATAAAAAACATAAAAAAAAAACAAAAAATAAGAAAATACTCGTAAAACAAGATTCAAATAACAAACATGTGAATTTAAAAAAAGATCATTAATTAAGAATTTAATCCAAACAAAACATAGCGGAAAACGAAAACCAATATACTCTACAGATGTTCTACACGAAGCTCACAAATCTAGAAGAAACAAATAATCGTTTTTTACAACAGATGAACGAATTGCGAACGGAAAACTTGGAGCTTAAAACGAGAGTGAATAACCTAAAGAGCAAATTAAACTGGCAGCAAAAATAACTTCTAAGCAATAACATTGCATTCAGTCATGCAAGGCTTCTTTTTAACAAATCTTTATCCATTGATGTTCCCGACTGTGAGATCGATAGATGCTTTGTGAAAAAAAAATCAAACCAAATCTTCAAAACTTAAAACGATCATCTGTGAAAGATTTTCTAAACAACGAATTATGAGCGCAAAGAGGACCTACAAAAAAAATCTTTACACACAAGTGATCGATGGTATCGGCGACAGCAGCAGCAGCAAACCCTACAACAACAATAGCAGCAGCAGTAGAAGCAAATGTTCCGGCAGTGGGATTTTTATCAATAATTCACTCACCAAGTACACACAGACTCTCTTAATGAAGGCAAAAGAGATAGCAAAGGAGAAAGGCGCTAAATATGTATGGTACAAAGCTAATAAAATTCTTGTGAGAAAGGTTAAGGGAGGAAAAGTTACTTACTTACTTTCTTTAGGTGGCGCTACAGTCCGGGGTGGACCTGGGCCTCAGTCAACAAGCTTCTCCAGCCAGCTCGATCCCTGGCTAGCTGTCTCCAGTTTCGCACGCTAAGTTGGCTGAGGTCCTCTTCCACTTGCGTGCGCCACCTGAGTCTTGGCCTTCCTCTACTGCGCTGTCCCTCGGGGGCGTATTCGAAGGACCGGAGCATTGGTGTCCATGCGCTCTACATGACCCAGCCATCTCAGTCTTTGGATCTTCACTCTTCTGGCTAGGTCCATGTCGCTGTACAGTCCATACAGTTCGTCGATGTATCTCCTCCTCCGCTCACCGTCAATGCAGACGGGACCGAAGATCGCCCGAAGAATTTTTCTCTTGAAGCAACCAAGAACACCCTCATCCATTTTTGATAATGTCCATGCCTCTGCGCCATAGAGCAGGACCGGGATTATTAAAGTCTTATAAAGGGTGACTTTTGTTGTCCGAGAGAGGGCTTTCCTACTCAATTGCCTTCTTAACCCAAAGAAACAGCGGTTGGCAAGAGTTATTCTTCGCTTGATCTCAGTGCTGGTGTCGTTATCTGTAATTATAGCGGAGCCTAGGTAGACAAAGTCCTTAACTACCTCAAAGTTATATCTGTCGAGGGTGACGTTCTGTCCGAGACGTCGGTGTTGGTTGTCCTTTTCGCTTGACAGCATATACTTGGTCTTGCCCTCATTGACCGCTAAACCCATTTTCGCCGCTTCCGTCTCAATACTCGCGAAAGCGCCACTGTCATCACGCTGTCAACATCGTCGGCGTATGCGAGTAGTTGGACGGACTTTTGAAAGATAGTGCCTCTTGAGTTTGCTCGTGAGTTTTGCACTATTCTTTCAAGTACGATGTTGAAAAAATCGCATGACAGCGCATCGCCTTGTCTAAACCCTTTCTGGACATCAAAGGTCTCGGTGAAATCTTTACCGACCTTGATGGAGCAGCGTGCATTCTCCATCGTCATCCTGCACAGACGGACGAGTTTGGCAGGGATGCCAAAACTAGACATTGCTCTATATAGCTCGTCTCTATAGATGCTGTCATACCCGGCCTTAAAATCGATGAATAGGTGGTGGGTATCGATCTGAAGCTCATGGGTCTTCTCCAAGATCTGCCGTAATGTGAATATCTGGTCGATGGTGGACTTTCCTGGCCTGAAGCCACACTGATATGGACCTATCAGGTTGTTGACAAACGGCTTCAGGCGTTCACACAATGCGGCGGATAAGATCTTATATGCGATGTTAAGGAGACTGATGCCTCTGTAGTTGGCGTAGTTCAGAGGGTCTCCTTTCTTGAGAATTGGACAAACAATGCTGAGGTTCCATTCATCGGGCATACTTTCGTCCGACCATATTTTACAGATGAATTGGTGTACGCTCCTTACCAAGTCATCGCCTGCCGCTTTGAAGAGCTCAGCAGTCAGGCCATCCGCCCCAGCAGCTTTGTTGGACTTAAGCTTCGATATGGCTATCTTCACTTCATCCAGGTCGGGTGGACGGAATTGTTGGTCATCATCGTCCAGGTGGAAAGGTTGATTCTGCCTGACAGCGGTATTTGGTCCGTCATCGCCATTATACAGTCTGCAGAAATGATCTTTCCAAATCCTCAGCATCGACTGCGATTCTACTACGATGTTCCCTTTTTCATCTCTACAGGCTACAGGTGGCATGTTATTTTTACCTTTTGGTAAAACTTCCTAACCTCATTCCTGGAGTAGCATCTCTCAATTTCCTCGATCGCGCGCTTCTCATGCTCTTTCTTCTTCCTCCTGAGAAGCTGGTGCTCGTCTCTCCTCTTCCGCTCATAGAGCTCATGAGCAGCTCTGGTCTTTCTTAGCAGCGCCGCGTTATATGCATCTTGCTTAGCTGAATGAATGTGCTTGCCGGCATTCATCATCGAACCAGGGGTTTCATTGTGGTGGACGAGTGAAACCCAGCACATCAGAAGCGGCATCTCTGATGGCGTTTTGACGGTGTTTCCAATGGTCTTCGATGCTTGATGCTGGCGGCATTGGACCTCTTAAGAGATTAAGAGACACTCGATCGGAAAAGGACTTGGCGATCTCTTGCGATTGAAGCCGTCTGACGTCGAATTTTCTCACAGCATTAGTTTGTCTTGGCGTAATTTGGGATATCCGCAACCGTACCTTGGCTACAACAAGGTAATGGTCCGAGTCGATGTTGGCTCCTCGGAACGTACGGACATCCATAATGCTGGAGGAGTTTCTTGCGTCGATCGCAATGTGATCAATCTGGTTGACTGTTGATTGATCAGGAGTTCTCCAAGTCCCCTTGTGTATGTCGAGATGTGGGAACCGCGTGCTAGCCACGACAATGTTTCGCCCCGCCGCAAAGTCGATTAGCCTGAATCCGTTATCGGAGGTGGTATTGTACAGGCTATATTTTCCGATTGTTCCACCAAAGATACGCTCTCTTCCTAGCTTTGCATTAAAATCACCGAGGACAATTTTAATGTCATAGCTAGGGCATTGCTCGTAGCTCTTCTTAACTAGCTCGTAAAAGGCATCCTTTTTGTCGTCATCTTTCTCCTCTGTGGAGGCATGCGTTCATATAAGGCTAATGTTGGCGAATTTAGCCTTGATGCGGATTGTAACGAGGCGCTCGCTCACATGCCGAAAGCTGAGGACTTCTTGTCTTAGTCTGCCTCCGACAACAAATCCGCCCAAATAAGCGCTGCTTTTGCCGTAGATAGCAATTGCTGTAGTAGATGTCGCAGTTTTTCATCTTCTTAATGCCCGGCCCATCCCATCGCATTTCTTGGATGGCGGTTATGTCTGCTTTGCAGCAGTCTAGGGCCTCCGCTAGTTGCTCGGCTGCACGTGGTCTATTAGGGGATCTTATATTCCACGTGCATATCCGAAGCTCATTGTCCTTAAATCGTTTGCGTGGGTTGTCAACAGTAGATCCGTCCATATCCGAGGCTTGTTGATGCTTCGTAACTAATTTTTTTTAAATGGCCGGGCAGTCACCCCGGCGGCACAACCCCCAACCTGGAGGAAAAGTTATTTCAATTAAATCATTTAATGACCCTGAACTTATTTAGTGCTTTTATTTTTCTTTTAATTTCTTAATACGATAGATGAATAGATATTACTCATCTTGATTCTTTTAGTTGCATTCCAGATATTATCGTGGTTTCTGAAATTTGGATATACAGCTTAGAAACAAAAGATTGTTATTCTCGGATTCACTTTTTATCCTAACACGAATGAAAATTACGCAGCAGGTGGCGTCGGGTGCTTTGTAAAACATGAATATGTGATTTTCGGTGTTCAATGTATGGATTTTTTATCTGCAGATGTCTTAAAAGTTTCGCTTAAAAATAAGCACGAAGTGTTTATGTATATATATATACAGACTACATATGTTTAATGTTGTTATGTTCATAAAAAAGTTCTCTGATCTAATGGAAAAGGAAAAATCTAAAAATCTAATTATAATTGGGGACTTTAACATTGACATTTTGAATAGTTTTAAAACTGTTTCGAGTTATTTAGCTCTTTTGGCATTACATGGCCCAGCTTGTTTTATTAATGAGCCTACTAGGTCTGCATCTGGTACATGTTTAGATCATATCAATGGACGATTCAGTAAAGTCTCGTCGATGAATTGTGAGAAATTTGTACTTGATCTTATGTTAACTGACCACTCCATGAGAGGACTCATAGTAAATTACTCTGGAAGCAATATTTGCAAAAATCCTAATTGGGATTATTTTTATTTATGTAGTGATTTTTCAACCTTTTATATCCTAAATATGTACATTTTAAGTTGTTCATCTTCCATGTCTGCTAAAAAGGAGGCAAAAATGCTTAAGCCTTAGATCTCAAGGTTCTTAGTGAACAAAGTGAATTACAAAAACAGGCTAGGATCAAATGCCAGAGGCACCCTAGTGTTATAAGCTTAAAAAACAAATATAAAAAATAGTGAGCTGAAATAAAAAAGGTGATTCCTAATTCCCGGGATACATATTTTCGTAATCGATTGAAGTCTGAAAATGAATGGCAAAAAGTGAAATTTAAATAATTCTTCGTCTTCAAAAAAACCAAATGTTGTACGTGTCGATGGCCGCGAGGTTTTCGATAAACTTGTCATTGCTAATACATTTAACAGCTATTTCACTAACATAGCCTTCAGCTTACTACCTAGTCCAGTACAACCGATTTGTTCTTTATGATCATCCTGTAATAGAAGTGTTGAACCACTTCAAAGAAACAGTTTTGTATATAATGCCATTACTCCTCTTGAGGTATTAAAAGTCATCGGCACTTTAAAAAATTCGAATTCATGTAGAGCTGATGGCATTTCGAACCTGGTCGTTAAAAAAATGCGATCGTTGTTTTTTTACTGGGATATTTCCAGAAGCCTTGAAATGTGCAGATGTGATTCCTCTGTTTATGAAAGGATCTGCTGCAAAGTTATGTAACTACAGGCCTATCTCACTTCTTCCAGTCTTCAGTAAAATCTTTGAAAAACTTATAAAAAATAAGATAGTGAGCTTTTTTTAAATAGAACTGAGTTCTTTAACCTAGTTCAATTTGGATTTCAAAAAGGTAGATCGACTGAAGATGCACTTTTACAGTTTTGTGCTCATGTGATGTCTGACCTTAATGCGAAAAGATGTACAGCGGGTTTATTTATTGACATCACTAAAGCCTTCGATATGGTCAAGTTGAATTTCAACCACAATTTTTTGTTGAAGAAACTAGAAAAAGCAAGTTTTCGTGGTTTTATACATAATTGGTTTAGGTCGTATCTGAAAAATAGGTCGCAGAGAGTAAAGATTGACGAGATTAGGAGCGAATACAAGTTCCTAAATTTGGCCGTACCTCAAGGCTCGTTCTGGGTCCTATTTTGTTTTTTTTATATTATTTCGCTATTTGCTCTTAATTTTAAAGGTACACCTACTGCTTTCGCTGATGAAATAGGTTTTGCGTATTGCTTGAATAGTCCTTCGGACTAACAAACTATCTGTTTGCAACTGTACGTCCGCTTCCCCCACCTTTTGTAGTAGTTTCAGCTGTAGTGAAAAATGTTTTTTAATTGAGAAAGTGGACGATTTTAAGTGCCTGTGGCGCACAATAGACTCTAGAATGAGTTTTTCGGTGCACGCTTAAATATTGAGGAATGATTCTCGTCTCACGCTTAGGCATATCTTCTATTTGCGTAATATCTGCTCTACGACGCTGTTAAAAACTATTTACTATGGAATTGTTCAATCTAAGCTTCAATACGGAATTGGTTGTTGGGGAGGTATGTTTCGGAACAAAACTAACCCTCTGTTAATTTTGCAGAAATACATCATAAGAAATATTTGCCGTAAACCTAGAAGACATCCCAGCTTTCCACTGTTCTGTGGAAGAGAGAGACCTTCTTCATGAAATCTGGTAATCGGAATTTTCGCTTAATCTCAAATTATTACTTATGTGGAAACTCGTCTTATATGTTATCTGTACCCATTTTTCGTACTACTGCCTTTCGTAACTTTTATTCTACTTCGTCGTATCGCTTGTTTAACAAACTTCCTCATTCCATCAGGGCTATATCAATATCAGGAATATTTCTAAAACTTTTAAAGAATTGGCTATTTCAATGCAACTACTTTAATTAAGAATCTATTATCTCTGACAATCTGGTATAATTGAAATTATTTGTAAATATTTGTGTGTTCTTTTTTATGTATTTAACTTGCTTTCTTCATCTATTTATTTTTCTTATGTTATTTCATTAAGTTTTTATTTATATTACTCCGAATTAAATTGTTATAACCACCTCGCAGATACTTTATAGACGTATAAATGCGTAGGTGGCAATATGATGATAATTTCGAAAAGTGGAAAAAATAGCTCCCATCTTGATCTAAACAGCAGTACTCGCATTATCATTTTTTGAGCTATAATGGGAGGATGCAAGTTGCTAACATAAGCACTGCCCCAGCAAGAAATACCATACTCCAACCGAGAGTTGACCAGCAGGTAATAAAGTGGTGTAAGTAGATTTGGCGAACCAGTTTACGTACGTGAAATATTTTATTCAAGGCAAAATAATGATATTTTTTGACATTTTCAATATACGCTCTCCGATTAAGTCTACAATCCATAGTAACTCCGATATATTTTAATTCTGGAACACATTTTAATTGCATGTAAGCATCATTGCAATTACGATTATAACAGATTGCGTCATGCAGACCAATTCCTTGAGTTTCAATCTCACTTATAAGAGAGAAACACATAATTTTTGATTTATTGCTAAGGACCATTTGATGACATTGCCAAGGTAGCTAGGTCACTATTCATTTGTGTTTTTAGGTTTGCAAGAGACGGTGCAGCATACGTCAGAACCAGATCATCAAATAATGCGATGATGTTACCAGTTAGCGATAAGCTAAATATAGAGTGTAAATAAATGAGGAAAAGAAGTGGTCCTAGGACTGATCCTTGAGGAACATCCACATGTGAACAATAAATTACGCTACCCAGAGTTGAATTTACACTAACGAGCTGTTTTCGGTTTCAATGACAAGATGAAAACCACTTGAGTATATTACCTCTGAATCTATATTTGTGAAGTGTCTTCAACAACAACTTGTGATTAACTAGATCGAATGTCTTAGTCACATCTAGGAACAGAGCAGCAGTTTTGTTGGTTTTATCCATTTCAAGGTTAATATTTCCAAAAATGACTGTTTGGCATCTTCGGAACATATCCCTTTCCTGAAACCAAATTGAGATATACTAAGGATATTTGTTTTAAGAACTTATTAGAAGAAACATGATTAGAAAGAGTTTGAAGAGCAGGAGCTTCTATATACATTTACCCAACTCTCCATAGACAGACATTCCTGCAGCACCATGTAGTTTTTTTTTGTAAGAAAATTGAGGTTCTAAGTTTTAATTTTTTCGTTCAAGGTTTCTAAATGTATCCATAAGAAATATGCACTACTATTATAGAGATCGAATAATTCATTATGTTGAGATAACATTATATGTTAGATATTTAAGTGTAATTTAAGGGGATGTTAATCAGAAATGATTAAGATCGTCGATGCACCTTATGTATTTGATTTCGATGCCAGCAGCTTTACGCATCATTATTTTGCGTGTCTTATTAAAAGAAATTCATATCTGTGATTTTCGCCACTCTCAGAATAAGCTTCGTGCCTTGTAACAGCCAGTCATCGATGTATACGTTCCCTTTGCGTCTAATCGGCGCCTTCTTAGCATATGAAGCAACCAAGATTTGCTCTTTTATTTTTCTGCTGCAAAGTTGGACAATCACAGTACCAGATGTTTTCCCCTTGCTCCTCTTCCTGTAACAAGCATCCACATCGCTCTCAGCTATTTGAACGTCGACACGTTCGTTTACGAGTGCGATTCTTGTTTTTCTATCACAATTTACTTTTCACAACTTAGGCAATGTCCAGTGATTGCGAATAAGAATAGGACACACGACACAACTTCTGGCAACGGACTAAAGATGAAGTCATAAAGGATTATATTTTCCAATTTACCTGCAGTTCGCGTTCTCGAAACTAAACTGTATAGACTGTGAGGTTTTCAGTTTGTATGGACAGTAGGTCTTCAATCTGTATACTTATATCTGTGTGAAAACTAAACCGACGATAGCTTTCGATTATAGGCATAGATGTCCATCTAAGTCGTTTGATATCGAACCAGTAGCAGTCTTTAAGTGCATATGTTTGCATCGTGACAATAAAATGTAATAAAATTTGCATACTCCTTTATTAAAAAAGTTTCTGATGACAACTGCGTCCATCTTCTACCATTTCAGACAGTTTTCCTCTCTGTATCTTTTAGAAAGAGTTTATTTAGAAGGAGTTCAATCTAAGTTAGAGTATGATTTATCGTGTTTTAATAAAACTTTTGGCAATAAATTACGTCGACTGATTAGTATACAAAAACACAAACTGCTAACTATTTGGAAAAAAAGCGATGTGAGCAAAGCTTTCCCTTCTTTTGCAGTTCAGAAATATTACAATCTTAATATCCTTACTTTAATAAAGTTTTAAAAATCATCTTTCCGAGATGTGGTTATTTGTGAATTAAAACTTAACAACTAATTTACTTCGCAAAAATGTTTGGTAACTATCCCGCCTCATATTACTGAGGGATTACTAAGCTTACTTTCGAAATTCATAATTAAAGAATATAAATATTCTTTTTTCATTTGAGAAGTTAAGAATAAGCTATTTAATTTTAATTTTCGTGAAATGGTAATTCATCCTAAGAGTTGTTATATAATTATATATTTAATATTATCTATAAAAAAATCCATTTTTTAAATATTATCCTAAAATGTTTGTTAATTTTCTTAAAACCCATAATTGTATATTCTCACCATACTAACTTGGCTCGGTGCATTCGATAATGGTTTGTCTAAAACAACAAATATATCTGTATTCACATATTATAACATTTAAGACTTTGTCGTATTAAAATATTATAAATTTAATAATAAAAAGAAAACATCTACGCAGTAGGTCCTTTTTTGACAAATTTTAATACATATGCTGTATTATTTTCTATGCTTTATCATTATGGAATTGGTATACCAAAGTCAGCTGATGTTCCCTCAGCAACTGCTTATTGCCGTTTACACTAGCTAGATGGAACAGAAGGGAAATATATATACTTGTGTTGTGGGTTGTCATCAGTTTAACTTTTATGTTTAAAGTTGCCTGTCAATGTTATACCAATTGAATCTGGATTCCAACGAATAGCCAAAACATTATGAGAACAGCAAAGTCAACATTTTGACGAATGATTTATTAATTCAAGTGACGTTACAGTCCAGTGTGGATCTGGGCCTCAGATAACAAGTGTCTCCAGCCAGCTGAGGTCCCCTTCCACTTGCGTACGCTACCTGAGTGTTGGCCTTCCTCTACTGCGCTGTCCCTCGGGAGCGGATTCGAATACTTTTTGGACCGGAGCGTTCGTGTCCAACGCTCTGCATGAGCCAGCCATCTCAGTCTTTGGAACTTCACTCTTCTGGTTAGGTCGATGTCGCTGTTTTTTTTTTTTTTTTCCATGCATTTTTATTTAAATTCATTTGTTAATACTTAAGTGCTAAACAAAAAAACGCTTAAAAACTAGCTTAATTTACTTCAATTCTTCTTATTTTTACTTACTGGCCTAAACTTAACTATGTCTTATAATAACATAAAACTTAACTATGTCTTTCGACGTAACCTAACTGTTTTTTTTTATATATATATTTTTTATTTCATGTACATTATACTTAGAACTAAGAAAATATAAATTGTTTTAGCAAAAACTTAGTGAAAGGACATTTCGTTTACATAAAACTTAAAACTACTTACAAAATAATTCTTAGACTACTTAGATTATCTTAAACTACGATACGTAATTAAATACTCGTACGTACTTTTTTTTTGTTTTTTATGCTACCCATCTCTTTTTTTTTTTAATTAATTTTTTTTTATTTTTTTTTTCTTTTCTTTTTAAAAATTATCTTAACACTACATTAACCTACCTAAACTATGTAAGCCGGCCATGACTTAAAATTTAAGTAAACCGACTTTGCATCTTATCGACGCTACCTCGAATTAGAAGGAAACGACGAAAGAGCTCCCTCTCTTTCAATAAGCCACCAAAATTCGTGGTGCTGTCGAGCAACGTCTCTCAAATCGCGACTCCCTACCGCCCTACTGAACCGGAGACGCTCCGCACTGCCGTGTGCGACGTCTCTGTCGTAGTTGAGTCGCCTGTCTGCAGCTGTTCGAGCAACGTGGAAGATTAGCGGCACCGCTAATTTGTCCTGGATCAGCCTTTTTTTGTCAAAATAGAGGAACGCTTCTGGGGGAATAAAGCCGCTAAAGCGCACACTCTCGTGATATAGATAGTTAGGGTAATAAGCCCCGGAGACCAGATTGTTCGTCGAAGCCATTGCTCTAGCAATGTGCCTTCGAGTCAGCTTAATGACGAAATTGTCCACTCTAATTAGGTTCGCCCTGTTGTACAGGACCTCGTTAGGATAATATTTTATGTACTCCGATTCTGGTGTTCTGTACAAGCGAAGACAAGTCCTAAGACAAGCCCTCTCAAACACCCGAATCTTTTCCATTAAGCTTGCTCTCACGTTGAACCACACGGGACATCCAAATACAAGCATAGGCCGGATAAGGGCCATGTAGCAGATTACTTTTACCCTCGCATCGAGTTGCCTGCTATAAAATAGTCTCTTTGTAAGGGCAAATGCACCTTTGGCTCTGGCCAGAGCAACATCTATATGTTTGTTAAAATATAGATATTGATCTAGCCAAATCCCAAGATATCTGACTACATTTCGACAAGCAAGTGGTTGCCCGCGTTGTCCCACGATCGAAAACTTTCGCCAGTTCTTTCTGGTATCCGCAGAGGCCCCAGACAAAGGTGTCCTTAAAAGAATGGTTTCCGACTTCTGAAAGTTGATCTTCAACTTCCAGTCATCGCAATATCGTTTAATCTTATCGAAGTCACACTATTAATGACCACGATTTTTGGACCTGATCTGTACGCTATCAAGTCGTCTGCGTATGCTATGGCATGGTGAAGTGAACTCACAAGATCGCTTGTGTAAATGTTAAAAAGGATCGGTGAATTAACCGCACCTTGTTGCAGACCATTTTTAATGTTAAACGTTCTAGCAGAAGTCGCATCGCCATTCTTCACGATGAACTTTCTACCGGAGAGCATATCAAAGAGAATATACAGCAGTGGTTTACATATGCCCAGCCTGTTCAACTTGAAAAAAAGGCCTTCTAGCCATACGGTGTCAAAAGCTTTCTCCAAGTCAATCAAGCAGGCGCCTGTGCACTGTTTCTTGCTATTGTTCCACTGGATATCGGATACCAGTTTAGACGCGGCATGTGATATATCATGTCCCGCCTTAAAACCGAACTGATTATCTGGAACTATATTTTTGTCCTCAACCCACTTAGTCAGGACTCTATTGATCACTTTTTCGAAAACTTTGCTGATATTCGGAAGGAGACTTATCGACCGAAGGTTCGCCAGACTGGACATGTCTTTATCCCTTTTGGGAATGGGATGCACCATCGCTGTTTTCCAATGCATTGGATAATAAGCATTATTCAAAGCATTATTAAACAGGATGGTATAAATGTCCACCACTTCTGGTGGGAGATGTCGAAGCACAATATTAGGTATTCCATCGGTTCCCACCGATTTCTTACTTCTTAGTGATACGAAGATAGTTTGGAGCTCTTCCTTCGATGGCCATATTTGCCATATTTTCGTCATTGAACTCAGTGAACCCTGAGCTCTCGAATCGCCAGTGCTCTATATCATTTCGAAGGTAGGAATTGTACAAAAGAACCTGATTTTCCAGGTCGTGGTTACAACCAATGACAACATTTGCCTTGTATACTTCCTGGAAAATCGCTCCTATGGTCTCAACCTTCTCCTGCGGATCTTCGACCACGAAGAAGTTGTCGTCGTCTACGGCTTCCCCTGGATCTACGCCTGCAGTTATCAGTATTTGTTCATTGTCTGTTGTTCGAGGGATCTTTAGACATGGAAGATCGTTTTGATCTTTTCTCCGAAATATTTTATTTATTTGCGGAAACATATTCGGGTTGCTAGTGTTTACAGCTCGAATTTTATTGTTCCAATACAAACTTACAGACGCCCTGTAATTTTCTTTTATTAATGTTTGGAGGGTTTTGATCAACGACTTCAGTGTCATGATTTCGGGGTTATGTCTGTCAGTAAACTGTCTATACAAGTTTTTTAGTCTAGATAGTAGTCTGCTTTTGTGTTCGTGCAGTGCGTTAATAGTTGCATTGCGAAATGTGTCTTCGTTTTCGGAATGTTGATACCGAGGTATCGTACTGTCCATTGTTCGTTTTATGGTCTCGTCCATTTGTTTTAGGTACTTGTCAATCTCCTCATTTGACAAATTCCTATTGGATGGCGGGTGTAGCGAGTTCGAGGAGAGTGCTCTCGTCAATGTTCTTGAGAAGTGAGTCCAACGTACCCTACTGTAGTTGAACGAATACCTTTGAACAAACTCTTCCAATTCCGCAATTTCGTTTGGAACAGTTATTTCGGTACTAAGACCGCAATGGTCACTGTCATATACGAACGTGCGTAGACAGTTTATAGTATGTTGAGTCGTGCCGGTCAGTTGTATACGTGTGTCGAATAGCAGCAGATACAGATAGGAGCCGTGCCTGGGAAACGACGGACTATCCGTCGCCTTAAGACCGAGTCGGTACATTACACTGTGCTGACCCCACCAATTAAATAGCAGGTTCCCTCTAGTGTTTGGAGTATTATTTCCCCAATCTCTATGTTTGGCGTTGAAATCTCCACCGATTATGAAGTAATTCTCCTCGGATTCCAGCCTGAGGAATCGAAAAAGTGTCTCGAGTTCTGAGATAAATAAACTGGATTGAGTAGCTTCAGGTGCATAGACGGAGACCATGTACAACCGTTTTCCACTACGGAGCGGGATGTACACAATGCATGCCTCAAGCACCTGGAACCTACGCACTACACGGCTGTACACTCTTTTAAATCGCAAACTTTTTCTAATGAAGATTGCAACACCACCTCCTTGCGTAGAGTTGGGTCGGTTTCTTCTTAATATTTTATACGAGTATCTTTTGTGCCTCATTTTGTGTTTTTTGGTTAGCTTAGTTTCGCTAACCAAAAGCACATCAGGGACTTGGTCTTTGAGCAACTTAAACAGTGCAGCTCTTCGTGCGATCCTTACCAAAGAATTTACATTCAAAGCAAGGACCTTTAGGGTTCGCTCCGCCATGTTCGTACACATTACGACTGGAGATGCGTTTGGGCCGGTAGCAACGCGTAGATTTGGTCTACACGCGTGGTCTGTTCCGTTATCTGACGTTGACACTTCACACATCGAGGCTGCATCTTGCAGTTCGACGCGGCGTGCCCGAACCTTTGACAGCGAACGCATTGCAAAATGCTATCGCTCCTTTTTACTTTTTCCCATTTTATAGACTGATAGTTTAGGAATTTAATGCTCCTTAAACTATCAAGTTTACTATTGGGAGTGAGCTGAACAAGGAAGAGCGGTAGTTTCCGTTTCTCCCTTTTGGCTCTAGCCGTGACGAACGGCTTAACCCTTACGAATTTGAGCTCGTCGCACTCTTTCTCTTTCTAGACCCCTCAGCAGCATCGTTTGCAGCTTATCACATTTAGGGGTGAAGGAGAAGAACTCCGTCGTCGTATCCTTTAGTAAAGCTTTTATTTTGTTATAGCGTTGCACTGTATTACAGTGAATCGCATGTTTGTCTATACTTAAACGCTTAATAAAAAAATTATTGCCTATGGCTGACTTACATAGATCAATGGTATCTCTTAACTCCATTTTATAAGTGTTGATTGGTGGCACTCTTATTTTGCTTGATTTTTGCTGTAGCTGTTGTTGTTGATTTATCTGCTGCTGTTGTTGTGTTTGTTGTTGTTTTTTCTGCTGCTGGTCTTGTGGTTGTACTTGTTGTTGTTGCTTTTTTTGCTGCTGTTGCATTTTTGACTGTTCCTGCTTTTGTTGTTTTTGTTTAGACTGTTGTTGCTGAGTTTGCTTCAACTGTTGTTGTTGGTTCTCTTGTGGCTGCTGTGCTTGTTGTTGGAGTAGGCCGAACTGGAGATCTTGCCTCTCCTTTTCTCTTCTCGCACTTTGCTTAGCCTTAATCGCCAGCACTCTTTTCTGTAGCTCAACTATGCTGCTTTTAAGAGCTTCAACTTCCTCTTCTTCGTCTTCAGACTCTGAGGCTGCGAGATACGCAAAGCTATTCGTATCTCCCGTATAACGCCCTTCTCCACCGTCGGAGACATGTGGGTATTCGTCGCAATCTACTTCGTCACGACGTGTTCTGACTGCTGCTGCTGACGTAGAAGCTCCCTCCCTTGCTCCACCTTGCAGCTTTTCAGTTGGAGCTGATAGAGACAGGCGCTTGACTACATTTGAAGTTGGTTTATTTTTCCTTCTCCGTTTTACTGTCATATCCATAATTGTTTTTGCTTCTTCGTCTGTTTGTAGCTTGACCAGCCCATCCGCTTGTCCCGCTATGGGGAGAGCGGACTGCTCTTTATCATCCATCGCCTGATGAACGTCCCGTTGCTTATATTTTTGTTAATGTTAAAAACACGATAAAGAGTTTTTTTTTTTTTTTTTTTTTTTTTTTTTAAAGTCACTATCTGCCTGCTGGGATTGAACCCGCAACACTACTTTTGCTAATCAGGTGCTACTACCACTAGGCCAATTCGGCTTTAATGATACTAAGTATATAAATCGTACTTTTATTGCGCACAAGAGAAAACAGAAACACGTCCGTTTACCACGGCGGCCTACGAACGAATGTCGATGTCGCTGTACAGTCCGTAGCGTTCATTGTTGTATCTCCTCCTCCATTCACCGTCAATGCAGATGGGATCGAAGATCGCCCGAAGAATTTTTCTCTCGAAGCAACCAAGAACACCCTCATCCATTTTTGATAATGTCCATGGGATTATTAAGGTCTTATACAGAGTAACTTTTGTTGTCCGGGAGAGTTCTTTGCTACTCGCCTTCTTAGCCCAAAGAAACAGCGGTTGGCAAGAGCTATTCTTCGTTTTGAGCTCAGCGTTGGTGTCGACGTCTGTATTTATAGCGGAGCCTAGGTAGACAAAGTCCTTAACTACCTCAAAGTTTTATCCGTAGAGGGTGACATTCTGCCCGAGACGTCGGTGTTGGTTGTCCTTTTCGCTTGACAGCAAGTACTTGGTCTTGCCCTCATTGACCGCTAAACCCATTTTCGCCGCTTCCGTCTCAATACTCGCGAAAGCGCCACCGACATCACGCTGCTTTCTCCCGATTATGTCAATATCGTCGGCGTACGCGAGTAGTTGGACGAACTTTTTAAAGATAGTGCCTCTTATGTTTTCTCGTGAGTTTTGCACTATTCTTTCAAGTACGATGTTGAAAATATCGCATGACAGCGTCTCGCCTTGTCTAAATCCTTTCTGGATATCGTAAGTCTCGGTGAGATCTTTACGGACCTTGATGGAGCATACGCGATCTTGAAATCGATTAATAGGTGATGTGTATCGATCTGAAGCACATGGGTCTTCTCCAAGATCTGCCGTATTGGGAATATTTGGTCGATGATGGACTCTCCTGACCTGAAGCCATACTGATATGGGCATATCAGGTTGTTGACGAACGGCTGCAAGCGTTCACCTAATACGGCAGATTAGATCTTGTATGCGATGTTAAGCAGACTGATGCCTCTTTAATTGATGCAGTTCATTGTTTGAGAATCGGACAAACAATGCTAAGACTCCATTCATCGGGCATACTTTCGTCCGACCTTATTTTACAGATGAGTCTGAGTAAGCAGCTTACCATCCACTCCAGCAGCTTTGTTGAACTTAAGCTTATATATAGCTATCTTCACTTCATCCACGTCGGGTGGACGGAATTGTTGGCCATCATCGTCCAGGTTGAAATGTTGATTCTGCCTGACAGCGGTATTTGGTTCGTCATCGCCGTTATACAGTCTGTAGAAATGGTCTTTCCAAATCCTTGGCATCGACTGCGATTCTACCACGAAGTGCCCTTGTTCATCATTATTTTTATTATTTATTTTTACCTTTTGGTAAAACTTCCGAACCTCTTTTCTGGAGTAGCATCTCTCAATTTCCTCGATCGCGCGCTTCTCATGCTCTTCGTCCTGAGAAGCGGGTGTTCGTCTCTTTTCTTCTGCTCGTAGAGCTCGTGAGCTGCTCTGGTTTTTTTTGCAATGCCGCACTGCATGCTTTTTGCTTAGCTGCAAGATGTTCGGCTGCAGAGGCTCATTCTCGTTGCTTAAAGAACCAGCACCCATCGGAAGATGCTACTTCTACGAGGCCTTATACTAATCGTTGCCATATAATGATCATAATGTTGTGCTTAGAAGAGTCCAGACATGTTCTCATCCCCTTTGTTGCGAAACAGACAGATATTTATTTGTCAACAGTCAAGCGGTTCGGCGGTTTGACATTGCTCGATGATCTTCTAAAAACTGGTTGTGTAGTTGCCGGTTTTAATTCGTCTAGCTCAGCGACTTTACTTATCTCTGCTGGTGGTGTAAGGGAAGTGTTTGGAGACTCTGCTGATGAGCGTTCACTATCTGGGAGTAATTTAATGGTAGCTTCAGTTGGGCGAGTGTTTGCGAGATTTCGTCGATATAGATTTCCAGCATCATCGCGGATAATGTATGACCTGGGATGAATTTTGCTTTTAACAGTTGCCGGCTTCCGATGTTTCTTGCCGTAATTCAGATTAGAATTGAATCACCGGGATAGAGTTTTTCGCAGCTCCTTGCTTCTATGTTAGCGTATGTGGGCTACTTTTCCCTTTCCGCGCTAGTAGGTTTTAAACCTATGCTTTTGGTTCTTCTTGTTAGGATTCCGCTGTTTTTGAAAGGAGACTCCGTATATTGTGACCGAACAAACGTGAGTTACGGATCGCACAACGAACATAACTCGTATCAACATAGACACAACATATAACCCAACACATTTCCCGTGATCAAGATAAACATACATACCAACAACCCAGCATGCAATCCAACACATTTCCCGTCATCAAAATGCACGAACATATCACCATGAACTCAATATGCATACGACATGCTACCCAACACCTAACTAAGCCCAACACAAAATTTTGGGAACAACTACGAAGAAGCTAAAACATTTCCCACGATTCCCATTTGTTATTTTCATCCATTTGGTATGTCACCTAAAATATTAAGGTATAAATAAAAATTAAAATTGATCCAGAATTAAAATTTGTAGGTTGAACTAAGCAGTTATGTGTTTATTCCTACATCCGCAAACCCGCGGACGTAGCTGGCGCAGTCGCGGAAAATCGAAGGAACATCGTAAAAAATTGATTAAAACTCTCCAAATAAAAATAAATAAATAACGACGGACAATCGTTAGGTGAAGATAAAAATAAAAATTAAATAACAACGACAATCATTTAATTGAAAATCAAAATAAAAAATAAAAAAAGGTAAATAAGTTACTAACTATTTTTATACGTTTGGAAAAACCAGATAGACATTTAAAGAAAATATTTGTATGTACGTATATTTGTTTTCTTTTATTAATTCATTGTTCTTAAACTGACATACATAAGTTTTAATTCAAGTACTAGTATTAACTAAACAAACTATTTTAGCTAAGAATAGTTAGTGACACTTATATTAATAATTATTAAAAATAGTGTTAATGTCACTTCAAAATGTCTAACATTTTATGTTATTATTTTAATTCATTCATTAGATAGTAAAAAATATGAAAAAGTACATTAAAAAGTTTTTTCAAAAGAAAATTTTACACATAATAGGGCAAGAGAACTTCAATTTGTGTATGATCATATCCAAGAAGCCAAGTTTTTAGTTTTTTTTAAAAAGTTCGACTGGGTCTAATATTTCACGGAAGGATTTTATAAATTTTGCAGGAAACAAATGAGTAGAAGTTTCTGTAATGAGTTGTACAGAAAGATTTTAATTAACGAACTGCTGTTACTGCACAAATTTATTGAATCGGATATTGGACTCTGTAAGTATCCACTTTTCATAAAAAAACTCTTGAAACTTTAAAATAATTTGTATGTCTAAATGGAAGAATTTTCAACCTTCTGAACAATGGCATGGAATTCGTTACACCATTTTTACCACATTTTTTCCTTATGGCACACTTTTGTAATATAATAAGTGGTTGAAGCTCAGACAAATGTGTGCCTCCCCAGGAGCTAATTCCATATTCTAATCAAGAGTGAAAATGGCAAAGTAAACAGTCTTTAATGTTTTAGTATCTAAGAACATTTTCGGGTGTTAAAAACAGCGAAAAAAGGCTCTAAGCTTTTCCTTTAAAAAAATCGTGTGCCGCATCCAGCTCATATTATGATCGAAGAAAACCCCTAGGTATTTCTATTTTGAAACAGCCTGCACAACATTTTAAGTCCTTATTTAAAGTAAACTCTGTATTGACCGCTAAAACCATTTTCGCCGCTTCCGTCTCAATACTCGCGAAAGCGCCACCGACATCACGCTGCTTTCTCCCGATTATGTCAATATCGTCGGCGTACGCGAGTAGTTGGACGAACTTTTTAAAGATAGTGCCTCTTATGTTTTCTCGTGAGTTTTGCACTATTCTTTCAAGTACGATGTTGAAAATATCGCATGACAGCGTCTCGCCTTGTCTAAATCCTTTCTGGATATCGTAAGTCTCGGTGAGATCTTTACGGACCTTGATGGAGCATACGCGATCTTGAAATCGATTAATAGGTGATGTGTATCGATCTGAAGCACATGGGTCTTCTCCAAGATCTGCCGTATTGGGAATATTTGGTCGATGATGGACTCTCCTGACCTGAAGCCATACTGATATGGGCATATCAGGTTGTTGACGAACGGCTGCAAGCGTTCACCTAATACGGCAGATTAGATCTTGTATGCGATGTTAAGCAGACTGATGCCTCTTTAATTGATGCAGTTCATTGTTTGAGAATCGGACAAACAATGCTAAGACTCCATTCATCGGGCATACTTTCGTCCGACCTTATTTTACAGATGAGTCTGAGTATGCAGCTTACCATCCACTCCAGCAGCTTTGTTGGACTTAAGCTTATATATAGCTATCTTCACTTCATCCACGTCGGGTGGACGGAATTGTTGGTCATCATCGTCCAGGTTGAAATGTTGATTCTGCCTGACAGCGGTATTTGGTTCGTCATCGCCGTTATACAGTCTGTAGAAATGGTCTTTCCAAATCCTTGGCATCGACTGCGATTCTACCACGAAGTGCCCTTGTTCATCATTATTTTTATTATTTATTTTTACCTTTTGGTAAAACTTCCGAACCTCTTTTCTGGAGTAGCATCTCTCAATTTCCTCGATCGCGCGCTTCTCATGCTCTTCGTCCTGAGAAGCGGGTGTTCGTCTCTTTTCTTCTGCTCGTAGAGCTCGTGAGCTGCTCTGGTTTTTTTTGCAATGCCGCACTGCATGCTTTTTGCTTAGCTGCAAGATGTTCGGCTGCAGAGGCTCATTCTCGTTGCTTAAAGAACCAGCACCCATCGGAAGATGCTACTTCTACGAGGCCTTATACTAATCGTTGCCATATAATGATCATAATGTTGTGCTTAGAAGAGTCCAGACATGTTCTCATCCCCTTTGTTGCGAAACAGACAGATATTTATTTGTCAACAGTCAAGCGGTTCGGCGGTTTGACATTGCTCGATGATCTTCTAAAAACTGGTTGTGTAGTTGCCGGTTTTAATTCGTCTAGCTCAGCGACTTTACTTATCTCTGCTGGTGGTGTAAGGGAAGTGTTTGGAGACTCTGCTGATGAGCGTTCACTATCTGGGAGTAATTTAATGGTAGCTTCAGTTGGGCGAGTGTTTGCGAGATTTCGTCGATATAGATTTCCAGCATCATCGCGGATAATGTATGACCTGGGATGAATTTTGCTTTTACCAGTTGCCGGCTTCCGATGTTTCTTGCCGTAATTCAGATTAGAATTGAATCACCGGGATAGAGTTTTTCGCAGCTCCTTGCTTCTATGTTAGCGTATGTGGGCTACTTTTCCCTTTCCGCGCTAGTAGGTTTTAAACCTATGCTTTTGGTTCTTCTTGTTAGGATTCCGCTGTTTTTGAAAGGAGACTCCGTATATTGTGACCGAACAAACGTGAGTTACGGATCGCACAACGAACATAACTCGTATCAACATAGACACAACATATAACCCAACACATTTCCCGTGATCAAGATAAACATACATACCAACAACCCAGCATGCAATCCAACACATTTCCCGTCATCAAAATGCACGAACATATCACCATGAACTCAATATGCATACGACATGCTACCCAACACCTAACTAAGCCCAACACAAAATTTTGGGAACAACTACGAAGAAGCTAAAACATTTCCCACGATTCCCATTTGTTATTTTCATCCATTTGGTATGTCACCTAAAATATTAAGGTATAAATAAAAATTAAAATTGATCCAGAATTAAAATTTGTAGGTTGAACTAAGCAGTTATGTGTTTATTCCTACATCCGCAAACCCGCGGACGTAGCTGGCGCAGTCGCGGAAAATCGAAGGAACATCGTAAAAAATTGATTAAAACTCTCCAAATAAAAATAAATAAATAACGACGGACAATCGTTAGGTGAAGATAAAAATAAAAATTAAATAACAACGACAATCATTTAATTGAAAATCAAAATAAAAAATAAAAAAAGGTAAATAAGTTACTAACTATTTTTATACGTTTGGAAAAACCAGATAGACATTTAAAGAAAATATTTGTATGTACGTATATTTGTTTTCTTTTATTAATTCATTGTTCTTAAACTGACATACATAAGTTTTAATTCAAGTACTAGTATTAACTAAACAAACTATTTTAGCTAAGAATAGTTAGTGACACTTATATTAATAATTATTAAAAATAGTGTTAATGTCACTTCAAAATGTCTAACATTTTATGTTATTATTTTAATTCATTCATTAGATAGTAAAAAATATGAAAAAGTACATTAAAAAGTTTTTTCAAAAGAAAATTTTACACATAATAGGGCAAGAGAACTTCAATTTGTGTATGATCATATCCAAGAAGCCAAGTTTTTAGTTTTTTTTAAAAAGTTCGACTGGGTCTAATATTTCACGGAAGGATTTTATAAATTTTGCAGGAAACAAATGAGTAGAAGTTTCTGTAATGAGTTGTACAGAAAGATTTTAATTAACGAACTGCTGTTACTGCACAAATTTATTGAATCGGATATTGGACTCTGTAAGTATCCACTTTTCATAAAAAAACTCTTGAAACTTTAAAATAATTTGTATGTCTAAATGGAAGAATTTTCAACCTTCTGAACAATGGCATGGAATTCGTTACACCATTTTTACCACATTTTTTCCTTATGGCACACTTTTGTAATATAATAAGTGGTTGAAGCTCAGACAAATGTGTGCCTCCCCAGGAGCTAATTCCATATTCTAATCAAGAGTGAAAATGGCAAAGTAAACAGTCTTTAATGTTTTAGTATCTAAGAACATTTTCGGGTGTTAAAAACAGCGAAAAAAGGCTCTAAGCTTTTCCTTTAAAAAAATCGTGTGCCGCATCCAGCTCATATTATGATCGAAGAAAACCCCTAGGTATTTCTATTTTGAAACAGCCTGCACAACATTTTAAGTCCTTATTTAAAGTAAACTCTGTATTGATTTTAATGCAGTTGCATACATTAAGACAAAAACAGGGACAATCAAAGGAGTGAAAGAATACACTCACATTGGGATACTCCATTGAGTTTAAGTTAAAAAACATTAATTTAGTTTTGTTACTAACAACTAATTTGTGTAAGTAGAACCAATTTCTAAGTTAGTTTATGTCATTGTTTACGTCAGCAACTATACGGCAAAAGCCGTGATTTTTCCTGTGAATGGTAGGGAAAACATGGAGTTGATATAAATAAGAAATAGTAGGGGGCCAAGGACTAATCCTTGAGGAACTCCTAGATTCACTTCGTTCGTGTCCGACTTTTACTGCCATTGTTCTATTTTTGAGATAGGAAGTCAGCCAGCTAGACATAAAACTACGAAAGCCTGCAGTATGCAATTTTTCCAAAAGAAACGTGTGGTTAACCATTTCGAACGCTTTAGTAATATCGACAAAGACCAGCGCAATATTTCTTTTCATCCAAACCTTTGTTAATAAAGGAAGAAAAAAGTATAAGAGCATCTTCTGTCGAAAGTCCCTTTCTGAACCCATATTGCTGCTGTTTAAAAAAATTAATTTCGTTCAGAAAATTTAACATCCTTTTTTTAATAGCTTTTTCAAAAATCTTAGAAAAAGAAGACGATAATGAAATTGGTCTACAGTTATTTTTGTCATTTTGGCTCCCCTTTTTGAATAAGGGCAACACAATAGCACATTTAAGTGACTTAATAACGTTTCTAGTTTTAACGCTAAGGTTAAATAAATGGGCTAAAATGTCAATTATATTTAAGGCTATTTTTTTTGAGTGATGTTGGAGACTTCATCATTTCCAGACGAGGATTTATTTTTCAATGAATTTATAAGAACGTAAAGTTCATATGCATTTATATCTTCAAAGTAAAAACTGGGGCTGGAACTGTGATTTTTTACAAGATATATGTTCGAACAGTGGTTACAGATATTCTCATATGCACTAAAGGAAGAAGGTTGACCAATCGAAGAAAAAAATTATTTAAATATGTTTACAACTAAAGATGGGTCATCTATAACATCACTGAGTGAAATTGAAGAAGATAAGTTATTGATATTTCTATTGATAATGTTATTAATGACCTTTCACTCTTTCTTAGGGTTTCTCAAGGAATTTTGAATTTAAGCCTTGTAATAATTGGTGCGGCACATCTTTATTTCTTTATTTAAACTCAAGCATATTTTTTCAAGACGTTTGTTTCATTGAACTTATATATTTGCTACAGTTCTTTACTGAAACTTCTATTGTACATTAACACAAAATCTTGTGTGTTGATTTAGTTATTCTAAGGCGTTAGAATTCTTTTCCTCTTATTTCTTCTTAACATTTAAAGAAGATTGGCTTACAAGCAATTGTACTGACCTTAGTTCCGAAGATTACGCAATTAACCGACATAACGATCATATATACTTAAGGTACCCGACATAATAATGGATTTACCAAAATTTAATCCAAGACTTCTTTTCGATTTCTTACAAAATTTCGAAGAAATCTTAACTCTTATCACTTGTACGGAAGGAACCGCCTACGGAAGCTACTTCTACGTGCTATACGTAACAACATTGAAGGGTCAGCTAGTGGAATTTTAAATATTTATGGTACCCATCTTGATTGGGCAGCTATTAAAAATAATTTGATATTATATTATTCTGACAAGAGGAACGAGACCTCTTTAATCTGAGACCTTCATACTTGAAAACAAAGCGGTAACAAAAAGGGTTCAGCAATTTCATAGTGAAATTTTTGAAGTACATAATATCAACAATACAAAATCATATACAAATTCACGAAACGGATAAGGTGTTATAAAAGCCAAAACGGAGCTTTATTTATTTTGACTTGGCTCAACAATCAGGGCAATGCGTTCCAAAACAGTTGCCGAAGCTCTGGCATACTCGTACTATATTAAAGAACAAAATAAATACTTTATTAAAAGGGTTGAAACTACTTCTAGCAATTAAAACAATTCCAACAGGTCAAATCATTCTCAACCTCATTACATTCTAAACTATAATAGAGCTAATACTTTACAACCGCAACGTCCTCTAAATAACAATAGACCTCAAAATACTCTAAGTATCTCAACCCAACAACCACAACAACAGCCAACGTTGTTGAACGTTAGTTCAGGGAACAGTCACTTAAGGTAACGTTGCATACTTGAACCAATGGGTTTGGGTTCAGGAAATACAAAACAATCGTCTCTCTAAAATCATCAAAATATGGGTAGGCAAAACTAGCAATTCAGACGTACTGGTCAACCAAATCACATAAGCAAGGAATTACACAAATTTCGACGAAACTATTGTATAAGTAGACATTAATAAACATGTTTCAGTATTGGCATACATAAATATATCGTCTTCATTTGGACGACCGCTCAAATTTCTCATTGATAACAGATCCTGTTCCTCATTCATAATTCCTGAATATATTATAACTGATGACACAAAAACTATGAAACCAGTATTTATAACTACGATCTTGAGCACACACAAAGTTGACAAAGAAAACATTTTGCTGAACTTCAATGAATTTAACCAAGGAGAACAGATAAGCTTTTTAATTTTCCGATTTCATGGCTACTTCGATGGTCTATTAGGATTAGACACATTGGCACCATTAGAAGCTAAAATTGATCTTAAAAATAATATTCGTATAACGAAAAATTTCGAAATTCCTTTGGAATTTTTATATATATTCCTGCCACAATTCCCGCGTATTCTATATCAATAGTTAAACTTCCAGGCGATAGCTATATGTCGTCAACATATATACGCCCCAACCTGTATATACCTAAAGGCATATACAAAGCAAATAGTTGGTATGCAATTCTTGAAACCATTAACAAATCAAACCTAGATCAAAGCTTATTTATAGAAATACATACGCACGGAGTTTTGCGTATTAAATGATTTAAATATTCAACATAATGATAATAAAAGTGAAACTGTAGCAGCTGATGATATCACTCAACTTATTCGTTTGTATCATTTAAATTCCAAAGAAAAAAAAAGCAATCTCTAAACTATGCTTACAATTTGAAGGCATATTTTTTTTAAAGAAGGCCAACAACTGACCTTCACTAACAAAATTAAACACAGAATTACAACTACAGACCAACCACATATTTAAACGAAATCATATGATTATCCCACAAACATAAAGATGAGGTACGAACACAAATAAATGATATGTTATATGAAGGAATTATCAGGCACAGTTATTCGCCTTGGAGCGCTCCTGTATGGATCGTCCCAAAAAAGAACGATGCAAGCGGCGTACAAAAATGGAAATTGGTAATGGATTACGAGTATTTCAAGTTAAATGATAAATCTATCGGGTTTTCCAATAGGGACTTGACAACTTTGAATTTAATTTGTGAACGCACTCTTTCACTAATCATCAAACTGTCACTGTCAATTTATTCAGTAAACTCAATATTTTTATCATGGTAAAGTACATGAACGAGCAACGTCTGCGAATTATAAAAATTTTCTACCGAAATTCGGAGTCGGTGACTGCAACTTTAAGAGCGTTAATTCCAATTTTCGGTCGTTATTCCCGCCCTAGTAGACAGGCAATAACAAGTTTAGTACAAAAATTTGAGTCTACATATTCGTTGTGTGATGTTGCCGTGTCAGTGAGACAACGGGTTGGTCGAAGTGTGGAAAATATCGCTGCCGTTCAGGCGTCCGTAGCAAACGATCCAAATCAGTCAATTCCATGACGTTCCCAAGAATTGGGCATCGTTGAGATCACATTATGACGTATTTTTGACCCGAATTGGAAGATATGGACTTGGACGACATGTGGTTTCAACAGGATGGTGCCACAACCCACATAGCACACGTTATAATGGATTAATTGAAGAGTAAGCATTGTGATTGTGTCGATTGGCCGCCTAGTTCGTGTACCAACAAGCTGACGAGGTTGGAAGAGCTCAGACCCCCAATGGACGCGAAATAGCGGCTGTTTCGGCCGAAATGTGTGGCCGAGTCGTTGAAAATTGGGTCCAACGAATCAATCGCTGCAAACGTGCCCGCGGTGGCCATATGAACGAAGTCGAGTTCCATTCATAAATGTTTTGATTGTACTTCAAGCCGATAATAAAGTTTTTGAAATATCTCAAAAAGTTTGAGTTTTATTTTAAAAAAAATTTGTCAAGTCCTTATTGGAAAACCCTTTATAAGCGACTGTAGAGTCCGGTACAGCGAGAGAGAGAGACTGAGTAGCTAGAGAGCGATCGTGTATGGGAACTAATGCCATGATGCGTGGGAGTCAGTCGTGTGTTAGGTGTTAGGTGTCGAACCATTCAGAGCTTACACGCAAAGAAGTGCTTTACTTACTAATTACTTTAAGACAGTGGTGTTTTATTAGTAGGATACAGGTTTACACATTGGCGACGAGGTACAAAAAAATTTATTATTTTGTTGTTTTCATAGATACATATACCATATGTATACATATACCATATGTATGCATATACTCGTATCATATGTATGCATATATCATATGTATCCATACATATATCATATGTATTCATATACCATATGTTGCAAGTGTTTGATAAGTATGAATTGTGTAGTAGTTTTTTTTATTTTGTTAATGGTATTCTATTAAATTGGAAATTTGTTGAAGGCACATTAAATTGTGCAGCAAGCTAAAACAAAAAAAAAATAGAAGCTGGTAAAAATACATTGAATTGTGCAAAACAGAAGAAACGTCACATTAAATTGTGAAGGTAAACAGTCTTGCTGGAAAAGGTGGTCGCATTGAATTGTGCTAAAGATATAGAAAAAAAAATCGGTAAAGAAAAATAAGGGCATTAACCATGAGCAAAATCAAACAATTTTTATGTGAAGTGATCGATAAGGCGATAATAAGATCAGAATGGGAGAAGTGGTACCGTTCAAATAAAAGACAATGTGAAGAGGAAAAACAATCTAATGCATTTAGAGGGGCCACAACTCCAAGAGGTAGCATTTAATTTCCCGGCTCTAGTTGAGCCAGTGGAGGGAAAAGAGGTCGACGTGTTAGAAGTGCTAGTAACAAGCTTGGCCAATATTTCTCACCACAAAGGAATTCTACTTTCGAACGCCATATATTTCGATCATTGAGATCAGAACAAGGGGAGAATTTAAACAAGTTTATGATAAAACTAAGGAATCAGGCGGCAAAATGTTCATTCGGAGAAACCAAAGAAGAAATTCTTGAGATGGAACTGGACGAAGATAGTAGATATAGTACATAACTACGTTTATAACTCATAAAGGTATGTTTAGGTATAAGAGACTACTGTTTGGGATTAATTCAGCCCAGGAAATATTCCAAAAAGTAATGTAGAACCTTTTGGCCCCATGCGGAAACGTTTTTAATTATTTAGATGATGTGATTTTTCCGGGCGCGACGAAAAAGAACATGATGAGGGGTTGAAGAGGGTGTACGACATATTTAAGAAAGCCCATGTAACCCTTAACAAAGACAAGTGTATATGGAAAGTCCAGAACCTCAAGTTCTTGGGGCATATCTTATCCACTGAAGGGATAAGACCAGACTCAGAGAAGATAAAGACCGTACTAGAATTTCGTTCGGCGGAAAGTAAAGAAGAAACTAGGACTTTTCTAAAATTCGTTCCTGAATAAGCTGATATAACAGAGCCACTCAGAGCATTCATAAAGATGTCAAGTTTAAGTGGGCGGAAGCTCAACAACAATCATTTCAACATCTGGAAAACTGCTGGCACAATAGTCCACCATTTCGTATTTTGACATCGGAAACCGCACGCGGCTAATAGCAGATGCGAAGATTCCGAAGTGGAAAGGAGGTATTCTCAAACGGAGAAAGAGGGCCTCGCCTTAGTGTGGGCGGTTGAAACGTTTTCGTATTATTTGGCGGGAACAGAATTTGAGCTGGTGACAGATCACAAACCGCTGTAGGCTATTTTTAAATCAACATCAAGGTCACCAGCCGGTATTGAAAGGTGAGTGTAGAGATTGCAGGCATTAAAGTTCAAGGTAATATATCAGCCCGGTAAACTTAACATCGCAGATTCGGTTTCACGTCTCTGTAAGATACAAACTTCCGACACTTTCGATGAAGAAAAGAGCAGAACATTTTCACTATAGTCGAAAAATTCATCCCCAAAGCAGTCACTATATCAAAGATCTGTGCTGATAATGCGGTTGATCAAGAACTCATGGAAGCTGTGACTAACGTTAAGAATGATACATGAGACTGGAGGACGCCGACCAATTATTTTCCTTCTCGACTGGAGTTTTGTACTATAGGCAATATCTTGTTGAGGGGAACTAGGATTGTTATACCGGTAACATTGCGGTCACGGGTCTTAGAGCTTGCTCACAAAGGCCACCCTGGGAAAGCGGTAATGAAAAGAAGAGTCCGTTCAAAAGTGTGGTGGTCATTGGTAGACAGAGATGTTGAGCAGTTTGTGAAAAACTGTAGGGATTGCTTACTCGTATCAAAACCTGTCCAGGCAGTGCCCATGGATAGGCATGCATTCCTAGGTAGACCGTGGAGCAACTTAGCGATGGATTTATTGTGGCCGTTGCCCGACCATGATTATATCCTGGTGGTAATTGACTATTACTCCAGATACCAAGAACTTAAGTTTTTAAGGAGGATAACATCCAGAGATGTGATAAACTTTTTGAAAGAGATATTTTGCGAACTTATCCTAAGGTAATCACGGCGGACAATGGGCGGCAGCTTTTCAGCGAAGAGTTTAGAAGCTACTGCCACGAGAATAACATCAAGCTCATAACGTCACCCCGTATTGGCCACAAGTAAACGGAGAGGTGGAAAATATGAACCGCTCAATTTTAAAACGCCTAAAAATAGCCCATTCCAATGGAAATGACCACAAAGATGAAATACCAAAGTTTGTTCTGATGTATAATGTGACCCCACATGGTACAACAGGGAAAGCTCCTTCGGAGCTAATTTACAATCGCCTGATCCGGGACAGAATCACTTCGATACAAGAAATAGAAGAACCAATGCTTGACTTGGAAGCTTAAGATTGCGACGCAATTAACAAATACAAGGGAAAGGAAAGCGAAGATAAGGAACGGGGAGCTAAACCGTCAGAAATCAGGGTAGGGCATAAGGTGTTAGTCAAAAACGTAGCATTCCCAAGCAAGCTAACTCCCAGCTTTGATCCAATTGAATTTGAAGTGGTAGACCGGGGGAAAAGCAAGGTGACGGTAAAAGCTGGAAACAAAGTATTCAGACGTAATATAAGCCATGTTAAAAAATTCCCTCTTCTCAATTAGAATTGAGGCCTAGTAGTACACCTAATATATCTCCTTCAAATGTTACAGGTTCCGAGATTTCGACAGGACCAAACGCCCAGAGATGCCGAAAGCAGCGATACCCGATTGACCTTGAAGCTAAAAAACGTAGAAGGGATGTGGAGACCGGTGCAGCGAGGGAGAGAGACTGAGTACCAAGAGAGCGATCGTGTGTGTTGGAACTAGTGCCATGATGCGTGGGAGTCAGTCGTGTGTTAGGTTTAGAGCTTACAAATAAAGAATTGCTTTACTTACTAATTACTTTAAGACAGTGGTGTTTTATTAGTAGAATACAGGTTTACACAGCGACAAATATACCTTACTCAACATTAATGAAATTCTAGATGAACTTGGTAAATGCATGCACTTTACCACACTTGATTTGGCTAGTGGTTTTCACCAAATCGCAATAAACTCTCGAGATAGACCAAGAACAGCTTTTACAGTAGAAGCGGACATTTCGTATTTTTGAGAATGCCATTCGAGCTCAAAAGAGTGATGGACAACATTCTTGGTGATCTGATTGGTAAAGCATGTTTAGTGTATTTGGACGACATCGTCGCCTTTTCAACCTCTTTGCATAGACTAAAAGAAGCCAATCTCAAAGTCCAATTAAACAAGTCAGAATTTTTGCATGAAGAAACTGCATTTCTTAGTCACATCATTACCAGAAATGGAGTCAAGCCCAACCCAGAAAAAAATCGGGCAATAAAAGATTTTCCCATACCCCAATTGCAGCGAGATATAAAATCATTCCTTGGCCTTTTGGGTTACTACAGAAAAATTATTAAAGATTCCGCCAAGCCCACAAAGCCATTTACCGAATGCTTAAAAATTGGCAGAAAGATCGAACTTAATGAATGACACCTCAAGATATTTGAAGCTTGTAAAGATATATTAACAAATGATCCTATTCTCCAATACCCTGACTTTTCAAACCCCTTTGTCATAACGACCGATTCTAGTAACTTTGCTATTGGAGCAGTGTTATCGCAGGGAAACATAGGAGCAGATAAACCCATATGTTTTGCAATTAGAACCTTAACGGATTCCGAGATAAACTATTCTACTATATACCTTAAAAAGAGCTTTTGGCTATAGTTTAGGGTGCGAAATATACGAGGGCGGGTCAATAAGTCCGTGACTTTTTGAATTTCTGACCTCTTTACTGAAACAGCAAAACTGCTCCTGTCAACAGGCATCTGTCAGTTGACTCCTGTCAAAATTTAAACTTGCTGCGTCAGTTAGTTTGTGTTTGACAGCTATTTTTATCGGACTACTCACTAATTTGAGGAGAAAATGGAAAAAAGTGAATTTCGTGTGCTTATTAAGCATTATTTCTTGCGAAAAAAAACCATTACCGAGACCAAGGCTAAGCTTGATAAATACTATGGGGACTCTGCACCATCGATTTCAATGGTAAAAAAGTGGTTTACTGAATTTCGTTGTGACCGTACAAGCACTGAAGATGCCGAACGTCCTGGACGCCCAGTTGAGGTCTCTACACCCGAAACAATCGAAAAAATTCACGATATGGTGTTGGCCGACCGAAGATTGAAAGTGCGAGAGATTGTGGAAGCCGTAGGGATCTCGCATGGCTCAGTGGTTTCAATTTTGAATGATCACTTGGGCATGAGAAAGCTTTCCGCAAGATGGGTGCCGCGTTTGCTCACAGTCGACCACAAACGCAATCGTGTAACAACTTCACAGGAAGGTTTGGCGTTGTTTAATCGCAATATGGAGGAGTTTTTGCGCCGTTTTGTAACCGTGGACGAAACATGGATCCATCACAACACACCAGAGAACAAACAACAGTCAAAACAGTGGGTTTCTCAGGGTGAATCGGCGCCAAAGAAGGCCAAGGTGGGTTTGTCAGCCAATAAAGTTATGGAGACTGTTTTTCGGGATGCACGCAGGATAATCCACATTGACTACCTTCAAAAGGGAAGAACAGTCAATGGGGAATATTATGCCAACTTATTGGACCGATTCAATGACGATTTGAAAAAAAAACGACCTCATTTGGCCAAGAAAAAAGTTCTTTTCCACCAAGACAATGCAAGGGTGCACACATGTGCAGTTGCCATGGCAAAAATCCATGAATTGGGCTATGAATTGCTCCCTCATCCACCCTATTCTCCAGATTTGGCTCCGAGCGACTACTTCTTGTTCCCAAACCTGAAGAAATGGCTTGGTGGAAAAAGATGATACTCCAATGATGAAGTCATCTCGCAAACAAAGGCCTATTTTGAGGACCTCGACAAATCATTTTTTTTGGAAGGGATAAAAAAATTGGAGAAGCGTTGGACAAAGTGTATAGAGCTCAAGGGAGACTACGTTGAAAAATAAAATTATTTTTTTATCAAAAAATCTGTGTTTTAATCCAAAAGTCACGGACTTATTGACCCGCCCTCGTATATACACTCGCATAAATTTAAAACAGAAACAAACCAAAAGTCAGTTCTATTTGTAATGAATTTTAAGGATCCTAAGTCCCGCCCCATACGCTGGCAATTGAAATTTGGAGAATTCGATTACGAGGTTGTCCATAAAAAGGCAAAACAAAACACTAACGCTGATTCTCTAAGCAGAGTCAGACTGAACGAAGGATCTACAGATAGTAAAATCGAAATAAATTTTAATGAAGCTAACAATAGCAGCATATCCACAATACATTCGGCAAAAGAAAATCTCGACAAATTCGATAAACAACATGTCTCACTCAAAATTATATTCAAAAATAGACAAAGGCGTACCGTTCGTATGCAAAGTTTCACAGAAGCAAAGATTACTGATTTATTTAAAGAGTACCTACCACCCACTAAAATACTTGCTCTTTTCACAGATGATGACACTTTCAAAAACGTCCAAATGGTGTTCTCAAAATTCTTCACAAGAAGCAAAACTTTCAAAATTATTCGTTCTGCACAAATACTCCTTGACGTGACAGACGAAGACTTGCAGGACAAGATTATCAATGTTTACCATAACAATAGTAACCATAGGGGGATCAATGTGACCCTATTACACCTTAAAATAAAATACTATTTTCCACATTTAAAGTCAAAAATTACAAAAACTATAAACACCTGCAAGGAATGCGATATTTTTAAATATTAGTGGAACCCGTCTAAGCCTGAATTTGAAATCCCTGAAATACCAGACAGACCTCTTGATATACTTTATACTGATGTATACTGGATTAATAAAAATCAGATTCGCACAATCGTAGAGAAATTCCCAAAATTTCCTACAGCTTATACGTTACCTATAAGGAATAGCTTGAACATTATAAAACCAATTAGACACTTCATGAACGAAGAAAATAGTTTCTGATCAGAGTTCAGAATATACGAGTATTTCCATAATTCTTAGAGACTTCTGCGAACAATACGATATTAATCACAATTATACCCCAGTATAAAAAACACAGATAGAAGAATTCACAGAGCGTAACATTGGTAAGAGAAATCAAAATAGGGAACCTCCAAAAACGTAAGAACAAGGTATAGTAATTTTTATAGAGGAATGTAGGCGCAATAAACTTACACCACGGTTAAGGAAACGTAAGCTAATAAAACTGGTAAAATACCAATTCAACTAAATTGAAAAAAAAACCGAATTGAAAGAAAACGTAAATGCAGGTCACTGATGGTAATAATCACGGACAAAAAGATTAACATACTCGACTTAGGCAATAACCAAGGACTTCTTCCTATGGGACTTGGACCAGCACGAATTATAAGATCACACAACAGTTTTATACAAATACTGACAAAGCAAATCATGTTTTTGACACAATTTTCAGAATTAACTCACAAACTTAAAGCACTTATGCCAAGAACCAGAGGGAAACCATTAAAACCAGAGGGTTTAATGGCTTAGGGTCGTAATAAAAGCTATAACAGGTAATTTAGATGGAGATGACTCAACACTAATATATAAAGAAATCGAACAACTGAAACTTAACCAAAAAATCAATGAAATTGATTTTTAGTTTGAATAATTCTTGAAATACGGTATCGTCTCCGGTAGATTGTCTCATTCTTCCTAGTTCCTTGTCGGAAATTGCTTCCGACGACTTTGTTTTCGTAGTCACGACTTAATGGATCAGTAAACAGTAAAAGCAGGTAAGCCTTATTCTTCGAAGCCGGGGTGGCAAAGAGTGGATTTGTTTCTGGAAGATGGATTCTACTGGTGTATGGCCAAACTCAACAATTACCTTCTTTCCGTCAGGGCCAGTGTTCAGTGAAATCTGCATATTTATCCATCATATTTACTTAAACCTTTTTTCTTAATTCATTCATTGTTAAATTCAAATTACAATAAGCTAACATTTTAACTAATTAAAATTGTTGTTCATAACCCGATATTGTACTAAATATTCCTTGTACTGAATTATTCCATTGTACTAAACTATATTATATGAATTCAATCAATCCTTCTTCTTTTTCCATTGTCTTTGAGAAAGCATCACACTCCGTAGATCGTGTCTACGCATAATATACCTCATTTTCTTGATCCCATTGTTTTATTTAATTCAAATTGAGAAAATTAAAAAATATTAATTTTCATGCAAACATTGGTGACCCGGACGTGATATCAGTTTGATATACTTTATCCATACTCATATTCGACATAACCAAATTCGTACCACATGCTGTCGGAAGACAAGTGTTCAGAAGCGTTAAAACCTGAAACCTTATCAACTTCATCGGTTGAAAAGAAGATTCAGTGGCAAATGGAAGTTCATCGAACTCGTCGAACTGTTCTTATTGAACAAATAATACGTTGCAACGACTTTGGTTCGAGAGTCCAGAAAAATCTTGAGCTTACTTCAATTCCTGAACTAAAGCTACAATTCAAGGCACTGGATGATGCGTTTTCAAACTTCCAAAACGTTCAATTAGAGATTGAGAAGGGGATGCATTAGAAGTGAAAACATCCACACGCTCAGACAATTAAAAATCCTTTTATTCGGTGTCTTCATTGCTACAGATTATGCTAAACAAATTGGAAAATCATCCCTCGGACTCCACTTTACCAAACAACCAGGAAAAAGGTTTGAGCACAAAAGATTATCTAGAATTGAAATTCCCATCTTCACAGGTGATATAACTGCATAGATTCTCTGGTTTGAAACCTTTAATACTCTTGTACACAACAACTCTCACTAGAGCAAATTGTCTAAATTTCATCACTTGGTCAGCAAACTCGGAGAATCAGCAAAACCTTTAATCGATGGTTTGAAAATTGTCGAAGATAACTGCGATGAAGCACTTAAAGAATTGAAGGAACAGTTTGAGAACAAACGGGTTATCGCTCAGGAGAACCTCTTCTGCATCTTTAATCTCCCAAGAATTACTAAAGCGTCCGCAATAGAGCTGAGAAATCTTATGGATAAGGCAAACAACTACCTGACCAGTTTATGGAATTCTGATCGACCCGTCGAGCAACTGGACGACCTTATTGTATATATTCTCACATCAAACTTGGACTCGAACACGTCACATAGTTGGAATGAAGAATCACCTGTCGATCGCTTGCCAACACTTAGTGAGTTGGTGTCAAATATTAGAAAGGAGTATGTTGAATAATTCTATCACTTATAATACCAAGGGAAATGTAAATAGCATACGAAGTGCTCAAAAATCAGTGATCACTACTACAGCCCCCAAACTCAAATGCCTATTTGGTTTAAAATCTGAACATTTCACCTATAAATGCAAATCAAAGCACTTGAATTGTGTAAAAAGTGCCTTAAAACAGGTCAGCATACATCATCTAAATGTCATTCCACTGGATGCCATACTTGTGGTCAAATGCATCACACATTATTACATTCTGATAATGCCTTACAATCATCATCAAAACCTGTCAGCGCAGATCAGTCAACAGGTACTTAGAGCACTTCTCACTTGGTTTCGACAACTATACCCACGATTTCTCAATTAAATGCAAACGCTGGAATTTACAGCCCATCTACATCTATCGTCGATGCCAAAACCACTCTTCTCTCTTTCAAATACACGCCTAGCGACTGCTCTTGTCGATGTATTGTAAAAAACAAGGCTAACAAACTTATCCCAAGCCGCGCTCTCTTGGATTCCGGATCGCAACTAAATCTAATAAGTGATAAGTTAGTCCACATGCTAGGTTTGAAAAGGTATCACTCAAATCAACTGATTAGCGGAATAGCACAAAATCTATCGTCATCACATCATAAGGCACACATTATCATCAAATCGAGAATACCAGACTTTGAGACATCAACTGAAGTCGTTGTTTTGAAGAAATTAACAAACAACATTCCCGAACACAATGTTAACATCTTAGAACATACTAAAACACATTTCCTTCTCGGATCCATTGGTTCACATTTCAGAAAAGATTCATATGGTATTAGGCGCTGATTTGTTCTTTGAATTGATGTCAATCAGCCAAATTAAATTGGGACCTACTCTACCTGTACTTCAAAAGACAACTCTTGGTTGGGTTGTTGCTGGTCCATACCAACACAATCAGAAACACCAAATCGCAAGTCAGTTTGTTCATATACTCGTATCACAGAATATTGAAGCTGATATAAATCTGAATGAGGATTTAAATAGATTTTGGGAATTAGAAGCCGTAGATGATATTAGACGGAATAAACATGTCATATCGAAACCTGATTTAGACTGTGAGAAGTACTTTCTTTGTAATGCCCGAGGCCTAGTGAGTGGGTGGTATGAGGTACGATTGCCATTTAAGGCGAACGGAAAGAGGCGAAGTGAATCATTTAATTAAGCTTTTTATCGTTTTAAGTATTTGGAGAAAAGAGTTACGAAGAAGAGCGAAATAATAAATAAAAGCTATTCTGCTGTAGTCAACAAATTTTTGGCTCTAAATCATATGAAATTAGCACCCAATGTAAACCTGACAATCCTCACTATTTCCTTCCTTATCATTGTGTGTTAAAACCAACTAGTTCAACCACAAAAATGAGAGTTGTTTTTGACGGTTCCGCTAAGACCACAACTGGAACCTCACTCAATGATATTTTACTCACCGGTCCTTGAACTACGGGTCAAGGTGATCTTTTTTCAATATATACTAAATTTCGTTTTTTACCTTTGTCTTCACCGCAGATATATCAAAAATGTACCGTCAGGTCGTAATGCACCCAGAGGATCGTCCATTCCAATTGATTCTTTGGAGATATAACCCTAGTGACGGTGTAAGAACTTGTCAATTCACCAGAGTTACCTATGGCATTGCTCCTGCCGCATACTTGTCGACAAGGACTTTACAAAGATTATCAGTAGATGAAGGTCATGATTTTCCTAATGCTGCAAGGTCAATTAACCAAGATTTTTATGTCGATGACATGTTAACAGATGGATCAACATTAGAAGAAACTTTAAACCTAAAGAAAGAACTAACTCAATTTCTAAGTAGAGGAGATTTAACACTGCAAAAATGATGCTCCAATGATAACAGGATTTTAAAGGATGTGGAGGCAGGTGATACGGAATCACATTTTAGGATTGCCAATTAAAATGTTGCTAAGATCCTGGGAGCATATTGGGACCCTTCATCAGATAAATTTCTTTACGATTCCCCTAAAATCGAAAAAAAAAAACTACTAAAAGAACTGTGCTATCAGAAATAGCGAAGATCTTCGATCCCTTAGGGCTAATTAATCCAATAGTAACACTAGCAAACATTTTTGGGCAGCAGCTTTGGAGACAAGGTTTTAACTGAGATGAAAGTTTACCATTGGAGTACCACAGCCGTTGGTTACGTTTTCGAGAAGAGTTAACGCATATCGGCAGATTTCAATTATACCGCAGGGCCTTCTTTAGTAATACAAACACAGAACTCCACACCTTTTCTGATAGCTCCGAATATACGTACGGTACGTGTCTGTACATCCGTTTTATAAGGGATGATGGAAGCATCATAGTCAAACTTCTGTGCGCAAGGTCAAGAGTAGCTCCACTAAGAAAGATTTCTATTCCGCAGTTAGAGCTATGTGCAACTACATTAATGGCTCACCTTGTTGTAAAAATTGAGCACATTTTTGAAAATCGTTTTGAGAAGGTGATCTATTCGACTGATTCATCTATTGTTTTAAACTGGTTGTCTAAAGAATCTTCGAACTTCGAAACGTTTATTGCAAATCAAGTTGTAGTAATTCAATCCCTCTCAAATTCAAACGAATGGAGGCATGTCCGTTCAAAGCTGCTGACATAGTCTCTCGAGGTGCTTAACCCTCAGACTAACTTCAATCAACTGTGTGGTTTTCTGGTCCAAGGTATCTCAAATCTCCGGAATGTGAGTGGCCCATCCAAAATGCTTGCATACCGCACGCATTAAATGAATCTTTTCTTTAACGAAAAAGCATAAATTTATACTATCGGCATCGAAGAGTGCGCCATTTGTAAAGGGTATCAGATTTTACAACTACATGAAAACTATATGAATAGTAGCCTACATACTACGATTCTTTCATAATTCACGGCAAGACGACAAAAACTTATAAGGAAGGTAGGGGAGTTGACTCCAAATGAATTACAGGAATCACTAAGAGGTATCATCTGGACTATTCAGCAAGAATGTTTTTCATACGAAATTCACTAACTAAGGGAGAAAAAACCTATTCCTGGAAGATCACACATAGCATCACTAATACCCTTTATTGACTCTAAGAGAATTCTTGGTGTAGGCGGCAAAATAAATAATACCGACCTGGATTATGATGCAACGCATCCAATTCTACTGCCAAAGGATCATGCCTTCACCGAAGCTCTGATATGTTACTTCCACCATAAATACTTTCATGTTGGTCCACTTACACTTCTAAGCATGATTCGGGAGCACTTTTGGCCAATACATGGCAAGGTAATGTGCAAAAGGATTCTTCATAAATGTTTAAGGTGTTTTCGTCCTCAATGGAGGACATATTATGGGAGATTTACCAGCAGAAAGAGTTCAACAGTATCGTCCTTTCCTGACTGTGGTAGTAGATTTCTGTGGCCCATTTAGTATCCATTTTCGTCAACGAACATCACCTGCTAAGGGCTAAATGGTGGTATTCGTATGCTTTTCCACGTGCATCAAGAAGTTGTCGAAGACCTCTCAAGATTTATGGGTCGCCGCGGTCGAGCTCGAAATGAACTTTCAACTGTATACGCCATGCTTCAAAACCCTAAGAAACACAGCGTGATGGTCCGCAATTATGCTGCTGAAAGTGGAAAACGATTCCACCTCGCTCCCCTCATTTCGGTGGCCTGTGCAACGTTAACATTTCAAGAGCTGAATACTATCGCCATTCAACTCGAGTCTATATTAAACTCACGCCCGATTACCCCACTTTCTGAGACTCCATCTGATTTTATTGCATTAACTACAAGTCATTTTCTTATAGGTAGTCCACTAGCATGCTTATCGGAACCAGATGTTACTGAAATCAAAAATACAAATTCATTAAGCCGTTACCAAAAACTGCAACGGGATTTTTAATAATTTTGGAAGCGCTGGTCAAGAGAGTATTTTCAAGGTCTGCCACAGAGAACTAAGTAGAACATTTCAAGTTCTACACTCAAACTAGGTGATATAGTGCTCATCGTGGATGACAATGCTCCTCCTCTCTGTTGGAGGCTTAGGCGAGCTGTGCAGACTCACCCTGGAAAGGATGGCATCGTTCGTGCAGATTCCATAAAAACATCAAGTGGAATAACTCAATGTGCAACAATGAAAATAAGAAGATTGCCTATTTGTGTTGACGGATCTACATCCGCTCAAGGCGAGGTGGATGTTCAGTGAAATCTGCATGTTTATTCATCATATTTACTTAAATTGTCAAAATCAAATTACACTAAGCTAAAATTGTATCTAATTAAAATTTTTGTTCACAACCCGATGTCATTAGCATTGAGAAAATCTGCTTAAATATTCCCTGTACTAAATTATTCCATTGTACTAAACTATATTATATGAATTCAATCAATCCTTCTTCTTTTTCCATCATCTTTGAGAAAGCATCACATTCCGTAAATCGTGTCTACGCATAACAAATCTTATTACTGTTTGTTGATCCAATTGTTTTATTCAATTCAAAATGGGGAAAATTAAAAAAACATTACCTTAATTTTCACATAAACAGCCAGCATGGCATTGGATGACCTTCTTGCAGGAGTACTGCACCCATGGCGAATTATGTATATTTGAAAAAAGTGTTTATATAACATTGTGGAACGAACAGCCGCCTTTTGGAAGAATACCTTCGCCACAGAGTGGCAAACGTCTATATTTTGTTGGTCCGCTCAGAGACTCGGATTTGCCAGAACCCTCTCGGGCAATCTAAGAATATGAAATCCACACTTCACGCAATTGTGCTGCAAGTTCCTCGAAGGTGTTCTTTGAGTGGTAGCGCCTCATGATGTTTCTGTGAACCACAATTGGGTCGATGATTAAAAATAGAGGTTTCACTTGTTAAACATATTTCCGACTTGGTATCGTCGATAAGGTCGATGTCATATCCGAAATCCTTAAAGCAGCCTAATCCTCCATAAACATCGCTGTCAACGTTAACGCTATTCACACTTACTAAATTAAGTATTTCGCGAGCGTTTGCGCTGAGAATTGGCCTAACGTTCTGTACCTCGATTTTGAACACGACCTTGCAGGTGGTGTTTGCAATTTTGTATAGAACGATTGATTCTCCGAGGAGAATCAATCATTGCATCGCAATGCGGAATTTGGTCACTACTCATTTTCGAAGAACGCTGCATTGCACTCCCGAGTCCAACTTTATTATATATTTCTCTCCTCCAATGCTTATATTATTTGTGAATTTGTCACCGTCTGTAGTAACACCGCTTTTGATACAGCCGATAAAGACTTCGCTTTCATCAGCTGATTTTATTTCACAGCTGTCTACGTTTTCACATGACTTGTCTTTTCTGAACTTAAAAATCTTATTTTTTTCACCACTTTTTGCCAATGTGTTAAAAGGCTGGACAGTTTCGGATGGTGTCGTTTGTGCTTGTTGCCTCAATTCCAGTGGCCAAACGATTTATTTGGACAGTCCTTTTGCACGAGATTAACGTCGACACTTGTATTTGGGTGAATTTCGGCGCATTGCTTCTTGGCGAGCTCTGTGGCTTAGTAAATACTTTGTGATTTTCCTAACGACACGTCCTCTGATAATAGTTTTGTGCGTAGAGTTTCATTTCTGATTCCTAAAGTTAGTTGGTTCTTTAATAGGCCGTCAGTGAGTTCCTTGAATTCGCAATTTTGACCTTAGAGTCTAAGTCAAGATATCGATTGATTCGCCATCCTGCTGTGCTATTTTGTGGAACTTTAAGCGCTCGAATGTTACATTGAATTTGGGGGAGAAATAGGAATCGAATTTTCCGATGAAGAACTGGGCAGGGAGTTATGAATGAGTACGGCTGCGTGTCCGATTAAAGACATGAATGTAACCACCTAAATATATTGAGTCTTGGATGAAAGTCCTTCGAAATATTTATATGTTCTTCAACAATATATGTTTATCGAACAAATTTCGACATTATGTAAACAGCGAGGCAAAGTTTTGACGAGAGATTTGTTAATTGAGTATGTAACATTACAATTCATGTACTAAAGTAGTACATTAAATACAAATATGTATAATGATAAGGGAATAATATTTTGCCTAGAAGAGACCAGGCATATATCATATGATATAAACTTTATTCATTTATATTTTTATTTATTAATTTGACATCAACTCTGCCACAATGAGCTAATAGTCTCTTTTAGCTTCACGTTATGTGAGATCATAAGTTTATGTGTGTGCCCTTCACAATCTTTTTTAAATATCATTACCATGAATTAATATCGAGAATTCTGTTTGATGCCTTCGAATGGCCTTGTCCTATGCGTTTTACAAAAAGTCTGCATGCTTCTCTATCATTTTCTAAAACATTTTTATCGCAGCGTAAATCGTCATTTTTCCAGCACTTACCTTACGATTTATTTTTAAGAATCTTCATTTTTTTCATACCCAGATTCGTATTCATATCAGATTTGTTTATTTTTTCACCCATAATAACATTGGCGAAACTTGATTTTAGGTACTACTGTCTTGAAAACTTTCAATATATACATACTACCTACCTACCAAGTTTCGTAGAACTTCTATAATATTAATTGACAATTAACACAAATATCTCATTGTAGTAATGTACCCTATCAAAACAAGCACTACTCCCACAATAAGCCTCATTTCCAAGGTCTTTTACTTCCTTAATATGAATTTGAAAATTCATTACTTATAAATTCTGTGTCTGGTGTACAAAGTGTGTTAAATCAGGAAAACGTAGTTTTTCAGGAAACACCGTTGAATGTTTGAAATGAGCCAGATCTTTCCCACAAGAAATGTTGACCCCGATTTTGACTTTGATCTATTTGAATACTGTTCTTGCTATGACAAGTATAGTAAGGGTTGAAATAAGACTAAACAATAATTGCACAAGCAAAATTTTAGCTTTTTTCATTCCATGCAAGAATTTATGCTGAATTTATGACTTAACACGATTTACACTATTATGGGTGGTGTTAATAGGTTTTCGTCTACTTTTTTCCTCAATGTTCTATTTCCCATAGTAGGTGTCATTCGCACTGCATTGTCGCCACCAAACTTAGGTCGATGGGTAAAGAACGCGGCAAGTGTTTTATGTAAGAACACGGGACACACCGCAAACTATCGGGGTTGCCCCAAGTTCCAATACATAAAAGGAGTAAATCTGGCTCAGCAGCAAAAGGTGGAAGTCAAGCGTCCACCTGTGGAAGTGGAAGTGCGGCACAGCAAGCGAAGGTTGCTGCTCAGGCCCCAGCGCCTAGAGCACCGGAACCGACAACTGACATCCTACCAATCTTGCTCTCTATCCATAGGCAGATGGCCGTACAAGCTACGAGGGTTGATCAAATATACGCGCTGCTGCAGGGCCTAACGCACCTCCAGTCATAATGGGTACGTACATGGCGGAGAAAACCCTGAAGATCCTTGCGGTAAATTTAGATTCACTGATTAGGATTGAGGGAAGAGCCACAATTTTCAAGTTGCTCAGAGACCAAGCCCCTGAAGTGCTTTTGGTTAGCGAAACCAAGCTAACCAAAAGACATAAAATGAGGCACAGAAAGTATAGAATTATGTGAAGCAATCGACCCACCTCCATACAAGGAGGAGGCGTTGGAATCTTCGTATGAAAAGGTATACGTCTTAAAAGAATATACAGTCGCGTAGTGTGCAGGTTTCAGGTGCTAGAAGCATGCAGGTGTCTGTTTATGCACCTAAGGCTACTCAATCCACCCTATTTATTTCAGAGCTCGATACACCATTTCGATTTCTGAGACTGGAATTGGAGGAAAACTATTTCTTTATCAGCGGAGTTTTCAACGCCAATCATAGAGATTGGGGATATAATACACCAAACGCTAGAGGGAACCTACTATTCAATTGGTGGGGTCAGCACAGTGTTAAGTAAAGAATCGTTTCTCAGCCACGGCTCCTATTTGGACTTGTTCCGCAATTCAACTATAGACGCCCCGCACCGACATAACAGTAGATTGCTGTCAAGACTAAAAACCTTGTACAAACAGTTAACTGTTACTGACAGACATAACACGGAGATTATAACATTAAAGTCGTCGATCAAAAACCTCCAAACATTAATAAAAGAAAATTACAGGGCTTCTGTGAGTTTGTATTGGAACAACAAAATTCAGGCTGTAAACATTATCAACCCGCAAATAAATAAAATATTTCGGAGGGAAGATCAAAACGACTTTTCATGCCTAAAAATCGCCCGAACGACTGATAACGAACGCATACTCTCAACAGCAGGCATAGATCCAAATGAGGCTGTTGCTGATGGTAACTTTTTTGTGATCGAGGATCCGGAGAAGAAGGTAGAGGCTATAGGGGCGCCTTTCCAGGAAGTGTACAAAACAAATGACATCATTGGTCCGAACCACGACCTGGAAAATCGCGTCCGTGTCCACAATTCAATGACACCCAGTTCAATGACGAGAATATTGCAGATAATTTCATCGCCAATGAAAGGGAACAACTCCCGTTCAATTTGAAGGAAGGGCTATAAATAATCTTCGACACAGTTAGAAGTAAGAAATCAGTGGGAACAGATTGAATACCGAACATTGTGCTTTGATATCTCCCACTAGAAACGGTGGACATTTATGCCACCCTGTTCAACAATGCAATGAATAATTCACATTATCTAGTGGATTGGAAAACTGCGCTGTTTTCGCTTTCGGTTTCAAGGTGGGGCATGATGTTACTCATGCCGCGCCTAAACTGGTTTCTGATATCCAATGGAACAAAGCCAAGAAACAATGCACGGGTGCCTGCCTGATTGACTTGGAGAAGGCCTTCGGTACCATAAGGTTGGAGGAACTTTTCTACAAGCTAAACAGGCTATGTATTAGTAAACCACTACTGCATATTCTTTTCAATTTGCTCACCGAAAGACAGTTCATCGTGAAGAATGGCGATGTGACTTCTACTGGTATATTCAACATTAAAAACAGTCTGCATTGGTGCGGTAAATTCGCCAATCCTTTTCAGCATTTACACAAGTGATCTGATAGGTTCACTTCACGTACGCAGATGACTTATTCGCGTACAGATCAGGTCCAAAGATAGAGGTTATAAAGATTCTTTTGCAACGTGACTTCGATAAAATTAAACAATATTGCGACGACTGGAAGTTGAAGATAAACTTTCGGAAGTCGGAAACCACTCTGTTTAGGACGCCTTTGTCTGGGGCCTCTGCGGATACCAGAAAGAATTGGCGAAAGTTTCAGATCGTGGGACAACACGGGCAGCCACTTGCTTGTCGTAATGTGGTCAGATACCTTGGGATCTGGCTAGATCAATATCTGTATATTAACAAACATATAGATGTTGCTCTGGCCAGAGCCAAAGGTGTTTTTGCCCTAACAAAGAGACTGTTTTAAAGCAGGCAACTCGATGCGAGGGTAAAGATGATCTGCAACATGGCCCTTATTCAGCCTATGCCTACATTTGGTTGTCCCGTGTGGTTCAACGTGAGAGCAAGTTTTTTGAAAAAGATTCGGGTGTTTGAGAGGGCTTGCCTTAGGGCTTGTCTTCGCTTGTACAGAACACTAGAGTCTGAGTACATAAACTTCTATCCTAATGAGATCTTGTACAATAGGGCGAAACTAGTAAGAGTGGAAAATTTTGTTAATTTTGTTATTAAGTTGACTCGAAGGCACATTGCAAGAGCAATGACTTCGTCGAGAAACCTGATCTCCGGTGCTTACTACCCTAATTATTTGTATCATGAGAGAGTTCGCTTTGACGACTTTATTCCTCCAGAAGCGTTACTCTACCTCGACTAAAAAGGTCTGATCCAGGATAGATAAGCGGTGCCGTTTATCTTCCACGTCGCTCGAACAGCTGCGGACAGGCGACTTAACTACGACAGTAGAGCGGTAAGTAGTAGCGACATGAGGGGTGTTGCTCTGTAGCACCAACAATTTTGGTGGCTTGCAGAAATAGGGGAAGCTCCATCGTCGAATTCTTCTAGTGCAGGGTAGCTCCATTAGGGAGCAGATTGGGTCTGCCTAATATTAAGTCATGGCCGGCTTACATAGTTTCAGGTAACTTTAAGAACAAAAATTATAAAAACCAAGAAAAAAATAAATGAATTAAATAAAAAAAGATAAAACAAACAACAGAGATGGGTAATCTTCTCTAAAAATGTGGTTATCCACGCTACAGAAAAAAAAAATATTTTAGAAATAATACTTATACAATAAGATAGTTTAAGTAGGTTAAGTAGTTTACGATTTATTTTTAGGTAGTTCTTAATTTTTGTTTTAAATTTAATATTAAAATAAAAAATGTAATTTACTTAGTTTTTAAATTTAAAAAATATGTTTTCTTAGTTCTACTTATATCTTGTGTAAAAAAAATAATAAATATTTGTAAGGTAGGTCGAGACACAAAATTGATCGCAGTTTTCCTTTCTGATTCATCTTCATACGATCGTATGAGGACTTACTGTTGGGATTGACGGATGTGGAATATCAGGAGATATGGTCTGATGGACCACTATAATAAGGTGTTAGATAGAGCGAAGAGAATGGAGATAAACAGTAGGGTTGGGCGAATCGGGAACGATCTGTGGGTGAGTAGGAAAAAAGAGTTCAGTGTAGAGGGGATTCGGTCAAACAGTTCGGGTGTGGGGCATTTAGTGATGCCGAAATAGTACGAGGAAACAACGAGATTTTCATGGGCTTCAGATTATTGGTTGTTATGATTCGCAGGTAGCTCGGAGTCAGCGTTGTCGCGGGTTCAATTCCTAGGAGGAGTTTTTTTTTTGTATACATATTTTTTTTTCTTTTTTTTTTTTTTTAATGTCATTAAGTAATAGGATACTTTTCTTCTTTTTGGATTTGTTTCTTAGTTGTAAAATTGTTATGAATTTTATAAGTTAGAGTAAAACTAGCAAGTAAGCTGAATTTGTGAATTCGGGTAAGGGAGGTACTCGTATAAACGAATTCTTGTTGTTAACGTTTCGGAAGTTTTAAGTTTGTTTGCTATATTGTTATATTATCGTCGTTTTCTTGCTCTTGATAAGCGCGCGACGTGAGTAAAATTAAGCGGGAGAGCAATCGCGTGGCGCCCATTTTTATCACCTTAACCTACGACCTCTCCTCGTGTTGGTCGGGCAGTCTTCCGTGGTACGTCGCGCAGAGCGGAACATTTGGCTGTAACAGCACACCAGACATAGAATTTTATTTTTGATGTTCTGGAAACCAGCAAGATATGTATTTTTAACCAGGGAAAGGGAGTCTATGAAACAATGTGGAATCCTTTTAACCTTTGAAACAGGAGGCGTTTGGTAGTTTGTTTTTAATCATAGTATCACAAATTACAAGTTTTGTAGTGAATAAGTAATCAAGTGATCGGATTTATTGAGAATATTGGGAAAAGAAAGATTTATTTTAGGGAAGGCACGATCTTTTTGATATTTAACAGCAAAATTCCACGAAAATGAACATCGTATAATAGTTTATGTATTTTTTTATAACTCCGTTCTTATAACTTTGTATTTTTTTTTTAACAGACCATGCAACAATGACTAGGTTCTCCAGGCACAACAGAATCCATCCCAATTGTGCGGAATACATAATAAGTAAATAGAATGAAGCATGATCCCCGAAAAACTGATTGAGATATTAATAATAACATTATTGCGAAGAAATCTTTATAAACCTAATTTTTTTTTTAAATTTTATATAATTATAGATGTAAGTTAGTCTTATGAGATTTTTTGCATAATATTTTCCTCAAATTATTTTTAATTCAAATAGGCCAAGAAAGTAGGAAAAAGCTATATGTTTTTTTTCCAACGAGGGCAGGTGATTCAGAAGTCAAAAATTGGGCACCACACCAGCTTCATAGAACATTTTACCATTCTATGAGTCCCAAAATGTGTTTTTTCCACTAAAATTACCAGTAAGGAAGTTATATCTATTTCTTGCACGTACCATGATTATTGCACGGATTCCGGCTCTATTTTAAGGTCTTCAGTATGTTCGATGGACTCTTTAATATATAAAAAGGATTTGCCTCTCGTCTTCTCAGATGGATGATAAGACTGAAGCCTATTATTTTTTCATACGACCCCTTTTTGATATGAGTTTCAGAGATCAGGCAAATGTCAATATTTTTCTCTTGTATGAATGTTACCAATTCGTTAAGTTTTTGTAAAATCCCGTTAGCATTCCAAGTTAGTATTCCATATTCATGGTCTCGATTAAGTTCTTTTATTGTGGCAGTTACTTTCGATCTTCGCTAACTTCTCGAAAATGAGTTTATTTATTTTTCTTTGGACCTCAATTTTCTCTGGTATAAAAGAAAAAATATTTGAAGCAGCGTCTGCCAGTCCTGTCATTATGATATTTTGCTGCTTGGGCATATGTTGTTTGCCCGGCAACTGCCATCTCAGGCTTACTGGTCTTTCTTGTATCACGTTATGTTTTATATTTTTGTCATCGAAAACGGGTGGTTTTTTCATTTGTGTTTAATTTGACGGGCTAAGGCTTCTCCTTACTTCCAACTTTGAGTGCTCATATTGCGACTTTAGAAAATTTGTCTCGCTTTTTTGCACTATCTTGCTACCTCACAATCTCGAAAACTATCCAGAATAAACTCCATAGCAGCAATCTTGATGATTTAACATAAATATAAATAAATTATTTTGGCTTTTTTTTTTGTTAACTTGTCTTGCTTGGATTTAAATAAATATGTTCACAAAAGAAAGTTATCGTATGAGTGTTAACTACAAATAGGCATTTGGAAGTTACTATGAGATCGTCACCTAAAAGTACACTGATAAAACAATAGGAATATTCATAAACAAAGTGTAAATTAACATATACACATTTGTATACTAAGAGAATGATCGAATTTAAATTTTGATTCTTAAAAATAACACTTTCGTTTCATATTTATGTTTGTCAATTTTCCCTCACTTGACTGAATAGCTAAGCGGAAAAAATTTTAGCTTAATTATCTGATCGGAGAGTAATTAAGTTGATCCGATGATCTCTATTGATTGATTTTTTAACAAAACCCAAATATGCATTTGTCTGTATCTAACTGTCATTAATTGAGGTCATGTGGTATTTATGTGTACAGAATCAATTGAAAGTTACATCTCTTCAAGATATGTTCAATCATATCGATATTTTCTCGCTAGTACTTTTGCATTGATAAATAAATTAATAATAATATAAATAAATAAGTATGTTATCTCCAGTCAATTTATGTTTGCTTTAGATATATGCTGACTTGTTTAATATACTTACAATCATTCTCTTGAAACTCAAGCCTGTAGCTTATTGCTTTATTTATACCAGTATCTCCATCGATAGCTTTAAGAGAAAATACCTTAAAATAAATAGTACCGCATTTTGAAAAGGATAAAACACAATCATGTCTAATATTACTTGACTACTTTTTTCCGGAAATGTTTCAGTGGTTAGAGGCTTGACCCAAATTGGGTCTTTGTTTGGAATATCTACGACTTCAATTACAGCAGTTATATTACCTTGATTATGATTTAAGTCGTACGCATAAACAAATAAATTATACGCAACTCTTTCCTCGTAGTGCAGCTTCCGCAATACCCTGAACAAAAAAATTTCTGTTAAACTTCCACTAAAAGATAGTCAATGTATTTTACTTTAGAGCATATCGCTTGCTGTATTCTGTTTGATCTCCATGTTCTTCTAAAGCAAACATGTCATCACCTACATGTAGGCCGTCAACTTTTATTTTAATCTCGTTTTGGCTCATTCCATCTGCGTCATAAACATCAAAGATACAATCCGTTAGGAAATTTGATTGTTCCTCCTAAATTAAATTTATATATATCTAGTCCCATAGAAGTGTATATAAATGCTTACTTCTATTTTACAAGGAGATGGAAAATATGTTAAGGAAGGATTATTATCAAAAATATTTTTAATTGAAATTCGGATAAGATGCTCTGCTACGGATTTCACGTTAACGGAGAAAATATATATTCGTTGATGTTCATTTTCATAATCTTGTCTTTTCGTGATCTGAATGATCCTAAAAATGGAATTGCTGGCTTGAAATTGCAAGATTTACCGCTAGGGCACATACCATTTACTTTTTTCATTTTTGAAAATCGTCGCTCCCAAAAAGTTGTTATCGCCCACAGAAAATGAAGCCACAAATGGAATTTCGTCTCCTAAAAAGGAAAAATAATGTAAATAAGCATTTATAAAAGATAAATAGATACATGTAATTATGTATATAAAGTCTACTATTTTTAATATTATCATAAGGTCTTTTTAATTCTATCGCTTTTATCATGACTTTTTCAAGCAAAGAGGAGAATATAGATAATTAGCTAGGTAGGAACCGAACTGGTGGAAAAGCATGTTGGTGGAGGCATACGACCTTCTTGGAAAAGTCTTAAATACCCGCTTAGAAGGACGGAGTACCCACAGCTCTTTACAAAAAAAAAACGCTGTGGCGCTGGCACAGCACAGTATGGGCCATGGCCTAACTTCATGACACTCATTTGTGTTGCTCATGTTGTTATTTTTGTCACATCTGAGCGGGGCATACGGTTTATCTCCGAATCCAAACGGCACTCCTTGGAAGCTTTTTCATAGGCAATTTTACTTACGGGGGCTTGCAATTGCCCGCCGAAAGGGTGATGACGATAGCGCCGTCGCCACCACTTTCGCCTAATAAGTTACATAAAAGTTATTGAAGAACGCAGGCTTCTCGCTTTATATTCTTGATTTTGAGAAAAGGTGGAAATGTGAAGTTTTGAGTCTTGAGGAAGAAGAAGTGAAACTTATTTAGCGCAACGTATCATGATGTACACTTAAAAAAAGATTTGTGGTAACATAGAATTATGTTATAGTTACTTGCAAAAGTAACTTACATTTGATATTGATTCATTATGACAGGAGCTCAATGTTGCATCTTTAAATATATAATAAATTGGAAATTTGGTCGTTCGGCGATAATGTTATAGAAAAGAGTAATTGAATGTAACCGTATTGAGTGATTGTGATTGATAAAAGATTGACTTTCAATGAACAAAAGCTGCAAAACGAATAGGTTTATTAATATTTATTTTAATTGAGTTCATTATACGAATTCATTAAAAGCTGTTGAATGCATCAAACGTACAATGCTCGGTTTGTTTTTTTTTTTTTAAATACTCGCTTTTGGCATTTAAGCAAAGTAACGTGTTTTTACACTATATTTCTTTGTAAAATCTTATCAGAGCAATTTTTTTATTATTTATGTGATCAATTGGGTGTCGTGGCTTATCTGGTTGATCAAAAAGCATTAAATGACGCCAGACACAATTTGAAAAAAATGGAAAAAAAAAAATGTGTGCTTCCAAAGTATTAACCAGTTGCCTCCCGACTGATAATGATACAAATTTTCATAGCGGCTTAAACCATTTTCAATTTTCATTGGAAAACTTAAAGTACAAGTAAATCAACACATCACATGTAATGTGAGTTTGAGTTACAATGAAAAGCACGTATATAAAGCACGGACCCCAAACGCTTCTACCAGTTTGTTAATACCAAAAGAAAGTCAGGCGGCTACCCATCTACTCTCAAATTTCTTAGTGAATCTTCTGACGACCCAAAAGCCAAAGCTAATTTCTTTGCACGTTATTTTAAAAAATCCTTTTGTAGGCAGAGACGTCATCCATTTCGCTTAATACTCGTATAACAACATCTTTTTTTTCCGAAAACATTACCAAACTTAAAGATGATTTTTCGTCCGGCTCTGATGGACTTCCGGCTATTGTACAATAATAAAAAGTGTCTTAGTCATCTTGGTCCTCCCCCTCGCTGCCCTATTTAACTTGTCTGTTTCAACAGGTACTTTTCCTTTCCTATGGAAGCAATCTTATATCATCCCTGTTCATAAAAACGGAAGCAAGGCCGAAGTCGATAGTTGTAGACCCATAGCAAAACTCTTTTTCATACCCAAACTGTTCGAAAGCATAATCTATCAACAATTGCTTCCGTACTGTAGGCCATCTATCTGCACAAACCAGCACGGTTTCATGAAAGGTAAATCCAATACCACTAACATAACAGAGTTCGTATCTAGGACGCTTTGTGCTGTAGAAGATGGTGATGAAGTCGATTCAATTTCCACAGATTTCAGCAAGGCTTTCGATAAAATTTCCCATCAACTTACCATTTTCAAACTTAAAAAACTTGGGTTTTCGGCCATATCTTGTTAGGTGGTGATATTGTTGATTTGTCTGTGATTGTGACGGTAGTTCTTTTTCAAAATTATTGTTTTCTTTATTTATATGTACCTGATATTGTTCGGTGTCTGGACTCGAAGATTCTATTTAATTTGAATATGATTTGGAACTTATACTCTCCTCACATTCTAGATTTCTAAAATTGGGTGTGTTAACTTGTTTTTTCAAATGCTCTGTACTCCTTCGAATAATTTGATTGCCTTCATTCCTTATATAATATGACCTTGGTGTATTAGATCTACCTTCAACAACTGCAAGTTCCCACTTACCATCTCTCCTATAAACTACTGGATTTTCCGGTTCTAGTAATAGTTCTTTCCTGTGAGCAGTCTTATTATAGCATTTTTCCTGTTTAGCTCTTGCAAGAATCATTCTGTTCTTATGAAGATTCTTCTTCTTATAATGATTCACTACAGTATCTGGTTTAAGCAAGTGCTTTTGTATCGGATGTATTGTCCTTAACAACCTACATACTTGATAAAAGCTGGCATGGTGTATAATCTAGACTTGGGATGGCAGTACTACGGAATTCCAGGAACGCAAGAAGGAGATCTTGAGAGCCTGACTCCGCTTTCTTCATCATATTCTTCATATTTCGGCTAGCCTTTAGACTAAGGTAATATGGACTCGAATGTATAAACTTAAACTCCCATCTACCAGCGAAATCATGACATTTGTATGAGTTGAAAGGTTTGTAGTCACAAATTATTTCCATTGGATGAGAATATGACCTTAAGACACCCAATAACACTGTCGGCGGATTTGTCCAATAATTCTCTCACGTTGAGCCACCTCGAATAGTAATCAATAACGAATAAGTATTGTTTTCCTTTATAATCGAAAATGTCACAGGCCACTATTTGATATGGATAATCATGAATTCCTCGCGTTAGCATAACATGCTTGTTATATGCTGATCTAAAATATTCACATATCTGACATCTACTAATTACGCCTTTTATTTCTTTACCCATGTAAGGCCAATAAAAAAGAGACTTAGCCCTTGAAATTGTTTTTGTACAATAATCCCGAAGTGACCTTCGTGTAATTTAATTTATTTAGCGCATCGTTTCTCAAACTCTCTCCCATCAAAAAAAACTAAGCCACCTTCTTCATACAAATGATCTTTTAAGTTCAATAAAATTTAAGCTCCTCTTCTAGTTTACCTTTAGCATTAGGCGAACCTTCTATACAATCCCTATTTGTCTCCTTAATGTCCTTTCCTTCCCGGGTTCACTCGTACTAATGCTATGTACTTCTTTGAGAAAATTTTGTAGTTCTACTTTGTTGTCTATCGCCGAATTAGGTGTAAGCAAATCAGCGATATGCATATCTTTTCCAGGAATATATTTTGGTGTAATATCATATCTAATGAGCTTTATTTTCATTCCTTGAATTCTTACGGAATAACTTGAACGAAGAGGTTTTTCTAAGAAAGGAATCAGAAACTCATGATCCGTATGGGTTGTCACCTTTTGCCCATAAATGAAATCATGGAACTTTGTACATGCATACACTTTTCGATTCGCGCATAATGAATTTCGGTTTCTGATAAACTCTTCGAAGCTTAACTATTGGTTTTCCCTCCTAAAGGAAGCAACATCCTAAACCATACTTCGAAGCATCAGCTTAGATGACAATTGAATCATCAGGATTGAAACTATGTAACATAGTGGATGTAGATAGACTACTTTTTGTACTGTTTAAACATTCAGTATACCTGGGTGTCCACAAAAGAAACGTATTTTTTCGCAATAAATCCCTAAATGGATGTGTAATCATGTAAATTTGGAATGAAGTCTTTTAAATAATTTATAGTACCTAAAATTGTTTGCACTTCCTTTTGGTTGGTGGGTGGAGCAATGTTTTGTAACTCTTCGATCCTTCGAGTATCTGGTTTTACACTTTCAGCTAAAAAGACATAACCAAAGTATCTTACTTGTTGCATTCTATAGGTGTATTGCAATGTACGTGGATTGAACTTAATGTTAAACTGCTTTGCTCTTTGAATGACTGCTTCTAGATTTGCATCATGTTCATTCATGGCATTTCCTCCAATGATTATGTCATCAATATATACAAAAACCCCTGTCAAGCTTTCAAAATATTTTATGTTAAGCTTTTGAAATTTTTCTGGAGCAGTTTTCAAACCAAAAGAAATGATATTGGATTGATAGCACCCAAAAGGAGTACTGAAAATGGTACGTTTTTTTGATTCATCAGTCAGTCCAACTTGCCAAAACCCCTCAGTCGAATCAAGTACTGTGAAATAACTCATCCCTGCTATAGCTGTCCTAAAGTCACCAAACTTTGGTATAATAAAATGTTCGTCCAATATATATTCATTTAGCTCCCTGGGATATTCGCAAGGTCCTGTATTCCTTTTCATGTTATGTTATGTGCCCAGTCTGAAAGTTCATCAACCTTTGTAATTATGTTTCTCTTTTCCATCTGTTGTAACGTGCTCTTATCCTTATCCCTAAAGCTTAACGGCAATCTTCTTGGTGGCTTACTAACTATCTGTACACCTTCGTTTATCATAATAATGCATTTGTCTGGGAATTTTAGTACTCTAGAAAACACTATACTATTTTTTGAAATAAACTCCGATACTTCAACCAAATTAACTCTTCGCAATAAACCTACATCCAAGCACGACCGCAGTCCTAACAGTGGTTGTGATAACTTATCCACTACAATAGACTTCACGCTATAAGAACAGCCTTTATACTTTGTATTTAATGTGACTTCGCCTTATGCATTCAGTTTGAATCCCAATACGCCTCGAACATAACTTCACATGAGTTAAGCTTAGGCAAAGGCTTTAATGTCATAAAAACACTCCTAGGCAAAATATTGACCTGACCAAGCTTAAATGCCACAATAAGCATTTGAACTATCAAATATTCTAGCCAGTACGAAACCTTGAAGAGCACTTCATCTTCATCAAAACCACATGTTCTAGCAATATCACTAACTTGTTTCATTTTCTGGCAAACAGCTGAGAAATGGTTTAAGTGACCGCATGATAAACATTTCTTCCAATAAGTGGGACATCGACCTTGGGCGTGTATGTAATTGCAGTCCGTACATGATCTTTTACCGTTTTTAACCCTAGAGTAATAACCCTCTCGGGAATAGCAATTAAGATAACCATACGTCTCAGAGGCGCACGATACTCGATGGATACTTTTGAAGGTTTATTATAATAAGAATATATTTTTTTATACTTTATAATCAAGTTTGTTTCCTAAATTATAAATTAAACAAAGTTTTCATTCATTATTTTTGTATTTTTTTAACTTGTGTTTAAAAATAACAACAAAAATCAACAATCTTTATATAAACGCTCCTTACATATAAAAAAAAATATAACCATACGCTTCTCGAGCGCACCAACCTGTTATAACTCGAAAACTATGGTACTTAACGCACACGCACAGCTGCCGCTCGAGAATGCTAGTTGACAACTGAGTTGGCTAAAAATACAAATAGATACGCGATATTACGGTTCCGTGGGCGCCTCTGCCACGTGGGTTATTACACTAGGGTTAATAAAATTATTCCCGAATTGATGTGTGCCTTCTTTCACAAATCAAGAATTAAAAATTTGATTTCTTTTTACGTTAAGTGACATTTTAGAATTAAAACTTTCCCCTTTTCGCCCCACAGCATCCACCTCAACTCCTTTTGTTACTTCCGCCACATGTCACGTTTCCACTGCCAAAATATCTTTCAGAAAATGGTCAAAAGGTTCTCCTTCTTTTCGACTCCTCGTGTAGAAAAGAAACCTCTCGCACACTATATTTGTACGTGGGTTACAATACTGTTCAAATTTTTCAACAACTTTTTTGTATGTTTTTTGTTCTTCATCCGACAATCCAATAGTATGGAATAGTTCGATCGCTTCGCTTCCCGCACAATTTTAAAATCTTGCCACTTGGATTGCACCATCTTCTTTGTCTGTCTTTGTTGCAGTAGGATACACAGCAAAATGAGTTTTGAACCTTTCCAATTCTTACGCAGATTTCCGTCTAGATTTAGCTGCTGTGATTTCCGAAAATCAGTAACAATACGATCATCAACTACACTTGAATTAACTTATTAAAATTTCACCGGCTGCGCCATATACGAGTAATGTAAGTTTAAGAAAAGTTTAAAGCCTACAAGTGATACTTCAAGTGTCTGTATTTGATTGATTAAACATTGGTTTTGCAATTAAGGAAGCTACGTCAAGTATGGATATACTCAATACACAATTGGGTATGTCTACATTGATACTACATCTTAAAGTACTGTTTTTTACATGTTGGTGCTAATAATAACAATATTTCAGTTGTGAAATTGATCTGAATTCACTGAGATTATTATTCAGAAATCGGTTAATCTTGTTTATCAAACAAAATAGCCATTCATTAATTTTTTTTTTGAAGATTATTTCTTTCAAATGTTGACCGTAGTATGGTCCATTCTAAAGTTTTAATTTTCGACGACACGTTCGAGCATTTGGAGTTGTGTTTGAATCGAAGTCGACTTATCCATGTACTTTACTTAGGCCAACATGAAAAAGTCTAGGGCGGTAGTTGCAATAAAGCAATGCTTTTATGGGCTGTGTAAATAATGACAGCGTCTTGTTGGAACTAAATGCCGGCGAGGCAATGGTCGTTAGTCAGCGAATGGTCCGTGATTACACCGTGCAATACCGGCTGTTCCGGTGGAATATCTAAAAACGTATACTAAAATCCTACTTTAACATTAACATGGAATAATAGATGGTACTCTGCTAACTTCTTATGTAAACTCCCCAAAATATCTCCAAATATTTCCCTATTACCTGTTTTTTGACTAAGACTCAGTGGTTTAAACTAAGCTCTCATCGTCTTTCTGTTTACAACTCGCATAAAGGTAAGACGTCCTCTGTACCGATAATAAAGAATATTGGTCACCGAAAAACACTTTTTTTTTTCTAACTCCGACTTCTCTTTTCTTTGATTTTCTCCCCACATACCTAATTATCCAATTGCGCCCGTATATCGAAGAAGAAACCAGCGTATCTCAGTTTTCAAGCTACCCTGCATCATTTGGTCACACCAAGCCGGATTTAGAAAAAAAAAAGAAAAACAAAAAAATCATCGAAGAGAAAGAAGATCAACACACATTTTTCTCTACGCGATCATTGTTGGCACCGATCCCCAGGCTCCCACGCTCCACCCTCCAATGCATTACTGCATCGCTGTTACATCCAGAGAACACGATAATCAATCGAAATTGCAGTTAGTCAGGTGCGTAAATTTTTTTTTTTTTACCGATCGTATACAATTTTCAATTCAATACAAGTAAATCAGAGATAATTTTATATAAAATATCATGCGTATATTACCTGTTTGTGAAAAAATATATATATAAATTTATATATCCGTGTGAGCAGTTTTCTCCCAAAACTACGAGTACTTACAAGTGAGTGTTTTTACAATTATCCATTACATATTTCAGATTTCTCTCATATCGATCCCACAATTTCCAATATGAGCATTTTAGATGCATTCATTTTCTCCGCAGATCAACTAGTTGAGTTTCGCGCCTCTTTTAAAGAAAAACCTAAAGTTGATCATACTGTTACGTCTTTGCAAGCATATCAGATCGAACTTAGGGATCTGTGGCTTGAAGTGAAAAAGCATTATGAAAAGTGTGTGCGTTCTGATGAGGCTGATAATGAAAGTCAGGAAGATTTCCTTGACATCGTTAAGGCCAATTATCGTTCGTCTTCGGATAACAATGTATCGTGTCTCTGTAAAATACTCAATTCTATTGAAAAGTGATAAGCAATAAAAGACAGTACAGTAAGCCAAATTTTGCCATCTCAAATCGGTAATAGTTCCTCGCATCCCATAAAGTTACCCCGTGTGATAGCGAAGTGGTTTTTGGCAGCTTTCTCGAATGGCTTTCCTTAAGGGACATGTTAACTGCATTAAGCATCCAAAATTAAGTCCAGTTCAAAACTTTTCCACCTTCGATCAAAAACAAAAGGTGACGCGTTCCATATTGTCCCTTAACGACGAAAATGTTGATGTTGCTTGGCAAGCATTAAGGAATCCTTTTGGAAATAACCAAATTAAAATTCTTCTTAATTTACCCTATACTCAAATTGAATCTGTTAAATTAATAAAAAGGCTGCAAACTGATATCAGAGATTATTTAGTTGCTCTTTAGGCTCATGGTATAGACACTGATTCTTGGGACTCCATCGTTACTTTTCTTTGCCCAAGTCGTCTTCCAGAAACGACGTTATTGCTTTGGGAACAGTCACTTACTCGTCCCACCGAAATCCCCTCGTGGAAAGACATGAGTATTTTCCTTTCCAATCGCTATCGCGTTCTCGAGACCGTTTCTGATATGGCTATTTGCAATAAATCTAAAGAAGTTGTTGCCGAAATACAGCAACCCCAAAATAATCCCCGTTCGAAGAACACTAAAACGTATCACGCCAAACCCAATATAAATATCTGCATATTTGTAGAGGTCCGCATCCCCTCCGTCTTTGCCCCAAGTTTTTGAACATTGGAGTAGAATTTCATCGGTTCGCTATCATAACTATTGCTCTAATTGCCTGGCAATTACCCACGCACATGCGGAATGCAAAAATAGCAATACATGTTTCCGATGTATGAAACGACATCACAACTTGTTACATCTGGACACCACCCCTCCTACTTTCTCCAGGGAACACTTAACTTCAAAGCCTACTCCAGCTTCTCATGCTGTCTCACTTCCAAATATACAGTCCATTCCAAATACGAATCACCAATACCATTTTTTATCTAACTATCGGCCAGTTATTTTGGCTACCGCAATGGTGAAAATATCCCATCACGGGACCCAGTTAAATGCACGGGCTCTAATTAATCCCGGTTCAAAAGAGATCCAGAACATCGTGAATCTAGCCACACAAACCATATACGCACAAATTTCAGGTATGAGTACAACTATCACCACCTCATTTTAATTTTATTTTATTTTCATTTTAAAGGCATTTTTATTTTGTTCTTTTCAATAACTCTTATATGCAAGACAAAAAACCCCTTAAAAATTAGCTTAATTAACTTAAAATTATAATATTCTAACTTAATGGCCCTATGCGGGCACTCTAGGTTAAACAAAACACTTAATCTATGTCTTTTGACATTTCTGACAGTATTTTTTTTTTTGCATTAATTAAAACTAGAACTAAGAAAATGTATTTTATTTTAAAGTACATGGACTTGTTGGTAATAAGATTACTAAGAGACTAAAACTTTTACATAACTACCTTAAAATAAATTCTACAACTACTTAACCTACTGAAACTATCTCACTGCATAAGTACTATTTTTTATTCAAGAGAAAGTACTTAAATGTCACCCATCTCTGTTTTTTTGTTTTTATTTTTTTAATCAATTATTTTATTTTATTATTTATTTATTTTTTTATTTTATTTTTTTTTTTGATTTTTATTTTACATTTTTTTCTTAAAGCTAGCCTAATCCTTTTTAAATCTATGTAAGCCGGCCATGACAAAAAATCTATCTACCTTTTTCTGCAAGCCACCAAAATTGCTGATGCTGCCGAGCAACATCCCTAATGTCGCGACTCCCTACCGCCCTACTATACCGGAGACGCTCCGCACTTCCGTGTGCGACGTCTCTGTCGTAGTTGAGTTACCTGTCCGCAGCTGCTCGAGCGTCATGAAAGATTAACGGCACCACTAAGCTGTCCTGGATCAGACCTTCTTTATCTAGGTAGAGGAACGTTTCTAATGGAATAAAGCCGTTAAAGCGAGAACAGATACGGGGGTGATTTCAAGTACGTTATTTTGTGTAAAAAGATGCAATTGAGAGCATTCAGATATTGTTGCAAAGTACATCCAAGGATGTTATTTGTGTAAGGTGAGACATGAACATACCTGTGCAATCGAAACGACATAGGATAATATTGGTATCAGCAATGCTTTCATTAGTCTTATTTTAGTTCCGATTGGAATGAGACGAGCAGTTATCCAGAGTTTTCGAAGGCAAGCGTAGATACGACCAACGGTGTAGTTCACTTGATCAGAGCAAGAGAAACGGCAATCTATTTTAAAACCTAAACACGATACCCTAGATACAAATTTGATCCTCGCATTGCTTAAATAAAGAGAAGAATAATTACTTGTTTCATATTGATTCTGAGAAACCAGTATTGATTGGGACTTGGATGGACTTAGGGTCAGTCCATTTTCAATAGTCCAGTTTTGTATTCTATGAAGGTCTTCATTTAACCTTCAAAAAAGGTCTTTCTTGTACCAAACTCAAGGGCCTAGAAAGAAAAATTTGTAAGTCATCATAAAGATGGAAGGAGACGCTTTTACAACATTAAGCAGTTTCATTTATATATATACAGAAAAGAATTGGACCCAAAATAGAACCCTGAGGGACCCCTTCATGTAAATATTTATATTTTAAGAAACTTCCGTTATAATAAACCCTTTGAGCTCGACCAAACAAGTAGCTTGATATAAGTTTTGCATTCTGGCTAAAACCAAAGTAAGATAGTAATTTTTAGCACAATATTTTGTGATTAACTGTGTCAAAAGCCATTGAGAAATCAAGAAGGCACAAGTCTGTCAAATCACCCAGATCAAATTCTCGTCCTATGTCATCTAACACTTTAATCATGGCAGTAGCACGGCTATTTTTAGCCCTGAAGCCAAACTGATGTGGAGAAAGCAGAGAGATCAGATCAAGATGATTGACAATCTCATTCGCTATTAGCCTTTCAAATACCTTTGACAAAGTCGGCAGAATGCTTATCAGTCGATAATCAGAAAGTTCTTTTGGATTGGTTTTTTTAGCAACAGGTATAGTTCTTGTCATTTTCCAAGAATCCGGAAAAGTCGATGAAGTAATACAGTAATTGATTATATGAGTGATTTAGCCTAGGACATACGGTAAAGTTAATTTCATCTTCGCTGACAGCGTTGGATTTGAGTTTAATTATGCTTTCTAAAACATCGCTCTACGATTAAGTAAACTTGGGATCACGCCTGGTTCGTACATAGTGGTTGAGGAATTTATGACAGCAAGACCATTTTCAGACACCAGATTGAAAAAATTTCTCGTTGACCTATTATTTATCGGTAAATTAGTATTAAAATCATCACACAAAATTATGTGTTCATAGAGAACAAAAAAATCAGCTAAGGGCAAAAAAATGTTTTGCTTTATAGGCACATGACAGAAGACATTTACGATTTCCAGGCGTTAGTTCTACTATTTTATATTGTATACATTAGCTGTAGATATGGATTCAGCAATTTCTGAACATCGAAGGTTTGATTTATTTTGATTTATAACCATCGATATCATAAACTACATTTTCACTTCTACTGGTTTGTCCTTGAACATGTTCCTCAGATAATCTAATTTATAGGCATTAAGGCTACAAGCATTAATATGAATGATTTTGAGACCGCGATAATTCCTACCAACTACTGTATCTACATTATTATTACATTCGTCATTGACTATAGTGTTAAATGTGCTAGTCACTGTCAAACATATATATCACGAACGCGAGAACCATATCAACAATAAGAGTAATGCATCCAAACAGCAGCAGTATCAGAAAAAGATAGATTTAATAAGGATTTGTAGAAGAAAATGAAATAAAATAGGACATATAGAAATAGATACGAAAAAGTAGAAGAGATAGGAAAGAAATATTACAATAGAAATTATTAAAGAAAATATAGGCAGCAACATTTTTATTTTGTTTCTTTCAGCGCTGCAGCAGCATTTAAATCCGAAATGTTCGTTATGATTATTAACTTTCCATCAACAATTGTTTTGATTATGACCGATCCGTATAGTGTATTCACCGCAGTCAATTTTTTGTTTCGCTTCAAGTTGATAGCTTGTTGCAGGAGTACGGTTCAGTCTAGTTAGACTGTCGTTCAGACAGACATAAGTCTCCCCTTCCATTCCGATGTCGCGAAGACAAAGCTGTCTGTTGTTTAGCTTTATATAAACATTTGCGGCTTTGAGCAGAACATTTCTCTCTTGAGGACAATTGAATTAAATTATTATTGGAGAGTTTGCAATAATTATTATTATTTATTATTGGGGGAAAGATCTGTTTAACATTTGGTGGACAGCAATGTTGTCCTCTCCATTGCTTCCAATCGTTGTTGTATAGAGTTAAATTTATCACAGGCATCAGTCAGTTGTATTCGTGTGTCGAACAAGAGCAGATCCAAATAGGAGCCGTGTCTAGGAAACGACGGACTATCCGTCGCCTTTAGGCCGAGTCCATACCTTACACTGTGCTTGCCCCACCAATTCAATAATATGTTCCCTCTAGTGTTTGGTGTATTATTTCCCGTCTCTATGTTTGGCGTTGAAATCTCCGGCGATAATGAAATAGTTTTCCTCCAATTCCAGTCTCAGAAATCGAAATCGATTGAGTAGCCTTAGGTGTATAAACAGGCACCATGTATAACCGCTTTCCACTACGGAGAGAGATACACATGATGCATGCTTCTGGCACCTGAAACCTTCGCACTACACAACTGTATATGTATATGTATATTAAAATGTATAACTTTTCTTACGGAGATTGCAACGCCTCCTCCTTGTATGGAGTTTGGTCGATTTCTTCGCATAATTTTATATCTTCTGTGCCTTTTGGTTAGCTTGGTTTCGTTGACCAAAAGAACATCAGGAGCTTGTTCTCTAAACAACTTGAAAAGTGTGACTCTTCGCTCAATCCTAATTAGTGAATTAACATTCACTGCCAGGACCTTCAGGGTTTGCTCCGCCATGCACATACCCATTACGACTTGAGGTGCGTTAGACCCGCAGCAGCGCGTATATTTTATCTACCCGCGTAGCTTGTTCGGCAATCTGACGTTGAAGCTGAGCCATCTGCCCTTGGATAGAGAGCAAGATAGCCAACATGTCAGTTGCCGGTTCCGGTGCTCTAGGCGCTATGGCCTGAGAAGCAATCACTTGACACATCGAGACTGCATTTCGCAGTTCGACGCGAACACATTGCAATATGTTTTCGTACCTCTTTAATTTTTCCCAGGGTACAATCTGGTAGTCTAGGACTTTGATTCTCCTTAGACCATCCATCCAGTTTGCTATCGGGAGCTGTCTAAACCAGGAAGAATGGTAGTTTCCGTTTCTCACTTTTGGCTCTAGCTGTGGTGAACGGCTTAAGCCCTACGAACTTGAGCTCTTCGAACTCTTTCACTTTGGGCAGTGCGAGGAGCTCCGTCGGATCAGTTGACGGTTCTATCCCCCGCAGAAGCATTGTTTGCGGCTTTTCTCCCTTCGGGGTGAAGGAGAAGAACTCCGTCGTCGAATCCCTTAACAAGTTTTCAATTTTGTTACAGCGCTCCACTTGCTGTTTTGTTGCTGAGACAGCTTTTGTACTTGCTGCGTTTGCCGCTGCTGTTGTTTTTGTTGTTGGGAGTACTTTTGCAGCTCCATCTCTTTTCCTCCCATTTGCTTTTGATTTATGGCTAAAACTCTACCTCTTCGTCTTCTTATTCCGATTCGGATGGCGCCAAAGAAGCGAGACGTATTGGTAGTCATCACGCTCTTGTCCAGTACATTCTGAAGCTGTTGCTTCTGCTGATGCCTGTGCCACTTCCCTCATTCCACTGGGCAGGTTTTCGGTGGAAGTTGAGAGGGAAGGGCGTTTTACTAAGTTGGGAGTTGGTTTTAGCTTCCTCCGTCTCTTTGTCCTTGACTCTGCTAATACCGTTGCTGTTTGGCTTAATGTACTTGCCAATGTTTCGCTTGACTTCTTTGTTGGTCCCGCTATTGGCAGAGCGGACCGCCCTCCTGATTCCATCTCGTAATGTTATTACTCACTCTTATTTATTTAAATTTTTTAAATTAAAAAAGAAAAGAAAACATTTACGCTCGACTCGAAGTCGAACCCGCAACGCCTGCTTTGGTAGCCGGGCACACTCATTCATTTTTTTTAATTTTAAATGCATTTTTATTTCATTATTTCATTGATTCTTACATGCTACAAAAAAAATGCTTTGTTAACTTAAAATTATCTTATTCTAACTTACTGGCCCCATGCGGACACTCTAAGTTAAACATAATTCTTAATCTACATGTCTTTCGACGTTCCTTACGGTACTTTATTTTATTGCATTAATTTAAGACTAAAACTAAGAAAATAAATTTTATTAAGTACAAAACTTAGTGAATGCACATATTTTTTTTTCTTATAATAAAACTTATAAACTAAAACTTACAGACTACTTAAAAATAAATCCTAAGCCTACTTAACCTACTTAAGTTTACTTATTGTATAAGTATTACTTCTTTTTTTTGGTGCAGGTTACCACTTTTACTAGAGAAGGTTACCCATCTCTGTTGTTTTTTATTATATTTTTGTTTTTTGTTTTATTTTTTTTTTATAATTGTATAATTTTCTTTTTTTATAATTTTTTTTTTGTTTTTATAATTGTTGCTCTTAAAACTACCTTAACCCTACCTACACCTATGTAAGCCGGCCAAGGCTAAAAAAAAAATTGGGCTGACCAACTTTGCTCCCTAATAGAGCTACCCTGCACTAGAGGAATTCGACGATGGAGCTTCCCCTTCTTCCGCAAGCCACCAAAACTGTTGGTGCTGCCGAGCACCATCCTTCATGTCGCGACTCCCTTCCGCTCTATTAAACCGGAGACGATTCGCACTGCCTTGTACGACGTCTCTGTCTTAGTTGAGTCGCCTGTCGAGCGCCTGTGTCGCCTGTGTTCGAGCCACGTGGTAGATTAACGGCACCGCTAATCTTTCCTGGATCAGTCCTATTTTGTCGAGGTAGAAGAACGCTTCTGGAGGAATAAAGCCGTCAAAGCGAACTCTCTCGTGATACATATTATAAGGGTAGTAAGCCCCAGAGATCAGGTTATTCGACGAGGTCATTGCTCTTGCAATGTGCCTCCGAATCAACTTAATAACAAAATTGTCTACCCTATTGTACCCCGTTAGGATAGAATTTTATGTACTCAGACTCTGGTGTTCTGTATAGGCGAAGACTAGCCCTCTCAAACACCCTAATCTTTTCCAAAAGACTTGTTGTCACGTTGAACCACAGGTATCTGACTACATTTTGACAAGCAAGTGGTTGTCCGTGTTGTCCCACGATCTGAAACTTTCGCCAATTCTTTCTGATATCCGCAGAGGCCCCAGACAAAGGCGTCCTAAACAGAATGATTTCCGACTTCTGAAAGCTGATCTTCAACTTCCAGTCGTCGCAATATCGTTTAATTTTATCGAAGTCACGTTGCAAAATAATATTTATAACCTCAATCTCTGGATCTGATCTGTACGAGATTAAGTGGTCTGCGCACGCTATGGCATGTTGAAGTGAACCTATCAGATCACTTGTGTAAATGTTGAAAAGAATTGGCGAATTGACCGCACCTTCTTGCAGACCGTTTTTAATGTGAATATACCAGTAGAAGTCACAACGCCATTCTTCACGATGAACTGTCTATCTGTGAGCATATAGAAAATAATATGCAGCAGTGGTTTACTAATGCCCAGTCTATTCAAGTTGCAGAAGAGTCCCTCTAACCATACGGTATCGAAGGCCTTTTCCAAGTCAATCAGGCAGGCACCAGTGCACTGTTTCTTGGCTTTGTTCCGTTGGATACCTGAAACTAGTTTAGACGCGGCATGAATAACATCATGCCCCACCTTCAAACCGAATTGATTATCCGGAATTATATTTTTATCTTTAACCCATTTTGTCAGGACTCCATTGGTGACTTTTTCGAAAACCTTACTGATGTTTGGAAGGAGACTGATCGACCGGAGATTCGCCGGATTAGAGGTGTCTTTATCCCTTTTGGGGATGGGATGTACCACGGCCGTTTTCCAATGCGCTGTATAATGTGCATCATTCATTGCATTGTTGAACTTACTTACTTACTTTAGGTGGCGCTACAGTCCGGGGTGGACCTGGGCCTCAGTCAACAAGCTTCTCCAGCCAGCTCGATCCCTGGCTAGCTGCCTCCAGTTTCGCACGCTAAGTTGGCTGAGGTCCTCTTCCACTTGCGTGCGCCACCTGAGTCTTGGCCTTCCTCTACTGCGCTGTCCCTCGGGGGCGAATTCGAAGACTTTTCGTACCGGAGCATTAGTGTCCATGCGCTCTACATGACCCAGCCATCTCAGTCTTTGGATCATCACTCTTCTGGCTAGGTCCATGTCGCTGTACAGTTCATACAGTTCGTCGCTGTATCTCCTCATCCACTCACCGTCAATGCAGACGGGACCGAAGATCGCCCGAAGAATTTTTCTCTCGAAGCAACTAAGAACACCCTCATCCATTTTTGATAATGTCCATGCCTCTGCGCCATAGAGCAGGACCGGGATTATTAAAGTCTTATAAAGGGTGACTTTTGTTGTCCGAGAGAGGGCTTTGCTACTCAATTTCCTTCTTAACCCAAAGAAACAGCGGTTGGCAAGAGTCATTCTTCGCTTGATCTCAGCGCTGGTGTCGTTGTCTGTATTTATAGCGGAGCCTAGGTAGACAAAGTCCTTAACTACCTCAAAGTTATATCTGTCGAGGGTGACGTTCTGTCCGAGACGTCGGTGTTGGTTGTCCTTTTTGCTTGACAGCATATACTTGGTCTTGCCCTCATTGACCGCTAAACCCATTTTCGCCGCTTCCGTCTCAATACTCGCGAAAGCGCCACTGACATCACGCTGCTTTCTTCCGATTATGTCAATATCGTCGGCGTATGCGAGTAGTTGGACGGACTTTTGAAAGATAGTGCCTCTTGTGTTTGCTCGTGAGTTTTGCACTATTCTTTCAAGTAAGATGTTGAAAAAATCGCATGACAGCGCATCGCCTTGTCTAAATCCTTTCTGGACATCAAAGGTCTCGGTGAGATCTTTACCGACCTTGATGGAGCAGCGTGCATTCTCCATCGTCATCGCCATGCACAGACGGATGAGTTTGGCAGAGATGCCAAAACTAGACATTGCTCTATATAGCTCTATAGATGCTGTCATACGCGGCCTTAAAATCGATGAATAGGTGCTGGGTATCGATCTGAAGCTCATGGGTTTTCACCAAGATCTGCCGTAGTGTGAATATCTGGTCGATGGTGGACTTTCCTGGCCTGAAGCCACACTGATATGGACCTATCGGGTTGTTGACGAACGGCTTCAGGCGTTCACACAATACGGCAGATAAAACCTTGTATGCGATGTTAAGGAGACTGATGCCTCTGTAGATGGCGCAGTTCAGAGGTTCCCCTGTCTTGAGAATTGGACAAACAATGCTGAGGTTCCATTCATCGGGCATACTTTCGTCCGACCATATTTTACAGATGAGTTGGTGTATGCTCCTTACCAAGTCATCACCTGCCGCTTTGAAGAGCTCGGCAGTCATGCCATCCGCTCCAGCAGCTTTGTTGGACTTAAGCTTCGATATAGCTATCTTCACTTCATCCAGGTCGGGTGGACGGAATCGTTGGTTATTATCGTCCAAGTTGAAAGGTTGATTCTGCCTGACAGCGGTATTTGGTCCGTCATCGCCGTTATACAGTCTGCAGAAATGATCTTTCCAAATCCTCAGCATCGACTGCGATTCTACTACGATGTTCCCTTGTTCATCTCTACAGGCTTCGGTTCGGGGTTTGTTTCCGCGGCATGTTATTTTTACCTTTTGGTAAAACTTCCGAACCTCATTCCTGGAGTAGCATCTTTCGATTTCCTCGATCGCGCGCTTCTCATGCTCTTTCTTCTTCCTCCTGAGAAGCCGGTGTTCGTCTCTCCTCTTTCGCTCATGGAGCTCATGAGCAGCTCTGGTCTTTCTTAGCAGCGCCGCGTTATATGCATCTTGCTTAGCTGCATGTGCTTTCCGGCATTCATCACCGAACCAGGGGTTTCGTTGTGGTGGACGAGTGGAACCCTGCACATCAGAAGCGGTATCTCTGATGGCGTTTTGGCAGTGTTTCCAATGGTCTTCGATGCTTGATGCTGGTGGCATTGGACCTCTTAAGAGATTAAGAGACACTCGATCGGAAAAGGACTTGGCGATCTCTTGCGATTGTAGCCGTCTGACGTCGAATTTTCTCACAGCATTAGTTTGTCTTGGCGTAGTTTGGGATATCCGCAACCGTACCTTGGCTACAACAAGGTAATGGTCCGAGTCGATGTTGGCTCCTCGGAACGTACGGACATCCATAATGCTGGAGGAGTGTCTTGCGTCGATCGCAATGTGATCAATCTGGTTGACTGTTGATCGATCTCCACCAAAGATACCCTCTCTTCCTTGCTTTGCATTAAAATCACCGAGGACAATTTTAATGTCATAGCTAGAGCATTGCTCGTAGGTCTTGTTGAGGAGCTCGTAGAAGGCATCCTTGGTGTCGTCATCTTTCTCCTCTGTTGGGGCATGCGCGCATATAAGGCTTATGTTGGCGAATTTAGCCTTGATGCGGAGTGCTACGAGGCGCTCGCTCACATGCCGGAAGCTGAGGACTTCTCGTCTTAGTCTGCCTCCGACAACAAATCCGCATCCAAATAAGCCCTGCTTTTGCCGTCGATAGCAATTGCCGTAGTAGATGTCGCAGTTTTTCATCTTCTTTTTGTCCGGCCCATCCCATCGCATTTCTTGGATGGCGGTTATGTCTGCTTTGCAGCAGTCTAGGGCGTCCGCTAGTTGCTCGGCTGCACGTGGTCTATTAAGGGATCTAACATTCCACGTGCATATCCGAAGCTCATTGTCCTTAAATCGTTTGCGTGGGTTGTCAACAGTAGATCCGTCCACATCCGAGGCTTGTTGATGCTTCGTAACTTAATCTTTTTTTTAAATGGCCGGGAAGTTACCCCGGCGGCACAACCCCCAACCTGGAGGACCAGTTCCATTTTGAGTGTCCCTAGGACGAGGGGTCGGTTACACCGAAGCCAGTAACCCGTTCCGGGATGCGAGCACTGCCATTGGCCCTTATAGGGCTCGTCCGCCACCATCTCTTTCCAAGACCCTGACTAAGTCCTGGAAATTCTTTCCGGCCTGAGCTTCAAATATGTCGGAGTAGCCCGGATAAGGTCTTGTTTTGTTTTTCCGACACTAATCCTGGTTAAGGGCGCAGGAAACTCGCCATTTGCCCCCTTCACTTCGCAATCTCTAGTGAGATTCCCAGATGGCGCCACGGGGAGGCGTAAAGTAGGTCTTATTAGCAGAGCTGCAAGATGTTCGGCTGCAGAGGCTCATTCTCGTCATTTAAGGAACCAGCACCTGTCGGAAGATGCTACTTCTACGAGGCCTTATACTAATCGTTGCCATCCTGCATTGTTGAACAGGGTAGTATAAATGTCCACCGCTTCTAGTGGAGATGTCGAAGCACAATGTTCGGTATTCCATCGGTTCCCACTGATTTCTTATTTCTGATTGTGTCGAAGATCGTTTGAAGTTCTTCCTTCGAAATGAACGGGGGTTGTTTCCTTCCGTTGGTGATGACATTATTTGCCATATTCTCGTCACTGAACAGGGTAAAACCCGAGTTCTCGCCAGTTCACTATTTCATTTCGAAGGTAGAAATTGTGGACAAGGACTCGATTTGCCAGGTCGTGGTTGAGACCAAAGATGTCATTTGTCTTGTACACTTCCTGAAAAAGCCACTTCTATAGCCTCTACCTTCTCCTGTGGATCGTCGATCACAATGAAGTTATCACCATCAACAGCCTCATTCGGATCTATGCCTGCTGATGAGAGTATGCGTTCGGCACCTAGCCTTTGAACAAAGTCATCCAATTCCGCATTTTCGTTCGCAACGGTTATTTCAGTACTAAAACCGCAATGGTCACTGTCATACACAAAAGTGCGAAGACAGTTTACAGATTCGTACCTGTCAGTTGTATCCGTGTATCAAACAAGAGGAGATCCAAACAGGAGCCGTGTCTAGGAAACGACGGACTGTCCGTCGCCTTTAGGCCGAGTCTATACATCACACTGTGTTGACCCCACCAATTGAATAGTAGGTTCTCTCTAATGTTTGGAGCCGGGCACACTACCACTGGGCTAATTAGAGCCCTTATAGAAATTCGTTAAATGTCTGTTTTAAACAAGTCATCTCCCTTCACAATCGCTTAACATTGATGATCTCACGAACGAAATTGATTTTCCTTTAGCTGACCCTTTTTTTAATCAATGGTCTAAAATAGATATGCCCTTCGGAGCTGATTCGTATCCATTCATAATACTAGATGGCATGAAAAATAAAATGTTGAACACTCTTATGGGGCAGAATACAGTTTTCGGCTGGGTATTGTTAGGTCAGGTTGACTGTTCGACAGCCCATAACTCTTCTTACTCTACGTTTGTTTAAATGAGATTTCTCTTGATAAGCCAATTGAGAAATTTGGGAAGCTAGAGGAGTTGCGCCGGAGTTCCCCGCTTTCACTGGCGGATCAATTCTGTGAGAGTTCCGCAAAAACCACTCAGTGGGACTGTACAGGTCGTTACATTTTGTCCCTGCCATTCAAAGAAAGGTTTTCCAATGAGATCTAAATAGGCACCTCAAGAGACGTTGCATTAAAGTTATTCCTTGGGACTAAAAAGGGCTTATTATCCAAACCTCTATTCAAAGATTAATACTTTTCAGTGATCAGAGAATATCTCACCCTTGATCATATGGAACCCATAAATTCATCTGAGGTATCAAAATCGACCCTCTTACCACTTACAATTACTTACCCCATCATACGATTATAAAAACTCAAAGTACCACAACAAAGGTAAGAGTTTCCTCAATGCTTCAAACCCCTCTTCCAACGGAAGAAGTCCCAATGAAATTCTTTATCCTTTATCTTTATGGGACTACAGTCCAACATAACCCTACTACTTTTAAATTGGCAATGCTTCAAATATGTTTTCAATAGCGACATCGAAAAGATTTATAGAGAAATCCTTTTCAACCCTTAACATGCATCTTTTGAAAGAATTTACCATAGGCGATACCCTATGCCAACTGGGAAACTCGATGTATAAACATATCGTATGTATTAACACACCAACTGGTTACGAAATCTACAACTCTATGGCCAACACTTGGTCAGATAATCCCAATTTTTCATCAGCATTCAATACAAATCAATTGAAATCTCTCAATATAATTCCACAAACTGCACTCTATGCAGCAGCACAACGTATTGAAATTGACATCACAACACTTGAGTTTGAGCTTTGCTTACGTAAACTAAATGGAAGAGCAATAGGCCGGGATACGATTTCCTACGCTTTGGTAAAAAAAACTATCTTATACAGCTAAATAAATGCATAAAGCGTTGCACAATAATTCTTTTAAGAAAGACATCATTCATCAAAGCTGGAAAATAGCCATCACAGTTCCTATAGTCAATCCCTAGAAGGATATTACAAACAGAAAGCGACATTAGCTAATCTTCTTGTTTCTTTGCTTATCTAGGGTTCTAGACAAAATTGTTGTTTACAGGATATGGTTAACTGAGTTTAAAAAGCTCCTAAGTACTAATCAAGTCACACTTTAAACAAAACAAAGGGAGGTACAGATGGCCTACTTCACATTGACTAAATTGTCACTTATGCCCTCTCAGCACATAACCACATTACCTTGATGGCCTCAGATTTTAAAGTGGTATTAACCACGTAGGCATTTACCTAATCCTTAACAAATTCAGGGAATAGGACGTCGGTCCTAAAATACTTGGATACTAAAAAACATTTAAAATTAAAATAAAATGCTATATCAAAGTTCGGAACATATTTCAATGCTACTTTTTACAATCAGTCATCTGTTTTGCAATCGCCTTTAACCAAATAAATGAAATAATATCTAAATACAAAAATCTGGATCACTGTATGCTTGCAGACCATGCATTTATTCTTTGTAAATACAATAATCTAGATAAAAAAAAATGGATTCTTTCTCACTTGCTTAACAAAATTAATCAGACTACTTCTTCTGGCCCTAAGGCACCTTCTGCAAACAAAGAACTAGTTATTAACACTATTAAAATGGAGACAGTTTCTAACCGTTGAAGAGTAAAAATTTGGAAACCTCACTGCTTTAAATTTAAGTAAACATTAGCAGACAAGAAGTAATGTTCATGTCAATTCACTCACTTTGTTATATCTTAAAGATATTAGTCTTAAGTAAACTAGATAACGTTTTCCGAAATCAACGAAGAACATATTTCGAACCTTTCGAACCGCACCAAACATGAATATACTTAGCGAGGCCAGGCTCCCGGGCTTAATAGACGTACGATACTAAAATCAATGCGAAACTCAAGGTCAAGCCCACTTTCAAACAGGTTCGGTAATTGATGAGGAAACTAAAATAGCTTTTACTCAGAAAAGCAAGAAGAGGATGCCTTCCGCAATACACCGCATCATAGAGTCCTCAAACAAGCTTAGCTTATCTCTATTTAAAACACCCAAATTTGCACCGACTCAACCACCATGGTCTCTCCACAATGAGTCAGTTGTTCCCTTTACAAGAGCTCCGAAAGAAAGTGACTTGTTATGCCAATTACCATGCACGATTCCTTAGAATCCACTCGAGCCTGAAAAGTAAGGGCTGGAACTTCTTAAAGCTTTACTTAACAGATGGCTCTAATATCGAAACAAACGCAGCTTTTGACGTTGAAAATCAATATGGTTCCTTAATCATACGTTGTAAGCTACCAAACTTTGCCTCTATCTACACTACAGAAGTAGTACCAATTTTAAAAGCATTAAACAGTAGTTAAATGGTCCACCGGCTCTGATAGGCTCTCAGTATTACAAGACGTCGCTAATTCTGGTATGACTTTGTTATCGTACCTGTACGATTACTGTACCAAAATCCTAGATATTCTAATTAAATTAAGATCAAAACCCATGTGAACCGGGTTTTATAGAAATAAAGAGAAGCAAGTTCGCAGACACTACTGTAAACTCCGCGCTTAAGACTCCTATCTTCACCCACAATGCCTTCTCTCGTCTTGACGCAAAGATACAGAAATACCGTAATCAAGAACTACTAGAATGTGAACATTATACCTATAAGCACCATTATCACAAAGTCAACCCGAAAAGAGTTAAACCAAAATACCCAACAAATATTCACAAATCTGATATTATATTGTTTATCCAACTCCGCCTCGGCCATACAATATACGAGTACACTAACCCCAACCTAATCAAAAAGGAGTGCCCTTCTATCTGCCCCACTTGTTCTAACACATTAAACGTTACAAATTTATTGAGTCCATGCTGCATATCAACTCATTCAAAGCTATAAAACACCTTTTGTCAAATTCAAAATCTACTGGACATCCTCAAGGATTCAACTCAAAGCAATATTGATATAATCAAAAAGATATTTGTAAAACTCAAAATTCCTATATGATAGTAATATAAATAGTTCCAGTACCCGAAAGCCTTTGCCCCTAATTGCTCCTACACTTTTATATTAGTAACAATTTAAAATTGCATGACATATGAATGATGTTATATTAAATTCATAATGACAAGATTCAAACAATATACTGAAATACAAATTAAATCGAAACCTAAATCTTAAAAATGTGTTTTATTTAAATTTTTTGAATTTTTCTGAAGCACAAAATAGATGACCATGAATTAGGAAACTCTACTGCCATAAAGTCCATTTTACTTATCTATAAATGGCAATAAAAAGAAAATGATTTTTACTGTGTCTTATAAGTTGTACAGCAGAGTATTACTTCCGGCAGGTTCGCAAATAAATATGCATAGTGTATATTAAATAAATTTAAAATAATGAAAGAGCAGTATAATATACCAATATAAAGTTACCTTTGTAATTAATCTCAGCCAAATCAAATGGGACTACTTGTTCTTCATCAAGGCTTATTCTTTGATAAAGATAATAATCTTGCAAAATAGCATTGTGACTTGTATTTAGAAAATAAGGTTCTACCCATTGGTCTAAAACATATATTTTATTTTATATTATTTAATTATGAAAGGTAATAATTAGTCTTACCATCTCTACAATATACCATCTCTATCCGTAAATAGAGCAAAAATATAATTTTAATCATATTTTTCTAGTAAGTGAATATAAAAGTAGGATTACTAAAACATAAGCAGTACTAAAGGCATCCAAAAATAAACTTTGTTTTCACAATATAAAAACAAACACCAAAAACGATACTGCATTAAAAAATTTAAAAACAAATATTAGATTTGTATCAATATTTTTGAAAAATTTATATATTCCTCCTTGCACGTGGAGGTACCGATATTTATGATACTCGTATTTTAAGATTTCTGTCAGTTAAAGATGACAGATTTGATTAAAAAAAAATAATTACACAGTGATAATCTTAAAAAGTATTATATTTTTTAACAAGATTGTTATTATTTTGTTAATGCATTCCCATGTTATTGTAATTGTCGTCAACACTTGAGTTAACAATTTTCAACACCTTTGTTTAGTTCCACATGCGTTTAAGCTCGACTTGGAAACTAAAATAATACAAACGAGTACGTCTATGTAGTTAATTCTTTATGTTAAGACTTATTATTCGTATAGAATTTGTATTATCACAAAAGTTACGTTCATTTAATGCACTTTAGAAACACGAATTCCAATGACCGTGTCCATTTTCTTCTGATATTACCAGAAATTTAAACAAGAACTTCATAGTTCTTGGGGACCGAAAAATATACTCCTTTTCTAGAAGTTACCGCTAGTATATATTTAAATTAAACTTAACTAATTTTGCGGTTGAGCGTAACTGATAACGTTTATCAGTAACACTTAAAAGAAGTACACAGATAACAATAACGATACAGATAACATGTTAGCTCATTTTAACAAAAAATATTATTTGTCTGTTCTTGCCGATCATTATCATAAAACATTTTGTACATAAAACCAATTATGCTTTATCTCAAACTGTCATATTTTAAAATAACTCAAACATTCAGCAAATAGTTAAAAGCTACTCTTTATGACACTGCTCAAAGAAAAGATAATATATTTGATTCAGATAGGAAATAATACAGTAATAAAGCTATTAAAAAAACAATAAGTCGAACCTTGATTGTATTTTAAAACGAATATAAAAGATGCTGATTTCATGACAATGTGTCCAATAACAAACATGTTTTCTTCAGTTTCAGTTATTGATATTCCTCATTTATTATTTTAACCTCTCTTCTGGAAGGTTTGTGGATGACCTATGCACCTTAAAACTTTTCTGAAAGGAATGAATTGCCTCATCTTAGCTAACTATGTTTACATTATTTAACTTTGTTTACATTGTTTCACATGTATGTGTTTTCATGGTCTTGGTTGCGTCTAAGAAGTTCATTTCCCTCTCCGGTTTTATTTCTTAATCTCCTATTGCCAAAGTATCTGGATATATTTTTCAAATATCATCGTGTATCCATTCTGAATTGCAACCTTCTTAGAATGACCAATTCATTGAATTAAAGGCACTTTTGATGTTCATGATCACTGCAGCACAATATTCCTTTGTTTCCTATCGCTATCTTTCTCTCTTCATTGCAACGGCTGCTATGTATACCACATCTTTTATTCCGTCAACAGTGAAACGCGATTTTCTGAATCCGAGCAGTTGCTCTAAAAATTCTTCCTTTCTCCTACCACAAAGCTACATTTTTATGTGGATGTAGTTTTTTGTATTTAATGTATAATTAGTTGTTTTTTATTTTTTCAAAAAAAACGAAGAAAATCCCAATCGATAAAGAAAATAGTGTTGTAAATTTACTTACTTACTTCAGGTGGCGCTACAGTCCGGGGTGGGCCTGGGCTTCAATCAACAAGCGTCTCCAGCTAGCTCGATCTTGTGCTAGCTGCCTCCAGTTTCGCACGCTAAGTTGGCTGAGGTCCCCTTCCACTAGCGTGCGCGACCCGAGTCTCGGTCTTCCTGTACTGCGCTCTGGGGCGGAGCAGGAGCAGGAGCAGGTCTGGGATTATTAAGGTCCTATATAAAGTAGCTTGGCGATGGCGATGGCGCGATAGTTAGCTCATTGGACTATCACGCTGACAGTCTTGGTTCGATTCCAGGCTGGGTCACCAACAATTTTTCAAATCGCCATCACCCTTTCGGCGGGCAATGGCAAACTTCCGAAAGTAAAATTGCCTACGAAAAAGCTTCTAAGGAGTGCTGTTCGGACTCGGCGATAAACAGTAGGCCCCGCTCAGATGTGACAAAAATGACAACATGAGCAACACAAATGAGTGTCAAGAAGCTAGGCCATGGCCCATACCGGGCTGCCAGCGCCACAGAGTTTTTTTTTTTTTTTTATAAAGTAGCTTTGGTTACTCGTGAGTTTTGCACTATTCTTTCAAAAATGATGTTAAAGAAATCGTACGACAGCGCCTTGTCTAATTCCTTTTTTGACACGAAAGGTCTCGGTAAGATGTTTACCGACCTTGATGGAGCAGCGTATATTCTTTATCGTCACCCTGCACGAGTTTGGGAGGGATGCGAAAGATTTTATAGGCTATGTTAAGAAGACTGATGCCTCTGTAGTTAGTGCAGTTCAGAGGGTCTCCTTTCTTGAGATTCCATTCATCGGCCATACTTTCTTCCAACCATATTTTATAGATGAATTGGGGTATACTCCTTGCCAAGTCATCGCCTGCCACTTTGAAGAGCTCGGCGGTTAGACCGTCCACTGCAGCAGCTTTGTTGGACTTTAGCTTAGCTTTAAATTCACTTGGAAAAAATTATTCGTACCGTAAAATTGCTCAACTATTCAAAATAAGTAAAACATCGATTGAGGATATAAAAAAAAGCCGAAATTTTTTTTGTGCAAATAAGCTTGAAGGCTGACCAATAATCATTTGCGATGAAGATGCGCGGTTGTTGGAGCGATTGCTCCATTAGAACGATAATTGGACACTCAAAAATGCTGCAAAAGCCATAAAAAAAAGTTATCAGTACTTGGACAGCTATGCGTAAGTTAGAAGAATAGGTTTGGTCACAAGCCTAAGAAGAAATAAGACGTTTCTTTCAGATAAAAATGTTCAACGACGCTTGAATTTCCATAAGAACAACAAACATTGGACTATAGATGATCGTTTTCCAGCAACACGGAAATCCGAAGCATTCAGTAATAATCGTTCAAAATTGGATTCCAAATCCAAAACTTCCAATTGATGGAATGCCTACATAGACTCCGAATTGCTATTCAATTGTTGGGTTCTTTTGAAAATTCACCGAAAACCGTGGACGGACTTTGGGAGAGAGTTCGAAAGAAATGGTAGAATATTGAACTCGAAATCATAGAAAAATTGGTGAAAAGTATGCCATATGTAAGTAAAAAAAACACTGTGAACAAAATATTAGTTTTTATAAATTCGAATTCGATAAATGGCGATAAGACAACCATAACTAAAAAAATTGCTGATGTGCAGAACTGTCCGAATAGACACTTTTTAATTGTTTCTTTTTTTTTTGTTAATAAATAAATTTTTTACCGGTTTTTATAACGGAATTTTGAGAAAAATATTCTATTGACTCAATAAACTAAAATGAATTTCGAATTGCTTTGGCTTACTCATTTTGATAATATAACCATGGAGATGCAAAACATCTGGACAGTTTTGCTTCCCACTGTAGGTTACTATCCCAGACCAGATCCAAGCGGATCAATTTCCTCTGTTATAAAATCATAATCTAACTTTTTTCCTTTTCTTTGTTCCTTTTACTGCACACGCAAAGGTAAAATTGTTAATGCAACAAATTTACTTTTCTCACCAGTATCTTCGTCAAATGCACTCGCTGACAAATAGCTGAGTTAGCAACATAAAGAATAAATATAAGAGAGGACGAATGGCCACGCATGAAGTAAGCAAGTGATGGTGACATGATAAAAAGTATTTTTAACAAAATAAATAATAAATTTATTTTTAATTTCGCTTTAACAAAAATTATAAGTGGCGCGGTCGGTAGCATTCTTCTAAACTGAAAGAAAAGCGAGTGTTAAAGAGGGTTAAAAAGCAAGCTTAAAATCAGCTTAAACTAAACACAAGAACTTAATAACTCAAAAAGGAAAAGCTTCAAATTAATCGCCAAAATAAAATGCTGTAAACAAAGAATTGAATTAGAGAAAGAAACTGGTGGAAAGACTGGAGGCATTGGCCTAAAGAAACCTGACGCACTTTATCTCGGCAGTAAGCCATAAAGACATCTCAAGAAAAGTCAGTAACTTAAGGGAAAGTTCAATTTGTGATTTAAGTTATCAGATAGAAAAAATTATAAGTGATATAAATGCACTCGCAACGTATGGAAAATATTCCAAAGGTGTGTATGTAAAGGCTTAATGGTCTGAGTGGACATAGCTTAAGTCAGGGCCGCTACTTCTCGCTTGTTCACAGAGCACTAAGGAGTTTTTTTTTTTTGAATTAATTAAGTCAAAGTGATAATATCCCTTTTATGTGAAGAAGTGAAAAAAACAAAAAAATTATAGTGGAACTAAACAAGGCGGAATACAGCTAAGTATAATATTATTGTATGTGTAAATGTTGACATAGTGTAGTGAGATCCCGGTAGAAAAACGTGACACGCCATGCGCTGAGAAACAACTTGTCCCACGATCGGAAAAACGGAAAATAGCGGCCCGCAATCGATTTTTTCAGTCCCCTTCGAGGATTTCGTAATTTCTTGTAAAAAAAATTATGTGGTGCCCACATTTGAAACTTTTTTGTTATAAATTTTTAAGCCATAGACCCCTAGCTCAGCAGGTGAAAGTGGCAGCGCTCTACCCTGTTGCTTGATGCAAATTTACCCTTGGGCTCTTTTCGTTGGCGCTGCAATTCGTTCGCGTTCGATTTTATTTTCTTTAAAAAAGAGTTATTTTGTTCCTGCCGGCAGATCAGCTACCAATTACCAATCTCTAGTTTGTTTAATCCAGGGAAATATAAGTCAAGACGATATTTTGCAACATTAGTAGTAGCTAAAAAATGAAATAATTTCAAAAGTCAAAAAGTTAAGATATGGGTAGATTATAGGAAATCAAATGAAATTACCAAAATCAACAATATGTATTCGACACCGAATATACATAACAAGGCATATTAGATAAATTGGGAAAAGCACAACACTTTTCCTCATGAGATCTCGCAAAGGGATATCATCAAATAAAGATGAATCTCCTTGATATTTAGAAAACAGCATTTATTGGACAATATTTATTATACGAATTCCATTTAGCCTTGAAAAAACGCCTGCAAGGTTGATAAATGAGATCCTCAGAGATTATATTATTGAAACTTGTGTTCTCTATTTAAATGACATACTGTTTTTTTTTCAGGTTAGAAAAGCACATTTGTTCTTTAAAACTAATATTCGAGAAACCTTAAAGTTCAAATTGGGAAGTTGTTGGTTATAAAAATAAAGACTGAGTTTGTCGGACACGTTCTAACAACAGGAAAAATGAAACCAAATCCGAGAAAATAAAATGTTGTACATTGAAGACTATCTCTTACGTGAAATAAAAAAATACTGGCTACGATAGAAAATTCGTAAAACACTGTGCTAAGATAGCTAGTCCAATGATCAAGTATTTATTAAAAGATAAGAACATAAACATTAGCGCCCAAGAGTATATTCAGGGATTTGAGACAAAAGAACTTACCACTTACCCGATTCTAAAGTTATCTGATTTCACTAAAAACTTTACTGTCCTTACTGACGTAAGTAATTACGCTACCGGAGCGGTTTATATACAAAAAGGATAAGGTGTGTTAGGCTTCCCGATCTTTAAACGATCATGAAAAAAACTATTCAGGAACAGATAAAGAGTTTTTGGCTATTGTGTGGGCGGTAACCTCTTTTAGGTCATAATAACGTGGAAATAGATTTAAAATAATCGCACATAACCTGCCCATAGAGTCCTTAAATAAAAAAAACATACTGGAATGCGGTGGTCAAAGAAACCAACTATAGTTACTCAAAAATCAATTTGACATCGGATATACAAAGTCTTTACACCAACCAAAATATATATATTTGAAAAAAAAGGAAAACATCAATCGAAGGTATGGGATATAATGAATTTTCGAATAATTGCGAAATAATATCACCTTCTAAACCAAAACGAAATTCAATATTTGCATATGATGACGTAGCTTGTGATAAGCAAAATAATATTCGACACTATTTCTGTATGCGATTTCATATAGTAATGATATTGATAGTTTTTATTAAGGTATTCAGTCATATACACACATTCCAAAGCATTTGACTCGGGATAATGGCATTTTTTTTATTTTTTTTTAACGGATGATCTTCATTTATACATACAAAATTAATATACGAGTACCTATAGAAATTCTGATTTGTCATTTAATTTATTTAGAAAATTATATTCTAAGTGTTGGAAGGATTCGTACAGATTCTTGGTAATTGATAAAGATAAAGGACAGAATAATAAATCATTTAAAGACATAATAAAGACTCGTTAATGGAAGCACTTACATAGACTTGTTAAATAAGGGTCTATTAAAAATCAAATCAATACGTAACCTAATCAACAGTTTTTAATTATTTTTGTAACCGTTTCTGAACGGCTTTTAACTGCTATAATCCCCTTTTTAACCGCTTTTGACTATTTAGCGGATCAATTAACCGTTTTTTTATGGTCTTATTGCTTAATTATCCACGCACGAACAGCAAAGTAACACCTAAGTTGTTAATCACAATGAAATCCTATGAAATTATGCTTAAGGATCTTATAAAAACCAAACAAGTTTTGAGAGAAAAGTACATGTTCCTTAAAACTGGGAGAACGTTGAGTGAAGCCGAATTTAAAAATAAGTTTAAACCAACCATTAGGAAAATTCGCAAAAAAAATTGATGATGAAAATGCAAAAACAATTAAGTCATTATTATTTATTATTAAGATATTAAATCACATTCGGCAAAATTAGGTGATTTAAGATTTACAGTGAATGATAAAAAAATTTTAACATTGATAATGAAACGTTCCCGGGGACAGATGGTCTTCATGAGGTAATTTTCGTAAAGTGCCAAACATGATAGAACGACTTAGATGCTTATGTTAAAATATTGTTGAAAACAAAAGCATTTGAAGACTCACAGTTCTCAAATCAAAGGTAATAGGGGATATAAATATTAAACAAGTATTCAACCTTTACTTCATAAACAAAATGAAAATAAACTTTTAATTGCTTCACAACAACCTGGAAAAAATAATCATCAAAACGAAATATATTCTATAATTGAAGAATGTTTGTTTGTTTGTTTGTCCTTTATATACTCTTAAATGGTAACAGATAGAGCACTGATGTCCTTGGCAATTTTGTTCAGAATTCTGTGAAAAAGGTACATAAATAAAAATCAATGTTTGTTTGTCCTTTATAGACTCTTAAATGGTAAGAGATAGAGCACTGATGTCTTCGATCAGAATTCTGTGAAAAACGATTTGTTACCTTTTTTTTCTGTTTTCTTCTTTCTTCATGCAAAACTTTATAAATAGTCACAATTATATTGACCGGACACATGATTCATGAGTTACTATCGAAAATGTTTATTTTTCGATCTATTTTTGCAAAAATTAAGAAGTAATGTAGGTTAAAATTGTTGGAAATATAGAAAGCTATAATTTTTGTGAACGCATTTTTCCGATTCGGAGCACGAGTGACGAGATATAGAGCAAAAGTACTCAAAATCTTCTGTTCAGTGTATTTGAAACTTGATCTAAATATAAAAAGAATGACTCGATTCAGATTTTGTGAGTGTTTTCATACAGTTTTCCCACATTAACCATAGACCCGTATGGGCAATCAATGCCCAAAGCGGATTTAAATTCAAATTCTAATATATATCTTACACTGGACCATGCCACATAGACCCACACAAACATAGATAATAGTGTTTTGGATTATCCAAATGTATCCTTGAGAAGTTATTGTAATTATAACAAGTGTGCAAAGATAATGACCCGAAAACCATATCTCGGGCACTGCTAATTGCTTTCAATATGATATCGGCACTAAAATTGAATGACATGAAAAGCGTATTAATGAGTAGTTTCCGGTCGCGAGTGGGAGAACCCGATCATAAGGTTAGTAATTAGAACAAATAAAAAGAATCCTAGACAAGCAGCTCCGCTAATTGAAGTTGAAGGTTGAGTAAAAGTATTCATTTCATATAAGAAGTTCGAGTGCGAGTTAATGAGTTATTGCAAATAACAAATATTTTTTTATACGACAACTGGAATTATTAATTTTTGTGGGATACGTGTCTATAGTTAAACCATAAGTGCTTTGTTCTGCTTTTCAATATTGATTTTTTGTATTTTATTTTAATTGATTGGAAAACAATATTATTGACGAAAGTGATAGTCGATTCGGTGTATGAATAAACGTATCGGGCATACTTTTCATCTACTTTCTGTGCATTTTTTGTAGTGCGTTTTTCATGGGGTTTTCCTATATTACATCGTCAATGGAATTTAATTAAATTTTAATTATTATCCAATGCCAAATTTTTGTATTTCTTTCAGTTGATTTCAATCCATTTGCCGATATAATTCGCCAACGAAATTTCTTTCAATTGCTTCAGAATAATACTAATTTTGGCATTTTAGATTCCGATTTATACTTATGCAATATGCCTCCCAAACGATCACCAATTGTTAGAAATACACCTCAAGCAAAAAAGAAAAAGCAGTTGCGAATCTCAGAATCTGACGAACAACGTGAACAAAGACTTGAAGCTCAACGATTACGCACACTTAAAGCCTGTTCGTCTGAAACAAGCAAGCGACGTGAGCAAAGATCACGCACAGCTCGGTCTAGACGAACACTGAATGATTCATGGATCCAATTATTGGAGCTGGCTGCGTTCCATTATGATCAAAATTTTGATTACAATCTTCATCCGAGTGTTGTTTTTTGGAAAGTAAACAAATAATGAGTGCATTGTAAAACACTAAAATTTAAGAATGAAACATATGGAATGTGCTGCGCGGCTGGGAAAATTAAATTGCCAGAGTAACATCCACCGCCTGATCAATTATCGACATTGGTATCAGGTTACACAAGCCAATCGGAACATTTCTTGGGAAATATTCAGAAGTACAATTCGTGTTTCCAAATGATATCGTTCGGCGCAACAAATATTATACGCGAGAATGGCATGCCAACCTTCACAGTGCAGGGCCATATTTATCATCATGCTGGGTCATTACTACCACTTCCAGACGCAGATCACAAATTTCTTCAGATTTATTTCATGGGAAACATAGATGAATAAATCGATCAACGTTGTCGATTCAATAGGGACACTAGAAGAGAAATTGTCGCTGGGGTGCAAACTTTATGCGACCAACACAACTAATTGATTCAACTGTTCAGAACTGCCCTAGAATGAATGCCAGCTGACGATTACAAAGTTGTAATTCCTGCAGATAAGGCACCCGTTATTCAACACGAAAGATTATATAATGTTCCAAGGATTGATGCAACAGCAATCGTTATACAATAGTTGCCCAAGAACTCGAGTCACGCGATATTATTCTCCATCGCAGAAATAATAAGGTCCAACGAGTCCCAAAAACGCATCGCTCATACGACGGATTGCAGTATCCAGTTCTATTTGGCAAGGAGAAGGTGGGTATCATTTCGGAATCAAAATGCAGAAACGAGTAAGAAGTCAGCGATATGTATGAAAATCGAAACCGAATGACTTCTCTACATTCGCTTGAATCAAACTAAGCTGCGCTCGGAAGAGTACATCCATTTACGCGATGCAGTCGTTAGTGATAGCAACGTCAATCCCAATGAATAAGGCAAAATGGTCATACTTCCATCTTCATTCACAGGAAGTACATCTACATTCACAGGAAGTACACGGGACATGCACGAATATGCGCAAGATGCGATGGCATATGTTTGCTCATATGGCCGACCTGACTTATATAGCGTTCACATGCACTCCTGCATGGGATGGAGTTAAAGAACTTTTGTTGCCCGGACAACCACCTTTAGATCGTCCAGACATCACGGCCCACGTGTTCAAACAGAAATTGAAAGCTTTGATGGATTTCATGGTCAAGCATCATGTTTTTGGGAAGACACGCTGTTGGATGTACTCAATCGAATGGTAAGAACGTGGATTGCCCCATGCACATATTTTGATTTGTTTATTCGAAAAATTCACGCTAAATCAAATTAACCTAGTCAACTCAGCAGAAATACCAAATCCCGAAGTCGATCCAGGATTATTTGAAGTCGTTACCAAAAATATGATTCACGGTCCATGTGGCTTACTGAACAATGATTTGCCATGCATGTCTGATGGGAAATGTACAAAACGGTACCCAAGAGACTTAGTCGCGGAAACTGTTATTGGAAACGACGGATATCCGATCTACCGTCGACGTTCGACTGAAGATGGCGGCAAATCCCACACCGATTGCGTACCACAAATCAAAATCCGGACATTCAATTCACACCAGACGTTTATAATGATTTATGTGTGGCAATCGCTAACAAAGCATTGGTCCATTTAGGAATGCTTGCGCTGAACCGACCTACGGATAACCTTTTCTATCACGATTTGCAACGAGAAACAAATTTTAATGTCGGAGATGGATATGTTCGTTCAAGCGAATCTTCCGAAGTTGATTCCAGAGCAACGCATAGTGTACGACACGATTATGGATGCAATTACAAGACAAGGCGGTGGATTGTAAAACATTTCTGATTTCTATTATATTGGCAACCATACGATCTCGAAATAATATTGCATTTGCTATTGCTTCATCTGGAATTGCGGCAACACATTTGGATTGTGGTCGAACAGCGCATTCTGCACTAAATTACCGTTAAACATGCAAACCATTGAGGCACCAACATGTAATATCACTAAAAATTCTGGAATGGGTAAAGTACTCCAACAATGCCATATGGGATGAATGTACAATGGCGCACAAAAGTCATTGGAAGCGCTGCACCGCACACTAAAACACTTAAGAGGAAACGAACGACTTTTCGGTGTTGCGCTCATTTTATTGTCTGGTAACTTTTGAAAAACTTTACCAGGCGTTCAACACCGGTTCAACACTAGCTTAATGAATGTTTAAAATCATCCGTTTTATGGCAACATGTGCAGAAACTATGCTTACAAACCAACATGCGTATAAAATTGCGACATAATGGATCCGCTAAACGTTTTGCAAAACAATTGTTGGATATTGGAAATGGTAAAATGACTATCGATGAAGCCACACAATGTATCACGTTGCCACCAGATTTCTGTGTATTCACAGCAACTACAGACCAGCCAATACGCCAAGTTTTCCCAGATATCGCAAGAAATTACAGAAGCCATCAATGG